>PUFA01000024.1:6020833-7222500 GCA_003508835.1 Eonycteris spelaea | reverse complement strand
TCCGGGAGCCGCGGGGGGGCGGGGAGCGCGCCGGACGAGGGGGCGGAGCGGGCCGGGCTCGAGGCAGGGCCCGCCGGGGAGTAAGCTGCAGGGCCGAGGCAGGGGGAGCCAGGGGCGCGGCGAGGGGCAGTGGGAGGGTGGAGCAGGGGCGGAGCAAGCTCGTGGAGTCGAAGAAGGTGACCCACAAGAGAACCGGATCCGAGAGAGCCCCGCGGTTCTGGGGGTCCCGCTGCGCCGCGAACTGGGTGCATACACCTTCGAACACATGTCCGCACGCACACCGGTTACTTTGAGAAAGGCAGAAGGGAGGGGGATTGAAGTATCGTTGTGCATACCTGATCCTATTCTTGGAGGGGAGAGGGAAAAGGGAGGAGTGACTTCGTTCGTATTTAAAGTTGTAGAGCAAAAAGAGAAGCCTTGAATTGGGAGAAAGGGTTGTCTCTAGATGTGAATGAAAGATGTTTCCTGCAGGACTTTGTCCCTCAACCTGAGGTCGACCCAAGATTATGGGTTTCCTGGGGGAATCTCTGGACGCTAGTTTCCCTAGAAATCAGATTCGCGTGATTAGAACCAGGGACCCTTCTCTGCCACCAGCGGAGGCCAAGTCCCTGGTGAAATTGACATTGGCCAATGGGAGGTTTTACTGCTTAAATAACCGCTTTGGTCACAGAGGAGGGTGGGGGAGAATTTCTATTAGAAAATTCTAATTGTTTCTCAGACTTGGCTTCCAAGGAAGGAATTGGTTGTTTTTCTCCACTTGAGATGGGAAGTCACTAGGATCGATTCGTTGCTAGGCAAATAGCATTTCGAGGGAAGCCAGTTTGTTGTAATCAATTCTGGATTCGAATTTCACTGAGTAGTCATGATATGAGGAATAATTGCTAGTTAACCTTTGGGGTTAGGTGCCCTCTGGGAGTATGTACTTTTGTATTTGGTTGTGAGCTTCAAATGACATAAAATGTATAAAGCTCTGATATGTAGAAGATGCTTAATAAATGGCAATTTTCAATTTTATTTATCTGTTTATTTTAAAAATAGAACCAGCTGGGTCATTTCAAGAACAAAGAGTATACAGAGATTCAGTTATTTTTAAGTGTTCTCAATCATTTGTCCACATTCACTTTAAATCTCTGTGGAACAATGGATGGAAGGAAAGAGAGGGAAAAAGCCCAGAATGAAGTTTTTAAAGAACTCAATGAAGTCATTAACATTACATTCCTAGTTTGATAATGACATGGCAAACCACTACCTCCTCTATTATAGGAATGCCCTTAGGTGAAGGATGTCTGAAGTTTGCAGAATTTTCATTCAAACAAGGCAAAGGGAAATTCATTATATTTCTTGACTAGTAAAGTCATTATATTTTTTTAAAACATTACTTTTGATGAATTTGATTTGTATTGATAAGTGGGTAATGTCTGGCTATTCCCATTGTCTTATTCCTAGGAAAGTAAGAAAACCTCAACTCTAACTGATTAAGCTTCCTTTTCCAACCCCTCTTCCCCCAAACAGAAGATCAAATCCATTTGTAAAACGCAGTGCTTTCAAGGGGAAAAATGTTTAATTACTTGGGAGAGTAAAAATATTTTTCCACATGGGGGAGTGGTTAGATCTGGCTTCCACCTTGGGCCTCAGGGTCTTCAAGTGCAAAGGAAGCATAATATGCACTACTTGCCCCAATAGCTCAAGACATGAAATGAAAGAAAATAAGCCCCTGACACAGAGCCTGGCACATAACAATTGATCAATAACTCAGCTGTGATTACTACTTCTACTATAATATTGTGTATTCGAATAAAGGGTAGCTGTAAGGATTAAAGATCATTTATATAAAGTGCCTGGCCCAGTGCTTATTTGAACACATGATGATTTTATTTCTCACTGATGAAAAAACAGTACAGTTAATCTTTGTATAACTTTAGAAATAATTCACCTATCTCTATAACTTTTGTTACTGGTATAATACTCAAAAGTAGGGCACAGTTTAGCTCTGGTTCGTGCATTCAGACCACCGAATAAATTGCCAAAAGTATCTATCTAGTGAGGGTTTGTTTTAAAAAAGTGTTATGGAAAAGCCAAACACTCATACAAATACTGGATCACCCTACAACAATTACATTTTATTAAACTACATGGTTTTTAATGGATAAATTTTTATTATGGATTTGAATGTTAGCAGGGCATTATAAAAAATGTTTAAATAACATTTAATATTTTTCTGATTATAAAAGTAATACATACTCATGATAGACAATTTGCAACATACAGAGAAACAAAGAAAAAACTATCTCAATCAGTAATTTTAGCCTTTTTGTGTTCATATATGTATATATTTATAAGATTTGTATTAGATAGTATACACATTATCATCCTTTTTTTGCTTAACATTCTCTCTAGTATTTTAACATTTTCCCAGTGTCTTTATTTAAAAAGTCTTCAAAACATTTTAATGGCCAAATACTATAATATGTATAAACCACAATCTACCCATAATTATTCAACCAGCCATCAATTTGGGAATTTCCAACTTTTGTAATTCATTCTTCAAGAATATTTATTGAGTGTTTACTACATACTAGGTGCTATGCTAGGCATGAGACAAGTGGTGAAGAGTTACTGTAAATATAAGGTTTTGATGAACATCTTTGTAAATATTTTTTTGATGACATCTTTCATTCTTAGACTGAATTCCTAAGACTATGAAAACATAACTTCAAAAAGCATTTTTTTTTCTGCTTCAAAGGAAAACAAAATTCTGAACTGTAAAATATTCAGTTTTTGGAAAATTACCAACAACAGACTTAATATTTTGTGCAAAGTGTGAACTTATCCAGAAGATGTTTTCTCATTAGTGACAGTGAAACATCAAGGGCATTTGAAGTGTATTGACTTTGGCTTTTACCTCTAATTCTTCCCAGGATTTGCAGGTTTTCTCAATAGTGTGAGATTGTTTGAAGTCTATGCAAATTACCCTACTTCCTCCTTTCACCGTTAAAATGTTAACTATCTTATTTCTAATTTTCCTCTTGTAAACATATGGCTTTTCTACATGTTTCATTAACTTTCCTGTGTGAAACATTTTGGGTCTTCACACTTTTTAACCTAAAGGCAGACTTCTTTCTTCTAAACCCAAATTATACACATTCCTCAATGGTACTGAACTTAACATACCTACCTGTGGTTAATTTTGGTTAAGAAACATCATGTAAATTAACCAACGTATTTAGGGACTTTCATAATAAAGGTCATTTATTAAAAGTAATAACCACCCCAATAAACACACGTGTGCACACACACACTCTACTATTCTTTGACAATTATATATTTATATGTAAGGTTGAAACATGAAATATCCATTTGTGGATTTAAATTAGGCAAATGACAACTTCATGTGGTTTTATCTATATAAATATTTCATTAACTAGTTTATAATTTTTTCAACTTTCTCCAAATATTGAACTTCCTGATTATCATACTAAGGATTTCCTTCATTTTTGCTCAAGACTATGTTTGTGCTAACTTTCATAAATCTGGAATCTAATTAGTTGAGTGCCGTAAAATGTTTGTTTATTATTGCAGAGACAGTAGAGGGAGCCTGGAGCCAATTGTTATTTTAGGCCTCATTGAAGATGACTGTCTTCCAATTCTTGATGTGTGGATGAATTTAAGTACTAGGATATATGTGAAATAGCAGTCTTTTAAAGAAATGTTGGTTGTACCTAAACAATCACTTTAATAAGATAGGAGAGGGAAGGTTGGCTGCCAATTCAGGCTATACCCCATCAGGGTTCGTACTGGGACCAACCTGACATCCACTATCCTCTGAGTAATTCTGGAGACAGCATACTGCCACACTGACATATTTGTGTTCCACAATTTTCCCTTTTTTGACCCATAATGTCAAGCATCCATTTCCATGGGCATCATATCATGATTCTTTATTTCATCAGAATTTCAAAAATATGTTGTGTGTCTTAGTAAAGTGACTGTTTGGCTGCATGTCTTATTAAGATGGTTGAGTTTATAGTTGATTGCTTCCTCCAGACAAGTAAAGAGGTCTTTGATCTTGTCTTCAACTCATATCCTTCTAGAAAGTTTTCTAACGAATTACTAATCCTTTCATAGAGTGGAAATTTTCACTAGCCTTAACTAAAGATCTTGTCTCTTGCTGACCTCTCCTCAACTATCTTTATCCCAGTCAAATCCTCTGTTAATTTCCCCTACCTTGGTGTTATAAAAGGGTCCCCAAGATAATTAGTGGTGTCATTACTATTCTTCACTGTAGATAGTCTAGGGAGGGCTCCAAGTTCCAAAGGTAACAGGAATCCTTAAATCTAGAGATAAGATGGAGAACTTCTTGATTTAAAACCTAACAATCCACAGAACATAGGTGAATCAATTTGCTACATCAGGGTTTTCCTGAACTAGTGTTAAGAGGAAATTCTTCTGTTGTGTTAATAACTTGCAGAGAAAAAAAGCATTCCCTGGGGAAAATGAGTTTGTAAACTTTTTAACGGAGGTTTTTTTTTTTTTGTTGTTGTTGTTTAATGTAGGAAGTCTCAGATGGCTTTAATATGCTAATGTACTCTGTCAGTCTCTCAAAGGGACATTTTTTTAATGTATAACCTTTCTCAAATTTAGTCGACCAGGGAATTTCGCTTGTGTTCTTAGCATCATTTAGGAGCTCTTGGGATACTAGATACCTCTTCTGTGATTTGAAGATAGCTCCAAGTGAGAAAATACCCTGTTTCTCTCCACCTCAATTAGGAATCAACTAACCTAAAATTGTAATGAACAAAGAAAGCAAATCTGGGAATTTTATCCAACTTTATATTGAGAAGAAGGGTGATATTGTGAAAACTAAGTACAAGTAGAAGGATTTTTCATGAAAGCTGGAGGAGAAAATGTTGGGAAGAAATACCTCATTAGAGTGTAACCCTCTTTTTTTGGCTTTCTTTTACTACTTCTACCCTCAATTAATAAACAAGCTTTAGTTACGTAGCCTTAAAACAAAACAAAATTAATCAAAAAACAAAACACTTAGCACCCGAAAGTGCCCTCCTTCTGTCTTCTCTTTGCATGGATTTTCATTACACGTTGGCATCCACATTCTAATTTTCAGTTATCGCTCAGCCCACCTTGGCTGGCTCTGCCTGCACAGTGCTGCGGAAACATTTGCCCTGGCAAATGGTGTCAAATTCAATGGGAGGACGTTCTGGTTCTCACTTACTAGAGCTCCCTGCTACATTTGACACACTTCTCACACCTTTTTTGAAACACTATTCCTTTAGCTTTTGTACATCTCTTTCTCCCAATTCTAATTCATGGGCTTCTTTGTGGCGTTTTCTGCTTGTGCTTACCCTCTAAAACCTTGGTGCATCCCCAGGGTCCTCTCCGCTCTCCACTTTACAGTTTCCCTGAGGATCATGTCCACAGTAACTAATGGTTTTATCACTGACATGCCCATTGGTGCTAAACTTTCCACTGAGCTTCGGGCTCATATAATCTAACGACATGCTGAACAGATGTACTTAGATATCCCATAGGCATCTCAAACTACCTGCCTAAAACTGAGCTTATCAATTTTCCTTTTGTCCCAAATGTCACTGATTATGCTTTCATGTCATTATCATACAACAGGAACTTTTCATCATATCTCATTTAACCTTTCAATCATATCTGACACTGTCAGCATTCCCTCATTCTTGAAACTCCCTGATTTCTTTGGATCAATTCCTGTTGCAGTGACACTAAAACTTTCTGCTTTTCTTTCTAGCTCTCTGGCAACCACTCCCCCATCCCCCAACTTTTATTTTTCTACCCAATATTTAAATATTGGAGTTTCTAAACACTCCTTCCTGGGCTCCTGCCATCAGTTGTCTATTGATGTATAACAACCTATCTCAAAACCTAGTAGTTTTAAAAAAGCAAATATTTCATTTGTTCATGATTCTGTGGGTCAACAAGTTGGGTCTGGCCTGGCCTGAGGGGTTCTACTGCTCTTGTGCATGGTCACTCATGCAGCTACAGTTATCTGATGGCAAACTGAGGCCTAGATAATCTCAAATGACCTTACCCACATGTATGGTGGTTAGTGAGGGCTGTCCCTTTCATTGTCACTTATCTTCAAGAAGGCTAATCTAGGCTTCTTAACATGAAAGTCTCAAGAGCAAGAGCAGAAGCTTCAAGTCTTCTTGATATCTAAACTCAGATTACCACAACATTACTTTTGCCATATTCTATTGGTCAAATTAAGTCACAAGGCTGGTCCAAACTTAAGAGGTGGGAGAAATAAAGTCCACTTCTTAGTGAGCGACAAAATCACATTGTAAAGAGTTATGCAAACCAGGATGAGAGGAATATGTGGCTATTTTTTTTTTTATAATACATTACTTACTCCTTACTCTGTTTTCATCTCCTAAGAGATTTCATGCATTCATTTGGCTCATCGTCCATTGATATACCATCAATTCCCTAATATATGCCTCCTTCTCTGACCTCACCTGTAAGCATATATAATATATGCCTCCTTGACCTCTTACTTGGATATGTCAATGATACTTTAAGCTCAATAGCTAAAACTATACTAATGATCTTCCACCAGAATTGTGGTCCTCTTTCAGTGTTCCCTATCTTAGAATCATTAGCAAATAAATAGAATCATTAGCAAAAAGCCTGGACAAATCTCTCTTTTTTATTCCCCATTTTCATTCCATAACCTGGTCACGTGAATTTGAAGCCCTGAATAACTCTCTACACCATGTGCTTTGATCTGTTTCCCTTTCTACCAGCACCCTTTACTTAGACTACTGTGACTGTCTCCTTAGGTCACTGCATCAACTTTTGTCTCCTCATCAAATCCATTCTCTAAGAGCCAGAGTGATCATTTAAACTGCAATTTGAGAACTTTTTTACTCAAGATGACAAACTAGGCACATGTTTATCACCTCTTTCTCCCAATACCCTTATTAAGATAATATAAGAATTAAAAAGGTCTAAATCCACAACAAGAGAATGGGTATGGAGAGAGGTGACCATCAGACAGAATGGTCTTAGAGAATATGATGAGCCAGGAAGTAAAATCTATGTAAAAATGTATTACTGCAGAAAGTAGTAGTGTACTGATTATATTTCTTTTCTTTCACATCTTTAAATTCTCCCTACTTGCTTGGTTAAATCTACAACCCTGGTTAAATCCAGGTCTCTACCTTCTTCATGCCTGTATTAGCCCAGCAGACTGTGACTAATGGAAAACACATGACACATGACTAGTTTCATCTTAAATTCATATGGTTAACCTCAAGGGGGTCATCAGTGCTGCCCTGTCATTGCACCACATGTCCTTAGTCCATCTGCACTCTCGCTCCTGTACCAGTGGTCTTCAAACTGTGGTTACTTTGCAAGAAGAAAATAGTTTAAGGGAATTAGCTACCAGATCCTCAACATCTGTATGGACTCGTTCCTAAAATTTTTCTGCTTCTCCTCTAACTTTACAAAAGAAAAGCATACCTCTTATCCATCTCAAATTTCAGAGGTGACCCCCATGATGTGAGTATCTCGTTGGCCAACCCAAAGGGCAGTTTCTTTTCCTGGTGGATCAAAACATCATAAACATTATGGCATTCCTGTATTTCTTTGCTCTAAGTATATTTCAGTTAAAGTAAAACCAGCATTAGAAATAGAACATTTTGATTCACATTAAAATGTTTTCAGCTTTGATCCATCATGGAGTGGGATAGTGAAAGTGACAACAGTTTTTTTGAAGATCTAGCTTCCACTATCTCCAGACTATTGTCAAGAACATAGAATGTTCTTAGGGAGAATCCAGGAGAATATAGAAGATTGTGAAAAATATTGAGTGCTAAAAAGGCTTTTGAAATGCATTTAAACATTAGCAATTTTTTTTAAAAAATCTATTCTCAGTATTCATCCTTAGGGCCATATCGTTAGCTAGACAGAAAAAGAAATGTGAATGGCATTTGGTTCTTGATTGTTTAAGGTGGCCACAATAATCTCAATACAAAGCACAACAGTCAATCCATAGGCCAATCAAACATGGACCTTTAGGCCATGATCACACTTGAAATGATACAAGAGTGGGTGACCCATTAATGTGAACACATCAGTGGTCAGGGGAAAAATCAGTGACAGTGACTATTGGGGCAGAGAGTCTATGCTGTATCCATTTGACACTAAAACAGCACTGCTTTCAGTTCCTGTTTTTTTGTTTGTTTGTTTTTGCCATGGTATGGATTGTGTATTCCCTCTGCCTCCAAATTCTGCACCCAGAAATCTCTCATCCTTGAATAGTTTTCTTAGGACATAGGACTTTCAGTGCTAAAACCAGGAAGTTTCAGTGAGGGATCTTAAACAAAAACTGTTTAGCCAAACACTATCTAATTCCTGACCAACAGACACCATGATAATTAGTTATTGCTGTTTTAAGCCACTACTTTTTGTGGTGGTTTGTTGCATAATAGATAACTGAAACGGTAATTCACCCTGGCTAAAGTTGAGTCCCTGATCCTTTCCCTCAAAACTAGCTCTTCCTAGTTTTCCTGCATCCTCCCTTGCCCGTTTTGGTTTCGTCTCAACACAATATCCAAGTGATCCTGTTAAAATTTATATTAAATCTGGTCTCCATGGCTCAAAACCCTCCGAATTTTCCCATCTTTCCCACAGTAAAAGCCAAAATCCTTACTAGGACTTATACAGCCCTACGTGACTTACCTTTCCATTACTTCTCTTTCTGTATTCCCATTTAGTCTCCCCCTTAGTCAATCCAATCCAGTCACATGAGCTTCCTTGCTCTTGTTCAAACACAATAAACACAGTCTTGTCTTAGGGCTTTTACTTGCTGTTCCCTTTGCCCAGATGACTGTCTTGCTTCCTCACTTCCTTATGGTTACATTCTTGGTAAGGCCTTCCCCTCCCAGCCCACCTAAAATTTCAACACCTCAGCCTGACTCTATTCTCCTTCTTGTTTTATTTTCTTCTTAGTACTTTTTATTATCCATTCTACTATACATTTTACATATTTATCTTGTTTATCGTTTGTCTCCCCACTGAAATGAAAGCTCCGTGACAGGAAGGATTCTTTCTGTTTTGTTCTTTGTTTTATCTCTAGAGCTTAGAGAACAGGGCCTGAAACACAGCAAACTCTCAATTACATTTATTGTTCAATGGATAATCATCAGAGTACATGTACTGCATATTGATTTTCAAGGTTAAAATCAGCACTTGGGAAAATAACAGAATGTAATCACAATTACAGAGCAGAATGCAAAGCTATTAACCCTAAGGATGTGCAAGTATGATGCAGAAATTTGGAAGTGAAAAGGGAGGAGAAGTGAAAAAAGAGGAAGAAATACCAGTATTTTCATCTTGAAAAAAATCAGAGCCAAGAGACACTCTGTCCAGTGGTTGGGAAATTTTGTAAAGTTAAAAACACAAAATTGAAAGTTTAAGCATAATAGATAGAACTAAGGACAATGAGTTAACTGTAGGAATACAGGAGAAAGATGTGAGTGATGATGTTAAGTCACAGCTGTATGTCAATAGATAATGTTGACAATATCTGTCTTAGCCTGAAAACAAAGCCTGAGGCAAAGCTTAAGGGCTAATGCTTTATTAGGAGGTAAAATCTCAGCTCAGCAAATACAAGGTGATAAATTACTGAACTGGCATTGCTTCATAAAAGTGCCATGAATAAATAGAACTTGTTTTTTAGTAAGTGACTACCATGTTACAGGCTGTATGGAAATATTGTGCTTGGAACAATTCATCAGGTGGAGAAAGGAAGAGAAAATGTATCCTCAATCTCTCTTTAACTTCTATCTGTCATTGGTTAAAATTGCTGTTGGAGAATGAGCTCTCCCACACATCCAGGTTGTGTCACCTGACCCCTCTGGTAGCCTAAGGAAGGCAGATCTGGGTATGTGGCTTGATGGCCTCCTGCAATGGAACCAGAAGCTCAGACTTAAGTCACCACTGGGATGGCCTGGGCAGGGCAAGCTGAGGGACTGGGAGAAAGGTGAGTATGAGGAAATCTGAGTGAGCACATATGATATATCCAGTATAATGTCCAAACTTGATAAATCAAGAAATGGAGATTTAAGTATATTTTTTGGAGATAAGAAGGAAGCTATCAGAAAAACAGAAAAGCGTTGAAGTGGTTGTCTCTGGGACTGGGAGAGAAGTTGAAGCGCAGAATGTTGCTTACTATTATTATTATTATTAGCCCTTCTTTACAATATTTTAGTACATGAATTACACCGATAAAAAGTATTTTTTTAAAACCTCACAAAGTAGGTTTTATTATTTTGTTTTCCCAAATTCTTCAATGATATCTCAATTAAAATATGTCAAACAACACTATCTCCAACGGAAGTGTTGGCTCTCAGACACAGCAAGTTAATATTGTTGCTATCTATATAGTCTAAATTTGTTCTATTATAAATGTACTATCCAAATATCAGTGATTTTTGTACTAACCTGCCACGGGTACAATATTTAAGGTGGAAACTACAATTGTCCATTTTGATTTTTGGAGTTTCAGTTCTGAACTAGTAGGGTCCCTGAATATCAGGATCCTGCTGGCCTCTCCTGGCTCATTACAAACTAATCCCTCCCCTTTTTTTCTCAAGCCATACTGGCCATCTTTCTGTTTCTTGGACCCCCTAATCTTCCACCTCAGAGCTATTGCATCAGGATGCTCCTTTTACTGCCACAGTGCTCCTCACCACCCAATCCCCAACACACCAAGTCCAGTATTTACTAAGCTTTAGGTATCCACGTATCACCTACATGTTTGCCTTTTTTTGTGTAATGCCTACTTACTATTTTTTCATCTTTTTTTTAAAAGTTGATACCTTTGCTAAACTTACGAACATTTATTTAACAAGGAAACTTTGTCTGCTAACGAAAATGGAAAATAACTATCACCTGCCATAAATTGGACAAAATAAATACATAATAAGGACAATAATAACAAATCTGTACCACTAGTGGTTAATTTAACATGCTTTGCAATACCCTGCTTTAGTAACCTGACTTTTTCTCATCTTTGCACTAATAGCTTAAAAGTCACATTTTTTTTTCCAGGGAAATCTCTAATTCCCTTGAGGGGACCAAACTCCCATGTTGCTCCTAGACCATTGCTGTATGTCACTTATGAGATTAGCTCACTTGTAGTTATATAATTATGGACTTGTTTTAAAATGTCTGGCTCCCAAACTGGGTTTAAGCTTTATGAGAACAGGACTTGTGTTAATTTTGCTCCCTTAATATCTCCTGAGCTGATCATAGTACATGACCCATTGTCAATGCTTAAAAACCACTTATGGAATGAATAAATGATTACCTGCATGAGATTATTACCTGAGATTAACCAAATTACTCTGTTTTGTTTCCATGCTTACCTATTCATTTTCTAAGTACAACTGAGTATACTCAAATTCTTTTTGAAAGGAAGCAAAGGAAAAATAAGTAATATAAGAATAAATGAGTAGATGGATGTCAGGAAGGGCGTGGCCTGGAATGGCAAATCAGTTATCAAAAATGGCTGCAATGGTATCTCCTATACCATGTATACTTGTGCAGAGGGACTTTGCCACTTCCATTAAGAGGTGAGTCTAATTCCTTCCCTTTGAATATAGGTTAGCCTTAATGACCCTCTTGAACTAGTAAATATGACTTCTAAGGCTAGGTTAGAAAAAGCTGTGCAGCTCACTTTTCTCTCATAGAACACTCACTGTCTGGCTGCACCTTACAGGGCACTCTCTCACAGAGCCCTGCCACCATGTTGTGAAGAGCCCAAGCCAATGGTTGTCAACCCAGTTGAGCCCAGTCTTCAAGTCACCCCAACCCAAGCATCAATACACATGAGTGAGGCAGCCTTCAGGTGAGTCCCTTCCCCAGCCATTTCAGTTTTTCCCGCTGAGGTCCCAGACATTATGGATCAGAGACAAGACATCCTTGTTTGCCCTGTCTGAATTCCTGACCCACAGAATCTGTGAGCGTAATAAGATGACTATTGTTTTATGCCACTAAGTTTTGGGGTAGTTTTAATGCAGCAACAGTTAACCAGAACAGAATTTGGTACCTGGAAGTGGGATTCTTCCAAAACAAAAACCAAAAACATAAGCCATTGGCTTTTGCCTGGGTATCAGGAAGAAGCTTGTGGAAATAAAGGAAGAACAACCAAATGAGAACAACTAAAGGCTACTGAGAACTTGCTATAGCAAGGGATCAGCCACTATCAATTGTGTTTTGGCAGAAAGTCAAAGACAGGGAAAGGAGTGGGACAGTTTTATAGTAGAAAGAAGGGAAAACTTCATGTGTGCCCTGATTGGAGGGTGCTGGCTTGGGGAAACTGCAGGTTCACTAACTAGAACTGCGGGCCATCCTATCTGATTGGTAAGGATGCATATTTGGCTGTCTCTGATTTGTCCTTAATTGGAAGCAGGGACAAAAATTAGAGAACCCGTTAGTTATTAATTATTAACCTGGTCATTTTTGGGTTATTACAAGGGCTCTCATTTGGTTTCCTGTATTATTGCTAGAGATAGTAGTCTGACTTCCTCTCAGACTGATTTATAGTAGGCTGGCTTCTTAGGCTGGTCACTGTAGATAATGGGTTGTTTTCTTAGTCTGCTTGTGGGCGACTATGGGTCAGAGTTCCATTTTTACATATTGTCTATTCGTTATCTGCTTGTACACTCAGTCTCTCAAGGTCAAATGGCCTTGAGAAGTTAGTGAAATCTCTATGGACTTTGAGAAGACTGTCAGTGAAGGCTAGAAGGACAGAGAGGAAATTATTATTGGAGGGTGGAAATAAGGAGACCTTGCTAAGTTGTAGCAAAATGTGTAGCAATACAGTCACCTACAGCCCCAAGAAAAATAGAAAATATACCAAATAAACTGATGGATTTGGCTAGGGAAATTTTCTGGCAGAAAGCCAGAAGTGACAACTGATTTATTTTAGTTACTGGTGTTAAAATATGGATAGAGAAAGAAGAACTATTCAATCTTCCAGCAAAATTTAGAGGAAATATAGAGGGCTCAAATCAGTCTTTCTAGTCAGCAAAGTGCTCTCAAAGTAAGCAAGGTCCTCAGTGCAAAAATCAGATCTAGGGTGCAGACAGGAAAACACAGTCTCTGAGTAAAGATAAAGCCAATGATGTGACTTTACTTTTTAAGATCTCGGGAGATTTAAGATGGTGCCTCACAAACCCTCTCAGATAGATAATGGACCCTTCAAGAATCTTACGACACCACTTGTCTCTTTAGTTCACAGGTCTTCAGATTGCAGGGAACTGTACTAATGAGGCCACATCTGATAGGCACCTGAGAAACCTCACCAGCACCAGAACCTGACTAGGTAACAACATCTTGGACTCTGAATTGATACAAACTTTAAATAACTTCAGGATGAGACTCTGGGGATCTTGAGGGAGGGGCGAAGTTGTTTTGTATGTGGAAGGGACATGAACTGTTGTTACCAGAGTACCGACTGTGACAGACTGTATTTTTCCAAAAAGGGCAGCAAAGATGGCTCTCTTGCAATGTGAACTTGCTAAGTGCCAACCATGAATTTGGCTTTCTCCTTTCCCTTTCCGTGAATCTTGGCTAGCCTCAGTGATTCGCTTGTAACCAGTAAAATTGTTACCCAAATGACTTCTAAGGCTTGGTCTGAAAAGGCCATGTAGCTTTTGCCTGTTTTGGAAAACAAACTTTTAGGATGGTCAGTATCAAGGTATTCCATCTGGGAACACAGTTGCCATGTTTTGTGAAGCCCAAGTCAACGAGGAAGCCATAAATAGGTGCTCTGGCTGACAGACTCTACTTAGCTCAGACTTCAAGGCATTCTATTTCTGGTACCAGGCATGTTAGTGAGGCAGTCTCCAGAGACATTTGAGTCACCCTCTGAGTCATTCCCAACTGAGACTTGAGACTGTGGGACACAAGCCACCCCCACTGTGTCCTGTGGGAATTCCTGTCCCATAGAATCTGTGAGCATATTACAATGGTTGTTATTTTACGGCATTAAGTGCTGGGGTGGTTCTACTTAGCAACCGATAATCCAGAACACCTGGCTATATACATGAGCGTCCATAAGAATCATGCCATTTTCAGGTAGGAAAGGACCTCAAGAGATCATCCAGCCCTACTCCCTCAGTTTGAAGATAAAAAACCTGACCCTTATAGAATTATGTTTCTTAAAGCCATGGCATGAGTTGGTAGCAGACCAAGAGTCTGAACTCCTTTTCCATAGTATAGACGCATCAACCATGCATTGCAGTCTCCTACGAACTGGAGCAGCATCAGCTACTCTGCCAGGGACAGGAACGTAACTAAAGTTCCAGCTCTCTTTGACTTTGGCTTTCAGCCTTTAAGCTGAAAACTCCCCCATGGAGCCTGCCTAAAGAGCAAGGCCTCTACATGGGTCACATTACAAGGCTGGCCAACTTTTTTCTTCCTTTCTCAATTTTCCCCGGTCTCTCTCCCTCTCTTCCCTGTGGCTTCTCCTGCTCCACAATTTTCTTACATTTTCCTTTTTAAACACCGTGTATTGAAACCTTGTGTATCAACCAATGGCCTGGAGAGGCATTGATTATGATTGTAATTCATGAGATAGACTCGACACAAGTGGAAGGGATCGTCTGGCTGGTTGGTGATTATCAGAGCTCAGGATATGAAGGGGAAGCGGAGTGCCACATTTACAAGGAGACTAAGTCACCAGGGGTTCTAAGGAATTACATTTGGAAACCCTTTAACTCCCTCCTATTTATAGATGGGAAAACTTACCTAAAAGAAGTGAAGTAATTTATCTGTGATCATACAGGTCTTTGTGCCTCTGTGTGGATCATAAAACTGAACTCTCCCCAAATCAAAACGGTAGTTTAATTTTTCCCCTGAAAGATCTTAGCTGTGGCAATTTATTAATATTAAAATCACTGGTATTCAACAAGTACATTTTTCATGTCATAAATTTATACTATGCAGATAGCTGTATTAAATTGTAGGGTTGAGACACATTTAAAGGGTGCTCTAGAATTGTTAAATGGAGCACATCTATCTGCTCAAGAGTGGTGCTTCCTAATGTCTGTATTGAGGGAGGAAAAGCTAAATGAGGGCATACTCTATAGAGAGAAAAAAAACAGGTCTTATGAAGACAGTACAGAAACTCAGATATTTGAAGCCTGGGCAGGAAAGGTATTTGGGGTTGTTTAACTAAACCCAAATATAGAGGCTGGCAATTGGTCCTGCTCCACTAAGGAGCTGGAAATACTGCTTTTGGAACCATTACATTTAAACCTAGAAAACTGTTCTTTTTTGGTTCTGTTTATATTTCTGTGTTTTCTAGAAAGCTTTCTAGAAAAGAGAGAGGAGTGATTTAACTGAACATATAGATAGATGAGTGCAAAATGGTGAAATTAAGTGAACAAGGGCAAGGATTGATCCATTCGAATCACAGTTCTGCTTTTGGATTATTAATCCTTTCAGAATATGACTAACTTTTGGATCCACTCTCTAATGAGTACATTAAGAAATTTGCATATGTCTATTTATAGACCCCGGGTCCATTAATCTCTTGGCCAAATATATTAAGATAAATACAGACAATAGAATATCATAAAGAAGTTAAAATTATGAACTTCTTCTGTTTTGAAATGGAAAAATAAACCTTACTGAAAGGGTTCAAGAAGTAAACCATTGAATAGTTGCATGTAAGTACTGTGTTATAATACTATTTATATAAAAGCAAATATTTGTATTATACATATAGCAATAGTAGCTGGTTTTTTGAGTGCTTGTTCTAAATTAATTAATATATATTTAATATATATTATTGAATTAATCCCCACAACAACCCTATTATACCTATTTTGCAAATGAGGAAACTGAGTCTTTGGGAGTTTTGTTTGCCTCAAATCACATGGTTATGTGTGGTGGAGGCAGTTTACAACCTCATGAGGAGACACACACACTCAAACTGGAAGCCATATGGGGTTAGGAACTGTACCCAGCACATTCAACATGTAGGACAGGGCTGGGCTCACTGTAGATCAATAAGAGGGGTGTTTGAATGAATGAACCAAAATATTAACAGTAGTTACTTATGAGGAGTAAGAATAAAGTAGCCCTTTTATTTTCTACTTTATGTTTTTTATTTATTTGCATTTTTATGATGAGTATGTTGGCAGAACACTGTTAGTGTTCAGCAAATACCACGTGCTTCTCTATGTTTCCCAGCCCCTAGGCATCTAGGTGTGTTCATGGGACTAATTCTCACTAAAGTACTGGGGGTAAAAATAAAGTGTCTCCTTTGGTCTGAGGCAGTTAAGAGACAAGGATTCTTGGTGGTCTCTGAGGCTGGTTACCATGGAGACCATGAGATATCCATCAGTATAGCTGATACTCAGGTTTGCCTGTGTGAGCTTATAGGGCAAATAAAGATGAATTTCAGGTTGTTGTTTTATTTTATAATTCCCTGAAATAATCCTATTTGTTTACCTGGTTATATTGTAACTTTACTGCCCTACTAGAATGTCAGCCTCCTGAGATCATAAAGCTTATTCGTCCTGTTCACTACTGTACTCCTGGCGCCTGAAACTGGGACTGCCACGTGAGAAGAGCCCCACAAATAGTGAAATAAATGAATTACTAAATGAATGAAGTCTTTCGGGTACCTGAGCGTGGGCAAAGCTGGCAAGCAGGGATGGAGTTTCCCATAGCTGCATCCTTACAGGGTACCCTTTGAGTGGTGAGAACTCATTTTGAGAACTCCAGCAGACAGCCTAGGAGGAGGTAGAAAGATGACACCATGTAATATATCTTTTAAAGGGATGTAATTCACAGCTGCCACAGGAGGACTCAGCAGGCGCACTGCTAATAACTGCCTCTAGAAACACTGTGTGATTTATCAGTTAGCATATTGGTTAAGTTACTGTAACAGACACAAAATAACAATGACTTAAATTAGATGATTTCTCTTTTACATAAAAAAAAAGAAAGAAAAAAAGAAAAACAAGTGGTAGGCAGCCCAGAAAAAGTTGGTTTAGGAAAGTAGCCAGGGAGTTTGCATTTAAATAAGCATCTCAGGTAATTTTCATGCACATAAAAAAATTGAGAGCTGGTCCTTTGGCAGCTTGGAGCCACCACAGTTTCTGTTGATGCTACTCCCTAGTCTTCTCCCATTCTTCTTTCTAGGCTGCTGGGTTTCTATTGAGTGTGCTTACTCTTTAATGCATCATTGATAATGATTGCTTCATTGATCAATGAAGCATGCCCTGTTCTCTCTTATGTTAAATGAGAGGGTCAGACTGAATGATTTTTAATGTCTCCTCCAGCTCCAACATGTTAAATTATATTTCTAAAATTTCTGGTTGTGGAGATTTATTAGTCATAGAGAGCTCCCATAATCTTTTAGGGTTCTGGGGAACTTCTTGGAAATATGCCATAGTAAGCATCAATCTAGTTTCATGTTGTCATTCACTAAGTGTCCTCCTAAAGTACCCTAAATTAATGATTGATTAGAACTTGAGACAGATGGGTCATACCTTGGAAAATATTATGGAACTATTCTCATTTATGTTACAAGCTTCCTTGGTAGTGATAATTCCCAGCAGCTTTCTGTAATTCCAACAGTCAGAAATAAACTGTTTCTCAAAGGAATTTTACAGAATTATGTTCTGGTTTGAGAAATAGCCCTGAGATGCACCTTGAACAAGGATGATTTGGTGGAGAAGAGGGTGGAAATGCAGACTCTGGGTTTAGATAAATATTTATGACCTTCTAAGTTTTGTCCTCTATAGAGAAGCCCCAGGACTCTGCACCTCTCTGTTAGTAGTTTTAAAAGGCTATTTAACAAAACAGGCTCGAAGCAACTGTGCCTGTGTTTCGAAAGTGTCATCATTGCATTTCTGCAGCATAGACTATACATGTATTTTTCACTCTCAGTGATGGAGTTGATATATGCCCTAAGATAATTAGTTATTAACCATCCAGTGACACTAATAAACCAAATTGCTCAGTTAGCTGAGTATTCTTTAAGAAAACATGTTGAACAGGATTTGATTCAAATATGTTAATCTGTGTATATTAAATACTATAAAAGGACAATTGTCTATATATTACATGCATGTAAAAATCACTTGATTAAGACTTACTTTTTTCTCACCACAATGAGATATCACCTCATACCTGTCAGAATGGCTATCATCAATAAATCAAAAAACAACAAGAGTTGGTGAGGATGCAGAGAAAAGGGAACCCTTATACATTGTTGGTGAGACTGCAAATTGATACAGCCGCTATGAAAAACAATATGCAGGTTTCTCAAAAAATTAAAAATGGATGTACCTCTTGACCTAGCAATTGCACTTCTGGGTATTTATCCAAAGAAAACCAAAACAATAATTCATAAAGATCACCCCAATATTCATGGCTGAACAATTTTTAATAGCCAAGATATGAAAGCAACCTAAATGCCCATCAACAGACAATTGGATAAAAAAATTATGGTTCATATATACAATGGAATATTACTCATCCATTAAGAAAAATGAAATCCTACCATTTGCAACAACATGGATAGACCTAGAGGTTCTAATGCTGAATGAAATAAGTCAGGCAAAGATAAATACCATATGATTTCACTTCTTTTTGTGGAATCTAAGGAACAAAAAGAACAAACTAATCAAAAACAGACTCACAAATATAGTGGACAATTTGGTGACAGACAGAGGGGAGGGGAGTTGGGGGACTGGGAGAATAGGTGAAGAATTAAAGAAGTACAAATTAGTAGTTGATAGTTGGTCATGGGGATGGGGAGCACAGCAGAGGGAATACAGTTAGCATTAATATGATGGCTAGGTGGAGGGACAGGGGAGGGAGGGAGCAATTGGGGGACCATTTTATGAACTATATAGATGTCTAACTATGTACTGTATACTTGAAACTAATTTAAATAAATTAAAAAAAAGAGTTATTATCTTCTCATTGGGGGTTAGAATATTCTCAAATGAGTTTCTCAGTTGGGTGAGGGATTTCAGCCAAGTGGCCTATCCATTTTGCATTTCCCCAGAGTAACTTTTGAGAAATGTTTTAGGTTAGAATTTGCATATTTCCTATAGGTTAATCTTATGCATTTTGGAATATGTAATTTCATAAACCAGTGGTTCTCAAACTTTAGTGTGCACCAGAATCACCTGGAATACTTACTAAAACAGATTGCTGAGTCCCATTCCCAGGGCTTCTGATTTAGTTACTTGGAATTGGACCCAATAATTTGCATTTCTAACAAGTTCCCAAGTGATGCTAATGCTGCTGGTTTGAGGACCATACTGTCCTGAACTTTCAGCTCTGGATAAAAATCGAATTGAATTCTAAATGTTGCAGGTGCAGTCTGTGAGTTGTTTTTGAAAACAGAAGACCCGTTTTTTTTTTATGGCATAAAAGTTTATTATTGTTTTATCTAAAGTCATTGCTCTTTCTTTTGTGCTTTAATAGGAATTTTGTTGGCCACTTTTAAGTTAGGCCTTATAGTACATTGTTGTATGTCTCATCTCCTTTATGACTGCAGCTCTTTGAAGGATTGTGTTCATCTCTGAATCCTCATTGTACTTTATATCTTGTAGACATAAAATAATTGTTTCATCAGTTGAATTTAGTTATGTATACATGTTTTGAATGTTTTATACCTATTCTACTCTAATAATTATAACACTTATATAATTATAATAATTATTATAATACTAAATTAAGTATGCAGCTCACATATTCTTAATTGAACATATCAACTTGACTGACTTTGAGAATGTGGGGAAAAATGGTTTCCTTAAACTTAACTAGGCCAAAATCTAAATAATTCTATCTACTTAATTATTGAAAAGTTATCTACACTTTTCAATCTTGTCATTTTATTTTATGATTTCCATACATAAACAGGATGCATAATAGTATAATACTTACGAAGATTCACACACATAAAATTGTTATCTTTGAAAGCCAATATTAAGATCATTGAGTAAATTCTGATATTACTTACAGAGGCTGATTTATTCCAAAATATCTTTGCTCCTCTTTAATACTGTAACGATTTAAGTTATATTTTGAAAAACTGGATTTCTGAAATTAATGCCAGAATGTCAGGAATATTTATACTACTGCTGCATTTTTAGTAGCCATAATAAAATATACCTGAATTTTTTGATTTAGAGATTTTAGATTTGAAGGATTTCAGCTTTAGAAGAGACTATAAAGATCATTCAAGTCCAGATGTCCTCAGTCCAGGCTCACATCTCCCCTACACCCTACTACAAACCAACCTGGGGTGAGGGAGGCATTTTCCTCCCAGGGATCCATTCCAATTTCAGAAAGGGCTCAAACCTTCCCCTTTGGCTTCTACCCGATGGCTCTATTTCAACCCCTTTAGAAACAGACTATCTAAACAGGATATTCCAAATGCCTGTAATCCCCATGGCAATGTTACTCCCCATAAACTGTTCCCCTTTTCTCTACTGCTATATCCCCCTGCTACAGAAGCAAGAGGGGAGCTTGCATATACCAGCTGCTCAGGCACATGGGCTTGTTATTAATAAACCTGAATCATGCATGATTAACAGAGGGCATGTTTTCTCCTTGGAAAACAACTTAACAACTTTCTACACTAAACCAGGCTCTGTACAAAATTTGTTACCAAATGACTTCTTGCCAGTTATCTGTGGTCCTATGGAGAGGTGACATGGACTTCATCAAAGATCACACAAAGGAGAAGAAAGGCATTGAGAGAAAAAAGAAGCATCCATCAAATAACCACAAGAAGGAATAGAAATAGCTGAATGCTTACAGGTCTTAGTTCACATCTCCTTCATTAAAACTTTAGCTCAATAAAAAAAGGGTTATGTTTATAGACTTAGGTGATCTACTTTTTTTGTATGCTTTTTATTAAAATTTACCCAACCTGCGGTTACTTCAAACCAAAATCCTCTATCATATTTTGCATAATAGGGAGCAAAATAAAATAATGGGCATAAATACACCAAGAAAAGGAAGAGGCACATAACACAAAATGAGTTTCTATGGTAGAGTTGAACATGGATATATAGAAGACACGTGACATCCACAAGAGACATATAGAATGGAAAAAGAAAACAGTGTGTAGAATATAAGAATAAAACTTGCAAAGATGGAAGAGAAATAAGCTTTCATGCTACCTTACATAGAGTTTTATGTAATTGCCACCAAATACTTTTAAAATTAGGACACATTTTCCAAACCATAAGCATAAATGAGGATTTAGCTTTGATACTTGCCTTGTGAATTGGATGAAACTAAGCTGAGGGCCAGATGTTTTCCATCCATGTTTTAGATTATGCTAAAAACAAAATCGTTAGAAAGCACCCATATGACTGAACGATTTAACTTTATATTTAAAAATCATAGTGACATTGAGACAGTACCTTATATTTTAGAAATTTTTAGTATATTCTTGATGTCAGAAGTTTGACAGGTAATAAAAAAATTAGATGAATAGTTTTGCCATAAAATGCACTTTCATTTTATAATAGGCGGATTGAATTTCCATAATGCTGAAACAACTTTTTGAAAAGTGAAGCTGCAAATTTTCCATGTCAAATTAGAAACTGGATTATTTCTCCTGAATAGAATTTTGATAATAGATAGAAACCAAAATATTTGTTACTATTTATATTTTAGTAACTAAACATATAGTTTATTATGTGTTGTGCAGAAACTTCTGCAGTTCACATGCATGGACTGAATTACGAAGTGAGTGTCAAACACCCCATTGGGGATTATGCTTCATCACAATCACTAAAGACATGGAAGGAAAGGAACAAAGACTAGAAAGGGAAGTCATCAAAACATCAGCATGAAAATGTATAGTATATCAATCATTATGTGTAAATCTTCAATTGGTAGTAAGTTATAATAGTATAAAAAAATAGTGTGAAACTTGAAACAGTTGTGATGGTCCATTGCTGTTTGATTACATTTTTGTTGAACTATATCACTTATTTGCTATAGTAAGGAACATTATGTAAGTTATTTTACAAAGTCCATAAATTAATTTGAAACACTGGAGATTTTTTAAAAAACAGTCATTGGAGGAACAATTGACACAATGATCTTTATGGAAAAATGTGTTGAGTCTGAACAGCACCAGAGAAAAATGTACTGTCTACATATATTGAATGCCACGTTAATCAGGTTACCATTATAGTGGCCCAATAACAAAATAAGTTCTTCTGTTATATTAATCTAAATATGTATATCTCATTACCAACATCTACCTTTCCACCTAGATTTTCTTCCTAGTTTATCAAACTATGTTGGCACTTATACTCATTTCAAAGCTGCCCTCAGTCTCACAGACTTTTGAAATTCCCCTCCATCATGCAAATCAGAGGAAGGTAATGATATGTAATAGAAATTAATATGACTTGTTGAGAGTGGCCTTCAATTTGGGACATTAGGAAATCATAATGACATTTATTATAAAACAAAGCTTGAGTGTTGAGTCTGATTCCACAACAGACCATTTTCCAGTGAGATATTGTTAATTTACCCCAACTTGTTAATATTTAATGCGATGATCTAATGACAGTAAAAGCAGTTTGCAACTTTAGAGCCCTAAACAACTTACTAGGTGTTGACATAAGTTTGAAATCAAAGCTACCACTATAGTAACATTCTGAAACTCTCATGGCAGAACAAAAATAATGAGAAAAACTGAAGATGCTGCCTTAAACTGATTACTTAAAAACCCACAGTATTAGGATAGAAAGAAACATGGTACAAATTGGAGTTGAAAACAGATTTTTCTACAAATATTGTTTCAAATATCTTTCTGTAAGCATGCTCACCAAGATTTTAAAAATTAGTGTGTCTTGTCTGATTGACTTAAGACAAAAAATTTATAACAATATACACAATATGGTTATAAGATTTAAACTTTAACTGAAACCAGAAAAGACTAACACAATGCTGAATAATACAGTAGTATTTTCTTTAACGCAATTTACTTTCATTCATTATCAGAATTATTAGAAATCAGCTTAAGGTAAATTTGCACAAATTTCCCTTGAGAAAAGCAGAAAACTATGGAGTGCTTTTAACAAGTTTGGAAATAAAGTCCAAATTACCTAAATTACTAAATAACTCAGTTTCTCCATGTTTCTAAGTTCTTGGTAAAAATTGTTCATTTATCAATTCTTAAATTTAATTTTAGAATCTTCTAAAATATGAGTTATATTAGTATGCTACTAAAACGGCTATTCAAAAACATGTAAAATGTCTATTGACATTTGATTCCATCGTTAATATGGGTTCTTCAATTAGTTTTTAAAACTTAGTTGAATTGGGTGCTAGGGTCTTTAAATAAAGCCTTGACTACAGTTGGTGAATTAAACTGTTTTTTTGATGTTGGCAAAACTCCAAATAAAAATAAATTTTAGTTTACATGTAATAGTAATTTGTTTCTAAACTTCTATTAATTTGAATTTCATTATTTTTTCTGCTAAATGTGCATTAATCCAACACTAATGCATATTATTTCTTGTATAGACTCATTTAAAAATAAATTTTAAAGTCCTAAATGGTACTTATTGCAATTTTATGAAACAAATACTGCATGAAGCAGCATTCCAAATTTTAACAGCTCATAACATCTAATACATTTCTGCATAATCAAACTTGTATTTCTGAGTGCTTATTAGTTTATTTTTCAGTATAAAAACAAAACACTTTCCTGCCCTTGGTCAATAATATATTATTGTGGCTTCCTGTTTCGCTTAAATAATGGCATATATGGTTTTTTCTAAAGTAATTGGAACACAAATTTGCAGTGGTCCAGTTGGAACAGTCTTTTAGCTATACAGTTAGTCTAGAGACTGTATTTTTACCACACTTTTTAAATTTGCAGGTTCAATTAAGTAAAAATGAGTTATTTTGTCATCAAATGACTGCTGTTTTTAAAAATGATATATACTGTATTTTTAGATAAATTCCATATATTTTGTCTAGTTTTTCTCTTAATAATAAAGTTATAGTTATAAGGAAACTATCCTCAATACCTCATCAATTTAGATACCACATTTCATACATTTTATGTGTTTTTTTCTCTGAACTGCAAAGTTAAAGTTATAAGAAAACTTTATCTTCAACATATTTATTTAGGTACTAAATGTTATTGGCTGTCAATAATATCTACTTGTTTCATTTCAAAATTGCCATTTTTCTTTCTCTACTAAGGGCATTCTCTTTCCCACGAAAGAATCTCTTTGACCTTTCTGAGTTGAAAGCCCCTGGTTTTTATCCTTCAACAAGGATTCCTCTTTCCCTATCATCTGCCAAAACACCTCTTCTGGCTCTGAAGTCAATCCCAGGGCATGGTTCAGATGTGAGTTTCTGCAACTCCTCAGAGAAATGATTTTCAATAATCCTGATTTAGATTAAGATTACACCATTGGATGTATATTAATGTTACTCTAGCAGCTCTTATTCCTATTGCTTGCAAAACTGCCATGCCCTTGAAAATTAGCTAACCCAACTTCCCTTCCCAGGTAAAAAACACTGAAGACTCACATTCTAATTTGTCATTAAATGGTTTCAAAATCTCTAATGAGAGTAACTGGTTCTAGCATCTATTTCTACATGATTCTAATTCATTTACTACCTTGTTCCAAATTAATGGAGTAAAACTGCTACTTAAAGGTAATTTTAATCTCAATTATGTTGACGATTTTTACTTAATATAGTAAGTCTTAAGCACAACCCTCATCACTTTTAAGAATTTACCCTTCACTTTAACTTCAAACAAAAGGCAAGGCAACAGCAGTTTGTAAACTGTGAAATCCCATCAATTTATGTATACTTGTATTACCATGAAAAGAGTGGGTTCCACTGAAATTTGGCATTAATGACACTAGCTTAACATAATAACAAAATTTAGAATATTTCCTGTTCTTTGCTAAATCTAAATCAGATTAAGGTTTCATTTCAGGTTTAAAAACCCAAATATTAGAAAACATTAAGGAGCTAGTTAAGACACTTGAAAAAACAGTTAACTTTAAAACTTCAAATTTTAGAGTCAGGCAAGAACCCTAAGTAATAGTATTCCTGGCTCCTCCATAAGAAAATCTCAGTCTACTTCAATGGTTAATAAAATAAAATAAAACCCCAGCATAAACAAAAATGGAACTAAATTTCCAGGCCTTGCCAGAAATCCCTACATAGCTATTGTGAAAGACAAGGATTTCCACAGCAAAATGATTAAGAAGAAAACAAGCAAGACAACCGTTGATTATCATGACAGGGCTAAAATATAGGAATGATGCTTTTTTCCCCCTTGGCAGAGACCAACCTGAACCAGGGACCCCATTTCTCTGTGATTCTCCAAAATAACATCTGTGAACAGATCCTTGAGTTGATAAGACCGCTCCAGACACCAGCATAGTTGACTGCTAGGATCACAGTTCCAGTGTGAGGAACTCTGTTCCGAGAGTACCAACAAATGGAAAGCCACAGGGAATTCGCCAGATAAAAAGAACGTGTATGTGCAACAAGTATCAAGCTTTTAGGAGAAACCCGACAGTCTCTCTGGTCAAATTCTAAGGCCGCATAAAAAACTCAGGGTGTGATTGGAAAACCTTGCCTTAACCCCTTTACCACAAAACTGACCCTGCCCTACTTCCTCCAACCATGTACCCAACATACTTGCCCAGAACCTTCCAAACCAAAGAAGCCTCCGACACAGCCTCCGGGAACCTCCAAATTCTCAGTGAAAACTGACTGCTTTGTAAAGTCTCTCAGAAGAAGAAAAGATCAAATGAGACTGGCTCAGCGGGGTCTTCCCGAGGTGACCCCAGAGTTAACGTATTTATTTTCACGCTGCAACTGCTGATTGCTTTACAGAGACATTTCATGCTATAGCTCTGCATGGAGCTGAGGACAAAAGTAACACTTTTATTAATGTTATAATTATTATAATTATTCTTTAACAAAGCTATTAAATAACCTGTACAAAGCCCGGCCCCGTCCTAGCAAGAAACTCAGCATTATTTCAACGCTCCCAAAGTCCTTCTGCTTTAATTCAGAGGTTTCCTATATACAAGGTCAGCCCAGGGTTGTCTCTCCAAACTGTAGGTCTCCCAGATGGCAGGAATGATTCAGAGCTTGAAATCGCACTTGTGCGGCGCAGAGCTCCCAACCCTACCTCCCATGCTTGTCCTGGGCACGGGTTCCCAGTCTGCAGGCCCGGCCAGGGAAGCTCAGAGCCTGGCGTCATTTTGGGGCGGGCAGCAGGAAGGGGCAAGTGCCTCTGTTTGGTCTCCCCCGAGGCCAGCTGCCCACAAGCCCCAGAACCACCCTGAAGTGATGCCGGGAAGGGAGTCCGAGGCGGGAAAGGCCTCGAGTCGCCCTGGGGTGGGCTCACAGGTCCCGCGCGTCCTCCGTTTGACCCCGGCCTCAGCAACTTTGAGTTTCTTATTCTGGTGCGTCTTGACGTGCTTGGCGAGGTGGTCGCTGCGCATGAAGCGTTTGCCGCACTCGGGGCAGGAGAAGCGCTTCTCACCTGTATGAGTCCGCAGGTGCCGCTGCAGCTCGTCTGAGCGCGTGAAGCTCTTACCGCAAAAGAGCCAGTTGCACACGAAGGGCCGCTCGCCCGTGTGCCAGCGCAGGTGCGCCTTCAGGTGAGACGTCTTGCCGTACACCTTGCCACAGCCCGGCACATGGCACACGTGCTGCTTCTTCTTGCCCGGCTCTGCCTCGGGGGCGCCGCCCGCTGCCTGGCAGTTGGGGCAGCGGCAGCGGCGGCACCTCCTGGCCGTGGCCGCCAGGGGGCCTTGGTTTGCAGCAGCGCCGCTATCTGGCTCTGGTACTGCGCAAAGTCCGACGGGCCCAACACCAGGCCCCGCTGCAGGGCTGCCGCGGCTGCAGCAGCAGCGGCCGCTGAAGCAGGGAAGCGGGGTGCGTGGGGACCCCCAGCACAGGCGCCGGACAAGCTACCCCCCGGAACGCCGGAGGTCCCCGGACCCGTGCCCGCCTGTGGATACTCCACCATGGGAGGTCGTCGGGGCCGGGTTGGGGGACAGCTGGCGACATGTGGGCGGCGGCGGAGGTGGCGGCGGGGGCAATAAGTTGGAGTAGCCGGGCGGCAGCGCGGCCTGGGCGGCGTAGGGCACATATGCGGGCGCGCAGCTGGCGGGCAGCGCCGCCATGCTGGAGGGCAGCATCTTGACCGGTGAGAACTCGTAGGGGTATGAGGGGTCGGCAGGAGGGGTGAGCGGCAGCTCATGTGCCGCCCCGAAGGACGGCTGCAGGTGCGTTTTCTGCGGCGTCAGCCCCAGGCTGGGATGTGGGGGCGGCAGCGCGCCGGGCGAGTGTGCGGGCATGTCGGCGGTCCAAGGGTGAAAGAGCCTAGAGGGCGAGCCCAGCGCGGGGTCGTAGGGCACCTGCAGAAAGTCCGGAGGCGCCGCGGTGCCCGACTGGCCGATACGGCTACAGGTGGCGGCTAGCAGCGCCAGAGGCGAGTGCTTGCCCAGGTCCGGGGAGGCGCTGGGGGTGCGGTCCTGCATGGGCAGCGGCAGGGGAGGGCGGAGAAGAGACAAAAGGTTAGCGCTCCTAGCACAGTCTCCAGGCCTGCCCGCTACCCCCACGCCAGCTATTATACCGCCGCCCCTCCCCCGTCCCGGCTGCCCCTCCCCGCCACCGCACCTCACGCCGGCACCCAGCAGTCCTGGGAAACTTTTGGTGCCTGCGCTACCTGCACAAGGAGCGTACGAGCGCTTCCAGTTAAACTACTATACCTAATTCAAAGAGACGCCACCGAACCTTAGAGGAAGCAGGAACAAAGTGGGAGGGGAGAGGGATCCGACCCGCGACTCCCGGCTCCGCAGTCAGAAGGGGCCTGGAAACACCCACAGAAAGGCTGCCCATCCGCCTTCCCTCTCATCTTTTAAGCTCTGTTTCCACGCTACTCTCGGCTGCTCCCCCGCCCACTCCAGACTGAAATCAGCAGGAAGGCCCAGCAGGGTGAACTCGGGCCCTGTTCTCAGCCAGACACCGACCCCTGAACCACTCCTACTTCCGCACGTCCCCCCTCCCCGGAAAGGCCACACTCTTGACACCAAGGTTAGGTGTGAAGTTGGTGTGGGCACCCGTTGGTCTGACTCCTGTGGCATCTACCCAGCGGAATTCTCCTGGAGATTCAGGGTGCGCAGAATACCAGGAGAGATCGAGACACGATCCTTTCCACCTTTCCCTCGTCCCTTCCGAGCCCAGCCTGACCTGGAGAAACGCCTGTAGCGAGTCATTCCGGAGGACCGCCACGGCAGCCATGGTTACAGCCTGCGGGCCGTTGGCTGCTGAACAGGGCGCGCCCGAGGCATGGAGACCCGAAGGTGAGGACGAAGGGCCGCCCAGAGTCCCTCGCTGGTGCTCTGCGTGCTGGGGCCTTCCCCGCTTGCGCCCCTCACCGAACCCCGTTTGCTCGCCCTGCGAGCGGTCTGAGCGCTTCAGGATCACCTCCAAGAATTTGATAAGGACTTTGCTGGGCCGCCAGCCAGTCAGAGGGAAGATTTATGGCTTTGAAGTTTGCCGCTACCCAATCATCAAAGAATAGCGGCTCTTTCAGAAGCGAAAGCAAATCCTTTGAATCCACAAAGCTCCTATGGTGTGTTTGTTGGTCTGGATAAAAGAACTGATTATTAGGGGGGATGGGAAGGGAGGAGATAAAGGCGGGACAATTAATGAAGTAATCACTATGTGGGAAATGTATATACACAAATAATTGGATTTTCCTGATCAAAGGGGGCCTTGCCGCCTAGAGACCCGCGCTCGGGTTGCTTGAGACACTCTATCCCCCTCACCCCACTCCCTTGCAATTAAAGATTTGCACCGAAGCAGTGCCCAGAGTGACAAAGTGTCTTTGTTATCTCCAGAGAAATCTGCCTTCGGCTTTAAGCGCGGGACTTTGAGACGGAGATGAGGGTGATTCTCTCCTCCCCTGTACTTACACACCCCACACCAGAACAGCACAAGCACTGGCGTGAGCACATCTTGAACTCGAGGGAATTCCCGGGGCGGGGCGTGGGATGCGCCTCGCCCCGCCCGCCGCGTGCCCCCTGCCCCTGGTGGTGGAGCCGCAGGCTTGGCTGTGACCGGGGCGGGGCCGGGCGGCCGCCCAGGGCGGCAGTGGGTGGCGCACACGCTTCAGGGCCACCCGCTTGACAAAAGACTGGGGCTCTCTAGTGACGTTCCTGCTGGCGATCTGGAAGTTTTCTCGGGCCACAACTTTTGCAAATAGCAAGCCTGGGAAGAACGCCCGTACCACTTTTACCCCCAAAGCTAAGCTTGGCAGGACAGCCAGAGAAACCCAACCCAGAATATATACCCGAGGGAAGAAATATTGCTATGTCGCTCTTCTCTCTGCAGGCCAGCAGCTCTGGGCTCCATGGAAGGTCTGCGGGGGGCTGACTGTTGTTAGGCCCACCTGAAAGCCCCCAGTGATGCCAGCAGTTTCTCCCTCTGACCTCCACCAGGGGAGTGCGCGCTCTTGCAAGCGGCACAGAGCAACCAGGGAACTCATAGGAAAAAAGTAAGGCGGAGGAGGAAACCTTTTGTTGAACAAACTACAATAGTATGTACCAGGACAAATAGTCCTCCAATCGGAAAGAAAAGTCAATAAAAACTGTTCCCATCACTTTAAAAAAGGAAAGATAGTTCTTCAGGCGCGAGGCGTACTTTGTCTGTGTCAGGAAAAACGCTCACCAGGGTGTGTCCCCAAACCCTCGCTGGCTCACCATGCCTGGTCGAGGAGGGACAGTTGGCGACCTCTCTCTAGCCCAGGCGCAAGGCAGGTCCTGCGGAAGCTGAGCCGGCACCCAGATTCCCTTCTGCGCAGGGTGCAGAAAGACGAAGAGGTGGGTGGGGCGCCGCGGGGGCCCCACTGCACAGGAGCCTGTTAGGTGCCAGGAATAGCCACTGAGGTTCCCCGCGGGCAGCTGCGGCTCACCCGCTGCCTCGTTAGGTGGACCTGAGTCCACGTCCCGCCTCCCGGCGGACACGATCTCCTCTCTCTGAGGCGTCGGCGGTGCAGGGATCCTCCCAGCCGACGCGTGCCCGGCCTTCCCATACGTGGTTCTCCCGGGGACTTCGCAGTGGCCGGGACTGACGTGAGAGGACTAGGTAGCCTAACTACGACCGGCTTCGGATTTGGTGCCCCCTGCATCCCCCAAAGGGTCGGAACATAATGCCACAATGCCCACATTCCCCCCTGTCCAGGGCGGGTCAACGAAGTAGAAACATCTTGCTTGAGAGGGATGGGCCGTACCTGGCTCAAATACTACGAACACTTCGCACGCCCTGTCATCGCACGCCCCCTTTCTCCCCAACAAGGTGTCACTCCAGGAACGCTGAGGAGTGACCGCATAGGTCGGCAACGTGTTCTGGCTCCTGAAGATGAGGTCTGGGTGCTTTGGTAGTGGCGGAAGCGGACGAGACTTGTTGTTTTGCTCCATGGCCAGGCAGACCTACCTTTTCCACACCCTGTCCAGGAGTCGAGCCTGGGACCTGAAGGAGCCCTTTCCTGGATGCGGATCAGAGGTCAGGGAGGACTCTGGTGCACACCCACACCGGCACCTGTCCGCACTCTCTAAGCCGGCCTCGTCCCTTAGCGTGTTTGCTCACTCACTCCTTTCAGTTCTTCGACCCGCAATCCCAACCCACGTCCCAGGGAGGCTGAGCCAAGCAGGCTGGAAGACATTCTCATTTGCCTAATCTTTTCGTTATTTTAACCAAAAAGGAAGAAAGGCTAATTTACATCTCCATAGTTGTTATAGGAGAAAACTTTCTCCAAGATGTCCCCGCTGGCTACTTAAACCATCACCAGTGGCCAGCAGGGCCAAAGGGAGCGGTGGCTTGAGTGGTTAAGAGTTCAACTCTGAAAATCTAAATTCGGATTTCCACTTTATAGTTGGTGACTTTGACAAGCAAGCTTCTCAGCCTCTTTGTGCCTCAGTTTACCCGATGTGTAAAATGGGAGTGCATTAGTGCTCACCTGTAGAGTACTTGTAGGCTTAAAAGACAACGTAACACATGCTGTCTTCGGGGCAGTGCCGGGACAGCCACAGTAGGCTCCCTCTTGAGCGTTAAAAGTCCTTGCTCTTGGCCTCACTATCACCGGTGAAAACCCGCCAGGATTCCAGCCCTCTCAGGCCTGAGATGAAGTTCGGCGAGACTTTTACAAACTGATATTTCGCCTCCCTCCCTTTGTATTCTCTGCTCCTGAAAAACTTATTCTAATGAAGTAATGTTCGCAGCGTCCATTAAAAATGCAATGTCGGGAGATCAAAGTATAATATTTATTTTAGAAATTTGTTGCAATCACCAAGAGATACAGGTATCAAGGCCAAATGTCAGTTCCGTTACACAAAGCCCCACACTGGGGAAGAGCGTGTAGCTGCTCTGCCATAATGTAAAGAGACATCAAAGACCAAGCGCGCTGCAAAAGTGCGCAGCCGGGAGAGTGGGAGGGAGCCTGGGAGGACCGGGTGCGCCGCAGACGGCGCTTGGGCTGAAGGGCGGGGGTCAGTTCAAAGAGGTATCCGCTGGGGCTTGAGTTCACAGGAGGGAAGATTTAATGCGCTTTCTTTTGTTGGTGGGTGTGTTTGTGCACTGAGGACCCAGAAACTCCTCTGTGCTCCTCCAGCCCGAGGGAGGAGGTGCGGTGGGGCGGGAGGTTAGGGGGAGGCAAATGGGGAGCAAACTTTTAACTGCCGCGGGGCGGAGAGGTTGAATACCAGCCTCTCAGCGGCTGCTGTTACCCCGGATCCGCTCTACAAGCAGCTCTCTAAGCCCTAGGGTTTCAAGATGAGAAGTTTGCCTTGCAGTTCCTTCACGGGAGGGCGGTGATCAAGCACCGGGTGCCACCCGCGAGCAGCAGCGGGTAGGTGAACCCGCAGGGGCACTCGCACGCTGGGGTGGACCGGCTCTGCATGCTCCGGGATCTACTTCAGGGAAAAAAAAAAAAAAGTGTTTGCTGAGAACTCTGGGGTTGCTACTTCTCGCCTAAGCATGGTACCTCGCCTCAGGCATTTTCTTGCAGCAATCGGGGACTCACGCCTCTGGGATCAATCTAACCAGTCACCCATCTCCATCTGATTTTTTAAAAAATCTACACATTATTCAAGTCATTTCAACAAATTCTCAATTCATTGGCTCTTTACAGCAGGGTGTTGCTTAACCGCCCAGGTCTCGCCCTTTCTCTGCCAAAGGCTCGATCTTCCAGTCGCCTGCATCAGCCTAGTTAATACAATATCAGTCGTCGCTTTATTAAGGCGCTGAGAGGGGAGCAGGCAGAATTTCCCTGTGTTAATAGGACGCTGAGTGGCAGGAGGATGCCCGTGCATTTCTTCAGTCACTACAAACAAGTATTCTTAGAGCGGTCACTAGGCAGTCTTTTGAAGTACTAGAGCAGAAAGCTCCTATTGTTTTCGGCCCTCCACGTGGAAGGGATCAAACTTTGCCCCTTCAATTTGAAAGATCTTTTTTTTTAAATGGTACGAGTGGGGGAAGGGTTACAATCTGATACGAAGTTAACTTGGAGGATTTGGAGTGGTTTCGAAGTTTAAGCTGTAGACCCAATCACAGATGTCTTAACTCTTGGTGTCTGAAATGTACTAGATCATTAACCTGCGCAGGGTGTTCAGCAGCAAGAAATGATAATGCTGGGATTTTTGGAAAACACTGGATTGGTTTTGAAAAGTTTCCTCAACTGGAAACCTTGAATTAACTTTAATCTTAAACTTCAAAATTGAATCAGTAATAGAATGGATGAAGACGTGGACATCTAGATTTAGGAGGGATCTTTTATCTCATCTGATTCGATTCCCACATTTGATGGCAGAAGGAGTTTGCATGATATCTGTCATGCCTGAACGGTGCTGTGAACTTCGGTAGCTGCTCATTGGTATTGGCTGGTGGAATTCTGTGTACCACTGTCATCTGCTCAGTGATGATTTAGAGCTGAGGAGCACACAAATGCAGCTGGGATTCAGGAGAGGGCTGGAGGAGTTGAGAGAGATTTATCAAAGAGCTGGTGTCCAGAGGAATCTTAAAGGATCTATGAGATTTTAAGAGGGTACATAGAAAGGAAGATGATGGGTGGGGGGGGGAAGGACAGTAAGTAAAGAGAGCTCTTTTAAGTGAGGAGCTGAATAAACATGGAAGATGAAGTTTTGCGTTTCTGATTTGCTGGTGTAGACAGGGTAGAGCCAGATTAGAGAAGTCAGGGAGAGGAGCTTGGCCCTGATACTATATGTAATAAGAATTTATTGTAGGCTCCTAAGCAGGTGAATTAAATTCCATTTCTTGAATTTCCTTTCAAGAGGGTTGGCTTGCTGCTAGCTTGGAGGGATAGACATAGATGCAGTCACGTAGGTGTGAGATAGTGAAGGCCTCAATTGGGAACTGGTCTGGAAGTGAAAGGGAACAGACAGTTTAAAGGGAAAAAGAGCAAAACTTGACAACAAATTGGAATAAGAAATAAAACAAAGGGAAAAAGAGCTTTCTTTTGACAAATGGTACCACCTGCCTTCCATGGGAGGGAGGGAGGACCCCCAAATAAATATGCTCTTTGGGGCATTTACAACTGTTTTCAGCTGCTCTGTCAAGGAAATGAGTAATCTTTAGGCATAGACAAGGCCCCCTTACAAAAGATATATTGTAGGAGAAAACAGTGCCAAACTTCCTTTATTCAACATTTCTTTTCCTATTTATCCATTAATATTCATGTTTCAAAATGATTCAGTATTTTGATTTGCGACAAGAACCACTTGATGTCAGAAGAAGAAATAAAGGCAGAGAAGTCCAAGGACGGAAGGTGATGGTAGGAACCTGCAGAAGCTCAAGGTACCATTCTTTGGCTTTGTCTTCCATCTTTCTTTCTAGGCACAAGGAATCAAATTTTTACTGAGTGCAGAGACATATATCCAGGTGAACATAGGCACAGTGGAGGACCCTAGTGTTAAAGATAGGCCCTGCCTTTGGAGAATTTGGATTATAGTACTGAGGAAGAGAGAGATCATATAAGGAAGCCACAGTTGGGTCACAGCATCATGGGGAGAATATTGAGGGCTGATGAAGGTAGTGAGGCCCAAAGAAGTGAAATGGCATCCTGAGATGGCACAACACAGTGAAAGAACTGAGTCTTGTATACATTATTTTTATAGCGCTGTAGAGAACATGAGTATCGAAAGGAAAGATTCTTCATGTCCTACTGTCGATTTGTGGTTGCATTACTTAAAAGAGATGAAAATAACAAACCTTTTTTTAAAGCTAAATAATAATCTTACACATAGATTTCTGGAAACTTGATCTAGACATAGCAATAAAATTAAAATGTGTATTAACATGTAGAAAAATTACTTTGGAGGCAAGCCTAATAAAGATCTTGTGTGTGTATTAAGAGATGCAGATAAACTCTGGACTCTTTGTTTTCCAGGCTCCGCCCAAGTCCAGCACCCTTGGATGGAAGTGGGTGGATTGGCTAACTTGGGCTGGAGAAAAGAGTGCTAGTGAGGTCATGGGTTTGCATTATAACGTGCTCCGGTTTGCTAGTAGTAGCCTGTTGGGTAGCCATAGTTTTTGCCCTGTCTGTGTGCATGTAGGTGCTTACATCCAGAATGTGTTTACCTGACTGTATGGCTGGAGAACCATGATGCTGCTGTCAATCACAACACTATGGGATCTCACCAAATCTCCCACTAACCTTATATTATAGATGGGGGAATTGTAGCACAGAAGGATTAAGTAATTTGCCTAAGATTCTACTTCTTGTTATTGGAATGAATCAAGATGTTACTCCAGAGGACAACCTTTTGAACATGACAGTAGAGTGCTTCTCTGAGGGAATGCAAATCTCTGTTTCTGGAAAAACAATTAAATGTGTATGTGGGTCTGCACTGATATTAGTAAATAAGAAATCTAGAATGATTTACTGGCCACATTACAGGTTGTTATTTGCCTTGTGGTGAAAATGTCAGTCCCATGTGAGGGGTTTGCTATCTGTTTTAATCAAAGAGAAAGATGGGTTTTTGCCTTAGGGATTATATAGTCCGATCCAAGATGTTTTCTTTTACTTCTAGAGTACTTTTTTTCTCCCCCTTACCTTCACCCCAAACCACCAGGGGGCACACAGAATCAGCTATTTACTTTGGAAGTTTTAAGGCTCCAATTTTAAGCATATAGGTAAATATAGCCTTATATCTTTAGAGGTTCAGCTGAGGACAGACTAACACAAATATCAGATCTCTGCATGTCCCCACTACTATTTAAAAAGTCACCTCTACTTCCTCTAGTTCTGGCAAGAGTCTTACCCATGGATCTTTTGGTCATGAGAAATGATGCCCTGATGCCCTTTTTATTTGGGTTCTAGGATAGGTTTAGTTTCCAGTTGGAACTGTTTTTTTTTTTTGTTTGTTTGTTTGTTTTTGTTGTTTTGTATTGTTTTGTTTTGTTTTTAACTCTGTACCTCCCCCTGTAGAATCACTGACTTAGGTGTTTCCTTTCAGGGGACAAGCACTGATCCCCCTCTCCATTTGCTCTATTTTCCCTCTCTAACTTTTGCATAGCTGCTCCCTGAAGTCTTTCTCATTAGTTACTTTTCTAAAATTCTCCTAGGTGGCTGCTATAAGAAGCTCCAAGACCTACACCAGGATCTGTTGCTTACTGTACTGGTCAGGGTTTAATTACAGTGAACAGAACCATTTACCTAGTTTAAGTAGCGACGGACTTATTAGAAGGTATTTAATGTCTTACAGATTGACTGGAGAGCTGAAGAAACAAGGTTTTGGCTGAGTTTTCAGGAATGACTCCCAAAGCCACGCCACAGACCTAGGTTGATGATGGAACCACCGCCCCTGCTGGGATTAGGAGGCTGTGTTATCAGGAAGCTACCTGCTTACTGGGAAGCCACTGTGGCAGCTGCCCAGCTTCTGAATTGTGTCAATTCTACTGTGTACTTTGCCTCTTGACAACTATGTAGACAGTAGTCACCCCTTGTTGGCAGAGAATATGTTCCAAGACCCCCCGTGGATGCCCCAAACCCCCCATGGATGCCTCAAACCATGATAGTACCAAACTCCATATGTACTATGTTTTTTCCTATGCATACATACCTATGCTAAAGTTTAATTTACAAATCAGGTACAGTCAGAGATGAACAACAATAACTAATAATAAAATAGAGCAATTATAATGATATACTGTAATAGCAGTTATCTGATGTGGTCTCTCTCTCTCAAAACATTTTATTGTACTGTACCCACCCTTCACTTAAGGGAAGCACATTATTACTTTTCTCTGGCATATCCAGATTGCCAGCCATCATTACTGCTGTGCTTTGGGGCCAACAGTAAGTAAAATAAAGGTTACTTGAACACCAGCAGTGTGATGCTTCAATAGTTGATCTGATAACCAAGACAGCTACTAAATGACTAGTAGGTGGGTAGTGTATACAGCGTGGATACACTAGACAAAGAGATGATTCATTTTCCCTGAGGGGCATCTTGAAATTTCATTACGCTACTCATAATAGCATGAAAATTAAAAGTTATAAATTATTTGTTTCTGGAATTTCCTATTTAAGTTTTTTTGCACTGTAGTTAACCACAAGTAACTATAGCCATGGAAAGGGAAACCATGCAAAAGGGAGTGGCGACATTAGGGCCTCTGTTACTGCTGTCATAGAAATAGCAAATATACTGCAACTGTACTTACTAGTAAGGACAGCAGAAACACAATTTCTATCTCGTGGTTGTTTACTTCTGCCTTCCAAAGTTGATATGCTGCATCTGATTGGCGTAATCTAAATCATATATCTGGAACTTTAGCTGCAAGAGAGTCTGAGAAATATGGTTTTCAATTTTCTAGCCTAGACAGATATTGGAATAGTTACTGATTGAGCCAATCTAAATATTGCTACATTTGCTGATTACGAAGTTGCTTCTTTATTTCCCAGTCTCCATTTCTAGATGCTCACTTCTCCTTTAGGGAATTCCTTAAGGACTGAAACACTCTTTCTTCTTATTGTAAACACTAATTTTGGTCCAGCCACTCTAGTCCCAACTAGTGGGCTATATCCATAAATATTTATTGAATTCCTACTACATGCAATCCCTTGGTGATCTCTGTCTTTCATGACTCCCAAATCTGTTTCTAGCTTTGCCTCTGGCCTTTATTGAGAACTCCAGCCCTAAATTACTGACCTCCTTGATATCTCCTCAAGAATGTCCCACTAGATCTCCAAAATAAATATATTCCCAGGAGATAGCCCCTCTTCCCACTTTCCAACCAATTCATCTTCATAAGATTTGACTGGCGATTTTAGAGTTGGTTCAAGTTCACACTCGCCTGGGCTTCTCCTTCTTTACTTCCTGTTCCATCACTGCTAGTTCTGTTTCCATGCTGACATCCAATTTTTACTTCTTTCTTTTCTCACTTCAATTTTCTTGGTCGAAGCCTTCATTATCTCTCAACTCCCATTTCATGGCCTTTATGGAAAACTGTATTTTCAAGAGATGATTCCAATAATATCTTTCATCTCATGATCTGGCTGGCCTTGATGGCTTACTAATAATGAATAGAATGCACCATAAGTGACTTTTGAGGCTAGGTCAGTAAAAGCCAAGTGGCTTCCACCTGGTTCTTTTGGAATGCTTACTCTCCAGATTTTCCCCCTATAACACTTCCTCTTGGAACCCAACTGTGAGAAGCACAGGCCACATAAGAGATTACATATAGATGCTCTGGTCACCAGTTACAGCTGAAGCCAGTCTTTGAGTCATCTTAGCCCAGAAACTAACATGCGAGTGAAGAAGCCTGAGGGAGGATGATTCCAGCCCTGGCTGTTTTGAGTCACCCAGCTGAAGTGCCAGACATTATGAAGCAGATATGAGACATTCTCTCTGTGCTCTGTCCAAATTCTTGACTCAGAAAACCCTTGAGGACAATGAAATGGCTGCTGTTTTACTCCACTATGTGTAGGGTGGTTCATTATACACCATCAGGTAATCAAAACAGCCCTCACATCCATATTGCACATTATCTGATGATAATTTTTCTAAAACACAGAGTAGCTTATATGTTTACCATGACCAAAAGCATTAAATGTTTCCCCACTGAATATGGAATTAATAATTGTATGATCTCTTGCATTCAAGATACCACATAGTTTTGAATTTTCCTACCTTATCTTCCATTTTAACCTACTACCCACATTTTCATTCCTATCTTACTAGATAGATCTTCATTTGGCTATGCCTGAAGCTTTCCGACCTCCATGAACTTACACAGGCACTGGCTTTTGCTTGGAATTTTAATTTTCTGTATCTATCAAACTCCTATGTATCCTTCCTTAAAGCCCAGCTCCAATCTTACACACTCTAAGATTGTGCTGTCCAATATGTTAGCCAATAGCTGGATGTGGCTATTTACATTTAAGGTTAAATGGATTAAACTGAAAATTCAGTTCTTCAGTCTCACTAGCCACATTTCAGTGCTCAATAACCATATCTTACTGAACAGTGCTACTCTAAGAAGCCTTCTTAGCTCTCCTTTTTCCAATTAATCATTCCTTTCCCACAGTACCTTAAACTTCAATTTTAGAAATTTTGATCTGAATATTTTGAAGGTCATGTAACCTAATACCACAAAATTACAGATGTATAATGTCTTTCCACTATCCTAGTGCATTGCTCTATATGACTGGTCATTGGTAATAAACTCAAACATTTATCGAGTTGCAAAGAAGCAAGGAAGACCTTTTCTAGTAAAATATTCAACAAAAATCACAAATCATATGGTTTTTTCAATATATAATCTCCTGAGAGAGCTATTTCTCAAATCTCAAATGATTTAGGAGGAGGGTCTCTTGAGAGAGGCATCCGAGTGTAGTCTTTTTTTGTTTCTCTCCAACAACTAACTATTCTAGGGATTTAATTATTTTAGAGCGTGTGTGTGTGTGTGTGTGTGTGTGTGTGTGGTGTGTTTTCTCTCAAAGTTTGCCAATTTTTGCACAGTCCTCAAGAGGTCTTAATCTACATACCATTGGCCAGCTCTACATACCATTGAACCAAGGAGGAATTTCCTTCTCACGTGCCCTTCTTTGACCAAGGAGGGCATGGGAACAGCCAATTATCGGATTGATGACATTTCATTCAGTTTAAGAACAGATCATTACCAGTCTTCAAATTAATAAGTTCATACAAATAAAATACATAAAACTAAACCCTAAAGTCATATACCATGTGATAAACTACATCGTGTATGTGTGTGTAGAAAGGTGGGGGGAGACTTTAAAGTCAACCATCTAAAATTTCTCTTGTACAATAAAGTAGTTATTAGGCATGTGGTAGATTCGCTGTGTTCATGAACATAGCCTTCTACAAGCTCCATAAGTTTTGACAATGTTTATATATGACACTACGCCTTCATGTTAACAGTGTTTGTTGGTATCATCTCCCTTTACTCATAGCCACACAGTGAAACTCCTATTAAACATAGGACATTTTTGAGGTTAATATTTACTTAATATAAACATTCTATTTTAAATATAAAACCTGGACCAGCGGCACTTTTTCGGTTACTCAATTACTTTATCTGGCAGTAGTAAGTGGGAATTTATTTACCTGTTTCTGTAATAGATGCTAAAAATTAGGGCAGCGTTGCCTGGTTTAAGATTCAATGACTTTTGAATACCTGTGGTCCACTTTAACCTAGTTCTCCCTTTAGAATAACTATTTACCCATATTTCATGCTTGTTAGGACAGGTTTTTAAGATGCAGAAGGCATTAAGTTTTCCTGATATTTTAGAAAGGTGTCTTCAGGTCTCATCATTATTATGAAGCACTTCAGATAAATGCCTTTAGGACAGAGGCTAAGCAAAACCCCAGCCTGGGGTATCTCAGTGTGGCTCAGGGCAGGAAGGTTACCTTTAGCCACTCCTATGTTCCTGCTGAAGGAAGGGTATCTATGTCTTTCTTTACTAGGTAGCATTTGTTAAATTGGGTGAGGCCCTGGACTCCCATCCTAGCTCCGGAGGAGGGTTTTAATAACTTTTGACATCACTGGCCATTATGGAGGTCTTTAGTCCTCAACGACTGAAGAATATGTCTTAAATCTAAAAGGAAGAACTATATAAAATACATGTCTCTTTTGTTCTCTGCTAACCTAATTAACAACTGACAAAAATATGTATTGCTCTGCTCTTGGTATAACTTGAAGGGTTAACACCATTTTCTTATAAAGGCAGTACAAGGACCATTTGATTACAAAAGAGTAGAAAGTCCGGCCCCTGTGCCTGCACACAGGCATAGCTGTGTGACACTGGGCAAAGCTCTTGACTACTCTGGGCCCATTTCCTTCACTTTTTAAAAAGAGGAAGCGCTTTTTTGGCTTCTGTTCACAGGATCATAAAAATTTTAGGGTATAGACTGAACTTGAAATCCAGTCTATCATCTTTCAGATGCAGAAACTGAAGCCTAGAGAAGTGAAGTGACTCATGCAAGGCCACCCAGCAGGTTAGTGTCTGAGTCTGGGCCAGAACTCAGGCTTTCAGGACCATCGGTACACGGAGTCTTTCTGCCACACAAGATGAGGGACTGCATTTCATGACATTCCCAGAGAAGGGTTACAGGACTTCAAATAGCATTAGAGACTATATAAATGCCTAACCAATGTACTGTATATTGAAACTAATTAAAATCAATCAATTTAAAATAAAATAAAATAGCATTAAGTAGAAGGAAAAGTAGCATCATTAGTGCTGGAAAACAAAATGTGGGCCTGGAATGTGGGGCAGAGCCCCTGGAAGGAGGAGTTAGGGTATGAGGAGAGGACCGGGGAGGGAGAGGTGGGGGGTGGGAGGAGGGGGGGAGGGGGGTTGTGGGGGAAGGAGGAGGAGTGGGCAGTGAAATGGAAGAGAGGGAGGAGGGAGGGGAGAGAGAAAAGATGAAGAGGGGAGGGACAGTGAGGAGCTAGATGGGAACTCCTTGATGATGAGAGACACAGGTTTTAAAAAATGCTAGGGATTAATAAGTGCAAATGCCTCTGTCCTCCAGCAGCTAAATCAAGTTGTCTCCAGGCCCACTTCTTCCAGTCAACTAAGTTTAGTGAAAAGTCTGGGAGTCCTCTATTGTCCCCCACCCCCACTTGTCCACGCATGCTTGAAATACCTGAAAATAGGAAAAGGCCAAAAGTCTTAAAAATTGCAAATGCCTAGTTACACCAACTGTTGACGGACGCTCTGCCTAACAAAGTATCATCAACCAACCCTTCAACAAGTGCAAGTGATTTTATCGGAAATTTTCTTGAGACACGCAGTAAGCAGAACAGGTGGGGTGCTGGGATTGCTAAAAGGGGAATAATTAAAGTAGGAGAGGACAGGGGAAGCCAGAGTAGGGACACCTGTGCACTTCTGCTGGCCCCGGCCTCATTTGCCTATAGTTGCTACGGCTCTGGATATTTGGGCACAGATATGCCTTGACCAGAATAATATAAGTGTGGACCCAGAAGTTTATGTAATTTATGAAGATTTTACTTTTCAACCCAGTTAATTCCCTTCACAAGGAAGCATTGTCCCAGATGATTCATAAATAGCAGTATTAAGCAACACGTATTACATAATATGTTTTACAGACACCCAGAGTCTATTCATGCACACCCCCAGAAATTCTAATTTGGTGTTTATTTACCCTGAGTCTTTGTTTGCCACGAACTAATTCTTCAAAGACTTGTCGAGGAGAGCAGAAGCCACCTTTATGGAGGACACAATTTTCTTTCTCTCCCGTATTCTACCTCCTGGCTGGCTCTAAAGCTATCAGGCTCATTTCCATATCAAACAAAGAGAAGGTAGGGAAAAACTCCCCTGATCGACATAAAAAGGCACATTACTGGAGATTGTCTAAGAATTTGTTTTTATGGCCAAAATTAGCAAATTATTCACAGTAATAGGTGAGTCGAATGACAATAATGTTTAAGAGAACAAAGCCACTCATCAGGACTCCGACCCCAAATCCGCCCCAAGGCAGGTCCCCAGCTGCCAGAACATCTCTGCACACAGACAGCCAAGAGGCTATAAAAAAGAGAGGCAGCCAGGAAGTCTGCCACTTACCCAGATGCAGCTACCAGAAAATGCATTCCAGGACTCTCCACTCTTGCAGCTGCCCAGGAGGCTCTGTGGGTGGCCGCTGTGTTAATGTGGGGGCACACGTGGCTCCCATCTCGCTCTTGGTCCCAGGGAAAATGGAGAGCTTCAGATGCCCAATATCTACACCCTCTCTTGCCTTGAAACCCTTTTGGAGGTTTTGGAGTCTTTCGGTGGAAACCTGAGCTGCCAGCTGCCACTCATAACTGCTTGATTTCTTGACCTGCTTTAATCAATACCAATTTAACAACCCCTTTGAAAATGTTAACGTACACTGGGTTGCAAGGTGGTGAAAACATGCTTGGCACCTTTCTGTATGAGGTCTGTCTCAGAGACAGTTTATCACATGGTAAATCAGTGCTGGCCATCTGGGACTCAGCGACCCTTCCTGTGAGACCATGCTAAAGATTAAATAGACAAGGCCTTGAAACTGGACCTGGTAACTGGGGCCTTTAATGGGGAAGAATGCCTTAACGCATGACCTGGGATCCATCTGAGGGCATCTGGGCTCAGACTTGAGGAGTTAACATCAGCAAGAAGCCGGCCAAAGGAGAAAATTGGGAAATTAATGTTGCAGTTTGCTGATTATTTCCTCTGCTTTAGGACATCCCTCCCTTCTCTCATAATTAATGAGGATTTGTCTGATGTCCTGGGCTTTCAGGGACATGTCCTCTGCCAGGTAACAGCTAGTGAATCTCATAAGCTGCCTCTTACATTCTATTAGGGGCTCTTGAAGACAATATCTCAACTCAAAAGAGTGCTTCCCACTGTGGGATTCCAGGCACTGGCTCAGAGGCACTCAACTCTGGCTGCTTTTCAAACATACTGGTAACCAGACTAATTAAATCAGAATCTGTGAGGCCCAAGCGTTGGCATTTTAAAAAAACTTTTAATTTTGAAATAATTACGGATTCATTGGAAGTTGAAAAACCAGTATGGAGATGCCCTGTGTACCCTTCATCCAGTTCCCCCGATGATCACATGACAATGGTACATAAAACCAGGAAACTGACATCAGTACACAGAGTATGTGTAGTTCTGTCATTTTATCACAGATGTAGATTTGTGTGGCCACTACACAATCAAGACACGAAACTATTTCATCATCACAAGCCTGCTTCCTGCTACCCTTTGTAGTCACACCTTGCCCCCACATCTTGCCATCCCCCACCTTTGGCAACCACTAACCTGTTCTTTACTTCTCTAATTTGGTCATTTTGAGAATATCATATAAATGAGATTGTACAGTATGTGACTTTCTGAGATTGACATTTTTTACTCAGCACAATGCCCTCAAGCCATTCAAGTTGTATATATCAAGAGGTTTTTTTGTTTTTGTTTTTGTTTTTTTAAATTATTGCAGAATAGTATTCCATGGCATGGACATATCACAGTTTATCCATTTACTTCTTGAATAACTCATGGTTGTTTCCAGTATTTGGTTATTACAAATAAGGCTGCTATAAACATTCATGTACAGGTTTTTGTGAGCACATAATTTTTCATTTCTCTGGGATAAACTTTAAAAAAATCTTCTCAAGTTATTACAAAGGGAGCAGGACCACGAAACCTTGGACCAGGGAAAGTGAAAAAGTAGTTACCGAGTATCTCAAACATTTATTAAACACTGCTCTGTGTGGTAGGGAGTCTAGAAGAGTGAATAAGAGCATGGGTGCTGGAGTCAGACCACCTGGGCTCAAATTCTGGCTCCATCACTTTATGGCTTGACCTCTCTATGCCTCGTCAGCTTATCTATAAAATGCGACCAACCTCATAGTACTATTGTGAGAATGCAATGAATATTGCTATGAACCACATGTGTACTCCAAAAATTCATATTTTGAAGCCCTAATCCACAGTCTGATAACATTGAGAGGTGGGCCTTTAGGAGGTAATTGGTTTTAGATGAGGTTGTGGGTGTGGAGTCCCCATGGTGGAATTATTGTCCCTTATAAGAACAGACCAGAGAGCTTGCTCTCCCCTTCTCTCTCCGCCTTGCGAAGATACAGTAAGATGGCATCTCTCTGCAAGCTAGGCAGAGAGTTCTCAGCAGAAACAGAATTATTAGCCAGCAATTCTCAGACTTCCCAGGCTCTAGAACTGTGAGAGATAAATTTCTGTTGTTTAAGCCACTTAATCTGTGGTATTTTGTTATAGCAACTCAAGCTGACTAAGAAATATAATATGTAAAGGTTTAGAACATATTAATAGCTCAATAAATATTAGCGCTTATTATTTCTGTGCTGGGAACTGAATTTAGGTCACACAAGTTCCTGGCTTAAAACTCCTCAATGGCTATTACAATGCACCCCCTAAGATCCTGCTCACAAGTCTTACTGAACTTGTGCAGTGACATCCTACTGAGTGGACACTTTGCACGTGCTGGGTGCTGAGAGAGTTCTACTTTCTCTTGGGAGCTTTCCACTGGTTTCTGCCTCTCTAGTTGTACTCCATAACACCCTACTTATCTGATCCTCTTAGGACACTTTCTGCTGGATACTGGAATTGCTTCTTAGTATGTATACTGGAGACTCCTCAGTGGAGGGACCATGTCTTGCTCACCATTGTATCTACAAGTGTCTAGCATGGTCCTTGTCAGTAGGTCCTCTTTAATTTATGTTGAATGAAAAAAGAAATAAATGAACCAAGGGTCCTGTTAGCTTCCATGGGCCGTTAGTTCCTGAGAAAGTCCTAATCTTCTCTTATTTCAGGGTAATTGAGACCAGGGAAGCCTGGGAAGAATGCAGAGCCTTGAGTTAGTTTCTGACCCATTCTGCTGGGAGTTTTAAAGCTATGCTGGTCACACAGTGAGCCCTCAAAGTACGTATGACAAATTGAGAGGACACAGATAAGGGTACAACTCAAGTGACACCAGACTGTTAGACAGAAAAAATAAGGATTTAAAGTTAGAAAAGGCAAGCTCAAGTTGAGCAACTTGGTAAATCAAGTAACCCAGCTACAGATTTATTTACCTGTAAAATGGGGTAAATAATTGGTGTTACACCTTAGGCACCGATTCTGGAGCCAGACTGCCTGGATGAATCCCAGCTTTGCCATTTACTACTTTGTGACCTTGGACACTTAACTTCTCTGTTTCTCATTTTCTCATCTGTAACATGGGGATAATGACAGTACCTACCTCATGAGGTTATGATGATTAAAACAATGCATAAAGGGCTTAGAACAATGCACAAAATTAATTTAATTTGAGTTAAAATTATAATATACATAAATAAGATGAGAATAAAGGATTGTTGTGAGAATGAAATGAAAGGAAACTAAAACCACGTTGCCTATAATTCTAGCAAGGTTTCCTGAAGATTTGTTTGCTATTTTAGTCTACATTTAAGACTCCACACTCTGATAAATATCCGGAAAATAAGGAAGCTATAGCAGGGAGCTGTTGGATGCCATGTAACTGATCTGCTCAGGAGGAACCAGAAGTTGCTACCATCTGATGTCTGTCTGGTGGCCACATGCAAGGAGTTGGGGGTATAAGTCTAGATCCTAGTGGACAGGTGTTTGAAACTCATAGCCATCCTTACAATTGGCACCTCGGTGAGGTCTCTGCAGACAGGCGAGGATTAAGTTGAGGGGAGACCAAATTGCTCTTCCACCTGGAGTCAGTGGCCCCAGCAGGGCAGGGCTGAGGCTCAGTGACAGAGATTGGTCAACCAGAGTTAAAACCTTCACTGTTGTTGCCTACGCTCTGTTTTGCAGAGAAATCTCAAATTATGGTCCCCAGATCAATCAATCCACAACTTTCATAGATACTGGCATTTTCGCATTATACTTCCATCTGGTCACAACTGTTTCAAAGAATTACATACATCTCTTTTATTATCAAAAGAATAATATAATTAATGCAATGTTTTGGGCTGTCAGAAATGAAATAAAAAAGCAGTGCCTTCGATATTACCCTTTCTTTAGAGGTTTTTATTTTGGTCAAAGAAAAGGAAATGCCAAGAAGGAGAGGAGTTTTGAAGTATCTTGTTCTTGTTTCCTATTAGTATTTCAGTTTTAGAGTGTTGATTTTTATCAATATAGAGAGATTTCAGAACCCAGTAGAGCATACAGTCCAAATTAGCAACATAAAAAAATATCTCCCTCTGAACTGAAATAAGTATGTACGAGATTATTGCATCTTTGGAAATCTCCCAAAGTACCAAGAAATTATTGGAAATGTGGCTGATGAGACTGATGTTTTTCCCAACTCTCATCTGAATGTATAACATAGATGAATGGTAGTCTAATTATTGATGTTTTGTCTGAACTCAGACAATGTTGTACAGTCAGAGGATTATGGAGATAGAGGTAGAATATTGGAAAAAGTGTTGAAAAATAAAGTATTTGTCAGTCACGAGAAGATGATGCTCAGAGGTCCTGCCTTCTAGGAAAACACATCCCTGGGGGCAAGAGACAATTGATGGAGCTGGTGGACCAGACCATCATAACGCCGCACCCTCTTCCTTGGGACAGATTCCTCCTGAGAGAATGTGTCTCAGCACAGATTTCTGATTAGTAAGCTTGGAAGAGAGCTTGGGGCTCTGTAAGCACCATACTCTGTCTGCCATGGCTGTAATGTAGGTGGTTCTCAGTCGGTCTGCACTTTGAGAGAGGTGTCTGCTTCTCCTCTAACTCACTGACCTCCCCAGTCATCTTGACTTGATCTGAGAATTTGCTTAGTAGATTTTCCTACTGACAATAAATCCCTATTCTATTTTATAATTCTGTCTTCTGCAAGATTAGGTAGACAGAGGTTCAACTTGCCTAAAAGTTTAGGAGTTCAGCAGAGGTGCTTTATTAGGGCATCGGAAAACAAAGGAGCTTGGGCTTTCCCAGCCCCTGGCTGCACTGTAACAACTCTGTTTCATAGATGTTTGTGACTTCATAAGAAAGACTCTTCACTTAAGACATTCTGAAAATTATTGGGTAATATTTATCAGCTCTCCAGAGTCAGATCATCCCTTGATAGATTGATTAAACTGAACTGAGCTTGCAAAGCCGAGGCTGTACCCCTTGATAAAGTGGTGATGCCAAAAAGGTACAAGCCCCAGTGAGGCTTGGTCTAAATCATCTAAATTTTTCTCTCGCAATATGAATCTGTTTCCTAAACTCACATAGCTCCTCTTTTTTGTACTTGTTGAAAATTCAAATAAAAGCACAGAAGTTGAACCTGATTATTCATCTCATCTCCTAGTGCATCTCCAGTCACCTTTCATTTACCTCCCATGCTCCCATATACAGTATTACATTGTGAAAACTATAATGTACATTGTACATCCTTATCCTGTCAATCTTAATATTTTACCATAAATGTTTTTTTGTATTTCTTTAAAGTTAACATAATTTAAATTTCTAATAGTTACAAAGAGTCCATTATCATAATGTGTCATAATTTTTATTATCTTAATAAAGAGGTTTATTAAGTTTCCTCTGGGTAACTGATGGGAAGTCCAGCCCAAAACCTTTTAATAGAAAACAGAATGATCTAAAACAGGAGTGGACAATAGTAAAAAGATTACACAAAAAAGCATTTTGTTAAAGAATAAATTAAATTACAATTAGGCTTCTTCAAATATAAATAATATGAATTTCTAATGAATTGAAAAGAGCCTGTAACTTTCTTCTCTTACACATTTCTTTCCAATTAACAACTACTAAATATCAATGCAGAAAGAAAACTATTGCCAATCCTCTAGTATATATCTTTCTAATATTTTCATGGCTCCACAGACCTATTTTAAAATAAAAAATAGTGTCACTTTGTACTCTATTATAGCCTAGTGTCTTTTTCCACTTTTGAGCCATTTTAAAGGAATAGATTATATTAATCCATTGTATAGCTATAACATTATACCTAATTAATGCCTTACTTACTATTTAAATCATTTCCATTTTTTAAATTATTATTACATATGATGCCACAATGAATAACATTTTGCACATATCTTAGACTATTCTCTTAGGATACATTCCTATCAGGGAAAAAACTGGGTGAGGGGTTAAGTACCTTTTCAAGGCTTTTGATATATATACTCTGGTTGCGGTTGTGGGCCAGGAAGCTCATGCTAATTTATAATCCTACTAGCTGAATTTGAGAGCACACATTTCCCAGCATTCTCACTAAACACAGAGTACTTTAAGAAAAAAAAAAAAGGCCATTGTGAAATTGAAAATGGTGTTTTATTTATAATTTCTATTTTATTACTAGTGAAGTTGATCACTTTTTTCTAGGTATCAATCCTTTTGTGAACCACCTTCGTATGTCTCTTTATTCTTTTCTGGGATGTTTTTCTTTTTCTTAATAGTTTGTAGGAACTCTTATGGTTCTTGAAGGCTAGACTACAGTGTCCTGATTTCACTATATTCTTAGTGCATCATAGCTGTCAATACATATTTGTTGAATGAAAATATAGTAACAATAATTAGCCTTTATCATATATACAACAGATGTTATTTCTAGCTTATGTTTGCAATTTAATACTTAAAATATTTTTATCACAAATTATGCATAACATAAAACTTTCCATTTTTAAGCATTTTAAGTGTATACTTCAATGATATTAAGTACATACACTCTGTTGTGCAACCATCACCACATTCATCTCTGGAAATTTTTCATCTTCCCAAATTGAAACTCTATACCCTTAAACAATAACTCCCCATTCTCCCTGCACAATTTAATTTATTTTGTAGTGTCTTTGACGTAGAGAACCTTTAAATTATTATGAACTAGTCAAATTCATTATTCTTTTCCCTTTAAATTGCATTATACCTTGTGTTGAGATATGCCTCCCTATCGAAAAGTAAGGAAGCATTTAAATTTTCTCCTAGTTTTTCAGTTTCTTCTCCTCTCTTTCTCCTCCCCTCCCCCCACCCATTCTCTCTCTCTCTCTCTCTCTCTCTCTCTCTCTCTCTCTCTCTCTCAGAATGCTTTCTTTAATCTATCTAGAATTCTTTTAAATGAAATACTGCCATTTGTGACAACATGGATGGACCTTGAGATAATCATGCTAAGCAAAACAAGCCAGACAGAAAAAGTTGAAAACCACATGATATCATATGTATGTGGGATATAAACCTAAAAACAACAAACAAACAGGACAAACAGAGACTCATGGACATGGACAATAGACTACTGGTTACCAGAGGGTGGAGCGGGGAGGAGGGAGGGGTAAAAGGAGTCAAAAATGTGGTGACAGAAAGAAATCTAACTATGAGAGGTGAACACACAATGCACTATATATGCCTTACTGTTGAATTGTGCACCTGAAACTTATTGGATTTCGTTAACCAATGTCACCATAAAAAAATTAAAAAAATAAAATAAAAAATAAAATAAAAGCACTAATTAATGACAGTGAGGAGACAATTCTCCATACATCTCTTGTGTTGTTGTATACCTCATGAGTGTAGGCACTGACTGCCTTTTTTCTGAACTGTCTTTTCAAGGATGTTTGCATAGTAAGCGGACTCGGAAAATAGGGATGGTGTACCCTTAGGATCAGAGGGCAGGTTGATAGGTTGTCCAACATAACAAAGATAATCCCTCAGTTTAGGGGAGAGCTCAGGAAAGCTAACTGTCCATTATAAAAGAAATGAGTTTCTTAAGTCTAGGGTTCCTCTCCATGATACACTCCACTGGATGTGCAAGTAAAATTTGGCTCTCTTTGCATTACCCTGTGGCAATCCGGGCTCAGGGTATTTGGTGCAAATGCTGATCCTCTGGCTACTGCTAGTGAAGTTTTGTCTCTGACTCAGGAGTTGTGTCTTCTGCCAACATCTATAAAACTATGTCAGGCTAACTTGATGGTTTGCAAGAGAGTAAAGGTCTGAGAACTTCACAGTTCTTGGCAAAGACTAAACTTTCTTTTTTCCAAAAATTTAATCAATTTTCTCTATCCCCATTAATTGAATCATTTCTCCATGGATTTGTAAGTTCAGCTTTATCGTAAAAACTACTTAGATACACTTGTGTTTATGTCATATCTTTCTGTCTGTTGTATTCTTTATTTGCCTATTTTGGTGCCACAAAATTCTGTTTGTTTTTTTAAAAAATTATATAGCCTATTTTAATACCTAGCAGTAAATATCCTCTTTTCCTTATTTTTCCTCTTTTTAAAATTTTTTTCCTTTTCCTGTCATCCTCGATATATTTTTGGTCCTTTGTACCAGATGAATGTTTCTGTTTTGTTCACCATTCTATGTATAGTATAGTATCTGTCACACAGCAAGTATTCGATAAATATCTTTTGGATGCCTTTATTGAAATTGAGATCTATTTTGTCATGTTTTCCATCGCTTTTGAATGTTTGTAATTATATTAATTATAGCAATTAAACTGAAAATAATTTAATTTTTGCATGTACTCTAACTTGTTGACTAATTTTTTAAACTATTCCTTTATATGTTAAGCATTTAATTGTTACTGATTATATAATTTAAGAAAATGATTTATCTTTCTAGAAAATGCCAAATTATAAATATAAAGGTTTCTTGCAGTTTTTTTAATTTCAGAGTTCCCTAGATATTTGGAGAATTCCGAAATTAATGACATTTCCTGACAATCCTAAGGATATTTATAAGTCAATATTTATTTATTTATCATCTTTTAATGAGTGTCATTATTTTAGCATTCCTGGCTTTTCATTAGAATAAAATTCTGCTATTGTATTTGCTAGGAATGTTACAGTTTACTCTTAGGAGAAACTTTTTAGTGAAAAAAAAATTTATGTCAAATATAGTGCTTTTTTATGAGAGTATAAGGAAGCAGAATAAATATGTGGACTCATACTATTACCAGAACTGCTACTTGGGTGCCACTAAGATTGTTCCTAGGGTTGCTGCTGTAGCATTCTTTTTCCATGGACTACTCTGCTGGTTACTGCTTGGACCATGCTAGGGACCTTCCTGTGAAGGTGAGAGTTGTCTACAGCAGTGTCAAAAACCACAGCTGAGTGAACAACCTCAGGGTGTTTGCCTTGCTGACAGAGATCCTAACTTTGTTAACCTGGAGACACTGAAAATGGTAACTAGTCCCAAATTCCACGTTGTTCACTAATGCCAGGTTATCTGTTGATTTGATGCTATTGAAAAAAAAATAAAAGTATAAATAATACTCTATAGAGAACCAGAGGAATTTTCCAGCACATATTTAGTTGGTTTTTACACCAATTTTGTCATTCTTTTCTCATATTCATGGTGAACTACATTTCTACGTTCTGGAAAATCTGATAGAATTGGTGTCAGTATTTAAACTGACTTTGGTAGCTGTAAGTGGCTCATCAGGCAGATATAGAAGTGATGAAATTTTGGAAATAGAGACTGAAACTAGTAGATCAGATCTGCCTTCCAGTCATGAGCTCAACCTAGTTTTCAGATATAGTGTTAATGCTTCTGTTTCTCTAAAGCTCCATTCCCCCCTGCCCTTTTGAAACTGTTTAGTCTCAATAATTTAGAAAAGCACACTATAACGTGTAAGGATAGTACATATAATTGCTATATGATCATTCTTTAGTGAGAAGTGTCTGAAACCAGTGACTGGAAAACAAAAATGATACAGTAAAAAGTCAGAGGTTTTGGTAGGGGTGGCTGGGAAGAATGGCAATTGCTCTCACCTCTCTTCCTTAATGGCTTTCTACTGAAAGAGGAGGACAAGTCCCTCCTCCCCTACATTTAATTGTTAAACTTGTCTGCAACGTCAGGTTTCTTTTTTTTTAGTTCGATAGATTGAATCTAAATATCATAGCATTTCTGTCATTTTTTGTATGGTGAAGTTACGAAGTTATGTAAGTGCTAAGAGAGTAGTGGCCTCGTCTATCTAGTTCACCCTGGTATCACCAGCTTCTGGCACAGTGCTTGGCACATAGTATGTTCTCATTGGAAATGTGTTGAATGAATGGTGGTCTGGTACTACGGACTAAAGAAAGTAATCCCAGAAGAAGAACTATAACTCATCTGAGGCATTTCACAAATCATGGTAATTGGGGAATGAGAAATGACATTCTGTTAATTTTGGTAACTGGCTAGATAACTGAACTAACTTATTCTAGATAAATGAGATAACTTATTTCAGGGAGAATTATTCATTATTCCTTTCCCTGTCACCTACCCCTGCTAACTGTTTAGAAACCACGCATCACTAGCAGTTCCCAAAGGAGGCAAGCTGGAAGCTAAGAAAAAGATTTACTAGATACAATGACATGGGAGAAGCTTTGTAAATAAACTCACTTACATAATCGAGAGTTGCTGTTTCTCTGGTGGAAAAGACCCTCTGTCAATTTTATAAAGTATTTCACAAAAACAAAATCTCTTAAATCTTGTCTTGAAAATAACTTGACATGAGCATTTTTCCTATTCCCTGAGGTCTGGAGCTGGGCTCTATAAATTTACATGACACAGTTAAGAGGATTCTATGCCATTTTAGACTAATTAAGTAAGTGGAGAGAATACATCCTTTCAGTCATCATGAGAAAGTATTTACCATCTGTAAGTACTAACTTCTAAAAATGTTTAGTTGCTTCTTTTTGTAATGCTGCAGATAGCAGCCTTAAACGCTATTAATTTGTCAATAAGCGTTAAACACAATAACCAGGCATTACTTTTTGAAAGACTAAATTAAAATCCCAGAGAAGGACACAATCTCAGATAGACACAATACAAAATACATTTTGCCAGTAGTCAGTGAGCTAATTTGGCAGAGAAGAATTTGTTTTCGTTGCCTCTCCCTTAAAAAATAAAATGATGATAATATAGCTATTCGATTTTTCCCCTTTAACTTTTCATAACGTTTCCAGGCTTTACTACTTGGCAAAGACAATGTGGGACAGATTTCTTTATTTTCTCCTCTGGCCTAAAACGAAAAACCCCCACTTTCCAAACTGTTACCACCGAAGAGTTTATTAAATGGCTGAAAAAGACAGCTGGTCCCACCATCTGTTAAAATTTTTCAGGGGCCAAATAAAACAGGTTACACCTTTAGCCATGCCAAGTCTTGCAATACCCCCTTCCTCTCACAGCCTGGGGAGGGCTAATCTGAATTTCACGCTCTGATTTTGCTATTGCTAATGCCTGAGCTGCTTATGTGAGCTCCTCCATGTTGCTTATATTACCTCTCTTTTTTTAGTTACAAAGCTATTCTCACATTTCAACTAAGCTTATTTGCAACCCATTACCTTACACCTCTACAGGCTCTAAAGTTACATGCAATAACCAGAAGAAGGAAATCCACAGATACCTAATTAATTTCTGACTTTTCAAGAAAAAGCGGAGAGCCAAAAGTATGTTTCTGTTGTTTTGCAACCATTTTTTCTATAAATGCTAATGGAGGTAATTCAGATTTTGGAACAAAGGTTTAGCTCACCACACATTGCAGGTGTGAAAGGGTTGAAACAAAAGAGATGCTAACCCTAATGGTATTTCTTGTCATTAACAATTCTTTGATGTTCGCACTGGAGCCTCCCTTTCATCTTTTAGTTTTTCAGCCATCTTTGTTAACACGCAGCTCAATTGAATCTCCCCCAACTCCCCCCTGGCCTTTAAAAACATCTGCAAAATGTTTATGCTAAGTTAGTTTCCACTGCATCTTTCAGTACCAAGGCAAAGTAAAATGAGATAAAGCTTGTGAGGTTATTATTAAAACATCAGTAAGTTTCTATCATTAAGCTGAAGGGGAAGATCAATAAAAAAGGAGCACTTAATGTTACTTTAATAAGGATGAGTTTCCTGTAACAGGACTTGGGATTAACTTTAGTATCACTGAAGTCGGCTTTACAACAAGGACGTTGCTGTAATGAGAAGAGTTTGACTTGCCTTTACCCAATTAAACACTTTGCAAATACTTTGAATGTACTTGATCTATTGTTTCCTGTTTTATTGAAAGCTTTCCTTGTGGAGCATATTTTAAGAATATTGGACTATAGCTTTTTCTTTGTAGATCAGTCTCTGGCAGGCTGCCAAAGACTTTCTACGGCAGGTTTGCCTCTGTCCGTCCTTCTGTCCATTTAGGATTGAGGAAAGAGGAGGTGAGACGACAGGGAGTAGAACCAAAGCTTCAAGAAAAGTCTAACTCGCTTGATGACAGCAAAATGTAGGGAACAGTCAACACTACATAATATACTGTCCTGAGCTATTCAGCAGCAGGGTCTGCAACTAGACAGTGAGTGCAAAGTAGAATCATATGCTTCACACCAACATGGTTCAGTTGATCTTACTATTCATTAGTATATTTTGCATTGTTTTGAAAAAGCAGAAATGCTTAATAACTGCTTCCAAATTAACACACCTTTCCTTCTAACTGTTGGAGGGGAAAAAACTATTTAACTACTTAACTGTTTAACCAGTATAAGTGGGGATCTCTCTGGACTCATTTTTTTTTTTTTGGCCAGTATTTGGAGTTAGTTTAATATTGCATTTCACAGATATAATAAATGTGGCAACTTCCTCAGCCTTTATAATATAGTTCAGCCCCAAATGTCAAATGCTAGGGAGTAGATAATAAGAAAAGATAAAATACAAATTCATGTTAACAATGTATCTATTTTATGATTTTCCTCTCATATTATTTAATAATTCTTAGCATTTATATGATGCTTTTCATCTTCAAAGTACTTTACAAATGTTAGCTAATTAACCATGAGGTAATGAGGTCTAGATAATAATGCTGCAGTAAATTTTCTCTAGCTCAGATTATAAAGCAAAAATGGAGATGTATGTATTCATACATTTATTTGAAATAGCTTCTGGTGGTCTTAGAGCTTTTGTGAATCCAAGACTCAGGCAATTCATCTTCTATATATAGCTTATGTCCCTCTGTAAAAAATCTTAAGCAATTTAGATGCTCATGAACTGCAAGGATTTTCCTATCTGGCAGGTGGTTGGCAAACTTTCTTTCATCTTAGCCTTGTCTGTTCTTATTCCTTGATATTTTCACCTTGATCTCTCTCCTCTTCTTCAATAACAGAGAAAGATCCAAAGGGAAAGACATTCACTATTAGGAATTATGGATAGATATCCATACATCACCCTGCCCCCACCACCAATTTTTTTATTTGCTCTTTTCTTAAAAATTTACCATGTAGTTTTAGCTTGTGAACTATATGCTAAAACATTCATGCTATTTTACATTGCTTTGTGTAATGGTGATGGTGTAAGTGAACTTCAGCTCTTTAGAATGGGTGTGTGTGTGCTGTGGACAGTCTGATTTTGTGTAAAGCCTAAATAGTATAGTTTTTCAAAAGAAAAGCATACTTTATTCAACATAAAATATTATCATCTGATATAAAAGGGACTCTAATAAGGATAATTAAGTAACTAATGCAAACATTGTAATTCATAACAGGTTTACATTACAAACTACTAAACATACTACTTTATCAGAGTGAATTGCTACATTAAGGCTTTTGGGGACAGATCTTATTCTCTGGAACCCTTAATTTTGAAAAGCTACTAAAGTTAATCAGACTATTTTTATTCATTAATAGGATCCGGACAATTCAGAGGGAATTTTATTCGAGCCACTAAAAATCCTGTATATTCTAAGTTAGAGAAATTTAATTTAACAAGGACTTATCTCATTGGTTAAAGGCTCTCCCCTTTTCTTTCTATGAGTTGGGCTATGTTTACATACTCCAAAAACAAGACTGACAAGTGGAGGTTAAGTCTGGGTGCTTTGTCCTCTGGAAACTTGGGAACATGCTGATGCTATTTGGAAAAAGCCAGATGATGACTGGTGTATTAGAGACTACAATGTCCAGGTGATGAATGGAATTTTTTCACTTTTTGGCCTGATGTTTTTGAAGTCCTGAGTACCCAGTATCAGCCTGTATACCTTCACAATAATAAATCACCAAGAGAATAATCAATTATTAAGATATGCTGAATCTGTTTCTATAAATCTGGTTCTATATTTTCTCTTTACCAAACTAGTGTCTGCTGACAGATTGTACATAAAATGTACTGTTACCTTAGGACTAGTTTTCCCCAAAGAAATGAATTATACACATAACTTGCCATGACATAACTTGATCAACTGGAGCTTATGATATGCTGATCAGAGAGAAGTGTTTCTATGATAAATCATGACCTGACCCCACGTTTTATACCCCTAGCTTGGTATATCATCATGACGGCTCCAGTGTCAGATGGGGGTGGGGAAAGGGTCAGGAAGGAAGAACAAAATCAAAACTAATCCTTAATGTCAGTGATACCTACTTCCCTCCTTCCTATTTTCAGGGGAAAAGAAGTGAACCCCAGTGAAGATGGAAACTGAACCAAATGTTTTCACAGAATTCCAATCGAATCTCTCAAATACTTCTCCACTAACTGATTTTCCTTCTGCTGAGATGATGACTGTCACTACATATAAAAAAACTAACCTGACCCAAAATGTATTGGTTAGTTTGCAGTTAGTTGCTAAGAACGTTGCCACAGATATATTGCTGAGGTCTTATAGAACTTTGGAATCTTGCAGTGTTCAAATGAGGATAGTTTCTTGTTATATTTAGCTTGTATCTATAAGTATTGGGGAAAGATGTGAATGCACTAATAATTAAAAATTGTTAAGTCATCCAAATATATTATACATATAGAAATTAAGGATGTTAAACTAGTAATAGGTAACCAGAGAGACCTAGAACACTGAAGAGATGCTACTTCAGTGGACTGATAGAGTTGATGATACCATTCAAGAACATGTCTCAATCTAGAAGTGAATGTAAGATGCTGGATCTCAGGACATCAAGTCTTGAGATTACTTGGTGGTTCAGGAAAAGCCAAGGGTGCTAATAATTGAGGGCCCTTGGAAACCTAGGCATAGAGAAGCCCAATACCCTCACTTGAGAGATGAGGAAACTACAGTTTTGAAGGTTCCTTTCCTCTCTTACTGCTCCAATCATATTTTCTGCTCTCCTTTTCAAAGGGTGCTTGGCAAGCTGTTAACCATTCCATACTATCCTCTTCCTTCACACAGTTATTGATCAATATATGATTCATTAGCTAGGATTATCTCACCGGCTCGTATGCCATAGTCCCATTTATATGTTATAGTATAAATAGTGCAACTATTAATAGTGCACTATTAATATTAATAGTGCACTATTAATATAGTATTAATAGTGCAACTTAAAAAAAAAGGTAACAGAACTATATTACTAGGCTTGTTGTTCAAGGATTTTTCACTTGGCCAAACTGATCTGCTATCACCCAAATGGCTGAAAAGTGGCTAGAAAGTTTCTCCTCCATTTCTCTGAGTAACAGTCTAGAGCAGGGGTTGGCAAACTTTTTTGGGAAAGGGCTAGACAGTAAATATTTTCAACTTTGTGGGCTGTCAGGTTTTTGTCATAACTACCAAACACTGCTGTGTAGTGTGAATGAGTGTGGCTGTACATCAATAAAACTTTATCTATGAAAAGAGGCTGTGGGCCAGATGTGGCCCATAGGCTGTAGTTTGTCAACTGTTAGTCTTGAGAAATGCCATTTTCCTACATGACCACGATTAGGAAAATTTTCCATCAGTAGTTAAGAAAGTCAATATTATTTATTTTATCACCTGAATATTAAATACTAGGTAGTTGAGGGAAAAGGCTGATGAGTTTTATTGCTGATTTTTTTCAGACTGAGAGTTCTGAGAACGAAAGCAGAAATGACAGTTAACCAAAAGAATTGTCATGTAGTAATAACATGCTATTTCTAATAAAAGACTTGAAAATAAAGACATTATGGATTTAGAGTTATATTCTTACAACAATTAGCTATCTGACTGGATTTTCTAAATTAAGGTTCTAACAGTCAGAGCTACAGCCAGAATGGTAGTTAGAGAAGTTTTTTTTTTTTTTCCCCAGCTTTCCTGTTTCCCTTTATGCTTTCAGCTTTCCTATGTCCGTAGGCTTTCTGTGCTTTGTGCCTATGATTGCCTTTGCACAATATGCCCCAGACTTTTTACTGCCCATTGATTCCCAACAAAGTTGTTTTTCCTGGTTGTTATTTCAGGACCAACCCTTAGAATTAACTTATTTGAGAAACTAGTCACAACAAAGATGTAAATTGTGACAATAATTTTATGCATTCTTCTCTGGGATAAAAGATGGCTCAAGATGATCTCCAAACAGAAGGTTCACTATCATTTTTTCCCATTGCTTTGTTTATTTTCGAAGAAATCAGAAATTTCTCTTCAAATGCCTGTCAAGACTATTGTACACTGCCCCAAGACCTGCAATAATTTTAACGGTCTCTATCAAAACACTAGTGGCATTTTTCATAGAACTAGAACAAATAATCCTAAAATTTATACAGAATCACAAGAGACCCAGCAATCCTGAGAAAGAAGAACAAAGGTGGAAGTATCACACTACCTGATCAAACCATACTATAATACAGCAATCAAAACAGCTTGGTACTGGCATAAAAACAGACACATCAATCAGTAGAACAGAAGAGAGAGCCAGAAATAAACCCACAACTATAAGGTCAATTAATCTATGACAAAAAGGGCAAGAATACAATAGGGTAAAGACAGTCTCTTCAATAAATGATATTGGGAAAACTGGATGGACGCATGCAAAAAAAAAAAAAGAAAATGAAACTAGACTGCCTTTCTATACTATACACAAGAATTAACTCGAAATGGATTAAAGACTTAAATGTAAAAACCCAAACCATAAAACTCCTAGCAGAAAACATAGACAGCAAACTCTCTAACATTACCCCTAGTAATACTTTTGTTGCTGTATATCCTTGGGCAAAGGAAAGAAAAGAAAAAAATAAACAAATGAGATTACATCAAAGTAAAAAGTCTTTGCACAACAAAGGAAATCATTGACAAAATAAACAGACAAACTACAGATTGGGAGAAGACTGATACATCTGATTGGGATTAATATCCAAAATATAAAGAACTCATACAACCTAACACCTAAAAAAAATCCAATTAAAAATGGTCAGAGGACCTGAATAGAAATTTCTCAAAGAGAGTATACAGGTGGCCAACAGATGTATGAAAAAATGATCAAAATCATTAATCATCAGAAAAATACAAATTAAAACCACAATGAGATATCATCTCACACCTGTCAGAATGGGTATCATCAATAAGTCAACAAACAAGAGTTGGTGAGGACGTGAACAAAAAGGAACCCTTGTGCACTGTTGGTTGGATTGTAAATTGGTGTAGCCACTGTGCAAAATAGTATGGAGCGTCCTCAAAAAATTAAAAATCGAACTACCATATGACCCAGCAATTCCACTTCTAGGTATTTATCTGAAGAAACCAAAACACTAATTCGAAAAAATAAATGCATCCCTATGTTCACTGTAGTCTTATTGACAAAAGCCAAGGTATAGAAGCAACCTAAGTGCCCATAGACTATTGGATAAAGATGTGGTACATATATACAGTAGAATATTAATTGGCCATAAAAAATGAAATCTTACCATTGGTGACAACATGGATAGACCTGGAGGGTATTAGGTTAAATGAAATAAGTTAGACAGAGAAAGACAATATCATATGATTTCATTTGTATATGGAATATAAAGAACAATACAGATGAACAAAGAAAACAGAAACAGATTCATAGATATAAAGAACAAATTGATGGTTGCCAGATGGGGGAGGTGGAGGACTGGGTGAAAAAGGTGAACGGATTAAGCACAATTGTTAGTTACAAAATAGTCAAGAGGTTGTAAACTACAGCATAGGGAATATAGTCAATAATATTGTAGTAACTGTATGTGGTGTCAGGTGGGTACTAGAGTTATCAAGGATATCTTTCCATAAATTATATAAATGTCTAACAATTATACTGTACACCTGAAACTAATATAAAATAACATTGAATGTCAGAAAAAGACCTCCAATAATTTTATATTTCATAAACCAATAGCTGTTGGAAAGCTTCAAGTTTCTTCCCATCTCTGCCTCCTTTGAGCCTTTGGTAATCTGGTCGCTCTGCAGGACTCTTATTGAGGTTGCAGCTATAATATGGCAGTGTAGAGTAGTTTATCAAAGAGCCCTCTGGCGCCAAATATCCAGGCTCACATCCCTGCTCCATCGAATTGCTCAGTCTGGGGCATGTCACTGACCATTTACACACCTCAGTTTCCTATAAAAATGCTTCTAATGATGATAACATTTATCTAATGGTTACTGTGAAGATTAAATAGAACTTTAGGGGTAAAGCACAGGACTGGGTATTGAATAAATATGCAATATATGTTAGTTACATTATTCTCAGATAAAAATTATATAAAAGCATCAGCATATTTTATATTAAACTGCATTTTGGTTACTCTGGCCCCAGGCAGATTGTCATTTCACTAACAGTGTTCCTTAAAGGACAGTGAAATGCAGGCTGCTTGGCTCCTGGAAAGAGTATGGTTTAGGACTCTGATACACCTGGCTTTCCATATTGTTCTTTGACCATAGTCAGGTAATGTAACCTTTCTGAGCTTCCCATTTATGCTTTTATGTACTCAACATAGCTGGTGATGATTATGTAGGAGAATGCTAGTAAATTGTATTAAATAAATGCATTAAATATTTTAATCTAAATAATGGCTTCAGACATCCCCAGATTATATCTGTAAATATCTGCACTAGGCCTAGTATCAGCATATTAAATATTGGGAGAATTATTTAGAGAAATATTTTCAGGAAGGAAAACATCTCTTTTCTAAATGAGTTGCCTGTTCTGTGTACAAATGAGGCTGGTTTTAGACAGTATGACATCACTGGGAAACCTGATAGTTTGGTACGAGAGCCCAGAATGTAGAATAAACTGACCTAGATTCTTGTCTTTGTTACTGACTCACTGTGACCCCTGGACAAGTCACTGGACCTCTGCTCTATCATCTATAAAAAGAGTAGATTGGCTCGAGTATTTTCTAAGTCTTCTTACTGTTCCAAAATAGAACCTTTATGTGTACAAGGCACTGATATGTCATTTTTATGTCCCTAAAACTAGTCAGTGACATCTAATCATCCAATTTTGTCAAAGGAATGCTAATTGGTAGAGATATTTTTCTCTTTTTAATGTTGTAGGATGAGTGGCAGTAAGACTTCTCTTGTTTTTGTTCCCCCCTTTTGTTGTGAGGGATTCATGGCCCAGTAAAACCACAAGAGTGTGTGAATGAAGAAAACATTCTGAGTGACTCAAAACTAGCATTCTTTGCTGTCATTGATCAAGGGGCTGGTTTGGAGAACAGTAAATACCAGAGGTTCACATAAGTGGGAAGAATTACCCAACTAAAAAAAAAAAAACATAGGCTCTCCCCAACCCTTCATTTTACTTACAGGTTTTCACTGGTTTATGTATGTTATGTGTAAATACATGAAGTCCTCTACCTTTAACATAAATAGAGTATACTGAAAACCTAATTTGGCTGGGGAATGTAGTAAAAACAGACAAACTGGTGCTTACATATAGACACAGTCTGAACTGATGATCATGTCAGTCATTCAACAAATTAACCTGATCAATAACCAGTCTGTGGCTTCATTGAGAGGTCCTCAACGAACAGATGATTCAAATCACTGAGTGTGATTGGATATGGTATTGTGAGTGAGTCACGAATGCAAGTAAGAACATATTTAAGAGGAAATTTCTCAACATCCCTTTAAAATTTGTACTTCACGCAAATTTGACTTAGGATGAAGACTAATATAATTCAATAATAGCTACATAGAAAGACGTATCATATATAAGTTAAAAAAAGAATCTTTAAACATTTATTTTAAGAATAATCTCTGAACAGTGAAATATATATAAAATGGTATATATGATATAATAGTCTCTTTCTCTTGAAGGTTATGGTAACTGTCACCAGGAAACTGGAATAAATACCTTAGGAAATCCCACAAATCAACATTAGTAGTGTGAAAAATCAACGAACACAGCTCTGAACAAACTACCTTTCAATGTCTGCTGATCCAGTTAATAAAGTACAGATAAGTTCCAGATCTTAACCCATTTCTTCTGCATGGGCTCATCTTTAATTTGCCCTTCCCCACCCCTTCCTTTTGCAGCCCCTACCACCCAATATGTAAATGATATTTTGCAGGATATATTGGTTTCATATCCCTTTCTATTCTCCTTCCATTATTCTAGCTTAGTTCTTCATATCTTTTGCTGAACTACCATGTAAGTCTTCTAACTGATCTCCTTGCCTCTCACTTTTGCCCTTCACACTACCACCAATAAGCTCTTTCTAAAAATCCCACCTCCATTCATGGCATTCTTTTGAACAAAATTCCCAGTGATTCCTGTTGCCCAGTAGAGAACAAACTCCCAGCACAGCATTCTAAGTCTTCCATAATCAGCTTCTCCAGTTTTACCTTTTGTTTATGTTTTATGCACCAGTCAAACCAAAACGGGACCTGAATTCTCCTGCTGCTTCTGTCTGATTGGACTCTTCCAGGACACTTTTGGTTGTCCCAATTGTACAAGGGTGCTTGGAATGGTAGGGGAAGAGTATTTTTTCTAGTTCAAACCAAAGGCCAATAGTAGCCCTTGTGTCTCACTTTATAGGATGCCAGTTTGTCCTACCTTTGCTCTACCCAGTATTCAAGATTTAGGTTAGATACTAATTTCTTTATGAAACATTCCTTCACATTCCTCCTCTGATCTTATTTACTCTATCATTTCCTAGTAAATATCCATGCATGTATCATGTCTCCCCTCTGTATTGTAAGCTCCTAGATCAACTCAATGACAGTGTCTTAAAACAGTAATATCTGGAGATAAGTCATTAGGTGTGGAACAAATAATTTATTTTCAATAACAGTTCAAATATATTGAATTACCTACTTCAAAGTGGTGAATTATATGGTTTGTGAGTTATATCTCAGTAAAGCTATGATAAAAATTGTAGTTCAAATGGTAGTATTTATAAATTATTTATTAAAAAATAATTTTAAGCAGGACCAGTTACAATATGGCAGTTATAGCATGCATACATTTGTATCTTCTATTTCCTGAGCTCTCACTTAAAGGGCAGTAAAGAAAAAAAAATAATAAACTCAAAATAATAATGAGAATCAAAGAGAGAATCATCAAGGAAAGAGATTTTAACATATTTCTGGAAGATGACAAATGCATGGAAGAAGGCATCTACTTCCAACAACAAAGGGCTATGTAATTTTAAACGCCCTTTCATTAGGTCAAATAGTAAATTAGGACAAAATTTAAAATGCACTTGATATAGAATAGAAGGCATTGGAGGCATTGGAAAGATGGCAAGAGGGTGAAGCAATACTGAACCAAGGTCTAGGAGAAGACAGAAATTCTAAGAGGATAGCTCAGCATTTGGGGCAATTTTTCTTCTGGGAGATATTTGCCAATTCCAAAAGAGACAACTAAGAAGAAGACAAGATGCTAAGAAGAGACAACTAAGAAGAGGTTGAGTAGTGTGGAGCCAAAGAGACAAAAGTTGGGATGTTAAACTCCTAACCCTTCAACATACATACACACGTGCATGTGTGCACACACATAGATGCGCACATGCACACATACACACTCTGACTTGGGATTGCAAAAAACTCCACTCTAGGAGATAGTGAACTAGATGCAGTGCTCTCACAGAGATTGCAGGTCAATTTCAAACCATCACAGGCTCTGAAGTTGGATTAAAGTGGTCCTGATTTATTCATGCCTGAGGACATACTACCTTTTCATGGAGGAAGGGGATATTACCTGGGCCTCAAATTACCTTTACAAACAATTTTACAAATATAATTTTCAACATGCAATTAATAATAACTAAGAGAGTAAGGAAAATATGAATGAGAAACACATCATAGCAAAACTGCTAGAAACCAAAGAAAGAGTAAACCTTAAAAAATAGGAAAAAACAGAGATTACTTTCAAAGTTCCAGTAATTTGACTTACAGCTGACCTTTCAACAGATACAGTGAGAACCAGAAGATAATAAAGTGCTATATTTAAAGTTCTAAGAGAAAATAACTGGCAATACAGAATTCTCCATTCATCAAAAATATTCTTCAAGAATTAATGCAAAATAAAGACTTTCAGTTAAACAAAAGCTTATAGCAGCAAATGCACACTAAAGAAACACTAATAAGTGCTCTTTAGGCAGAAGAAAACAGATCCCAGAATAGAAGGCCAAAGATGTGGGAAGAAATGGAGAGCAATAAAAAAAATAATAAATGTCTTGTGGGATATAAAATATATAAGAAATTAAAATACACTGCAATAGTGCAATATAATCAAGGAGGAATATATAAGATAGATAGATGATAGATAGACAGATAGATAGATAGACAGACAGACAGACACATACATACAATGTAAGGTCCCTGAATTCTTACATTGTCTTTGGAAGTGTCTTGAGGAGGGTGTAAGTACCAAGTAAAATTAGATAATATTAATATTTTGATAAGTCAAGGGTGAAAATTATAATTTCTTGGATAGCCACAAGATAATGATAAAAGTGTGAATATGCACCTAATAATATAACCTTAGAATATATAAAGAAAAGACTGACAAAACTGAAGAGAGAAATAGGAAATTTCATAATCATAGTGGAAAATTTTAACATACTTCTCTGAACGACTTATAGAAAGAGCAGTCAAAAAAAAATCAATAAATATGAGGAAGTGACAATTACTACACTTGACCTATTGTGCATATATAGAAGACTGCAGAATACACCTAATTTTTAAGTATATCTGGAATATTTACATAAGTTTTATCAAAAAAATACACTGGACCATAAAGTCTCAACATATATTAAAGGCTTGAAATTATACTGAATTTGTTCTCTGGCCATATACAATTAAGCTAGAACTCAACAACAAAAAGAGAAGAGAAAATCCCTGTACATTTAGAAATTAATAAACTTCTGAAAATCTTAGAGGTCAAAAAAGGAATTATAATGAATATTTGGAAACATTTTAGACTGAACGATAATCAAAATACTGAATTTTGATTAATTTTGATTAATTTGATTAATTTAATTTTATACTTAGAGGGTAAATTACTGCTTAAATGAACATATTAGAAAGAAGGGCTTAAAATCCCAAGGAGTTTGAAAAAAATAACAGCAAATTATATCAAAGAAAGGCCATAATAAGTATAAGAGCAAAAGTTAGTGAAATAGATAACAAAAAGAATAAAATCAAAAGTTGTTTCCCTTAAAAGACTAATAAAATTGACAAACCTAGGAAGACCAGTCAAAAAAAAAAAAAGAGATAAAACACAAATCACCACAATAAATAAGAAAGTAAACCTTATTATAGATTGATTCTACAATGTTAAAAATATCCTAAGAGGTATTCAGATTAATTCTCAACAACCTTGAAAATGTAGAAGAAATGGAAAAATTTCTGGAAAAATAAAACCTACCCAAACTGACCCAGGAAGATATATATAATAAAGTTATTAAAGAAATTTAACCCATACTTAAAATTTTCTCTCATAAAAAAATGTAGGCATAAAGAGTTCCCCTAGTGAATCAAAAAATTTAAAGAGAATTAATGTCACTCTTACACAAACTCTTCCAGAGAAAGAGATAAATTGGATATTATGAGAATTAAAAATTTACATAATTTTTAATTCTCATAATTTCAGCATGAGTATGTATATATATATATTTAAATTAACAAATCAAATGCATCAATATTTAAAATAATAATACAATATGATACAGTTGTATGTATTGCAAGAATGCAAGGTTGGTTTCACATTAGAAAACCAGTATAACTCATTACATTAACAAAATAAAGGATAAAAATCCTAGGTTACTTAAATTTAAAACCAAGTATTTGATAAGATCTAACATTCATTTATAAGGGGAAAAACTCTCTTAGGAATAGAAAGAAAACAGCCAATATCATAATCAATGCTAAAATACTAAAAGTTTTCCTTTTGAGACTGGGAAAAAGGCAAGAGTCTTACTTTTAACTCTCCTAATTAAACTTGCAGTAGAAATCTTAGCCAGCTCAGCTTGGCAGATTGATTACAAAAATGGCTCTAATTCTCTCTCTCCTTATACTCATTTCCTTTGCAGCATCTCCCATCAAGAGATGGGTTTAATTTATCCACCTCTTGTTGCTGGGCTGGCCTTATATCTTGCTTTAAAAGAGTTTGGTGAAGATATCCTACCCCTGTTTGGAGACTGTCACTGCCATTTTGGATAATAGTAAATTGGAGAATGAGACCATATCAAACGCAACTAAGTTAGCTCAGTTGTCCTTGCTGTGGCCCTAGATATGTGAGGAACTCAGCCAATACCAGCAAAGTTGTTTAGCTGACTGCAGCCAATTACAGATGCACAAGTGAGCCCTGGCAAGACCAGCTTAAATCAGCAGAAATATTTGGCTAACCTATAAATTTGTGAAAAACATGTGGTTGATTTGGTGTGCAATAACTAATTGATATAGGTATTAAGTCAAGACAAAGCAAAGTATAAATGTTGAAAAGGAAGAAAAACTCTATAGTTATTTCCAGAGGGTAAAACTTTGTGTGGTAGAAAATCTAAGAATATCTACAGACACATTATTGGAATTCATGAGTAAATTTAGCACAGTTGAGAGATCTCAGAAGCAAAACATCAATTGTGTTTTCATGTAATGACAATGTCTTAGTCTATTTGGGCTGTAATAATAGAATGCCATAAACTAGGTGATTTAAACAACAGAAATTCAAGATTAAGGTACTGGCAGATTTGGTGTCTGGCGAGAGTCGGCTTCCTGGTTCACAGACAGCCATCTATTCACTGTGTCTGCATATGGTGGAGGAAGCAAGTGAGTTCTCTGGAGTCTCTTTTATAAGGACACTAATCTCATTCATGAGGGCTCCACCCTCATGACCTAATCACTTCTCAAAGGCATATGAATTTGGGGGGAATACAACCATTTAGTCTATAGCAGCCGACAAATAGTTAGAAAGTAAAAAAAATTTTTAATCTTTTAAATAATATCAAATTATATGTGGTTCATAAGAATAAAATAAAAAATATGAGTAAGATTTCTTGCATAAAATTATAAATTATTATTGAAAGAAGAGAAGGAATAACTAAATAAATAGACTTACTATGTTCATAGACTAAAAAATTAAATATTATAAACATGACAATTGACTTATAGACTCAAGATACTTCCAAAGAAATCCCAAAAGATTTTTTCCCCCAGAATTGATTTATAGACTTCCAAATTGACTTACAGACTCAAGATACTTCCAAAGAAATCCCCAAAGTTTTTTCCCCAGAAGTTAACTATTTGATTCTAAAATATGCAAAGGGTCCAGACTAATCAGAGTCTCTTGGAGAAGAAAACAACGTTAGAAGACTAGCTCTGCTAAACACCAAGGTCTAATATAAAGGTTCAGTATTTAAGACAAGGATAACAAATAGATCAATGAAACAGAACAGAGAATTGGGAAACAGGCCCATGAACACTTGATTAATGTAAATGGTAGCATTTTAGAGCAGTAGAAAAAGGATGATCTTTTCATTAACCAGAGCTGAGACAATTAAATATATATTACAGAAAACATGTAAATTGACCCTTATTGTACTCATTTTCAAAATCAGTTCTGGGTTGGTTAAAGATCTAAATGTGAATAGCAAAGCCATAATGCTTCCAGAAAATACTAAAGGCAAATATCTTTACAGCCTTAGAGTACAAGACTTTAACAGGCCATAAACAAGCACTAATCAAAAAGGAAAAGACTGATAAATTGTACTATGTTAAAATTACAAATATTTTTTTTTGAAAAGTTCACTTTAAGAGAATGAAAGGGCAAACCACATAGTGGAAAAAATATTTGCAACAGTGTATAGCTAACAATAAATATATAATACATTTCTTCAAATTAAAAGGAAAAAAGTTAACTAAAAATGGGCATGTAACAAAAATATCTAAAATGGCCACTAAACACATAAAAATGTGCTCAATATCATTATTAATCGGTGATATGTGTGCTATAATCACATATCCCATCCAATTGACCATGGAAAAGACTGATGATAGTAGCAACTGGTGAGAACGCACAAAAGTGAGAGCTTTCTTATACCGCTGGCATGACTGTAAATTGGTATAATTACTCAGGAAAATAGTTTGGCGTTACCTACTGAAGTGAAGTCTACCTTAGGACCCTGCAACTCTAATCCTAGGTATACAGCCAAGAGAAATGCATGAAAATACACTAAGAGACATATATGTCATTGTTATTAACAATTTCCAAAATAGCCCCAAATTGGAAACAACCATATTTGTCTCTCAAAAATAGAATGGGTTAACCAATTATGGCATATTCATATACTAGAATCACAGAAATGAACAGACTATATTTACATTTCACAGCATAGATGAAACTCACAAATATAACATTGAACAGAAGAAACAAGATCCAAAAAATTACATACTTCGTGGTTGCATTTATATCAAGTTCCCCAAACTTACCTATAAGTGCCAAAAATTTAACTATATTGTTTAGGGATGTATGTAAATGGTAAAACTATAAAGAAAATACCAGAAGTATTTATCTTAAAAGTCACGAGAGTGCTTATCTTTGGGGAGGTGGGTGGGGGTGGTAGTGATCGAGGAGGGACATGAGGCTTCTAGGGTGCTGACGATGTCCTATTCTTGACTGTAGGAGTGGTTACCTAGACACTCACTTTCTGATAACTTATCGAGCTGAGTCTTCTAATCTGTGCCCTTTTCTATGTATGTATTACATTTAAAAATAAAGAAAGTTAAAAAAAAAGTGGATGAAGGCACATCTACAGATGAATCAAATGGAAAAACAAAACACAAAACAAAAACAAAAAATGAAAGCTCAGCAGCTCAGAACATGAACCAAAGGTTTATAGTGGGGTTTGTAAAAGAATTGTTCTATTGTCAGAATTATTTCTGCTTTGTTTAGGGTCTGTTATTCTAGTTGTCTTGACATTATTTTTCAGCCTGATAATTTTCTTCATGTCAGTCATCCTCATAGAGATCCTATCTAAAGGCACTAGCACAAAAAATAGGTGTTTAATATATAAAGTTTAAAAGGTAACCAAAAAAAATTTAAACATAAAATTATAAACATTAGAAGAAGCAAGAGAGAGGGAAGGAAGAATTGAGATAAAAAGATATCTTTCATAGAGAGGGATAGTAGATATTGTTTGAAATGATAAATCAAAAACAGAGAAGCAAATTATTCAGAGGCATGATGGAAATAATTAAAAGAATTAGAGTAGAAATAATAAAAAATGGTTGCCTCTGAGGTAGGGCATAAAAAAGAAGATGCATAAACTCTCCGGACTATTCGATTTTTATTTTGTTTCTGCCACACACATATTACTTTAATATGTCTAATAAGACATTTATGAGATTCTAGGTTACATTAGTCTCATCTACTTGATTTAAGAATTGCTTTTTTTGAGTTTGTGGCACTATGCCTAGCCCAAGAATAGTATCTACAGTTTCTTATCTATGCTGTAGCAGATATGAACACTATTTCTAAAGTACTGTTAGGAGTTATACCTGTGGTAATGACTAATTATTACAGAGCTTCTGAATTATGAGTTTATAATTACTTCTATTTTCTTCTCAACTTTATTTATAGATATATTTTCATGAAAAACAAGGTAGGTATACAATTATGTTGTACACAGACAAAGTAGAAAGTCATGAACATTTCCATTCAACAGATTTAAAAGCAGCTTAATATTATCAAATCAAAAGTAGACAAATCAATGATAAAAGTGAAATTTCCAAAAACACTTATAGTAATAATGATTTAAATCAGTATGTTCTAGATATTATTTTTAAACAATAAAGTTAGTTTGCATTTCTTCTGCTCTACTTGCATACCTTATAATCATACTTTTGGGGCAAAGATATTGAAAAAAGTCAAGACTCATTTTTAAAAAAGTAAAGTATAAGTATTAAATAACTGGCTCTAGTTCTTTTTCTTGTAAAATTACAATTTCTGAGATCTTTAAATGTCCCATTTCATTATTTATGTTGGTAAAATGTTTATTAGAATGCTCTCCTTTAAAATTCTGATAACAGCTTTTTCCCCCTATTTCCTCAAGTTTTTTTTTCTCCAAATCTGGGTACTCCCATGTGTTCTAGCTGCCAAATATTTTAAAGTAAGAAAGATGTTGAGAATATCTGTTCTAGAGAAAGGGTCTCGTCAGTTTTTTTATCACATGGCAATCTCACATGTCATTTTGCATGGAGTAGTTGCTCCAAAAAACTTTGTTGTATTGAATCGTACTGAGAATTATAATATATAGTATGGCATCATCACAATAGGACTAGCCTAACCTTGAATGAAAAATCAGATGTTATGGTGTAAATGATTAATCATGTATAAACATATGATTGAAAGTAACTTTCCTATCAGATATGTGTGTGTAGCTAAGTCTTTCCACTCATTCAAGGGTGAGCATTTACTGGATGTCCCCCTGTGCCAGACATAGTGCCAAGCTCTGTGCACACAGAGAGGGATCAGAGAGATGCTTCCCCTGCAGCCACTCACAGCCTACTGGAAACAGCTAACCAGAAAACGGAAAGTCGCAAAACAATAAAACAATGTGCCATGGACTCTGATGGGGCCACATTTTCTTCCCATTTCACGCCTTTCTTTCACTGCTAAGGTGACAGGGGTGTCTTGGCAAGGTGGAATCAAGAGGCAAAAGCTTTATCAGCATAATAATTAGCAAGAGGGGGTTCATTTGCCTTATAGAAAAAATCTGAAAAAATCTAGGCCTCTCCCTCTAAACACAGACATTTATCTTGGCCTAGGAGACCTCGAGTGTACTCTTCTAGGGTGGGGGCACTCGGCCATGGAGTCCTGACCTTGGGGAGAGGAAGGCAGGGTAGAAAGTCAAGCAAAGGGGAAGGGGCAGAGAAGCAAGGAGAAAAGGATCTCCTGGATTTTCATAGGGGAAGATTCTGCATGGATTGACATGGAAAAATAAAGAAATATTATCAGTGTTCACAACTGGCTATGGTGAGATTGTCATCTTCTTAGGTGGGGGCATGAATGATCCTTATTACTCTCATTACATGTGCTTCAGTGTCCCCAAGAGACTCACAGCAAGAGAAAAAAAGGGATTACCCAGCTCGTGCTGCACAGCAGACGTGGGGAGGGTGACAGAGGTCAGAGAAAATGGTTAAGAATCTGAAAATTGTTCAGTAAGGCTCTAGCACGTGTCCAAAGAAGTTGAACCTACTACAGTGCTTTCTTATTAAATGACAATCAGTCAATTACCGTGATTGTTCTTACCCTCAACAGACTTGGGGGACAAGAAGTACAGCTCAGTACTGAGCAAAAGATGCTCCTTTTGAGGATGAGGGAAAAAAGAAAGTGTGGCCTGAGTTATCTTCCTCGGGGATGGAGTCCACAGGTGACAGAGATTTGTAATATTCATCTTCCCCATCAAGCATTTTGACTTGGCTGCAACAAGGAAAAGAGTTTCAGCAGAAAAGAAAATAAATGCCACAGTCACCACAGGGGAAGCTAAAGTTGTGTCAGTACTTGGGACAGGGTGAGGTCCCAACACTGGAGGGAAGGACAACTTAGTGTAGCTCAGGGTCCCCAAGCACGGGAGATCTGATGCACAAAGCCTTTCAACTGTGGGTCACCCACTGATAACGGGCCCGATTTAGTTGTGTCTGGAAGTTGTGATCATATTACAACTTGATTTCTGTGAATTACCTTGTCTGTCTCCGTCTGGTCCCCTCAAGATGGGAACGTTCCCCTTCCGACTGCCTCCAGTTCTCAAACTAGTACCAATTACCTACTTCATTGCTGTTCTCAGTTGAGAGGCTAATAATCAAATGAGTCCAAGCTCCTTAGAGTCTCCTGTCTAACTGTTGAGGGAGATTTTCTTTGCTTAACTTCAAGGCCCAGGGGTAGGGTACTGTGGGGGGAAGCAGACTGTTTGCGCTGTGTGGAGCGCTGTTCTTTGTGGGAGAGTTTTATACAACCCTCTACATGTCTCCAATTATGAGGCAAGTACAATTCCCTGAGAAAATGATGAGGAATAACATTTGCCTTTAGATGGCAATTCCAGCCTTTTCAGAGAGCATAGATTCAAGTTTCGTATACTTGCTACTGTGAAAAGTGGTTCCCAATGTCAATAATTGTGGCACTTATCCCCACTGCACAGTTTTTAGAAGCCTCTCTGGAAAGTTTTGCATTTTCTGTAATATCACAAAAGACCCCTTCTGTTTACAGTTGCTTAGAACTAAGAAGACAGATATTTACCCAAGTTTTCTTGGCTTCCTCTTGCTCCCTTGATATTCTAGAGTTCCCTGTGGAGAGGGCCAAGAACACACAGTCAAAGCAAAGCAGCAAGTCGTTAATTTTTAATTCAAAGTGATTTTGTGTTGAATGCAAGCAGATGCTGATAATATCAGAAGTCACAGCATAATTTTTTTGATCAAAGGGCTCAAGTGAGCCTGATGAAGCATGCATCTTGCTCGTCTTTGATAAACCACATCAATTATTCACCGTGAAGGCAGACATCCTGACATGAAAGCAACAGATAAAGAGCCTAAGCACATGTTCAAGAGAAGAGCATAAGAGAGTGGGGGTGGGGCCGTAGGGGTTGGAACAGGTATTAATAACAGAATTATTAACTGGAAACAAAGCCAGTGAAACAGCTTTATGGCCACTTTGAACTCACATTTAACTGGTTATAGTACATGGTGTCCTCAGGGCTACTCAACGTTTTGGGCTGCTGACATCTTCGGCGAGGTGTTCGCTGCTTCTGTGCAAGATCATTTTCTGAACCTGCAACAAGATAGCAAAACTTTACTGTAAACCATCCAAGGTTTGGGGAAATTTAAGTGAAAAATTGCTCTTTACATAAATGCACTTAGTAGAAACTGTCTCATTTTAATGAGCATATTAGAGCTTTGCTATTATTAGGAGAAATATCATCATAAAAAAACAAACACAAAGATTGCTAAGTGTAAACAAGGGCTACTATCAGTAATTTTGCCTTCATCTCTCTTATCTGAATCAGCAGTCAAAAGTGTTCATGCTGGTGAAGTAGAGGTTGGTGGTCAGGCTTTGTAGAGTAGAAAGCACCCTCTTAGTGAGATAACTCAGGACAATGAAGGGGATCTGGGATGGTTTGCACCACATCCTACAGTGAGAGTTCAAAGACAGCTGGAGCACACACTCTTGAGTAGATGGGAAGCAAGCCTTTTGGTGGGATACATTTTGGAGGGAAAATGGCTCGGGCTAGTATTTACTGAAATGCTTTGAACAATGCCATTGATCCATGTAGTCTCTGGAGGTAGTGCAAAGGAGAAGGGGAAAGGATGATTGCACAATTTTATGGACCTGCTTCTCCGTGTTAGTTCTGATTTCAGAACCCTAGACCAAGAGTACACCAGAGATTAAGAAACCATGTGTCCAATGAAGTTATGATTTATTTTCCTTCCAAGCAGGTGATTTTTGTGGGATCAGCTGTTCTTTGGCACTATATCTGAATCAGAATTCAGCAGTTCTAACTTCTTGCCAATACACACACACACACACACACACACACACACACACACACAGCTGCTGTAGAATATTGCTCATAAATATTGCTCATAGTCTAGAGAAGCGATATCATTTTCCTGGACCAAGTAAGTATATGTCATAAACTAAGTCTTCGTAAAAAAGAGTTGATTTGTACTTGGAATCACAGTTTAAATTCACTAGGATCCCCACTACTTAAGAAAAGTCTGGGGGTAGTTTTTAAGTGAAGAATGACTCAGCAAGGACCATTATGAATGGTGAGTTATGAGTTTCCTAAGTATAGTTTTGCATTTTTATTTTTTTTGAATGAGAACATATCTATGTTTGAACAAGACTATTAGAACCACATAGGATTTTAGGAAACCTCTCTTCTAAATACCCATTTTTTTTTTCAAAAAAGGAAACTAAGGCCTACAAATGTTGAATGACTCATCCCAGATCAAGTGGCAGAGTGGGAACCCAATCCTAGATCTTTTATCTCTCGTTCTAGCAGTTTTTTAAAAACTATAACACATTGCCTTTCTTAACAAGAAATACTCTTTTTAAAAGTCAAAGGTCTAAGTAGAGGTAAGCTCCATGAAAAAATATGAACTAGCATAGCAAAATGATGTTGCTTCAGAGGGTTCCAGTGCCCTTAACAGACATCCCTGTTCACATCTTCAGGAACTCTATGCAGAGGACAGGACTTCATCCTCTTGCAGTGGCATCATCCTCAGAATACAAGGAATCCAGAATTGAAATGTTTTTTTCCTGACGGCTCCAACATACCTACCTCCTATTTGCTTTGCAAAATCCATATCTGTAATATGGTAGAACATGAGGTTGTGAGGTCCTTTTGTATTATCCCCTCTGATTTACAGATTAATAAACAGAAGTGTCTAGAGTTAAGGCTGCTGGTGTGAACATGCACTGGAGAGCAAACCCCTACTCCCCTTTAGATTTTTCTAATATTACAGAAATTCCAACCTTGGCAACTCAAAAGACTGATCTTAAACAGTGTTGGAGTTCAGCTAGAGTTCAGCCTAGTTTAGCTGGACTTCATACTTATATAGTGTTTACACTTGAGCAGAGGCTTTTATTTATATTATTAACTGGGAATGCTTAATATAAGATGTGGTTTTCAACTTCTGAACAACTTGCTGCTCTTGAACAACTTGCTGTTCCTTGGGAAATTGTTCTTTTCCTGATTCTTTGAAGGAATTAAACTATTAGATAGAATTTTCTCAATTTTAAAATTTCTCTTATAAAGTAAAAAAAATCTCTTGCTGTCTGACTATAAGTATATGTACTATATTAGAATCTAATGTAAGCTGGTGTCTGATTTAGCACCAAATTTTATTTTCATTATTTTAACTTTAATATCTCTATATTTCATGATGTTTTATAGAGTGCTACAACGTCCATGAGCTTTGCCATTAGAACAAATATGAGTGTCATCGATATATGGCCAATCATAATTAACCTAATAAATAATTGGGAAATGAATCATGATTTAATAAATGCTGTCAGAACAATTTTATAGCAATATGCAAAAAAATACAACTTAAATACAGACCTTATAACATTTATCTTAAATGGAAGGTATTTTGCTAGATATTGTGGGGAAGATACAGAGCGTAAGACAAGTTCTCTGCCTTCAGTCTAGTAAAGGACACTGATTCATAAGAGGTTAAGTGACATTTTTAAGGTCACAAGTTAGTGCTGCTGGACTCAAATTAGTTTTTAAAGAAATTTCTAAATATTTTACTTTTCTCAGTATACCTCTTGATTCTCACAGGCCACAATAAATTCCAGATGAGTTATATACTTAAACATTCCCATAAAACCTTAGAAGGAAATGAAATAGACTATCTTAACTGTGGAAGAAGATATTAGTGACGAGAATGAGTTCAATTATATTAAAGTCAACTATTTTATATGATGGACATGGACAAAACTAAGATGAAAAGAAGGGCAACAGAAAGATAAAAACAAATGAAAAAATACATGCATATGAAAGTCTACTACCCATAATGTGGAAAGCCTGAGCCAAGAGAAGACAGAGAAATATTTGTATATGTTGAAATGCAATTATGAAATGAGATATTGAAAAATATTCAGCCGCCCTGACAAAGAGCTTCAATTAAAACAATTACTACTGCCTTTCTACTGATTAGGATAACCCAAAAGGTCAAAAGATAATGCGGGAGATGCTTCAGGTGCACTGGTGGGTCCATAGGCTGCACCTCTCCTGAAGTGCAATTTGACAATACATAACAAAAGCTGAATATGTCCCAACAAAGTAAAACAAAAGGGAAAAAAACAATCTGTATAAAGGTGGGTATGATAACTTTTTGTAGTAGAAAAAAATCTAGAAACATAAGTATTTAATGATTGAGCAGAAGTTAACTTTGAGATAACTATAATGTCATACCATGAAAGCATGATCAACAAGGATAAATATGGGCATCGTGGTGATGGACGCGAGTTCAAAATTCAGAAAAAGCAGCAAAATAGCATACGGCACATTGATTAAATCCAAAATGAGTGCACGTTGATAAGTTTATCATGATTTTTCTGATTAAAATTTATAAATATAAATTTGACGAGGCATGTAGGACAAAAATATTCTTTCTTTCAATAGATGAAGAAACTATGGCTGGGAGAGGCTAACCTATGTCAGAATGGAAGCCTGAACCACTGTCTGTTGGCTTTTGAGCCAATCAGTTTGCTTATGAAATGCAAAACGGTATGCTTATTTGGCAATTACCTAGTTCACTTGACAAGTATATATAGATAAACTGAGCAATCCATGTTTGAAGATACACAATAGAGTAGAGTTATTTTACTTTGAAGACATGTTTTGAAATGGCCAAATTCCAGCACATAAACGTCTGTAAGCCAAGCCAAACTCTCCAGTTTGTACTACAGGGGGCTAATACATGGGGGCTACTTCCCTATATGCTTTTTAACCCATTTCCCATTTGCCCTGGGATCACTAGCTGGCAGTGCTTGAGGCTGTGGTGCTTACCCCGAGATAACTCGTGGATTATAGTCCTAATCTTATGTCCAAAATTTGCCATGAAATATATCACTTTTATTATTATTTTCACATCACTCTAGTACATCGATAGTCATTGGAAACAAATGACATCATTCTATTATAGTATTCTGTTCTCAGTAGTGGTATTTCCATTTACAAAATGTAGTAATTCCAATTGCTGAAAATGTCAAATCCTAGAAAATGTAGCTTTCCGACATGTGATGTGAACATCATCCTTGAACAGTTGTAAGCCAAAGACTCATTTGATGAATCCGATTTATGTACATATTTCTGTTACATTAGGATTAGATACAAGTTCTGTTTAGAAATAATCCAAGAACAGTTTTTATATTTTATTTTCACATTGAAAACCAGTCAGATTTGATTCAGCCTCAAAGAGCGTGTTTATACAAAATTAAATTAATGCTGGCAGAGAGAGGCAATTTTCTTTTCTAAATGGGAAACTGGTTAAAAGTATATTATGTAATGAATACCAGTTAGCATTTAACATAGGTCTCTTTCTCTTTCAAGAATCCCTGAACCTTTTTCCTTCTGCACTTTTGATCTCATATTTGAGACCCTGAACATATCCTTCTCTTCTGAGTTGTCTGAAAAAAATGGGAGAAATCTGGATGGAGTTTCAGGAGCATGGGGAAATGCATACTCCTTTCTTCTAATTCCAAATCATCACACTTTGTGTCTACACAATTGATCAAGCCCTTGGTAAGAAACAAATAGCTGAATTCATTGATGGCTTTGTTATACAACTTCCAACAATTGGTTTGGAAATTTAATATTTCAATTCTCTTTATTGAACATGTAGGTATATCCAAGCTAGAATTGCCAGATCAAATACAGGGCACCCAGTTAAATTTGAATTTCAGATAAACTGCCAATACTTTTTTTAGTACAAGTATATCCTGTGTAATATTTGGGACATACTTATATTAAAAGTGATTGGTTGTTTATCTGAAATTGAATCTAGCTGAGTGTCCTTCCCACTTCCCCACCCCACCCCACCCAACTCTGGCAACCTTAATTCATGAACAACTTTAAATCCCAGTTGAGGCTTTTTATTCTCCCCGAAGGTCTCTGAGATGAAGAAGGAAATGACTCCCTCTACTCTATTTGACCAGTTGATTTTCAGCTAATTTGGCTACAAATGCTCTTTCCTAACACTGTCCTCTAGTGTTTCACTTTTGATCATTCACTGCGGATGTGCCATTTCTGGTAAATTTCCTAGCAAGTTTGCCATGAGGGAAGAACAACCACGAGGGAGGGCAGGATGGGGCGTACAGTTCAATTATTCCTGGCCTGGTGGGTAGTATGGATTCTAGGCCCCTGGGGAATAGACAGGCAGTGAGCAGGGCTCCGGGAGAGAGCACACTAAGAGAGCCCTAGTCCTTTGCACCACCCTCCCTGCGGGCTTCAGCAGGCATACTTCCTGAGCAGTAAGACTGTTGATCTGATTGCCATTAGTGGATTAAGCATTTCTAGAGTCACTTGCCAAGGAAAATAGCCCCTTGAAGCAAACAGAGTATTCAGTATTCTAGTTTACAGATGGCAAATGCAAATAGAGTTAAGAGAGGTACCCTGGCAGGGGAGGGAGGTGTGTTTAAAAAGAGAGTTATATGATTAATTTATAGAGCTGTCACCTCTGTGCATAAAGGGAGGTACATCATTTCTCTGACCAAAGTTCTCAGAGCATTTGGAGGTGACAATAGCCCAGCTGTCAGCTGAACGATCTTTCTCCTCAATGATAGCTGACCGTGCCGCGTGGTGCTCCAGTGGACACTTACGAGAAATAGCTTCCAATGAGATGACTTGTTTTTTTCTGGCTCTGTGCTTCTTCCCCTTTCCATTTCATTTTTATGTAGCAAATCTTATTTTGTAAAGTATCTTTTTCTTTACTTCACCTCATTTTGGGAAGGATAAATAACCCCAAAGAGATAACAGAGGCATAGGGAGATTAAGAGATCACATAGCAAGTTAGAGGCAAAATCCAACAGAACATCAGGTTTTCCAATGTTCTGCTGACAAAGGCCCTTGCTTTTATATCTGAGGGGTCTGAGGCCCAGAGAACTTGGCCCCTTTGTCAGTCTCCCTTCAGAGCCATGGCTAGAACTCAGGTCTTTTGATTCTAAATCCAAGGTCTAGGCCATGGCCTCTATTAGGATGCTTTTTTTTTTTTTTTTTTAACTGAGATATTCTTAAGTTTTCACCTCACCCTTCAGGAGAGACTAAGGAATTCAGTGGGCTTTTGTAAAACACACATACAACCAGAAAGAGAGATTTTCTCTTGGGGTGCATGTAATTCAGATCTTCCTTTTTAAGATGAAAGGAAAGCTACAAATTTTCCCAGTTGCTATGTTATGTCATGAACAATCTTCTTCAAAATTGCAAAACTGCTACAAAGAAACCATCCCTGAGTTAAATTAGTGTCTGTGGAAGATGGTGGAGTTGTAAACTGTCTATGTGGAATTTTCTTCTTATTAGTGAGGGAAGTGGGAATAATTTCCCCTGAAACTATTTCACAGTTCAGGGTTTGGCACACACTCAAGAAACAGTGGATGAATGAGCGAATGGTGACTCTTCACCATTCTTGTTAAGATTTGTCCTATTTATGTGGCCCACTCTTTGCTTCTGACCGTCATTTGGGATTTTATTGCCAAGGCTTCCGTAGGAAGAGGGCCTTTTCAGTCCTGGGACACGGCTGGGGAAACTACAGTCTCACAAGGAGGGAGACGAAGGCAGCCTCTTAAACACAAAGTTCATTAGTATATTATTTTCTTAATATTCTTTCGGTATTCTTCTAGGAATATACTTTCACTTCTTAAAAAAATCTATATTCATTGATAGCAATTTGTTCCTGTTTTTCCAGTTTTCCTCTTTTAAAAATAAAGTCATAAATATTTTTCCACATTAATTTAAAATAGTCTGTTTCTTTTATAGTTGCATTTAAAAATTTTTAATAAAGTAATAATTAATGTTCAAATACATTAAGCAGTGAAAAGTCCATCTTCTTTCCACCCCCTTATCCCATCCCCATAATAGTAGCAAATGCTGGAACGAGTTTCTCAACTGCTTCTAGATTAGTCTAAACGGCATCCTTTCTAATTGTTGTATGATATTTTATTTATTAAATGATCCACGATTAACATATCATTTCTATTTGGGCAATGTTTTTATATAATAAGTAATACTTGAGGAATATACTTATAGTTCGATGATCTAGAATCCACATTATTTATTAGAATAAATTTCTATAAGTGAAATTATTGGTCAGAAACATACATATTTTTAAAAGCTATGATTTGTATTTCCCATTGCCATCCGGAAAGTATGCAGCAACATATGCTTCTACTACCTGTAGCTCAGGTTACCCGTTTCTGAAGGCCACCACCTGTATGGAACAGCATCTTTAAGTAAAAGTCTGACAATTCAGTCGTTGAAATCAATAGCTGAAAAAGTGGCGCGTCATTTGTTTTGATTTGCATTTCATTGATTATCTGAGAGGGTAAATGGATGCCTCTTTTTATTTCCCGTATTTATTAGCGATTTGTGTTTCAGGATTCCTCTTTAGCTGTTGCCTATCTCTTGTGATAACATGGTAGCTAAGAGGCCCCATTGGCTGAGAAGTGTGGAGATGCCTATTTTAAAAATTAGCATGCTGCAGGGAAGTATTTCTCAAACTTCTGTCATTCACCTACCACTTAAACATTTTTCAATACATTCAAGAACCTGTACTATTGTTTATTTAATATTTTTAAAATCAACTAATTTCTTTTTTTACTTAAATACATTTCTTTAAAAAATGAAACTATTCACTACTGTAAATGGAAAAACAGTGGCAACATTTGCTAGAAGTAAACCAGAAAGTAAATACAATGAAGAGAAAACAACATTATCTGAGCTAGATTCTATTCCATAGAAGGTTCTGGGCTTTTTAAAAGGTTTGTTAAAGAGAGGTGAGTAAATGTGAGAATACTTGGAGACATACTAACACAATGACTTTCTCTTTAATCTAAAGAATTTAAACGGAGAATTGAAAAATTAGTAACTTTATTTTACATCTAAAAGATTTTAAGGAATCATCTAAATGGTTCATTGTCATTTAATGTTGCATCCACACACCACCTAAAATCAACTTGCAAATCACCAGAGGCCTATGTTCCATACTTTGAGAAATATGAATGTTTTGGGGAAACAAGCAAAGTCAGAAAAAATTGAGTATGAATCCACCTCCAGCACTTATTAGAGGTCTGAACTAGGTGATGATAGTTACTCAAGTAAAGGGTAGTGAGGGTGACAGATAATGTGTGAAAAGAGAAACCAGGACACCTGAACAGAGCAGGTACTGCTAAGGAGTTGTAATTGTCATACAGGAGTGATTCGCCACCCTGATTGAAGACTAGAATCACCTGAAGGGTTTTTATAAATACAGACTCAGTGGCCTCACAGGTGAAGATCCTAATTCAATTGGTCAGGGGCAGGGCTCTGGCATTGTATTGTTAAAAAAGGACCGTCCCCCCCCTTCACATGTTTTAAATCTGTAGCCAGGGTTGAAAAAGAAGAAAAAGAAACAAAAACCCAGGGCTTTGATAAGAGTTTAGGTAGATTTTGCAGATTAGCTAGCTGCCATCTTGATGTTGGCATAGGATCAGAGAAGTTTTGATTGGGCAGAAGGAACTCTGGGAAGGGCAAGCAACCCCAATAGGGCTCCTGGTATTGTCAGGCATTTGCTTTGCTCTGGAAGCTGCATCAAATGGCTTGAGCCCAAAGCAGACAGACACTAATTACCCTGGACACTGGAAGAATAATTTCTCTTATTCCAAGAGAACAATTTTGCTGACCATGATAACATCATCTCTGTTTTCCAGAGGTGTGATGCTGCTCAGTGCTGTTCTGGAGGTTTTGGTATATGAATGAATGTCAAAACTAAAAAGCCATTGTGACCCAAAGAGGCTCTCTTTAAAGCAAAACTCAAATGTCGGGGAAAAACTCTGGGGTCTCAGGAGGGTTGGAACCAGTTGAAAATGTTTAAAAGGTATAACGTTAGAATCAGTTATACAGAATCAGCAATGGGTTGCCATGGGTTTTCTTTCTTTTTGCTTTAATTTGCGTGGTACTTAGATTTGCATCATGTTCCATCTCTCTGCTTCTAGGAGTTTTTTTAAACTGCTTATCCGGAGGCCTCACAATATTCCCTTCCAGCCATGTGTTTCACATGGGAATGACTGACTTCCTCTGTACCCTCCCCAACAATGGCTGTTCCCTAACTTTGGCCACCCAAACTGCACCCAGTGACAAAACAGTATTAATTCAGCTTTTTCAAAAATGTTCGCGTGCAAAATCTAAGAGCAGGATCTGATGCTGAGCAGACCCACAACACCAGGCAGCAGGCTGGAAGATGTCATTTCTGGAGCTCCTAATGAGATGCAAATCACCTAGTGAACTACTTGGGAGCTGGGAAACAATGTCCTGGGTAAAAGCAGATAAAAATGGAATGAAAGAATGTCTTTGAAGATTGGAACGACATTTTAAATGCTTGAGGATATGGGACACCAGATAGTGCTGGTTTTTCTAAACTAATTGTGATGCAGTGTTTGATTCCTTCTGGCAGGGGATCCTGGGACGTTCATCCCCAGCTTTGCTTCACTCTCTAAGTTGGGCCTGGTTACAGTTCTTGCTGTTAGCATGCAAAGGGCTCCAAACTGTAGTGAAACGAGCACTGTTCTTGGGGTCAGAAGACCTCGGTATAGTTCTGGAACTCATGGGTATGTACCCTAGGGTGAGTTGCTTCCCCTTTGGGCTGCCGTGTTTTATCTGGAAGATAAAGGAGTTAGACTGATACAGTGATTTTTCAACAGAGGGTGGTGATATGGTACATTACACGAGTTCATGCCTGGAGATTCTGAGCTGTTCTTTTTGGAGTCATACTCCTTCCCAATGTGTGTGTCTAGGTTCAGTGAGAAATGTGCCTAATGGAAGATTGCTCCATGAAACCAGTGTGAAAGCAGAAAAAGGGTGAGAAACATTAGCCAAGAGCCCCTGTAAAGTCCCTTCCAACTTTATGATGCTATGACCACAGAGTTCCAGACACTTGACCTCTCAGGGCCTCATCTGAGAAATGGACATTAAGCTGTTTGACTTGACTGGCTTGTTAGAATTTAAAGAAGATCAATCAAAATGCATCCAAGATTCGGGGGGGAGTGGGGGGAAGTTCTCCACAACACTGTTCTAACACAATTCATTTGAAGGTCAATGCTACACAAGGTAAGCTCATTTAAACCCCCTTCTGGGTCATTTGGTTACTGATGGACTAAAAGACAGCATTTTAAACCTCATCTACTCAGACTTCTCCCAGCTGTGAGCAAAAACTGCAATGTACAAGTCAGTATGGACAGCTGTATAAACACTCACCCAGGTTCATAAATTCTAAAATATTTTTACAGATAGAGCAGTCATCAGTATGAATGACTTGATTTGGGGGAGATTATACATATAAATGACTGGCAGGTGTGTGCATGTGTGTGTCTGTGAGAAATAGTAAAGAATGTGAATAATTGACCAAAAGGAAATCACAATTATGATTTTGTTTGCATTAAACTAATGAGATGCAAAAGTAAAATCAATGCAGCATTAGTGGAGAAAAATTAGATCACCCTGGTTCTTTCAGTTTTAATCTCTAAAAAAGCCAATAAAATAGGAAGTATCTAGGGAAAACCAAGATATACAGGAAAAAATTACATTTGGGTTATTTTTCCTATCTTGTGCTTCATTTGGGGAAAATTTCTCTTGTACACTGTAAAATTACATTTGGCCCAACAATACAGTAAATATTTAAAGGTTTATAAAAGTAGTGAGCTCTCAGATCTCTGCCCAGATCAAGACTTGAGTTCTTCAGGGTCATGTAGAACTACTAAATTTCTTTGCGTTGTTTTCTTACAATCTGATATGAGGTTAATGAAAATCCATTATGGAAACAAACAAAATGATGACCTCTCATGCCCTCTCCTTCCCTTTATTCTCACAGAAGGTTGTTTTGTCATGAGAAGGGCAGATGAGACCTGAATCTCTCCACTAGACTCAAAATCTTTGAAAAAATTAATGCCATCAACTCTTTCTCTTTTAAATTCACCTTCTCTAGGTCACCTGACCACTATAGCTATAAGCACATTCCAGAAAGTCACACACACACACACAAAGAAAAGCCTAGCTTAACAAAATTAAATACTTGCAGCTGTTACCAGCATATCTGAAAATGGGTATGTCCTGAGTTATACCCAAGTTAGGCCTTGACAAGGAAATTAATTACTGTTTTCACTCATGCTTCTTTGTAGTGACTTTGTATACTGATACGTATGAGCTGCCCTGTGCACTAAGTTTGACCGGACTAAAACAGTTTCAGTGCAATTTAGTTTTACATTTCCAAACATATTTCAGGGGATTCATATCAGTAGTCCTCAACTTTTGAACCCTAAAGGAAACACTCTTTCAGGAACTCTGTTGGCTTAGTCAAATAAAATATTAACAATCAGAAACCTGGTAGCATTTATTTGACAATATAGAGAAAGCCATATTGACAGGAGCTCTCCACTGGAGCAATCTTGGACATTTGTGATGGCACCGGGAAATGCGCCACTAGCTCTGAAAGAGCAGGAGGTCCTGGCTGACTTGGCACCTTCCGACTTCCAGCTCTTACCGCCTCTCACCCTGCATGAGATGGGGACCCAGCAGAGAGGGGTTAAATGGGTTGGGGAGCCAGTCCAGCTGGGGTCATTAGCAATCAAGGACCAGCATTAAAAGGCAGCAGGAGACTAAGGGTCTCTGACAGGCTTGGCTCCATGCACCATCTGGAAAGAAAGAGGTTGTTGAAGATGGATTTTTTTTTAAAAAAGGACTTCATGGAGACCCCTTCTTACAGATGCAAACATGAATAGTGATGTTGTATTCAAAGTGGGTCCTTCCTTTTTGAGAGTAGGGCCAGGGAGCCACATTTCCAGGTCAATCTCTGGCCATAATAGACCTTTCATTGGCAGTAGGGCAGAACCAACCCAGGAAATTCTCGAATGGTTTGATAGTAGCTAGTGATCAGAACATCCATGCTGGATAATAAGGTAATGAGCATGTGTGAGGCCTGAAGTGTGGGGCAGGGCTCGAACCAAATAACACATTTAACTGTATTTTATACACGCCAATATGATCTGTGACTAAAAAGAGAAAACCAGACAGCTTTACTTAGGCTGTGCCCAAGTTGATCATTTTAAGTTGTAATTTTTGACACAACGAAAATTAAAAACAAACCGGGACTCACTTTCTAAGGTTTTTCTAAGGCAATTTTATAAAGAGGTGGCAGTTGCAGATGTTACCAGGTATATTGCATAAACCTGGTCACTAACTTGGTTTACATTATTCATTAAGGTGCCTCTCTCTTTTTCTTTTCCTTTTTATGTTTTGGGTCCCCCTCCTATTCCACCTTATTTATAAATATGTAAGAAAAAAATGTTTTTAAATACAGAATTTTATTTCTTTTGATCATAGATTATTAGACGTACAGAATAAAGAAGCCTTATAATGTGATCTTTAAGATATATTATAATTCTAATTTAGAACGAGCTGCTAACTCGTTATAAGAATCATTTAACATTATAGTTGCATTCATAAGAAAAATTTGCATTTCAGCTCATTATTGTGTGGTTCTAACTTTAGTCTTCAGCATACCTTTAGTTCTGATAACATAGCAGCCAGTGGAGGGAAAAGAACTCCAAGTTATATTTGTTTTTAGATGAAATGTACTTTACTTTTTTTAAAACATAAATTTATTTATTTAAATTTGTTCCAAGTGTACAGTACTTGGTTAGACATCTATAATGTTCATAAAACGATCCCCTCAATTGCTCCCTCCCTCCTCTGGCCCTCCACTTAGCCATCATATTAATGCTAACTGCATTCCCTCTGCCATGCTCCCTGTGTCCACTATCAGCTACTAATGTACTTCTTTAACCCTTCAACCCATTCTCCCAGGCTCCCAACCCTCCTCCCCTCTGTCCATCACCAAATTGTTCACTATATTTGTGAGTCTGTTTTTTGATTAGTTTGCTTTTTTGGTTCTTTAGATACCACATATAAGTTAAATCATATGGTATCTATCTTTCTCTGTCTGAGTTATTTATCTATGGCCATGCCACCCTGAACATGCTTGATCCCATCTGATCTCAGAAGCTAAGCAGGGTCAGGCCTTAGTACTTGGATGGGAGACCACTTAGGAAGACCAGGTGCTGTAGGCTAAAAAAAAAAAAAAAAAAGAAAAAAAAAAGAAAAATTCCCTCTCAGGAAGGTACTTTTCTGATGTTGTAGAGAATGATCGGTAGCTCAAGTTATCCTCATAAAGCTTTTGGTAAGTTTCTAGATGCTTGAGATGGGGGAAAAAAAACAGGGAAGATCTAGGACACAATAGACTCTCAGATTTAGGGTCAGCAGAGTTGTGGGAGAGGATCGGGTGACATTGCATTGACTGCTGATCCAGGTAGTGGACATTATGTGGAGAAATAATCAAGGTGGTTGACAGACCAGCAGAAATGCAAGATTCTGAGAGTTGAATCTGGATCATTTTTAATCACTCTATCCTAAACTCTGGATAAATTTATACCCATTATTGTCATCCTAGCAGAGATAGTGTTTAAATTCAAGGTCCAGTCATATAGAACAAAGGTTGTTTAAAAAGAGACATGCAAATCCCCAGAGATAGAACATTGTGGGCATAAGGTGTGGGTGAATGCTGTCCTTAAAGCTCTAGTTGGGCTCATGCTGATTTTGACAATTCTCATGGAAACTTTTAGTTTTCTTAGGTATATAAATGTGACTATGTGAATGTGATTTTTAAATAATGGAAACACAGCACTGATTAGAGTTATGGGCTCCTGAGAATGGAGAGGTTTCTTTTAAGTAAATTGTTTGGCAAAAAAACAAAAAAACAAAAACAAAACAAACTTAGTGCTAGTATTTGTGGAAGCGTTATAGCCCCAGCTGGAAAGGAGATAATTTTTGTGAGTGGCACAGACTATATAGGTATGCTTTTCAGCAATAACGCTTAGAGCTTGGGGTAGTGTTAGAGGAAGAAGGATTAATCTGGCGCTTAGGTATTCTGGGTAGTGGGTGGAAGGACTGAGTGTTTGTCAGAGTAACTGAACTCCAGTCTAGGCTGAAAGCAGGTAGCAGGGAAGCCAAAAGACCTTGGAAGACAGTGGAATAATAGATGGGGGTGAGAAACCAGAATAACCAGGAGAAGGCTGTGGTCCTATAGGGAATAGCTTTTGATGGGTCAAGTGTACCCATGGAAGTAGGTGCTTGGGTCTAAAAGAGACAAAGGTCATTGACATGAAGAGGTAGGGAACTGTAAAGTTTAGGAGTTGTGTAGACTGGATGGCTGTGAAAAATCACTCTAGTTGGTGGTGAGTTTTAGGAATGGAAAATACAGTAAGTTAAATACCCACACATTCATTGAATGTGAAGTTTCCAAGATAAGGTCAGTAGATGACAGGAAGAGAGGGTGATCAAGAGCAGCATAGAGAGCAAGTAGCAGAATGTGGATTCCACCCTCAACCCCCTCCTTCACCCCCAGGTCTTGCTGCATGGGGCTCCACTCAAAAAGACTTTAGAGGACATAGTGGCCAGTAGAAGGGATGAGTTAGAGGAGAAGAAACCAGAAAACAGTGGGATAATCAATGAGAGCACAGGAACTAGAGTGGCCTGAGTTTTGGGCAGTGGCCAGTGATGACCACCATGCAAAGCAGGCTAGAGAAAGTCAACTTAATCCCTAGAAGGCATGGCATCTAAGTGCCAGCAGGCAGGATGGTTCAGTGCTCCAAAGAAAAACTTGGTGAGAGGTTATTTTTATGCTTCTTAAAAGTAATTATTGAGTATGGAAATGAGATTAATAAAGATTAGTCTGCTGTTGATACATAGACTAGTTTGTGAAAGTTTGAAAAACGGGCTGAGAGCTGGTTGGAACCTACTGAAAAAGTCCAGGTGGATGGAGAGAGAAAGGCTAGACTATGGCCCTTTCTTCCCTATTACCAGAGTCATCTGCTCTCGCTGTCCTGAGCTGTCGTCTGGTCCTGACTGCTATGCATGGGTCTCTACCAAAAGATAGATGCCTTCTCCTGTACCCAGTCATGGGAACTTTCAGTTCTTAAAAGACAATGTTTGAGTCTAAGTGAGAAGGAAGACATTAGGTGCTTCTGTCATGCTCTGCTAAGAAAGGGTTGTTGGTGTCCTGAAGTATTAGAAGTTGAATAAGATCTCTCATTTATTTCATAAACACAGTGTCTTCCTCAACAGGACCTGCTACCAGGCTCATGTTGGTGGGGTGAGTTCAAATATCAGTTGCCATCCTGTACTCAGAATCACGACTCCCTTCTAACCTTGGCTCCGTTGCCAAGTGCAGGTCAGAGTGTCCTTTTCTCCCTGATGGTGAAATCTGCTCCTATTGCTCACTCAGTTGTATTCAGGGCCTATTCTGTGGCAGGCTTTTTCTAGGCACTGCAGCTGTGGCAGTGATCAAAAATCTCTGCTCTCAAGGAGCTCACCAGCTGGTAGGGAAAGACATAATAAACCATTAAATTTAATGAATAATATGGTGTATATTAGAAAGTGAAGATTATTTAAAAAAAAAAAAGAAATCGTAGGGCAGGGCACAATGAGTAACCCACTGTCCCTAAGATCCTGAACACTACACTGCTGGACTTCATTTCCCCACCTGATAACACTGCCGATAAACCTCCAATGCAGATATATACAACGGTGGCCCTTGCTCCGCCAGGCTTCTCCTGGCCAGGTAAATGCTCCTCCCTGTAAAAGTATTGGATTCATGGGGGCTGGACCAAAGGGTGGATCAGGTAACAGGCAGGATATATTAATGTCTATGCTAACTGGTGGAAGTGCAGCTTTGTACGTCAGGGATGGCTTAGTCCAGGCTCTCTTATCCTGCCCAGGTATCAATAGATGTTGTCACCCAGCAGTCCACTGCTGTTACATGGGTGAGACTCACTCAGTGTCCATGAGAGCTGGCATGAGGATCCACTAGGATGCTCAAGACAATGTATTTTTCCATTCTTCAAGAAAGATTCTTGGACCAATGAGGAAACAGTATTCAAAATCTGATTCATGAAATTTGGAATGTGTACATTTGAATGGAGGTTCACAGAGGAGGAGAAAACCCTACTTCAGTCTGTATATTCTGTGTTGCAAAGCAAAATAAATCCATAAGCACCTTATTGAAGATACAGGGAGAAAGAATCTGACAAGTTTCCTATTAATAAGGGAAGATATATGGCATTTAACTGTGCTATATCCATAGTTAGTATTTTCAAATGATTTATAAAATATCATTGTTGGTCTCTTTAGTGTCATCTTTTTAAAAATTTTATTTTCTTGAACACAATTGTAAGACGTGAATTCTTCTACCTTGTCCTCTCTAATTTCCAGGAATGAAGCTCTCAAAGATAAAATATTAAAATATATTCCTGCTTCCATTCCTAATTTGTAGTTCCCTTTGTCCTGTTCTTTATACTCCCATTTTGTACAAATGGTGAAGTTTTGCTGCAAATAAATATTATTCCAGGAGCTGGTTGTTGTTGATTATTTATGTTTTGCTGAATGACTCTGGCTCATGCCCTTAAAAATTTTTTTTAAAAGCATAATCATTTAAGATATATGACTTACTGATAGATTATTTAAGCAAGTTTTCCCAATCATGCATCAAAAGTATTGCTTCTACGTGATGTTATAAGTTATTTTGAGCAGACTGTTCTCAATCAGCCAATTCTATGTTTCACGAGGCTCTAGGCTTCATCCAATTGCCAACAAAGCTGACCTGCTAATTCTCTCCATTCCAGAACATGTTTGTTTGTAGTTCTGATGAATTTGCCATGCAGTTGGCCGGGGTTAATCTGTGAGTCCCACGTGAAGGTTAGCAGAGCTCAAGCTATGCTTATCCTGTCTCCTAAAGAGGCAAATAGACTCAAGGACTCTTTCTGGTCTCCCATATCTGCAGCTACTTGCTTCAGAGACTTTTGTTTCTTTTCTGTGATAATATTGCTTTGAAGAGTATATTTCCAGCTTTGTCTCCATGTACTGAGAATTATATAAACTAGCTTTGCAATATATAAATTGCTCAATAATTAGAACAGGCATCTCATATCAAAATATGCAATTCAGATTTTATCTACTACCCAAATGCAAAATCCTCAAGAGTGCTGAGTTATGAAAATATTCACACATAGAAATTAGCATTTTCAAAGTTCTCAACTGATAAAAAGTCAGTACTCTGTTTCACTTTCCTGGGAATGATTTAGTAATACTAAGTCATGGTATATTTAGTGCAAATACATTTCATGAAGTAGAATAATGCTGAAACATGTAGTGGGAAATAAAAAGAAAGTCATTTCATTTGAGAAAGCTACCACTGTCGGAAAAAGGAATGTCACTTCTGCTATTCAAGACCCACAGGAGTTTTTGTTTATAACTTGATAGGAAATTACTGACCACTTGATAGAGGGTAATAATTTTGTTGACAGAGCTTAGACTTGATGTATAATGCAGATATCCTGTTTTGGCCTTCCCTTTTGAAAAATTTGCTACATTCAGCAATTGAGCATAGTGGGTATGATGGAAATAAAATTCTCCAGGTGGACATTGATTGTTTTGTTGTCTAATATCTCTACCCCTCTGCTTTCATTAGAGAGCCCCCTCTTTCCTGTGGCAGACACATTTCAAGTATTTGGGTGTGGCTGGTTTCCTCTCCTCTCCCTCTTTTCCAAATAAGGCTGAACATGTGGCCCAGGCCTGGCTCAGAGAACTCCCCTTTCCCACCCACTGTCATTAGTTCAGGGGTGGGCACACAAGCCAGGCGGGGCTGGAGATCCTCTAGGAGAGCTGAGATATGAACAGTGGAAGAAAGAGAGTCTTGTGTCCCTTGGGATTTCAAATTCTACTTGGTGGATATAAGCTCAGGGCTAGCTGTGGTCATATTACCAATACTGAAAATGACAGCCCAAAAGGGGTAAGCAGCACTGAGAAATGGAGAAAGAGGAGAGGGAGGGAGGGAAAGGGACAAAGTTGGGGGAGAGAGAGAAAGAGGGAGAGGAGAGAGGGAGGGAAATCGAGGTGGGGGAGAGAAGGAGGGAGGGAGAGAGAGAAAGAGAGAAAAACAACAGTCTAGTGACATTTTGAACCCCAATAAATTGCATTTTGGCCTGAGCTAGTTTGAGATGGGTTTCTGGTTCTTGTATCTAAATGAGCCCTTATATAGTCTTTACAAATGAGTAACATGTTATTAGCCTTCCTGCTAATCATCAGCATTGACATTCCCTACCCATACCCAGGGAGGAGCAAAGCCTATGGATGGGTCTAGTCTACCAGGTATTAGGCCATTAGGTCCTTTTCAGTTACTAAACGTTAATAAATGGAGGTTCCTGAAGGAATACCTGCTTGTATGGTACATGTGTGTGTACAGTATTTCGTTACTTTAATATTAGCTAGAGGTAAAACAAGCTAAGTGCACCAGTGTAATTTGTGAGACATCTATTTCTTATTAATGAAGTAAACAGGCATTTGTGAGGAAGCATGAGCAAGGAACTCAGCAAGCACATGGGCAATTTCCCACCTACATCAGAGGAAACATGAAAGAGCAACTCTTAATTACAACCAAATATTAGCTCTGGCTCCTGGGAACTCATCATCCCATCTCAAGGTCTATATTTATGAAAATTTAAGCAATGTCTTAAAACATGTTAATTTGTTCTTTGTTTATTTCTTTCCCTGACAGATTAATTTATTCCAAGGGACTTTGGTTCTCAAGCGCTAATGTATCGATTGGGCCCACGAACGACATAGCTAACAGCCTGGGGAGGAGATTTTGGTGGAAAACAAAAGTCTTTCTTGTAGTTTTCCTTGGGTAATTACCTTTTATTTGTGGGCCTTGGAATGCTTCCAGTTTTCTCTGGATTTGCATTTCTGACTTTCAGATCAATGGTTAATTTCATGAGAGATGGGCTAGGAGCATGGAGAAAAAACCCACTTCATGCTTGAAAGAATCAGCTGGAGCACACTGAGGCCACAATAAAAGTTATGCATTTTTTTCTGCTGGGTGATATCCTTCCAAGAGCTTCTATGTGAAGGACAACTCAGTAATAAGAATATGAAGTACTGGCTCTGGAGAAGGAAAGGTGAGAGTATCAGAAATGCTGTTTATCACTTCTGGAAAGTTTTCTTAGTGAATTGTGTATCTTTCAATCTTGTATAATCCCACTGGGAATTCAAAGCAATATTTACAAGTGCTATCCTTTTAATGTCTACTTATCGATTATCAGTTCTTTTATACCCCTTGAACTGTACGAGAAGTCTGGAATTTATAAACTATAAATATCTGTATCTTAAAGAAAGAGAAAAGACTTAATAAGTAAGCAATGAAATTAGCCCAGAGCCTATATATTCACACTAACTTAATGCCTGTAACTTTATCATTACACCTAATACAATAAAAAGCCTTCAGAAATGCACCTGAAATTTCTTAAATGTCCTTGGATTTTTTTCTATAGGTAGCTTTAAAGGTAAACAAGTTTAAAACAGCACATCAAAAGTAAATGACTCCTAATGATATTATTTCCCCTTCACAAAATATATCTTTCAAATTAGCAAGCAAAGTAGAAACATTTGCACTGTTTTTATCCCTACACAAAGCATTGTGCCTTAACCTAGAGCTTCTGTTAAATATAATAAACCTAAATTATTACTTATAAAATGCTAAATACAAGTCAACACTAATGTTGATATTTTTACTATATAATATTGCTTTTACGAAGAGGCCAAATGGCATGAAGCCACTATTTACTGTTAGAGCATATACCTGAAATTTAGGTACCTACTATCAGGTGAAAGCCTTAGCTACTCAGGATTGCTATAGTAGGTTATATTACTTTTACGGTAAATATTCCATTACTGCCCTGAAGTGCCTCTCCCAGAAGATTCACATCCCCTACCCTGCTGAATGAAGGAGTGGCCATGTGACTTCCATTGTCCAGTGAAACACACATATCTCAAAAGGATGAGTGTATTTCTAGGTAGAAACCCCAATTGGTTTGTCAGGTCTCTACCACAACTATCAGCAATGATCTAGATGGAAACGGCTACAGCATCAGCCTGGGCCTGGAGAGACGATGACGTAGACCAGAGCTACAGCCAACTCACAGTGATATAGCATGAGTGAGAAATAAGCCTTTGTGGTTGTGAGCCACTTAGATGTGTGTGTGTGTGGGGGGGGGTGTTTGTTTCTGCAGCATAATCTAATCTATCCTGACACAATTGCTTAAATTATGTCTATTTTAACTATTTATTACTTTGCACCTTAGGAAATTGCCATTTGGTAGTAAAGAATGATCTCATAGCAGCAATCTCATATGATTCAAGTTATTATAATTTAGAAAAATTGAAATATAAACTTCTGCTCATGAATGCCTTTACTTCCAAATTATAATTGTTTATTAAGAGAACATATTTATTACTTTGTTTTCTTTTTATAAGAACTTCATAGTTAGAAAAATGATTGCAAAAAAAAATGCACATTCCTAAATCCACAGTGGTATTAATAATCAATTGTCTTGCATGTATCAGTTTGTAGGGATGTATTGGTGAGCAAGACAGACTCAATCCCTGCCTTCATGGAGATTTAATTCATCCTAGTGATGGAGTTCAATTCTAAACAGGTAAATTATTACCAATTATGATTAAGTGCAAACTAAGTTGTTTTATGTCAGAATCATGTAGGTGAGGGAACAAAAATAGGGTGGAGGGAGATGGCTCCCCTGAAGAGGTTACGGTTAACTTGAGGCCTAACAAATGGCAAGAGCCAGCCACCTGAAGAGAGTTAAGAGCGGGGTGGAGGAGCACGCCAGCCTGAAGGCACGGCACGTGCAAACACCATACCATGTCTTCGGGCAGATTAGATCTATCGATGTGCTGGACTATAGGAAGACAAGGCTATCCTGTGAGATAAAGGTGGAGAAATAGGCTGTGGACAGGTCATGCAGAGCTTTGAAGGCCATGGAGAGAATATGAGGTTTATTTTAAGTCAATGGGAAGCTACGAAGGAGAATGGGAAGAAAGAAGATGCAAGACAGTTTATTTCTTTAAGAAAGATCGTGATCTCAGGTAGGAGTTCCACACATCTGAAGGCACCAGAACGGAAGACAGAAGACCAGTGAAGAGGCCACTGCAGGTCAGAGGCAATGGCCATTCAGACGAGGCCGTGGTGGTGAAGAGAGTGAGAGGTAGACAAGATCAAGATATGTGGAAGTCGACCAGAGAACTTGCTGGTAGCTTGGACGTGGAGGTGAGAGAAAGGGAACAATCGAGAATGACTTCTGGACTTCTGGCTTTGGTCCCTGAGTGGATGGAAGCCATTTACTGAAAGAGGGGCACCAAGGGAAGATTTAGGGTTCTGAAGCCGTGAGGAAACCAGGAGTTCAGTTTTGGACATGTTAAGTGTGAAACACCTGTGGAACATCTGAATGGAGATATCAAGGGGGGAGCATGTCTGGAATCCAGAGACATGATCTGAGCTGGACATATTGACTGGGGATCATCGGCATACCAATGGAATTTCAGGGTTGGGGAACAGGTACACGGGGAGAAGATCAAAGGTTCTAGGATGCCTGAGGAACCCTAGCACGTAGAGGTTTTAGTAAGAAACAGAGAGCAGCCATGAGGTTGGGGGAAAGCCAGGAGGGTGCGTCTACACAGACTTCGGGAAAAGAGAATGATTTACAAAGGTGTGAGGGGTGGAACAAGAAAAAGAACAGAGACGTTCCCTGTTCCACACCCCTGACACGTGTGTTTCAGTACAGCGATGCGCCCAAGGCGTTCTGTGGGGGGGGAGATAGGCAATAGGTACAGTAAAAGATGTTTTAAAATTTGGCTAAGAAGGGGAAAAGAGAAGAAGGGTGAGGCAGGAGAGCTCAGAATCATCAGTGTTTATTAAAGAGAGACTATGAAAACTACTGGAGGTGATCGAATTTACCTGGCATCTACCAGATTGTTTTCTACCAGCAGCAAAAACGTGGGCTTGCGAACTAGCCAACCGGTTATAATCTTGCACATCTGCTTTACGTGGCTCTTTCTGAAAAAACACGTTCCTCAAGCATCATCTCTTTTTCTATTTTCTTTTCCTATGTTTCTGGAAGGGGTCCGTTTAGGTTACTTTGATTAATATAGCTTTTATATTCTTGCATTGTCTTATTTTGTCTCTTAAGTTCTGAAAAAATATTGAAGAATGTTCTTCTGTTTAAGAAGTTTTATTTTTTCCCTCTAACTCTAAAAACACTGCCCTAGTTGGTTTCCGTGTCTCTTAGTACAGTTCGCTTCCCTCTCAGCTTAAGGGTTATTAAATGAGGGTAAAATTTCATTACAAATTTTAGTCAAAACAACGTTTAATTAATATTCTTAATTGAAAAATTCACCCACTTTAGGTATAGGAAAGAAAATAAATAGCACAAAAGATTATAGAATGAGTAATAAACTCTCTCAGAACCCTCGTCCTTGTCCCAGAGGAAACCATTAGCATTCTTGTACAGTGTGAAATAGTTGGTCCTGATACAATTTTAAGGCGATAGCCCCTGTCCTTAAAGCAGAACCAAAACCCCAAAACAGCTGAAATGTGAGCATATTCCTATACTCTGTGCTTTGCTTTTTTCACATTTCAATGTAACATAAAGGCTGTTGCATAGGCATATATGGATATAACTGTAACTTCACAGAATTACTTTTATAGCTGTGCCATCCTTTAACAAATTTTCTATTGATGAACTTGTAGGTTTTCCTTAGCATTTGAAAAACAGTTAAAAAGTTACTTTAGTGATTACATAAAACCTTTGCCCCAGAATACACAATACTTTTATCCAATGTTAATTAAACAATCATTATCCCAAATTTTAAAGAAGGTTAGATTGGGAATAACCACTATTTTCAGAGTTAGTGATAAGAAAGATGGCTGGTGTTTTTGTGACTCTTTCACCTATGTCATCTGGAATATCAGTAACCCTAGAGTTTAGGAATAATAAGCATAAACCATAGGAATAATAAGAAGAGAACACATATGAAAGTTTTAGGATATTTAGAGAACAATCTTTTAGAATAAAGAAATATGATATGGGCTCTCAAATGGTTTACCTAGCAAGTATACAGTGGTTTTTTGTTTGTTTGTTTGTTTGTTTGTTTTAATCTTTTGGACAATATGCTACTAGATTCTATCAAAATGGCTAAGTTTTCTAAAGATGCTTTCACACTTTATATTACATGGACAATTAGTATTTTCAACTTCAAACAATAATACTCCTTTTCTTTGGGGGAGATTTTTCATGGACCTAATTAATGTATTATGGAAACAAAGCGCGTGCAGGCTTCTCCTAAGATCACCACTAATTAGGAAGGTGGGTTTCAGGGGAAGAAAGGTGGAGATTTGTTTGGAAACACATAAAGTTTGGTTGTGAAGTTTTAGAAGTCAGTCTTAAAGTTTTGTCTTTTATCTGTGAGGCCTGGGAGGCTAGGGGAATGACATATAGTAATTGGCAGTAGCATGTAGAATGAGAGGAGGGACAAAAGGAAAAGCAAAAAGGACACTGCAGGTGTCCAAGCTGAGGTGATGAAAACTTTGGCTGGAGTGAGAATAGCAAAAAAAAAACCGGAAAAGGACCTAAGAGTGGATCTTAAGCTTTTTTCTCTGCCTCAGCACCCTTGAGAAGACAAACGCCATTCATTAAAAGGGATTCACTCTGCATTTAAAATGTCGTTACAAATGCAGCAGGAAACTTAATTAAAAGGCTAAACCATTAAAATATGTCACAACAAATCATTACACTCTGTGTAAACAAGGAAGCGATTGTCTTCAGAGTTTTCTATTGCTCATATTGAATAGGCTGCTTCTGCATTCTTTGACTAGTGCCTTCCACTGAGCCATCACTGTTACAGATAGCAAGGCAAGCTTTCCAAACAGGGAAAATAGTGAACAATGATGGTTGATTCGTGAAGTTAATCATTTGGGCAATGTAAATTCTAGATAAAGATAAACATTTTAAGGACACACACACACACATACACACACACACCACACACACACATATGTCTAAATATTAGAACAGTTATTAAAATGATAAAAGATATGGGTGAAGATATAATTAGGTGGTAGGAAAGATCTTTGGAACTCTAAAAGAAAATATTGAATTGACTATGTTAAAATGAGGGGGGGGGACCCAAAACCCTTTTAACAGTAAAAAAAGCTGATAAAAACAGCAAAAAAAAAAAAAAAACACACAACAAAACAAAAACAAAAATCTCAAACAAAATTAAAAGGCAGACAATAAAGTGGAAGAATATTTGTAACATCTACATTTAACAGCAGATCACTATGCCTAATGTATAAAGAACTATCACAAATCTTTGAGAAGAAGAGATTTACTACTCAGAGCTCTCTTCAGAGAATAAACAGACTCAACACACCTTCTGAAATGCCTCTCCTTTGATGTAAAGACAGTCATAATTACCTGGAGTATGGCTAAATGGGCGCTGCCAGTACTAACAGAATTGTATGCTTTAGCTTGACATAGTCCTTTCTACTGGGTAGTAAGGAGATAGGTGATGACGAAGAACATGACACAGCAATGGGGGAGGAAGTCTTACAGAGTGAAATGAAGACAGGAAGGGTGAAGACACAGAAGAAAAGAAGTAGAGAAATCTAAATCTATTTTTTAAGCAGCACAACACACTGAAAAGAATGTAAAAGCATCTAAAACACAGGACCCAGCCTGTGGGAAGCAATTTATTAAATAGAGATTGGATTTAAGCAAAGGAATGACATGCCTAGAGCAGAGAGGCAGAGATAACATAGGTCCTGCCTTTAATAATAATTAAGATAATACCTAATTATGTTATTATGACTATTGGGTACTAGGTTCTTAGCTCTGACATGGGTGATTTTATTTCATTTGCATAACAACCCTGCGAGATTGGTACTATTATCACCATTTTACAGATTTGGAAAATGAAACTCAGGAAACTGAAACACTTTGCTCAAGTTCACATTACTAGAAAAGAGCCAGGTGATTTACACTTGGCTCTAGGGCCCATGTTCTTACCACTAGCTCTACTTCCTCGCTGGCCATGCCTCGCCAAATATGTGGTCTCAATGGACCTGAGTCCTCAGCCCATAGCCATGAACATGAGTCTTGGAAGCAGGGCTGAAGTTGCAAATTTCCACACAGGATGGCTGGATTTCTCTTGGGCCATGAAGCATCAGGCTAGGCTAAGAGGCTGAGAAACTAAAAAAGGAAGAGCCAGCACAAAATAAATGCTCCTTCTGGGCCTTGTAGTTTTTAGTGACCAAACTGTGCTCTGTTTACCCGAATGGAGGCAGGCCCTGGTGCCGAGCACCCTACATTGCAGGAGAATTCGTTTGTGAGGTCCTTTGATGACATATGCACCCCAGGAATACCCAGCTAAAACAGGGAGAGCTGCTTTGTGTTTACGCCCTAAACAGAACCATTTGAGTACACAGACTAAAAGACCAGGTCCGGGAACACTGTGTTTTCTCCACTAGAGTGATTGCTAATGTCTTCATTTTGGACACTGCAGTTGAATATGAAGCCATATGCTTTAAATTAAAAGCACACTAAGCAAATCACAAGTTTCTCAAGATGGTGCTTAAAGTCTGTTTTGGCATCTGTTGGTTGCCAAAGACCCATATGATCCTGTAATTAAACAGCAAATATTTTCTGTTAAATCAATCATTTTGGCTATCCCCAAATACTATGATTATGATGTTTAGATTCTATGTTGAGAAATAAGTTGCACAACTAGAACTTTTTAGAGTTGTTTGTTCCCTACTCCAGTACTGTCCTAATCTTTCTCTAGCCATCTTATTCTAATTCATTATATTAGAATGCTAAGCTTTTTAGTTACATGAACAATAAACAGAAGAACCACAGAGCCAGAAATGTTGGCAGCAGAACCACCACTAATATATACTATTATATTTACTCAATCAGAAGATTCATTCACCATGAGGTTGGTACCAAATCAGTTAGGTGCTTTGGTTGCAGTCATCAGAAACCAACTGACATCATCTTCAGTAAAAAGAGAATTGTCTAGAAGGAATTCAGGGACTCAAAGACTTGATGGAAAGGTAGAGAACCCGGCCTGGACCACAGGCAGGATCAGGGGCACTCTGGAGGGCCAGGGAGTGAAAAGAGGCCTGGCTGCTGTGCTGTGCTGATGACTCCACCTCCCCCATGTCCTTACCTGGTTGACTCATGAGTCAGGGGAACACCAGCCTGGCAGGGCCTCTTTTAAGGGCTGCTCTGCAGCTGCTCAGTAGTGGAAAAGAGGTGGGTAGCCCCTGCTTCCTACCTAGATGGTGAGGAGATTCCCCAAGGAAGATGGGGGAGCTGAGAGCAAGGCAAGGTCAACAGTGGACAGCTAAAAGTTCTGGCACCACACTCCTAAAATGGAGACCATTTTCCATTTGCCAGCCATGTTTTCCAACCTAAGCAGAAAAATGTGTGGACAGGAAACCAGCTCTGGTAAGCGTCACAGAAGAGGCAAAGGCAGGACAAAGCACCTAATGAGCAGGGGCTGGCAAGCAAAAGAGATACTTTTCTGAAGGAATCTAGGCTTCTTTCACAGGCCCGTGGCTGGTAAACGTGTGTCAAGAACAATGGCTTTGTAGGCCTACTTCAGCTTGGAGGTTGCTGTCTACAAAATGTATCATTTCTTATCCCCTTAAAGGACCTTCTCCAGTGAGGTGGGTGGGGTAGTGGTGATTGGGGGCAGAAGGAAAAAAAAAAAAAAAAACCAGAGGAAGAGATGCTTATATAAAATGAGTCATTCTTTCCGCTGTGAATCTTAGAGGTGGGAGAAAACATATAGTCAGAATTAAGGAATTTCATGGCCAAATCAAGTCCAATTAGGAATGTGCAGTAATGCTTAGGTATGTGGAACAGCTAGAAACAGCGTTCTGCACGATTTACTTGTACTCTAAGGCCCAGCCGAACTTAGATAAAAGCAAGCTTGGATGAGGAAAAGGCAGAGAGAGCCCAAGGGGCTGGTAATAGTCAACAGAGGGACCACCTAGGAGGTGAGACATGAGGGACTCAAGGGCTCACCCTCTTCTGGGCCTGGCACCAGAAATGGCAACTTTTTTAGGGGTGGGTGGGTAAAGTAGGGATGTCCCTCAGAATGGGACTTGTGTTACGGCTTCTTGGATTATTTTCAGTATTCTAACAAAGCCAGCCAAAATCATAAACAGGGTAATTAGAACTTCATATTTCTTTCCATTGGCCTGAAATGAACTCACTCAATATATTGCCATTGACTGTACTGTGCTGGTGAGTTAAGCCCTAAAAGCAATCATTCCTATAATTAATAAAGTGGGAAGTTAATTTTACTAGATAAATTATACCCTTGAGAGAAGATACAAATTTCAAAATTTATTATCCACAAGAGAGAATAATAGAAGGTGTTATAAGTGGCAAAAATGTTGGGAACACCTGGATTCAGGCATTTTGACTGCAAAAGGCCCCCACCAAGATGCAATTGTATTTAAGAAGAATGGATTCATTAGCAACAGGGACCACAGAAGCCTCATGCATTCATTAGACTAGCTGAGAAAGGGGAAAGGGTTGGTTGGGGTAAGAGAAGGAGGCCTAAGAAGGACCAGATGGCACGTTCTTTGAACCTAGGAGACCCTGCAATACTCTTAAACCACTTAGAGAGTAACAAGGAGAAAAGAGCAAAATTAAGGGGTGACAGAAATATAAGGTTCATAATGGCTTCTACCTTGTGATTTAGTCTTGTCTGTCTGTAGCTATACTAGATAACTCATGTCCCCAGTGGCCACAAGATCCCCATTAATCATCTGGCCATCTTTAGTTAAGGTAGTAGAGCAAGAACTACTACCATTTTTGGAACACCTACATGCCAGGAGCTGGACTTCCTGATTGGCATAGATTATCTTTTCTCCTCTCCCCAACTCTGCAAAATGGTGGTTCTTATTCCTATTTTACAGATGAAACTTAGGTTCTGGAAGGGTAAATGACATGCTCGACATCCCACAGCTGGTGAATGTTGTTGCCAGCTGTGAGCATTAGACTCCGGAGCTCATGTCCCTCTCTTGCACAGGTACTTTAGAGGCTGGAGCATGACACTGTTCTTAGGCCCTCGCCACACCACCCTCTTAGCTGGGTCGAGTGTGGCCAATGAGGGCTTAATAATCACCGTCGGTGTCCAGTCCTCACTGCCATCAGTAAAATAGACAGAAAAGTGACAGATGAAAGTGAGTCAATCCAGTTCAGCCAGGAAAGTATGTGTGTGCTGGGAGAGAGTACAGAGCAGTCATGAGCAACAGAGAAATGCAAGTGCGACAGGCTGCAAGGAGGAAGAGGCTTAGTCGACAGAATAGTCTGGAAGGAAGAACTGGCTTCAGGTTTTCCAGGGTTTTAAATCATGTCGTCTACTGTCCCTTGTATGACTACAGTCCCTCCCACCCCACCCCCACCCCCACTTCTCTCCATCTCTAAGCTCTGCTCCTTCCTACACACTGACATACTCTCTTTGACTTCATACAGTCTTTCTCCACGTGGCAGTGATTATGGTGGTGGTGAGAGTGGTAGGGAGAGAGGATGTGAGTTGGGGAGTGGAAATTAGTCATATATAAAATTTTTCAGTTAGGCCTAACTTGAGGCATTTGTCCTTCTTTGGACCAATCAAAGTGGCCAGAGGGGATAAGTGATTCTGATAGACCAGGCCTGGGTCACATAGCCAAAGCTTTGACCAGGAGTTCACATATTTCATCAGAGAGTATACATTGGGGGACAATTTCTCAAAGGAAGGAAGGTGACATGATCAGAAGAAGGAGAGGAGAAAAGTGCTGGGTTGACAATAACAATTGTTGATTACACTGTCATTATGAATATCACAATGTACAAAATCAGCGAGTTGCATGAAATAATCACTATGAAAAATGGCCAGACATCTCATGACATAGGAAAATCTTACAGATGCTCCTGACTAATGACTAACAGGGTGCACATCAGAGAGACTTGGAAACAAAACAGTGGAAAGCCAAGGCTGCATTATGTTCAAGTGCATGGAGTTCATTTATTTTAAGATGTGCAGTTCTCTTTTAATTATTTATGATACCTCACAGCATACTGTAAGTGGATCCCAGTATGTTTTGTGAGAATAATGACGCTGTAGGACTAAAAGACCTCACTCTGGTGTCTGTTCTCCAGATCTTGGTAAGAGAGGCAAGAGAGGCAGTGAAAATTGATATTCAGGTCTATTTATCTGCTGGGAAATATGTTTTTTATACTGATGTGTGCAAGGGGCTGTAGGCTCTGGAGTCAGAGGACTTAGAAAAACTGTGACCCTGGGTAAGCTATGTCGGTCACTGAATCTCAGTTTTCTCACTTGTAAAGTAAAGATGATAAGACTCTCATTAAAGTTGGTGAGGGTTTCATTCATTACTGGCTCAAACTGTCAGTAGTGTTTATTGAGTATCTACCATGACTGTGTGATGGGCACCAAGAACACATCCTAAACAGCATGGAAAGGATCTCTGCCCTCGGTGAGGGAGACAGATGAAAGGCGATGATATTCAAAAGGCACCAGGTATACAGCAAGTGCTCAATAAATGGAATCGTTTTCTCTTCCCTTTCCCTGCCAATCCACTCACTCGTCCTGTCTTAACCTAAAAATGATGGCAAGTGTCTTAATTTTTCTGGCCTCAGTTTTCTCATGAGTTTATTGAAGGGTTTGGAGGAGACTTTCTGGCATTTCTTCTTGCTCTAACAACCTGCAGATCGGTGCTGTTCTTTATCCAGGGCACAGAGAACTCCTTCGTTAAAAGGAATCTCATGGAGGACTGTCGCTTGAATCCTGTTTTTGAAGGGCAGCTTCATTATTATTGTCAAGCTGGCCCTACACCATTAACCTGACCCCAATATAAATCTTGTAAGAAATATTTCTACCCCATCCAACCTAAAACATCCACAAAAATCGCCTCTATCAACAGAAAGGCACATGTAAGAGTGATTTTACATAAGAGGCTGTGACATTAGGATAAGGACTTTCATTCAGAAAAATATGGCTAGAATCTCAACACTAGCTGTGGGATTTTGGACAAATGATTTAATCTAATCTCTTCATGCCTCGTTTTTCACATGTGTAAATGGGAAAAAAAAATACTCCTGGAGGGATGTTGAGGATTGAATATGATAATGTATTGGGGGTGGTGCCTGGTGTGGAATAGGTATTTAGCAAATGAAATGCAGGCATACCTTGGAGATATTGTGGGTTCAGTTCCAGACCATTGCAATAAAGCAAATATCATAATAAAGCAAGCTGTAGTCTTTTTGCTCGTGGAGAGTCCTGCGTTTAATTTGTAAAAAAAAAGTAATGTCTATGAAGTGCAATAAAGCAAAGCACAAAATGAGGTATGCTCGTGTACTGCCTTGAGTTGAGAAGTGATTGCATGTTAGCTGCAAAATAGTAGATGTAAGAAACTTCTGCTGGAAAGTGAAGCACCTGTCTCTGGTTCTAGATTTGTACACTCGAGCTTACTGCATTTTAAATGAGTTTAATACATAACATTTATGCACTCTGTATATACATTATTCTTTTAGTAGAAAGCTGGGGGAGGAGATGTTAAGAAAGTTACCCCGGAAGCGTGGTGCTTCTCTGTGAAACAAGAGGGTTGGACTCGATGACCTCTGGGGTCCTTTTTAATTCTAAGGTTCTATGATTTCAGGATTTGCTGAAAATATGTAGAGGAATTTGCCAAAATAGAAAAAAAAAAAAGTCTTTGTCCTATTCTGCTTCAATTTTTCTTCCCACACTGGACCTGCCAACTGATGACTTAGCTATCCTTTGTTATCACTCACCTCTGTTGTCTTTAACCTCATGTTTTCACAGAAAATCTCTTTTGTCCACTGAAATGTGAAAAGGTGTAGTTTACAACCCCAACACCTCTTTTATTTTTAATTTTTAATCTCAGAGAAAGTGGTTTGAATTCATTTAGCATCATCATGGGAAATAACAGAAGCCTTATGTACCTTTAACACAGAAACCCAAGAGTGTTAAGCCTCCTGAGCATGAGATTAGTGTTTGTGAAAGTCTAAAATTGCAGGCATATATTGACACTGTACAAGCTCTTAAATCCACAGGAATCCGCTGGTGCTCAAAGGAGAGCAATCAAAAAATTAAATTAATAATTATGTCAATAGATTTTGCTAAAGAAAGAAAAAATTATCATGCCTGAAGGCTACCGAGAAAAAAGTTCCATGTAGGCAGGGAAAAGTAATAAAATATTCAAAGGCCCCGTTTGATGATGTTGGCTTTTAAATGTTGAGAGCTAATGCGACCTTTGTCTTCTATCAGCCTATTGTGGCAGGAATCTGTGGTCTCCGAATATTGAGATATTCTCGCAAGTTAATCCTCAAAGATTCTGCCGTGAAGCCAGAAGTCTGAGGAACTGCGAGTGTGAAGAGAGTACAGCCAAGTACTTTCCCCAGTGGCGCCCTAGACGTCCTGTTGAAAAGAAGCCATTTTAAGTGGCTTCCATTTTCCGGTTTTACGTCCCATGAAATTTCTCATTATGGCCCCGCCCCACATTAACATATTTTATTTTAATATACCTGTAATGAAGGAGCCAGGCACAAAGCAGACTAACCAGGTGCCACTCTCCTCACATCGGCTGAGGCTATTTTCTTCAAATTTTTTTCCAAACATTTCTTTTTAGTTACCAGAACTAGTGCACAATATTCGTTTCCAAGCACCTTAGGGTATCGACTCTAATACCCAAAGGAAAAAATTTAGGATAGAACTTGTGAGGAAAAACCCTTAATTTTTGAATCTTTATCTTTTATTCATAGGAAACATTTACTCTCCTGCGCCTTTTGGTTTTTCAAAGAAACTAACTCTACCGAGACTTTTGTTCTGGAAAGGAACTTCCAATCTGTATCTATTAAGTTATATACATATGTGTGTGTGTGTGTGTGTGTGTATACATATATATATAAAGGAAAGTCAATATCCTTTATATATATTATATGTTATATATATAGGAAGTCTATTGTTATATAAAGAAAATAATATATAATATATGCATACATGTGTAATGTAGTAACTTTGAGTATATGTATATATTTTATATTTATTGTATACATACATATCACTTTTGCCTCTGAGTTCACCATAATTTGGACAGTGGTTATGATAAAGAATATTAACTACAGACAATGACAAATTTGAGGGACATTTTGACCAAGCTAATACAGATGTAAATTCTTTATGGTTTTGTGTTTGGGAGTTTTTTTTTTTTTCCTTTAAAATAAATTCAACAAAACATATGTCATGCACCATTGCAACGGCAGGTGTGGAAAGCTATCTAACCCCCATCTGTTACAGTTGGTTGACATTACTTTTTCTATACTGTAAAGTGACCCTTCAGCAAACATGCTGAAATTCTAACTTTGTGGACATTGGGTGGACTTGGCAAGGCAGCAAACCAACATACCCTTTCATTAAAAAAACCTGGGTTCCAAAGCTTTTACTTAAGTGTTGTTCACACAAACTGTTAAATATTTGGATAATCAACTCTCAAAGTAGCAGTTCCTGGAAGAATTACTTTCCATGAAGCTGCAAAGTATCTAATTTTGACTTCAAAATTAATTTCACAAAATTTTAGATTTAGTTAGATCAAATTTAGATTTGCTTCAGAGTCATCAATAATTAAATTTTATGAGCACACAGCAGAACCACTGGTGCCTGGCAAAGTCTTCAGGACCACTGAAACCAAAACTTCCACCACGTGACCTTTCTTCCTGGGCAGCTCTGCTTTTAAATTAAGAACTTTTCATCTCACAGAAAATGAAAAATAATGAGCAATTTCTTTGGGTCACATATCTCTGTTGCCAGAAAAATAAAAGGCATCGAATTTTTCAGTAACATACATAACAGGCACCATTTTTGCTTTTATGTAAAGTATCAATTCCACATGCAATTGTTGAATATTTTCTAAATTAAGAGCCCATGTGGTGAGCGGGTGCACACAAAAAGATAATCAGAAAAATCTCGGTATTAAAATATACTCTCCAAGTAAAAACACATAAATCACTTTGGTAAGGCCCAGTCTGCTGTGAAAATTGCAGCTCTCAGCTTTGTATATCTGTTGAGTCTAGTGCAGAGGAACTAAGAATCGACTGGGCCTGTGAACTTACGGTCACAAGGTAAAGGCCACCAAAACAAACGGCTACATACCACAGAGTCAAAGACCAAACAGAAAGCAACATAGAGATCTACTATTGGTTATTACAGAGTCTGTACCAGAAGACTTGCATTCTCGTTTCTATTCTTAGTCCACTGCCTAGTAAATTCACTTTGCCCAAGGTGCCACTTTTTACAGTGAAATAATAAAATGCGCTTTCGCTGAACACTGTGTGACTTCCAACTCCAAGAGCTGTGACAAGAGCTGTGACTTCACTTATTTCCTTGCTTAGTTGCTTGTTTAGAGCCTGTTGCTAAATGAGGCCACAGCTATAGGTTTTCTATAGGTTTTCATCTGGGTCTGTCCCATTACCCACAATTGATACCTACCCCTGACGCTGGTTAGGCATCCCACAAATGTCACAAAGGGGCATACCTGCGAGCATGCCTGTGCTCAGTGTGACCCTGTGTCTAGTCCTGGAAAACCACAAATGATGTGCAAAAGTGAGGGTGTCTCTGTAAGAGCTAAAGGCTCTAAAATGCAGGCAGGTGGTGAAGGTGAACAGACTGTTCAACCACACTGCTTCTTTCTGTCCTGAGCTTTCAGAGGTGAACTAGGTATAAGAACAGGTACTTTTCTTGTCTTCCAAAAAAAAGAAAGGTATGCTCAAGTGACTCCTGAAACTCTTCTTGGCTCAGGACACAAAGAATCACTAGGAGTGAGACATTATTCACCTGGGATGTATTATTCAGGCTAGTAGAAACATTTGCAACCCGAGGACATGCTGGAATTTATGTGGAAGTCTTATGTTCAGGTTTCTTCTCTGTGTACATCCCTAGAGCTGTAGTGTTCAACCTTGACTGCACATTAGAGTCATCTGGGGAACTTTAAAATAATCTTGATGGCCAGGCCACACCCGAGAACAATTATATCAGAATCTCTGGAGGGAGGGCCCAGGCAGGTAGCTATTTTTAAAAGGTCTCCTGGTGATTCCAATGTGCAGCCAAGGTTGAAAAGTAATAGTGGAAAAGCAGTCAGTTGCTTTGACCTGGGACTCAGGAGCTGAAGAAGGGTGGAAATGTTCTCAGTTATGCTGACTTGTTGACAGAGTCCCAGATTTCTAGGGTAACAACCTAGTGTCTACTGACTTATTTCAGTTTTCCTCTTAATGTCAGAATCAAAGGCAGATGGCCAAAAAACTAATCAATGGCTTGTTTGGCTGATGGCAATGGTAGAAATTCTAAGGTGCCTTTTAACTTGAACTTAATGCCTTCTCCTTTTGAACTACTACAAGTATTAAGAATCAGCTTACAGATCAATAGAAGGTCTTGTTAACTGTGTTAATAAGTGTGAAAGGTCCAAACCAACACCCATCCCTTATGAATAGGTTACTTACATAACTGTTTACCTAAAATTCAAGAAACACTTAAAGGAAGAACAATGGCAAAAACAACCAAAAAGAACTATTTCCTTAAAAGCATGACAAGAGATATATTTTCCACATTAATTTATACCCATCCTTTATCTCCACAGGCTCAATTAATAAAAGTTATGCATAAATCATATGAGAGATCATTAAATCAACCAGTTCACAGTACTAATTGGTAAATAAATAACAGTGCTTCATGAAAATGGTTATGGGTGTACAGATTCTGTTTTTCTTTTAAAAAGAGAAAAAAAACACACAAAATAAGCTTTATCTATAGCTTTGTAGATACCACACCTCATTCACTTCAATTTTCCAAGTCTGCTGAAGGGAGATTGACCACAAAATAGAGCCCCATGGGAGGACCGTAATCCTGGATGAAAAGTTTAAAATCACATAAAAAATTCAGATTCGTTTAATTAGCCAGATGCCTGGTAGCATGTATGTAAGACATCCTAAATCTGGGTGTTACTACATTTTTATTTTGGTCCAGTTTTTTTGTCATTGTGTGAACATAACTACAGACAGAGGAAAAGAAAGCAAGACAGGCATAGGACAGGATGAAAATAGCTCTTCGCCAGGATAAGATGAAAACAACAACAACAAGGTGTTTTGTAAAATCAGCTTGCTTTTTGAGGTTTCATTTTTGTTTGTAAAAGGTTATTGCTGTGTATGAAAAATAACATCTTCAGATAGAAACTTTTTTTTTTTTTCCTCACCACAAGACCTGAGTTTGAAGGTGGGCTGTATAAATTGCCAATTGTGTGATCTTGGGCAAGATACTAAACCTCTTCCCTCATAAGGGTGTGTACTTATGCAGATGTTGTCTTACTTAAAATATTCTGTGAGAAACATTTAACCTGGTGCTGGTGCAGCATAAGATACTCAAAAAATATTTGTTGTTGTTGTCGTTGTTATTATTTACTGTGAATTGATAATCCTAGTATCTTGTCTTGACTTTTCTGCAGAGAAAGGCAATTCTTATAGAAATGGATCCCTCAGAGCAAAGGCCTGGGTAAAGATGTGAATAGACACAAAATAAAATGAAAATGACTCTCTAACTATCACAAAAACAATGCCTCCAGCTTTAGCCTGTCATTCCTTTTTCTCACAGAGACCCTGGATGTGGCCAAAGGAACAGTGAAGGCAAACTTAGAAGTGATACAATGTTCCTAGCAGCCTGTGGGAGAAGGCTCAGTGGCAAAGAACCCAACTGCTAGTCAAGGGCCTTCCCCTGGTGACCACAGGTGACACTGAGCTCTCTCTTCCAAGCATCTTCTCTCTGGTCAGGACTCAGTGGTGACCAGAGGTGGAATGAGACTTTGTGCTCACTCTCAAGAATCTGTCAGGCTGGTAGATTAGTGTTAGTTATACACACAAATATGTTCAAATGCAAAATTAGAGTCTATTGAGTTCCATTAGAACATGGAGTGTGGGCACTGCAGTGTGGTAGTCCAGGGGCAAGGGGGAGCAACAGGAGTGGCCAGAGGGCCCCAGGGCAAGGCTGGATTCCCAGTCCTCTGACCAGGGCTAGTTTTGAAGCTATCGAGAGGTTTGTGTCTTCCAGCCAAGCTTCCGCTTTTACACCCTTTGAGGCAGCTGTTGCTGAAAAGGGTTTGTCACCCTCCAGAGAGCAAGCTCAGGAGGGCATTCTGTGGGATAGTGAAAGAGAAACTCCCATTGTTCCTCTCCTTTGGCCCAAGAAAGAAAAGCCATGATGACAACTGTTTTTCTTAACAAAGGGTTTACATACTGAATGCCTGTTTCTGGCTACTTATTTCACTCTTCTGGGGGTACCTAGAAGTCTCAGCTCCTGCTGGGATTTTTACTTTTTAAAGAAAAAAAAAACAAACAGAACATGAAGTAGAGGAAGGAAAAGGGGACAAAACTGGATAAGGGAAATTGTGAGGAAAGCAGGAGTCTGAGGGAAACTGGAGAGTCCTCACGGGGCACCTGTAAGTTGGGGCTGCCCCATCTGAGCAGCTACCTCCCAGCGTTTAGAGCAGGCCAAAATAGTTCTGTGGTTAAATGCAGTAACCCCAGTGATGAGCTTGGAATTGAAGAGAAGGGTGGTGAGGTCATCCTCCCTCAAAACAGTGCTCTTCCCCCCAAGACTTGGCTCTATTCCCACACACATTTGCCCCAAAGCCTATATTCTTCTTTCCAGAGTCTATGAATGGAAGCCGCAGTTGTACACTAAACTTCGTATTTCTACCCTCAATCCTTCTCAAGTTGCTCCTCTGAGTGACATAAAACCTTAGAAGCTCTTTTCTCTTCACTTTCTGGGAATTTTCTAGACCTACTGGTAGTATGGTTCCAGCCACCACCAACTTGGATCTAACTACATACAATACTAGAACTCCTTCTTCACAAAGTTATGTTGCATTAAAGAGTTTTTGCCCCCCAAAGATGTATTTTTCTTCCTAAAAAGTGGATAGAAGGTAATTTATAAACCAACAGGCTGCCTTACAATTGTTGGCCTGTCTAACCTTGGGATATATCTTACATTAGATTAAGATAATCCTTGACTTTGGGAGAATATTCTTTGAGGGTCCCTTGCTTTTCTTTTTCTCTCAGCTTTTGCATTGTTCTCTCTGCCTATGACATATCTTCTGCTATATTTTACAAGGCTAATTTCTACTCAACCTTTAAGTCTAAGCTTAGTTATAACTTTCCCAGGATAGACTTCTCTCTCTGACCCTTTGGACTAGGCTGTGTTCATTTGCTGTGTGCTCCCACAGCCTCCTGAACTTCCCCTTTCAAATCCTCTTCATGTTTTTAATTTTTAAATGTCTTCCTTTCTGTAAATTTCATGAGGGCGGGGACGCTATCTTGTTTACAACTATGTCTCACACCCACTAATACTTTATGCCTAGCACATAACGGTTGTTTCCTGTTTATTGAATTATTTAAATGAATAGAATGATCTACAAGGGCTTCTGTAATAGGAGAGGAAAAAAATTCGTAAGTGCCACAGTGCATATTTAAGTACTGACAATTAAAACCTAACTACAGCAACAACTAAGAAAAGAATTCCAAACCAAGACTTACCAGTTCCTAGTTCTCTTAGTATTGAGTAATATCATATGGGTTTAAAATCCTACCTCAGGTCATTGCTACTATTACAGAGATTTAGTCCCTGTTCATGAAAATGAGTAAAAAGAACTCAATTTCTGAGTACTAAGTTAACTTCTCCTATATCGTGCAAGCCTACACACACACACACACACACACACTCTCTCTCTCTCTCTCTCTCTCTCTCTCTCTCTCTCTCTCTCTCACTCTCTCTCTATCTCTCCCCTCATCCCCAGGGATGTTGCATCCATGCAGGTTTAGCTTAGCTTTTCCTGCATACGCAAGCTGTCTGGAGTATTATACCACAGTGAGGTGACAGCACAGGGGCTCTGGCAGACCCAAAGCAAGCATCACGGTGAGAGAGCACTCAAGAGCTCTGTCATTGAGGATTCTGCATATAAACCTCTGCCGATAGCCAAGATTATTTTGAAGCTTCTAGACAATGAGGCAAGAAAAAACAAAGGTATAATTTAAAATGGAGAAATAATTTTTTTTCTTATTTATAACAATATGATAACCTATAAAGGAAATGTGAGATAATCTACAAACTATTGAAACTAATAAGAGTTTAGCAAGTTGGTGCTCAAAATCAACATACAGAAATCAGTAGTGTTCCCATATCCCAGTAAAGGCCAAGTAAAAAAATACAATACAAAAAACTCCATTTACAATAGCAACAGAAAAGTGTGATAGTCTGCCTCCAATATGGGCCCAATGGTTCCCTAACCCCCCCAACTTCCCACATTCCTGGCATTCCTGTGTAATCAATAGGATATTATAGAAACAACAGTGTGTGACTTCTAAGGTTGGGTCATATAAGATATTGTGGCTTTAAACTTTTCCTCTTAGATCCCTTGTGGGTGGAAGCCAGCTACCATGTCATGAGGACACAAAGCAGCCCCCAAAAGAGGCCCATGTGGTGAAGAACTGAAGCCTTTTGCCAACAGCCGGTGAGAAACTAAGGCTTCCTTCCAACGGCCTTGTAAGCAGATCCTCCAGCCCCAGTCGAGCTTTCAGATGACTGTGGCCCTGGCTGACATTTTGACTTAAATCTCATGAAAGAGCCTGAGCCAGAATCACACAGCTAAGTTGCTTCTGAATTCCTGGCCCTCAGAAGCTGCGAGTTAATAAATGTTTATTGTTCTAAGCTACTGCAGCAGTAGTAGCAGTAGAGAAACTATTTTTTAAAAAATCATAAATTAATTTTTAAAATATATGAAAGACAAAGGAAAAATATTTTTAAAACATTGAATGGCATAAAAGACAAATTAAACACATTGAATAAATACAACATTCTTTACTTATAAGGATAGAAATTCTTTCCAATTTAACTATATATTTAGAGCAAAATCATAACCTATTTCCTAAAACTTGATGAGTTAATCCTAAAGTTCAGATAGAAAATCAGAAGAGCAAGAATGTTCAAGAAAAATTTGGAGAATAACACCGGATGTGTGAAGAGGGATGGTGCTTGTCTCCCAGGTATCGAATTTTATTATAAAGCTATTATAATTAAGGCAATGTGGTACTGGCACAGGGATAGACAAATCAATGGGATAAAATATCAGAAACAGACTTGAAAACTTGAACTATATGGTAGACAGAACAATGTTCCCCCAACCCCACGAAAGATGTCCATATTCTATCCTCAGAATTTATAAATGTGTTTGGTTACACAGGCAAGGGAAATTTAGGCTGGAGATGGAATTAAGTTTGCTAATCAGCTGACCAGATTTTATTTTTTATTTTTTAATTAAATTTATTAGGGTGATATTGGTTAATAAAATTATATAAGTTTCAAGTGTACAATTCAATAATACATCATCTGTATATTGCACTGTGTGCTCACTATCCATAGTTAAATCTCCTATTTGACCCCTTTTACCATTATCTACCTCCCTGCCTCCCCCTTTCCCTCTGGTAACCACTAAACTGTTGTCTCTATCTACAAGGTTTTGTTTATTTTTGTCTTGTTTATTTGTTGCTTTCAGTTTTTATGTCCCACATGTGAGTGAAATCATATGGTTCTCAACTTTTTCTGACTTATTTCACTTAGTACGATAATCTCAAGCTCTAACCATGTTGTCGTAAATGGCAATATTTCATCTTTCCTTATGGCTGAGTAATAATCCATTGTATATATGACCAGACTTTAGGATAGGAAGATCATCCTGGATTATTGGAGTGGGTCCAATGTAATAACATGAGTCTTTAAAAGTGGAAGTGGGAGGCAGAAGGAGAGTCAGTGTCAGACAGATGGCACTGTGAGGAGGACTTGGCCTGGCATTTAAAGACGGAGAAATGGGGCCAGGAGCCAAGGAATGCAGAAGGCATCCAGAAGCTGGAAAAATCAAGGAAATGAATTCTCCCCTGGGGCCTCTAGAAGGAATGCAGCCCTGCCAACACTTTGCTTTTAGCCTAGCAGGACCTATTTTGGACTTATGGTCTCAAGAACTGGAAGATAATAAATTTGTGTTGTTTTAAGCTACTATATTGGTGGTAATTCATTATAGAAACAATAGCAAAGGAATACAATATATGTTACAAATCAGTAGGGAAAGGACATAACAGTTCAGATGGAGTGGGACCAACTGGTTATCCATAGAGGAAAAAAAATTAAATTCTCTCTGTCATATATAAAAATAAATTTGAGGTGGAGTGAGTACCAATATGTGAAAAATAAAATATTAAGACTTTTAAAAGATATAAAGTTTAGTATATTTATGAGCTTGGAGAGGGAAAATTTCTTAAACGAGGTACACAAAGTATAAGCAATAAAGAAAACAATATTGATAAAACTATGTTAAAATTAAACCACCTGTTCAATAAAAGATACTACTTATAAATACAGATGATAAGACACAAACTATTAGAATGTATTTGCAATGCAACTAACCTGCAAAAAATTAATATCCACCATATAGAAATAATTATTACAAATCAATGAAAGACAACTCAATAAAAAAATGGACAAAGGACATTAATAGGAAGTTCACAAAAAAGAAATTTAAATGCCCATTAACATATGAGAAGGTGTTTATCCTTATTAGTAATCAGAGATAAGTAAAGAACATGATATACCATTGTGATTCTGACTGGAAAATTTTCTTAAATCAGAACATTCTAAAGGTTGGTGAAGATATGGAGAAAAGGAAGGTTTATGCTTTTCGGTGTGAGTGCAGATTTGTACTTTATTTTTGGAGAACAATTTAGCAATATTCTGAACAGAAGATGTATATCTTCTTTTCTAGGAAGGTATATATCTTTGTACTTGTAAGGAGACATGCATAAGAATATTCATCACAGAATCATTTTTAAGTGAAAACTCATACCCAACATAAATGCCAATGAAAAAGAAAATAGATACTGTTTGTTTCAAAAAATTAATAAAATAGTGCTACATGTATCAACATGTATAAATATTGAAAACATTTTAAACAAATAAACTTGCAAAAAACCCCCACAAACCCTGCAGAGTGATAAATATACAGTTGACCCTTGAACAATACCAGTTTGAATTGTGAAAACAGTATTTTTGATGAGCGCTTGGGGATTGGCAGATGTGGAGGGCTGACTGTATGCGTTGTTCTATGCCATTTTATACAAGAAATTTGAGCATCCTTGAATTCTGGTATCTGAGGGGGTTCCAGAACCAATCCCTCCCTCATGGATGCCAAGGGACAACAGTAATTAAGTTTTGAGGGAGTTAAAAGTTAGACTCAAATTTTCGACTGCATAGGGGTTGGCATCCATAACCCCCACGTTGTTCAAGGGTTATCTATATTCTGCATTTATATAAAGTTTCATAGCCTATACTACTTATGCTTTGTGGGATCTGAAGCTCATTCAAAAAAAGATACAAAGAAAAGAATTTAAAATATCAAAAATATAAAATATAAAATTAGGCACAAATCGAATACTCACTCTGAGTAAGATAAAATGCACAATAAATTATACATTTTTAAAAGCTGAAAAATACCACAAACAATAAAATCCAGAAGAACAATGTAATCTTAGATTTTTGATGCACATTTATAATACCATTTTAAAAATATTTGTTAGCTTCATTCCGACCCAATTTTATAATAAAATTTTCTATATTGTAAAAAGACAATTCTATCTTTCTCTAGCATGGCTGATCAACAAATCTAAGAAAAAACAACATTTCAAGGAAGATTCTTTAAGCATCACAACACTGTAACTTCTGTCCTTGCATATCAGGGTGGCCATTTGACCTCTCTGAGCAGGGGAGCCCGGATCATGGTCCCTGAGCAAGAAGCATTCTTCTCTCAGAGCAGAATACCTGCTGGGACCTGGGAGGCTATGCAGGTAGTTTGTTTAGCCCCAGAGCCAGTCGCCCCAGGCCCAAAGAGGTCCCTTCTGCTTGGACAGGGTTCCAGACTTCCAGTCTGTGGAGAGGGCTGCTTCCCTGACAATGGCTCTGATGACTTCTGGGCCTTGGAAGAAGTGGCGGGAGTGAGCGACCCTGAGCCTAAGATCCTTTAGTTTCAGGATAAATTGGCTTCTGCCCACTTTAAGGGAGGAAAAAGTTTCCCTCAACCCTCTTAGGGTCCCTGGCTGGGTCTGAAAATTAAACGGACAAAGACAGATTAACAGGAGGAAAGCAAACAAATTTTTTTAATATAAGTTTTACATAACATGAGAACCTTCATAAGGAAATAAAGACCTGAAGAAATGGTTAAAACTGAGTGTTTTCATGCTAGGTTTGTGAAGAGTGGAAAGTTGTGAAAAGATGTGATAGGACAAAGGTGAGCTAAGTGTAGTAAACTGGAGGAAACTTAGCAAGGTATGTTAGTCAGGACTCTTCTCTCAGTCCCTTTGGCGATAAGGACGCTCCTTCCCTCCAGGTATAGGGAGGGAACTTCTCACATGAGGGTTTTATGATCTATTTCAGAGGAAGGCCAGAAAGTCCTCCCTGCACCTGCCATTTCTCAAATTCCTTTAGCTTGAAATATTCTATGTGCCAAAGTGCCATATTTTGGGGTAGTGTGTCCTGAATTCTATCAGTAAAAAGTTATACATTCAGTAAAAAGTTAAAAACATGGTAGCAAATGAAATGAAAACTCCGGATAGTGATTACCATAGGGATGAGAGGAAAGATAGGATTGGGATAGGCTAATGAGGGGGTGGGCTTAACGGTATTTAAAATTTTAAAGAAACTTGAAGCACGTAAGGTAAGATGTTAAGACCTATTGTGGGAGTGTTTTTGTACTATTTTTACTATTTTCTGGGTGCTATAAAATACTTATTATGAGAACCTGTTGGGGTTGTAACAGGCATGCTCAAACAACTTGAAAAAGTTTTGACCAATGAAAGAGTATTATTTACAAATCATCAGTCTTTAAATTTGGTGATGATGATCTTCCAGTTCTTTGCTGGTCATAGTTTCTCCATTTTACACAACCAAAAAGTATATTTTATTGCCTTTGTAGGAATAGTTCCTTCTACAGTAACAAGCTGTACAAACATGCTGAGTAATTAAGTTCAGTTCACAAACTTTTAGTTTGCTCAGGATTTATGGACTAATTAAAATATGAATTTCGTAAACAGTAACACGTTCCTCATACTGTGTAGAAGTTCTGTAACGAAGTCATTTCTCTAAGAAAGTGCTAAGTTCTTCGGAACTACTGCTAAAGATCCAAGCCTTCAATAAGCATTCCATTCCCTTCATGTAATGCCACTACCATCTGGGGACAGCACAATTCCTGGGGGATCTGTTGAGTTAGACCACAATAACTACTCTTCAAAATAAGGTTCTCAAGCGAATGTGAATATTTTAGCAGTTAGTTCAGAGAAATGAATGAAGATTTTGGATAATGCAGTGAATAGATTACTAGCCTTGGATATTTAATATATTTTAAACAAAGTATAAATTATGTAAAATGCAAATTTTAGCAGTAATTAAGAGTGTTCACTGTGTTTATCTTAGGATGCTTTTGAACTCCTTCAGCAGAAAATGTTCACTAAGTTTCCAATGCATTCTCACAGGGAACTACTTTTGATATTATTTATTTAAAACAAAGTACTTCATAGCAGCTCAGGAGAGGGTGAAACTTCAAATACAGATAGTTGTTCTGTTTTTAAAGTCTAGGCCAGCCCTTAAAATAATGCTTTAGGAAAATAGATCTAATTAAAATTAATCTGCTTGGTCGCCCTTTTGGCTACCCCTGTCTCTTCCCCCAAAACTACCTGTCTTAGGTCCCTAGACATACAACCCTGACTGACCTTGTATGCACCAGAACCTACTTTCTCTCAGGATGACAATTTGGTTGTGTTTTGGGAAGGGCACATATCCCTTCTACTTCTTGGTAATGAACCTTTCAGAATACCCTGAATAGGTGTTGTTTATGTAATCTTTTTTAGAGAGGGCATAATATTAAATTTATCTCAGAAGTATTAACCAGGAAACACATACACATGCACACATGCACACACACAAGCATTCTCATATACCCTGCAGTTGTAGAACACTTTGCAGTTAGAGCAAAATCTTCCCTCTTCACATTTAATACTTGGAAATGCTTGAGATTTGAGGAAAACATTTTCATTAAGCGTTTGATGTTGTGAAGGAGCTCCAGGCAGTGTAAGACTGCCTTGGTTCACACTTCAGAAACTCCTCAAGATTTGGGAAGAGGAACTCATGAAACGCTTTCCTATTTAAAGTCGCTTACAGGAAAAGGAATCTTCTAAAATTTAAGATATTCCATTTTAAAGTGCACAGAAATATTAAACACTATCCAAAAGCTATGACACTCTGAAGGGGAGTAGGGACCCACCATCTCCTTTGAGGAACTCACGTACTAGTAATCTTCAAACCAATACTGATAAATGGGGTTGCTGAGTCACAGATTACTAGAAATTACTCATAAGTTCAGAGACTGAAGAAACCTAGCTTTCATTTGTGAGCTAGCAATATGAAAATAAAAATGGAAAAATTTTTCAGTCTTCAGATACTAACCAATTAGTCCATATCTAACTACCTATTTACCTACATTTAACCAGCATTTAATGGCTGCCTATCAGACTACAGAGGTCATGAAAGGTTCCACTGAGCATATAAATATGAACCAGCTACAGACTGTAGGTCTGTAGGGAGCAATAAATCAGAGACAATGAGTCCATTCTGGATTTTTAAAGTTACTTCATAAATAATTACAATAGTTTTATGCAGAATTTTTGCTTCTTGTCTCCTTAACTTTGACTTCTCATGGTTTGAGGTTGTTGGTACCCAAGAAAGGAACACTTCCTCCAGGGGATGCAACAATGGCTTCACTGAGTTGAAAGATAAAACTGCCACTTGGCATTTTGGGCTCCTTATGCCCCTGAACCAGCAGGTAGAAAAACAGATTACTGTTAAATGGATCGATCCTGATTTGGGGCTGCACAATGGGGGCGAAGATGACACTGTCTGGAACCCAGGACATCCTCTGAGTACCTCCCAGTACTTCCATACCCAACAGTAAAAGTTAATGGAAAACGACAATAAGCAGAAATACGCAGGACCAGTGAAGATTCAGACCCTTTGAGAATGACGTTTGGGTTACCTTGCCGGGTAAAGATTCTCAGAAGCTGAGGTCTTGGTTGAGATGTTATAGAGTAAGGAATAAGTAAATTATAAGCATCACCTGTGGCTTTATGATCATTTCATTTGCAGTAACAAGAACTATAGCAGCTATCTGTATTTTCTTCTTCCTTTTTTTTATGCACGAGTATGTATATACAAGCACATTGATTTCCCTTTCTTTCTTGCCCTAATACTATTATTACTGTTAGCTCCACACTCTTTGTGATGACTGGATAGGACCTTACAAATCATAGTTTTCCTTTGCCACATGTCTCCCTATAGGCTCTGCCAACTGGGTGTGGGGAGGTGCTAGAGGGAGACTAGATGGCTGGACAGGGGAAAGAAGGACTACTGACTTCTTCCTGTTTGCTTCTTGCTCCTATCAGCATTACTACAGCTACAGATTTTTGTCCTGGCAGCAATAGTTGACTCCAATAGTCACACTTAGTTCTAGTTTGCAGTGTCCCCTATGCCACTAGAACCAGCCTCACTGCATCCCCTCAGATACCAGCACTAGCTGGACAGTGACCCTACTCGGAGGTCTAGTTTTCAGCTTTGTAAGTCCACTCTTTCAAGCCCAACTGAAGAGTTGTTAAATTCTCTCACTAAAGTAATTGGTATGGTTTCTGTCTCCTGACTAGGCTCTGACTACTAAAACGAATACTGTTATCTTTTTAATATCCATTCTACTCCTTCCACGATGCATAGCAGTCACGCATTTGGGAGAGACTGACTCTGCCCCTGACCGAGGAATGAGCCCTAGTAGGTCTAAGTCAGGGTAACACAATTCCTTACCTTACAGTAATCGGTACATAACAACCCAAGCATCAGCCAATCAGTGCACAGCATTTCCCTGGCCACAGGGATTGGTCAGGGTTTATCGAATTAAATTCGGGAACAAGGAAGCTCTAGCTCCATGAAGAGGGTTTTATTTAGATATAAGGCCCTACAAAGGCTGCAGCCAATTTGCCATCTTAAGAGAAACCAAACTGAGGGTGAAGCTGAACTATGGAGGATGGCAGAGTCAAGGAAATTGCAAAGAACAGAGCCTGAAGTCCTGATGAAGTCATGTTTCATGTACTCAGGACATTTCAATTAAGTGAGCCAATAAATCCTCTTTATTGTTTCAACTAGTTTGAGTTAGGTATGCAGTTACTTGCCAGCAAAAGCTTTACAATGAAGTCATGTTATAATTAAACATGTATGATCATAAAGGACCATGCAGACTTATATTAACACGAAGTTCTATGTACATGAATCACGCACTCAGGGTATATAACCTACAGGAGGTAAATATGATAAATATTAAAAAATGATTAAGTCCTTTACTTTTGTTTGAACTCTTAATTTAGAATTATCTTTTATAACCTGTTTTTCCCTCTATACCTTCAAAATTCCAAAAACTTTTATGCGAATAGGAAAAGTTTTTTGAACTTGTTTTTTTGTCATCATAAGGATATAGGTGAATCTGTTTATTTTTTTTTTTTGGTTGGTATTTCTAATATCCTGGGGATAAGAATTCAGAGCCATTAGAGCACCTGCAAGTTAAAATTAATCACAACCTGGTCACTACTACACTTCCATCAGCCTCACCTTCATTTACTTATGTTAGCATGTTGATAGGCCAATCAGGAGGAAAGGATCTGTAGACAATCTGTTCTTATTTCTAGAAACCTGAGATCTTAAAACTTTCCCAGGGGTCCCTCTGTCCCCTCTCTAATTAAACATCTTGAAAGCCTTGGCCTCTTAACTTTGACTCTCTAGAGAGGTGCAAAGACGCCAATAATAAAAATCGTCCCTCACATTTGCATAATGCTCAAGTTTTCAAACTGCTCTATGCAGATAACTTAACTTGAATACTCAAACTCCCCTGAAATGGACAGGGGAGTTATTGAGACTTTACTGTCATTGAAGGACAGGGCTGGACTGACTTATCCTTCTGTCTCCAGGCTAGTCTAGCAAAGTGACCTCAGCATAATTATAGGTGCTCGGGAAATGTTGCTAGTGAATGAAAATGAAAGACAAGAGAGCTTCAGCAGAGCAACTTTCCTTAAAACATTCTCAGGACTGTAGAGCTAAGTGGCAGAATCTAGGACTTTGGGCTCCAATTCTTTGCCCTTTCCCTAGATAAGGCTATGGCAAACTATGAGAGGAAGCGCTTAAGGCCTGGAAAATACCTGGGGAGCAGAGAGGTTCCCCTGGAGAGGGGCTGGTTAGGGATATGTCCTCACAGAGAAAGGCAGACAGTTAACCACCTAACCGAACCTTCATAAATTGACTCTTTTTCTGACAAAGCTGACAATACAAGTGTTTCTCCTTCTAGCTACCTCGTTCCACACGTGGGGCTCTCTCATAAAGGATTATTAGGACACCAGGACTCTGGTGTTTTCACATATTCACCTACAGGATTGTCTGTGGATTAAAAAAAAAAAAAAGTCACTGGAAAGGAAAGGGAACGTACAAAATAGAAGCAATGTGGAGAGTAAAAAAAAAAAAAAGAAGAAGAAGAAGAAGAAGACATCCTGCCACTCATGCTGTTAACACCTAGTGGTGCCCAGGGAGGACATGGAAAGAGAACTGTATAGGGAGGCTGGGGGCCTGGGGCCAGCTGGGACTCTGCCACTTATTGCTGTGTATATTGAGCAAGTTTTTGGAGTCTTCGCTGCTTTTGTAAAATAAAAGGTTGGTCTATTCATAGATCTCTAAAGATCCTTCTAGCATGAGATGTTAGGAGACAATGGGCATGGTAGAAAGGGGTTTTCTGTTCCAAACTTGCTCCTTACTATGTGTTAGACTTGGGACAAATTATTTAAAAAATTATTCTTATCTTCCTATTATTAAAGTATAATATATACTATAGAAAATGTAGAACTCATAGGTAAGAATATTAAGGTAGAAAATAAGGAATGCTTATAATTCTATTACCCAGAGCTAACTATTTTGGGGTATTTCTTTCCATAATTGGCAAACTATGACCTTGGGCCAAATGTGGCTCACAGCTGTTTCTCTGTTGCCCATGAACTAAGAATGGTTTTCACATTTTAAATAGTTGAAAAAAATCAAGAGTAACAATATTTTGTGGTGCCTGAAAATTATATGAAGTACAAATTTCAGTGTTCATAAGTAAAGTTTCCTTGGAATACAGCCATATATTATTTGTTTACATACTATCTATGCTGCTTTCACGACACAACAGCAGGGTTGAGCAAGATTGCTGTTGGCCCACAAAGCTCTCTTTACAGAAAACATTTACTGACCCTTGATATAGATAAAATAAATATAAATATGTGGTATATATAAATAAATGTGAAAATTACATTCCATGTCTTATATTCTACTGTTTTCTCTTAACATTTAAATACAAACACTTGCTGGTAACTATAAATAGTCTTTGTAACATGATTTGAATAATTCTCTATTATTACATCAGTTAAGATGTACTATAAACACTCTTTGTTGGACATTTAGTTTATTAAAATTTTTCACTTAATTTCCACAAATAGCATTAGGCATAATAAATATTTGATTACATCTCAGATTACTTCCTAAAATTAGATTCCTAGAAATGAGATGACTAGCAAAAAGCTTATAAACAGTTATAAGTACTCTAAAAAATGTACCAATTTGCACACCCATTCTTCTCAGTGAATGAGACTGCTTTTCTCCCTGTACCTTTCTGAGTAATTATCATTAAAGGAAAGAGAAGTGGGAGAGGAACGGAGAAGAGGAAAGTGAGAGAGAGAGAGAGAGAGATTAAGATTTGATGAGACTGATATTAGGTCTGGGTTCATTTGCCTCTGAGCCTATTTTCTCTTCAATGAAATGGGAGTAAGAGCTCAAGAACTAAAAGGTTTGCTTTGAGGATGAAAAAAGACATGAAGAAAGATGTGAAAGCACTTTGTAAACTGTTAAATCACAATCCTTGTCTCGTAATTATTATGATTCTATGAAAGCTATATATATTAACTAGCCAGTAGTTCACCCTGCAGGAGACACAACAACTCACCACAACTGTCCTGCTTACAAGAGAATCAGGTCTTAACTTTAGAAAGAGCATTTCATCCCTGTGTTACATTCTTAAAATTAGATCCGTGTGTTTTTTTAATTAGTATTTGATACAGTATTAATATTCTTATTTATCTTTTGCTTGCCATATGGATTAAATTCTCATTACCTTTGATCTTAATACTTTTAAAATATGTAAATCAGCAGACACCCTCTTTAAAGCAGTGTTTGTATCCCTGTCTATTATTGCCTTGGGCAAAAGGAAAATATCTGCATTGCAAAAAATCCCCAAATTGTGTCGAAATCCTGAAAACCATATATTAGACTGGTCAATCTCAATAAATTAAATAATGGCCAACTGAAAATGAAGGCAATTAGAATGAAGCACTGCTTAAACCTGACAAATTTTAATGAGTCCCCATCATGCATGCATATGAAGACGGTCACATTTCAGGGCAAAGCTAGTTAAGTCTTTGTAATTTACTCAACTTCAGTAACTAGAACACAATAAAGCTTTTCTGATTAACAAATATTAGCATGCTGTATTAAGTGCTTTGGTGTTCGGAAGCAGTGCAGGGTGAAAGTCTTTTGTTTGTTAGTTCTGAGGGGTAGCAAGTCCTTTCACTTTCTTGATACTTAGTTTCTTTTACTATAGAAAGGTGTGATTAGGCTGGCAAATTTTAAGGCATATTCCAGCTCTAAGCACTTAATAACAAACAATAACAAGGCAGTTACTGAACATATTTTAAAGAAACTTTAAGCTTAACTGGGATTATAATTACTAATTAACTCAAGAAGAACTGGAGAAGGAAAAGGGTGACTATGCTTGATTTATGGAAATTAATCTTAAACAGAACCATTATTATATTCTACTTGAGACCACACTTAATCTTTTAGAAGTTTTCTTTCCTTTTCTTAAAAACAAACAAACAAACAAAAAAACTATTATAAAAAATGCATTGGCATTATCTTTTCACTTCCTGATTTGAAATATTCTTCTAGCTTATGCTGGGACAGCCATTCCTTCCCTTTAGAACTTATTCAATTAATGGTGCAAAATATTTTTAGGAGAATTTTGTGTCAATCAGAGATCTACAACCTGTATGCCACTAAATGCCACAAATTACTCTTTATTTGTAAGGCTAAACTGCCTTTCGTCAGCTGTTCATTTTACTTTGGAAAACAAAGTTTCCCAGTCTTATAACAGAGTTGATAGCCCTCTTTGGGCTGTAGAAGGGCTTCTGTTCTTAAGTCCAGATGTGTTTCTTTCTAGAAGAATGAAATCATGTGTTCATTTTGATTAATAGCCTAGGTAGCCATTCTACAGTTTCTTGTACGTTGACAAGCATCCTACATTCTACTACTTGATAATGGAGTTTGATTCTCCATTCAGTCAAACTTTACTGGTACAATATTGTCCACGTAGATACAGTATCTTTTAGAAACAGTCCAATTGCCATACATAGATATAGTATCTTTTAGAAGCAGTCCAATTTCCAAAATAACAGCTATTTTTTTACAGAGAGTAGTTCTGCTATAGTTTACAATCTAGCTTAAAAAAATTATACATTTTGAGGCCTATTTCTGAGTAGCAAAATACATAGAAACCAGCTTGGTGCCTCTCTACTAATCTCATCTTTAGTTTGGCCCCATTCCATCTATTCTCCACATGTTAGTCTGAGATAATGTTCTAAATGAGTCATTCCTCTGCTTAATATCGCTAATTGTTGTCCATAACTTTCAGAACAAAGATGGTCCTCTTTAGCTCACACAAAGCCTTTCTGACACCTACTTACCTCCCCAGCTCTTCTCCTACTGTTCCTCAGAGCTCAGCCTATGCTTCTATACAAGAAACTCCATCTGCTAGCCCTGTAAGAATCATCTCAGGCACATCTTCTCTTGGAGCCTTCCCTAATGTTCAAATCTAAGTTAAATGCCCTAACACTGGGCTCCCATTTCATTCTGTACATAACAACATAATAACAGCTATCCCAGCTACCAGCGGGTACAGAATTATACTCATCTTTCTATTTATATGGCCTGGATCATAGCAATGACAAATGAGTATATATTCAAAGGATGAACAAATCTTTTAGTTCCTCTTGCTCAAAAACATCCACCATCTGTCTGTCTGTCTGTCTCTTTTTAGAAATTACTCATTGCTATTTGAAAGCCAGCTAGTCTGATAAATTAAATCTAAGTATTATCTACCTTGAGAAACAAAAGGATGTTAACATCAGGCTTTTAGGAGGTAATCTTAAATCAGCAAGGGAGATCTTATTGGTGAGTCTTTCAGGATGGTGGGATAAACTCATCTATTTCACAAAGATTGAGTCCCAACTACATTCCTAACACCACATTAGGGACCAATGATAGAGAGAGGCTTAAGGATAAAGCTGTGAGACCTTCAAATTCCTGCCTATCATTTACAGATGGGTTGCTGGGGTGCTGCAAGTTTGCAGAATAAATGTTTATACTGATATCTGTGCAACAATTGAGAATTGTCTAGAGATCTGCAAAACCACAAAGAAAAACTTGCAAATAAAAGAATACAAAATTTAAGTGAGAATAAAAACACCAATTGTTGTTTCTTCAAGAACAAATAATCAGAATGGTTATTTGCTAAATCAAATCAGCCCTGCTAGCCGAACAACAATGCTTAGACCTGCTACATACTAAAAGTTTGTGTTCTCCCAAAATTCATATGTTGAAATCCTAATCCCTAATGTGATATTATTTGGAGGGGTGGGAACTTTGGGAGGTAATTGGAGCCCTAATGAATGGAATAATGCCTTTATTAAAGAGACCCAGGGGAGCTCCCTCACCAGTTCTGCATGTAAAGACACAGCAAAAAGACCCTGTCTGTGAACCAGGAAGTGAGCCTTCACCAGACACTAAATCTATCGGAAACTTGATGATGGACTTCTCAGCCTCTGAAACTGTGAAGAACAAATGTTTAAGTCACCCAGCCTGTGGTATTTTTGTCATAGCAGCCTAAATGGACCAAGACTGTATTATGACACTGAGTAGAGAAATATGTTTGCCAGGGAGGATGGCAGAGCCTGGTGGTCCATGTCCAGGCTTTGCAGTGAGAAAAGCCCCAGGGGCATCTTGGTTTTGACACTTCTGGCTATATGCATGTGGACACTAACCTTTAAGTGAAGCAGTTTCCTCATCTGTGAAATGGGGATATTCTGTTACTTTGTTCACAAATATCCAATATAGAAAAGATGACTTTTATGTCCAGTAACATGTGGCTATCTAGCAGAAGGGATGGAGCTCAATAAAAAGGAAGATAAACAAACCACCTCAACTCTAATTCTTCAAACTACTGTTTTGCTTGCTGGTTTTCTTTTCCTTTAAACACCATTTCAATGATCCTGTTACAGCAGCTGGTAGAAGTTGATTTTCTCTCCAAACTGGAAAACTCTTTCTCTTCAGCCAAGAACTTGCTTACAAGATCTAAATCTGATTTCACAACATTTGAAACAATAGTTCTGGCAGCTCAGTCCCTTAACCTTGGATCTTCCTCCAGAATTATACCAGTGTCTGAGTCTCCTTATCCTCTTCTAAATTAGTCAAATTAGGTTTAGGTGAAAGCATTTATCAGATAATCACATGTTCAAATAATTCACATCATATTGTAATAAGAGCGTTTTAAAAGAGCCAGATCCTACAGAAAAAAGAAAACTGGCTAAACAGTCTGAGTTCTAGGATTGAGGGAATCTAAACATCTAAATATTTAGATGCATGGTCCATGGAATTTTCACAGCCTCCTTTTAAGCTTTAACCCCGATATTCCAAGATCCAGTTGTAACAATGCATTTTCATGACTCAGTTTTCTATGATAATGACTCAAAACTTTCAAGCTTGAGAAAATAACACAGGCTGGTTTTCAGAGTTAGTCTGTTTCTGTCTGTCTTTGTCTCTCTCTTTCACAAGGTCCTATGAAGGAAATGACTCTTTGCCTCACGGGTTAACACATAATTCAAGTGCAGCGTCATGGATTCCAGAGGCTGCTGGTGATTAAGTGGGTACCTTATTATACAAACTTTTTTTTTTTTAACCTAAGACACCATATTAGTGTAAAGAGAAAAACATGTTACTTAAATATTGCTGGAAGTTGCTTTTTTTTTTTCCTGGAGAAATGCAAAAGTGATACACTGACTTTAGCTAACTTTTAGAAGGATGGGTGAAATGCTTCCCTAAAAGAAAGTTAAATACAGACAAGAGGAAACAAAGCTGGCACTCTAATGTGCTCTGGAATAATGTTTAGGTCCCAGGTAATGGGAAAGTGTAAGCATTATGATTGCCAAACAAAAAAAGTGACATTAACAATTTTATGAATTTCTAGTATTTTAAGATTTTTGTTTGTTTGTTTTTCTTTCCTCCTCCATCTCTTACCATCAGGTTTCAAAGAAAAAAATGTCAGACTGCATATCTAACAATCCCTTTGGATATTCAACACCAACTTATCTAATAGGATACATATGTCACTGACTTCATTTTTTGTATACCTCGTCGCTGGACATCTAACCTTTCAAAGAAACTGTTTGTTGTTTTCATCAGCTCTAGTATCATAGCCAGATTCCTCATACAATAACTGCACTCTAGAATCTAAACATCTAACTATTTAGATCCATGGTCCATGGAATTTTCACAGCCTCTTTTTAAGCCTTAACCCTGATATTCCAAGATCCAGTTGAAACCACTGTTGAAAGTCACTGCAATCTCACTGACAAGCAAAAGTATTTTAGGGACAAAAGCCTGTACCTCTGCAAAGGTGGTGAGGCAAATTACAGAAAACAAATTGGGGAGCTGGACGTTTTATAGAGCTATGGTTCTCATCTCTCCTTTGAGCAAAAGAAGATCCAAACAAACTCACACAACAGCTAAACCAATGCCATCTGTGTGGAAACCATATTTTAAACACAAATAAAATCAAACGCTCCATATGCTATCACTCCTGAACATTTGCTAGAAGGTTTCTGAGTATTTACTGTTAGAGAGTCAGTGTAGTCAAGCACAGAAAGCGAAAAAGCCCGACGTGAGGTCTGAGCCTTCCTCCACCAGCCGGCTTCCACATTCTGCTCCTGGGATCCCCACACGCCCTGTGTATTCTGTTTGGGAACCCGAACTGTTCTCTTTCTGCTTCTGCTTATTTACTCATAAAATAATTTTACGTGCCCTTTCTTCTGGAATTCAGGGATTTTGCAAAGCATATCTGGAAAGCAGGTTTTTTAGCCTCTGCCGTGTCATGACACACGTAGAAACTGATACCATTCGCATGGCACAGCCAGGGAAATGGGTGCTCTGCTTGCCCAGATCTACCTTGCTGCTTTCGGTATCTTGGCACAAACACAACTCATCCACGACCCAGCAGTGCACTGCAGCACATCACTTGAAGATCTATTGTAAAATGTACTTTTTCTAGGTGATGTTAATATCATTATTTCTTCAAAGAGTCGCCAAATGGAATATGAAATTTTTATTTGAAAGCACATAAAAATGTGCTTGACTCTTTATCATCTTATTCCTAGATCCCACCAAGTTTTTTACAAATTGAGTCTGTGTTAAGACTAGTTAAGACCCTACTTTCCAACACTTGTAGTATTTCTATTCCCTATACTAAGTAATAAAAGGTGTGGCTTTCCTCACAGTGACATTCCCTTTGTGACTTGCTTTGTGTGTTATTCTTTCCTTTGGACTTTTTGCCTGGAGGCCTCTCAGCATAATGAGGAGCCATTCAGCAGATCATTCCCTTTCACCCTCAGCCAAAGGCCCCAAAACAAAACATGCTGATCAGGAGCGAAGCTCTGTGATTTGTTCTTTGCTGCTCCGATTGGAGCTGTACCCTATTAACTTTCTTAAGCATTTCATTATGTGACTTTTTTATTTGAGCAAAGGAATGTTATCATTTCGGGTCCAAAGAGAATTTCAAACATCTCTATAGTCCTTGTCTTAGAGTCTCCCACAATTCTAACATCACCTAAAATCAACAGGTAGAAGAGAAAACTTACATTTTCAATTGAGAAACTTAAAAAAGAATCTTTTGATTTTATTAACACAGTTATGATTTTGGTATTAGCAGGAGAGTTTCAGTAGGATATATTATTACAATTATAATGGAAATAAATAATAACAATAATCAAGTTTATAACTAAACATGAATTTCACAACTAAAGTAACTCCCTCTTCTTCCTCTATCACATCATTTTATTTTTGTTCTGAGGAAACAGACTCTGGAAAGGCAAGAAGACATACTCTTCATGACAATAAATGCAATAAGTATTGTTTTCACTGAAGGTTGCTTGCAAAAATTCTACAACCTGTTTCCCATATGCTACTGAGCTAAGTGTCTCATTTAAAAATACGACAATATTAAAGGTTAGATAGTTGAAAAACACCCATGTTAACGTTCTAAGGATCTAAGTCTGTGACTCAGGCATAGAATGCTACAGTTTTTCTTCAGGGTTATTGCTCTACTGTCAAACCTGGACTCAATCATGCTGAGATATAAGGAACTCATGCACTCTACTAATCTTATTGTATTCCAGGAGGTACCAATAAGACAGCAGGAAACTAATCAGAAACATTTGAACTTCAGAATTACAGAGAAGATTTACTTACTGAGAGTGAGACCCTCTTCAAAATGCCAAACCCATTCACACTTGGTGTATAATTTTTTTTAAATTGATCTTTCTTTTACTAGTACAATCTGATAACCCCATAGAATTCAATATTTTAATCATTTTAGAGCAAGTAACTGTAATAAATCAGTAAAACAGAATACCATTGAGGAAATTAGAATTTTCTCACTGGCCACTCATAACTCCCTCCATAAGATGGATAATAGTAGTTAGTTGCTAGGGTAAGCAGAACTTAGAAAAATTCAAGTGACAGAATTCTAGCTGTAATGCATATTCAAAATAAAACTAAAACATAAGCTTTATTTTAACATATTGCCTACATAATTTACATGGTAAAAGTTCTTAGGCATTAAAATCAACAAAATAATTATGCCATAGCCATATTTTAAAATTCATTTTTTCTTACTCACCATATTATATACTTAAACTGCATTTTCTATCAAAAAGTGCTTTTTGGTATTACTTCATCCTTTCCTTTGTAACATAAACAGTTAAGAATAAGTCCCTTAACCTTCTATTTTAGATGCTTTCTTACATTAAGCGATTCAAACACATTCTGTTGGGAATTGCTGAGAAAATAACTTTCAGAAGTCTCTAATTCAACATGTTTTCATCATTAAAATCCAAGTGTATTTTAATGTGCTATAACCTGCTGATAGGCCAATATTTCAAGTTGTCTTCACTGATTACTGTAGCCAAATTCTTTTGCAACAAGAGTTTGGGAATCTTTCAGGTGTGTTATGGGAAAAGTGTTTGAGCAGAGGAGGAGAAAAGACTTTAAAGCAAGCTAGATCCCACCCCACCTTTCAGCAAGGCCTAAGACCATCTCTCCAGACCATGCAAATTTATCTAAAATGATTATGTTTATCAATCAGATGACCCAGTTTAGTTTTCCCTTATCCAAAGCATTGCATAGAGCTAAATAAACCACAGAGCAACCTGATTCAGTCTACCTTGTCTCCTACAGACTTCCCCAAGGCCCACTACTAATCTATTTCTCCAGTCTTGCTTGGAGATTGCATTCATTTTCATAATGAATTTGATCTTACAAAAAAAAAAATAGAGAGAAAGCAATCCCATCTCATAAAGTCTCCCACTGTTGTAGACAGATGGCCATGCCCCATCTCTTAAGCTCTAGTCCCATGGCTACAACTGTTGACCAGCAATATTTACAACATGTGACTAAAATGCAAAATGTGAGATGCTTTTTGAAACAAAACTAATTTCCTCCAAAGAGACTACCCATCTAATTAATTAATCATTTGATAAACACTTATTAAGCACCTACTGTGTGTGAAGCACATCCCTGTTTCTCTTCATCGACTATCATTCTCAGAGAGAGTGAGAATTAACATCAAGCTCCTGTTATACTTCATTACAACCAATCACAGAATATGCATAGCTTCCAATGTTTTTATCTTAATTATGCACAGAGGATACATTTATGGAGCAGGTATTGCTGGGCCAAATGATATATTGGCAGACTGTCCTCCAAAGAGGTTTGCCCCGCCACAAACAATATTATGTATGCTCTTGTTTGCTCGTATTCCTGACAACCGATATACTATGGTGAAAGGCAGCAATAGAGTGAGAGTATAAATCCTACTATTAATGCTAGGATGGAGGCTCCAGCCATTTCAGTTGGATAGTAAAGGAAAGGGAGACCTAACAAACTAGAATACTTAGGCAAAACTGCTGCAGAACTTAGGTTATCATGATAATAAAACCAATTCTCCCACCTTATCTTAAATGCTTCGTAAATGTAGTTTTTAATTATTATATAGTATTCCACAATATAGCTGTATCATATTTATTTAATTGTTCTCTTAAGTTTTTCTAGACTTTAAAAAATGTAGATTCTGAGTGAATTATTGGGATAAAGGATCTGCACATTTCTTAAAGGCCATCAATAGACATTGCACAATATGTTTGCAAAAGTCTCCTTTATACTTCCACTAGCACTAAGTGTGTCTTTTCCATTTCTTCCATTTCTGGACTCAACTAGCAATAGCTTCATTTTGTTTGCACAAACTATTTCCACAAAACATACTTGAGTATTTGCCTTAGCATTTTATAACCATCTCTTTCTTATAAGTGAACATTCTTTAGCCTGCAGGCTTTGATATTCCATGAAGGAGGATCGGGGGCTAAATGTGATCATTCAAGGGGGAACGTCTGATTCATATGACTTGAAAATTTCCAAGTTCAGACAGCAGCATGAAGCAATGCCCTGGGCATATGTGCCTCAGATGATTAAATTCTATCTTATGCAAACACTGCTAGTTGTCTACTCAATACCATTCTTCCCTGCTTTCTTCACAACTGAATTTTTATATCATAGTAGGCACAATGCGATCAACTCAAATATATTTTCCAGCTTCTCCTGCAGATAAAGGAGGACCATGAGAATGAAACAGAAGTCATTGGGTAGGGCTTCCATGAAAATCTTTTTTGCCCTTTTGTAAAGAATGAAGCCACGATGGCTGGAGCTCCAGCAGATAGCTTGGGATCATAAAAGACAAGCCAAGAGAATTGTAAAGACTTGGCCTTGCCTGACACTCTTGGTCTTCTGAACCAATGCTAGAAACTTTTTACCACCCTGGACTCCTGGTGACATGCAGAAAATAAACATTTATCTACTGAAATCACTGTATTTTAGTGTTTGTTTACTGAAGCAGAGAACAATTACTAACTAGTTGATGCACTATTCCAGAGAAGTATTTTTCACTGTTGGAGAGGGTATGAACTTTATATTAGGAGTTGAAGTTATAGTGGGTCTTTTTAAATGGTGTAGCATTCCTTCCCTCCAGGTCCATTCTCCATCCATTTCTACCACGTTCTCTGTCCCAGAAGTTGACCAGTATGAACTACTTTGGCTTCCTAATACAAAGCTTTAGCTGGAAATCAGAAGGAAGAGAGCGAGGAAAGAAGAAGCAAATACTCTTTCTTATTCCCAAGCTCCCTTCTGTAGGGTTGTCTTGTGTTGACTATGTCCTTGAATAAAGGTCGTCTCTTTTTTCAAGACCTCTATATCCACATGCTTTCTCTTTCTAGGTTCCAGATGCCATACCCTTTCCTTGTCCCTTTAGGTGCATGTGGTTACAGCTCCACTTTCACTAGCTCCCAGGGAACTATATTATCCTTAATGGCTTCTCTACAGCCTTCCCATAACCTTTAAAAATAATCTCTTTATTAAAAATATCTAATTTATCCTAATTTAAGTATGCAATCTATTTCTTGCTGGGATTCTGTCTAATACATTCCCTGTTTTATCTGTGTATGTGTATCTATATGTATTTTCTAGAATTTGAGAAAAGGTCACAGGCCCATACCTCCAGGTCTCCTACATAGTTTCTCTATCAGTGTAGTTTCTGTATCAATGTAAAGAGTGTTAAATTTAACAGGACAGGCAGGAAAACACTTTTAGGGGGTGAAAAGACTCAAAGGAAGTATGTAAAATGTTAAAGTGGAGTTGACAATCAAGTTTTGAAAAATACTTTCTTAAATGCAGAGGCAGTAATCATTTTACCAATGGTAGGGAAGATGACAAATATCTGTCAATGCACAAGGAGGGGAGACAAACAATGTGATGTACTTTTTTCCCAGTGCCTTCCCACAGTGTTAAATAGAAGCTGCTACACGAAGTGAGGTTCCATTAATGGACTGAATAAGAGGATGCAGTCTAGTGCAAAGAATGAGCAGCCTGCAAGAGATGGGAAGAGCCCTGGTCCCCAGACAGCAACTTAAGTTGAAAATCAGAAGGCAGAGTGCAAGTGTGATGCTGTGAGCTGATCTACTCTGGGCATGGTTAAATACAGCAGTGACAAATAGAAAGAACACTTTGTAATTCGATCCCTGGAGATTTGGAATGGATGCTTGGATGTTCTGCCCCCCCCCCCCCATACCCCAAACATTCAGACCATGTGTAATGAGTTAGCATGTGAACTGTCCTTTGGAGGCAAATCAGTTAAGAACAGAAACAAGCCTAGAGCTCTTTGCACTTATCTGATTTCTGCACAAATGTAGAGTTTGACATTTAAAGTTGGTGTGTGTCCATTGGGAGAGTCTAACCATTGTGTCCTGGCACAAAAACGTCTCCTTTGAAATTAGGATAGTGTGTAAACTCATCCCTTAAAAGATTTGTAGATCACTTGCATTTGTTTCTTGGGCCTGTTTGAATGTGTTCTTTTAAATAGGCTGCTTAGAGAAAAATACCTGGCACCAACTTAATGAAAAGAGATATCACTAATTTCTTCCTTTAAAAAGGAAGGGTCCCTTTGGGAACACTGAGTCTTCATGTATATTAGGTCAGACAAATACAGTCTAATGTCTGGGTAGACTTGATGCAGGACAGGGCAAATTCCCCTGAGTGTGTGTGTGTGGGAGTGGGGGGAGGGGGGACTGAAGCCCTGCCCTAAGAGAAGAGAGTTCTTGGCAGAGGGTAAGAAAGAATTCAAACATACGCCACAGTTAGAGTCCAAAGGAAAGTTAATAAAGAAGGGGTAACACTCCATAGACAGAGCATGGTCTCCTTTCAGAGGTGGAGAGTAAAAGAACCTAAGAGAGACTCAAAGGGCCAGAGACAATAGGGAGAGATGAGGACAGTGAGGGAGACAGAGGAAAGACACTGAGAGGGACAGAGAAAGACACTGAGAAGGACCCCAAATGTTTGGGGAGTTCAGTTTATATATTATTCTTTAGTTCCTGTGAGTTATAGTTTAAAGAGTTTGTTTATCCATACAATGAAGAAGGATAAGAATATGTAGCAATAAAAGGTAAGGATATGTAGCATGGAAGGCTTGCTGGCAATTCCTAGCCTGTGATCCACAGGTGTCCCATGGTTTTAGCTCTAGAAAATGAATGATTTTATTTTGTGTAGAGTACCACTTAAAGACTTTTTTTTTTTTTTTTCTGTTTTCCTTCATGGCGTAGGGGAATGGGTTGTTAGCAATCTCAGTAGAAATCTTCCTTTGTTCTGCAGGTTCCCCTGGTCTGGCTGCAGGGCTGACCAGCATATTGCAGTCTCTGAACATAGCTTGGTTTAACATTTTCGTTCTCTTGCCTCCTCCTCACATCAGATTGGCTGTTCTAATTGCTCACTGCTAAGCAGCCAACAAGACCCTTTTGTACAGTGGAGAAAAAGAATGGGGAGCTGAGTCAGTGGGAACTCTAAACAGTCCTTATACCATTTAGGCAGATTAATAAAACTTAACTCCCTCCCATAGCACAAATTGTCAGACACAGAAAACACCAAAACAAATTAGTCCTACTCTTCTTAAACGCGGTAAAGGTTCAAGGTGATACACTCTCGAGGCTTGTGGGGACACTGAGAAAAAACAAGCACAATCTGTAGAAATCATAGCACACTCCATAAGACTTGACAATTTGAACAGAAAGAAGGAAGGAGTTGTTAACTTGGTAATTAGATACTTTTGGAAGTGATTCTCATTTGAGAAGTGAGAAATCGCCACAGGAGCAGCCAAACATTTATTAGGCATTTACTGTGTGCCAGGCTCTATTCTCATGCATTGAGCCACTGTCCTGGAGTCTTCTTTTTTAAAGACAAGTCCTGACCCAGAGTTCCCTCAAAGCTGCCAGAGCATCTCTCTCTTCCTCTCCTCCTCCCTCCCTCCCCCACCCCTCCCTCCCTCCCCTCCCTTCTCCCTCACACACACAGATTCTTAGGAACCCAGGAATGCATATCGCAAAACGGGGAAGTTCAGTATAATAAAAGGCTAAAATACCAGCAAAGCACTGGAAAAATGGGCAAAATATAGGAGTGGAAGGGTTTGGGGGTGTGGTCAGAGCTCAGGAAAGCTCTGGTTTAGGACAGAGTACAGTGACTTGTAGGGGATCAGGAAGTCACTGCAAATTGTCCTTAGTTGGGAATAAAACTGGACTGACTCATTTAATATCAACTTTTTTAATCTTTAAATTCTCCCTCCTGCCATTACCCCAACTTTATATTAACAGTTTTATAATAATTTTATCTGTTCCCATTTTTTAAATCACAAGTAATTTTAATCCAAATCCAACAGCAGTCCGACCTAAATAAAACACCTACACCTAATGCCAATAATCCCCTAGGCAGGGATTTATGTCTCTTAGTTTGCCTTCTTGCCTTTGAGACTAATCAGGACAGAGCCCTTTAATCCTAAACTCTGACCAATGAAAAAACAATTCAATAACTTGGGTGTAATGTAACAGACTTCAGATTCTACAGTTGCGCATAAAGCTAACTGTTCAACCCCTTGGAGTTTCTATTTTTCCCTGCTCCTTTGTAGAGCAAAGAGGAAAATATGGGTAAGAGGTCAAATTGTCCATTCAAAGAACCGTCAAGCTGGTCCAGAGGCATCGTTTCCTTGATTTCTTCCTAGAATGCAGCTCTGGGTTAGAGCTTGGTTCTGGCTTGACCAATTGGGAATCAGTTTTCTCATCCGTAAAATGAGAAGGTTGAGCAAAAGGATCTCAACCAAATGCCCAGAGACGGAGAATAGAAAATGGGCTATTGTGTAGCAATAAAAATAAACATATTAACCTTAAAAATATGTTAAGGACAAAAAGAAGGAAAAGGTAGAAAGCAAAGGACACACACTGTGTGATTCCAGTTGTACAAAGTTGATATTTAGGATGCACACTTAGGTGGTGACCTCTAGGATGGAGGAAGAAAATCACAATCAAGAAAGGGTATGCAGAAGGCTCCTGAGGTCCTGGCAGGTTCTGTTTTGTAACCTCATTTATAGTTATAATAATTCATTGCATTGCCCATTTCTGTTTTAAACTTTTTTTTTTCCTGAAGGCATGTTACATTTCAGAATTTTAAAAACATCTCTCATATGTGAGCTTTTCCTGGTGTAGGAAGGGAACAGGTAGAGGGCTGGAAACATCTTTTTCTACTCTTTGCCCGCCAACTCTTGATCCCCCTTCAGTTCTCAGGTTCAGTATTAGCCTATCTGACTTTTCTTCGCTCCCATGAGACCACAAAAGTATCCCTGCTGTAGTATAACTCAAGTGCTCACTTAATAATAGCCTGGTCAAAGGAGATTTGATTTCAGATTTGTCCATTTCTCTTGGAATGTAAACTTCACAAGGGCAAGTCTAAGTCTTGTACCATTGTATATCGCCAGAACCCAACATAGCACTTGCCACTTAGTAACTGCTCAATAAACATCTGCTGAATGAGTAATAAAGATGCATTTCCTCTTTCCCAGCACTCTTTCAATTCCAACCAACAATTTCTCTCTTGTTAAATCGTTTTTACTGGAAGCAGAGAACCCCAGAGTTTTCCTAATCATTCTAGGAGTTCTAGTTATTAAGGAGCATAAGTGGCTAGGAAATAAGTCAAGTAAAAAATGAGTACTGAGAGAAAAAGTCTTACCATGGTTCTGCACACAGTTATATAAGAAAGTTTTTCCTCACTTATTTAATTTTTGACTATGTCTGTCTTGCCTCCCTGAAGCACTTAAAATCGATTACATTTAATTTAGGGAACACATTCATGTCACAATTCTCATGTATTCAACTACTGAATAATCAATTACCTTGTTCTTCTCAGGCTCTCCTCACTTTCTCAGATAGGGAGTGGGTGCTAATAAGACAAGATGGAGGTCAGGTTTGTTTGTTTGTTTGTTTATTATTTATTATTTATGCCTAGAGCACCTGGTTTTCCTAGGTGGTCTCCCATCCAAGTACTAACCAGTCCCAACCCTGCTTAGCTTCTGAGACCAGACATCAGGCTCATTCAGGATGGCATGGCCACAGACCATGGACTGTGGCTCCACTGGGGCATGAACTCAGGACCTTCTGCATGTAAAGCAGATGTGTTAACCACTGCACTATGGAACCATGTCCAGGGGATCAGGTTTATTTAAAAACATTTTTCTCCTTGATGATATAAGTAAAAATTTATAACTGCTGTACAAAAACACTGTTTAGAGAATGAAAAGCCAAGCACAGACTAGGGAAAATATTTGCAAAGTACATATCTAACAAAGGACTGGTATTCAACGTATGCAAAGAACTCTTAAAACCCCCAAATAAGAAAACTAACACAATTTTAAAATGGGAAAAAGATCTGAACAGACACTTCAGCAAAGAAGATATACAGATGGCAAATAAGCATATGAAAAGATGTTCCACATCATATGTCATCAGGGAAATGCAAATTAAAACAACAATGAGATACCGCTATACACCTATTAAAATGGCAAAAATTCAAAACACTGACAATACCAAATACTGGTGAGGATGAGGAACAACAGGAACTCTTATTCATTAAGAGTTTTGTGACTATGAAATGGTATAGCCACTTTAAAGGATAGTTTGGAACTTTCTTACAAATCTAAATATACTCTTACCATATTATCTAGCAAATACATTCTTTGGTATTCAAAGGAGTTGAAACTTATGTCCATACAGAAATCTGCACAATAATGTTTATAGAAGCTTTATTCATAATTGCCAAAACTGGGAAGCAACCTAGATGTCTTTCAATAGGTGAATGAATAAATAAAATGTGGTACATTCATATAATGGGTTATTTTCAGCAATAAAATGCAATGAATTATCAAGCGAGGCAAAGAAATAGAGGAATTTCAAAGGCATATCGATTGCTACTTAAAGAAGCCAATCTGAAAATGTTTTATACTGTCTGATTCCAACTATATGATATTCTGGAAAAGGTAAAACTATGAAGACAGTCAGTAAAAAACAAAAACAAAACAAAACAAAACAATGGCTGCCAGGAGCTTATGGGGAAGGTGGGAAGGAAGGAAGGATGAATAGGTGGAGCACAGGGGATTTTTAGGCAAATAAAATTATTCTGTTTGATATTGCAATGGTGGATATGTATCATGTATTTGTCAAAACTCACACATTATATAACATAGTGAACCCTAATGTGAATTATGGACTTTAGTTAACAGTAGTATATCAATATTGGCTCATCACTGTAACAAATGAGCCACATTAATGCAATATATTAATAATATGGAAATTTGGGGGGAGCAGAAGTAAAAGAATGCATGGAAACTCTGTACTTTCTGCTTAAATTTTCTGAAAACCCAAAACTACTAAGAAAAGATCTATTAAATAAAAAAAAAAAACAAAAAACAAAAAAGTTATTACTCCCAATCTTGGAAAACAAAGGCAAAAAGTAGAAAAATCACTCCATTCTTACTATTATATAACAGTATGTTTCATTTTAAGTTGAAAAGAACCCTTTAAAATGAAACAAACTAGGCAGCTAAGGTTAACAGGGTAGCCTGCAGAATGTGTGCTGTTTTAAGTACATCAAGTAAGAATAGGATTTAAAAATAAAATTACTCTTGGCACGTTATACAGCCATGCCATCAACATCCAATTCTGGAAGCCAAGTACCCTAACTTGACTCACACACCCCACCTTGCATTGTTTGGCAGCTGCACTCCTGATGTCCTGGGTCAATGCCAGAATCTAACTCGGCATCAAAAAAAGTGCATCTTGACCTAATGCACTCAGAAAAGTACCGGAAAAGTTCCTGTTGAACTTTCCTCATATGTTTGCAGTAACAATCTAAGCAGAAATAATGTCCAAAAACTCTCCAACTTTGTAACATGCCTTAATAAGTTGCAGGAATAAGAACAGGCGGTCACAAGGCTTTCCCTGAGGTATGTATGTGGTCTCAGGAATGATGGCTGACAAATGACCTCCATGGCTTCTACCCACCAACTCTCACAGCTGTGGGCACTTTCCTCTCCAGCCTCAACTCCCACAACAGGGTCAGAATCTCACTCACTGCCTCAGCTGGCTGAGGAGTAGATACGGTGCCAGTCTATGCGGATAGCCTCCTTTCTTCCTTATCATCCAGATCCACAAATCTCAGAGAAAATAAGGCACCCAAACAAATCTTTTCCTCTTGGTATCCTACAAAGTTCCTTTAGAAAGCCATAATATTGGACAGAGTACTCGGTTGGGGCAAATGGCAATGACTGTAATTCATATCTCAAGCACTCTGATCACATTCTTCAAAATTACAAAATAAAGCAAAACAAAAACAAACAAACAAACCCAAAACCAGATCAGTAAAAATGAAAAAGTCTTTTAAGCAAATAGCAAAGGTATATGATAAACAGGGCTAAATTAGAAATTAAATATGGGATTAGAAGAACTAGAATCTCTCTTCTTTCTCCTTCCATCTCTTTGCCCTCATGCTCACAAGCCTTAAACTGTGCACTCCTTATTTTGGCCTAGACTAAATTCTTTTGCAAAAAGCCAGGACAGAAACATTATGGTAATGATATACATATTAGAGATAATATATATACGTGCAAATATTCAGATCTGGTGGGGTTTAGAACAATTTTGCTTTGTGGGAGGCTGGCAGAAGTAGTAGAGTTTATAAAATAGAAATAACCTTTAAAGGCAACAATTCCTAATAATTTTAGAAATTGAGACACTTTATAAAAATCTGGACACCCCCTCCTCCTCCTCTATAGCAAAGTTACAAGTACATGTAAATTTGTTCTTGACAACTTCCTGAGAATTTAATGAGACCACTTGAGATAAATACAGACATTCAGTGTGTTGTTAACAAATCTGCTTTGGAAAATAACAGCTGCAAAAACCAAGATATTAGAATTGCATTAGTCTCGTAAGTGTCTTATTTGACTTCCCAGCCTGTGGTTAACATGTAGTAGGTGCTCAATAAGTCTTTGTTGCATGAATGAATGGAAAGCCGTATCTATCTATCTATCTATCTATCTATCTATCTATCTATCTATCTATCTATCTATCTATCATCTATCTATCCATCACTTTTTCTGATTCAATGTAGCATACAAATAAGGGATGTCTAGATCTGTGCTTCTCAAAGGGTAGTTCCCAGACCAGCAGCATGGTCTCACTTGGGAAACTGACAAAAATGTAAATTCCCCCTCTCTTCAACTTCACACAAATTTGGAAACTGTGGAAAGGGCCCAGCTGTGTTTTAACAAGCTTTCCAGTGATTCTGATGCCCACTAAAGTTTGAGAACCACTAGATCTAAAAAGATCCTTGACAAGGAGGTGTTTTCTCCCACCTCCCGTGGTAAAGGAAAGAATTCCACACCTGTAATTACTTTAGCATCTCACTGAGAAAAGTCCTGAGGCTGAGGTTTTATTAGTCTCACAGATGCTGGTGAATTCCATGGCATTCAAGCAAGAAGAAAAGATGTCTCAGCCCAATGCAAGCTGAAAAGAGGAGCATTCAGAGCACCGGACTGCCCAAACGCAAGGGCACAAGAGCAGTCTCCAGTCTCGGAGTCCTGTGTGTGCATTCCCTAATGGCAGTGGGTGGGGGACAGAGAGGCCCAGTAGCCTTCCCTCTGTCTAGGATTTGGTTTCCATGTGCTTTCCCAACAGGGATTATGTAGCCTTTGAGGTTCTGTTGTAAGAACACGCTCTCCCTGTCAACTGGGTGGCATCTGAGCCCTTTATGATCACAGTGGTCGCTATTTGGCAAGCTGCTTGCAACTCCTTTCCAAACACAGGCAGCCAGTGTGAGGTGCTTCTGTAGCATGATCTAAGGCTTAGATCGTGTAGTGCTCTAATTTTAAAAAGTCCCCACCCCAGACCGAGTTCAACCTCTAGTATTATAATAGGATGACCAACTTAACCCAGTAAACCTGGGACTCACCTGGTGTTAGCACTGAAAATCTCACATATTGGAAAACCATTCGCCACCCTAAGGAATAAGAGTTCCAGGGATAACATACAGCCCAAGTTTGGTTTCTGATAGCTGAAACTAATGCCCAAATCACCAAAATTTATAATGAGCAACAAGAAAGTTAAAGGAAAATAAAGAAGTAGATGGCATTAGAGAAGCAACTGGATGAAAGTATGTATGATTTGCTGAGGAGTCATGGGGTGAACAGGTCCCCAAAATCTGACACCTGATGCTCTCTGGGGGCTTTACACACCCCAACATTGTGCACTACCAACTCTGACCCCCTCAGGAAGCTGGTACAATACTGTTCATTCCTCAGCCCCCTGAAAATCTACCAGGCTACGTCTTTAAGATGCGATGCAGTTAAAGTTACTCTTAGCAATTGCATTGATTTTTTTTACTTATAAAAAGAAATATGAATAATTTATACTACCAGTAGATGAGAATATACCCAAGGGCAGAACTACCTCACTTAGGTGAGGTATCACAGGAAACTCAGGGCAGACAATGGCAGTTCTTGCACAAGTAGGTCACAGATTTACACTGAAGCTTATGTACTTGACACCAAGAAAACAGAGGTAAGGCACCTAGCATATGCTGAAAGTAGGGTCCTAGTACCTAGGTGGTGGTTCCCGTTTACTTGTAGGGGATTCTCTCAGATACCCTACTCAGATCCATTTTTTTTTAAGCAGAAAAATGTTTAAAACCTGTATTTCGGAACACAATAAAGAAAAAGAAGGGGAAGGCAAGTATGTTACAAAAAGTGAGCATATTATTACAGCAAAAAGTATCAGCTTTATGTTGAGAATGGAAAGTAAAAATGATCAGGAACATTGACTAAAAATCATAATAATTGAGAATCATTTAATTCAAGGGCAGGTGGTCCATTTCACAATGGTGTCCAAGGGTCTCTCTGCATTGTAGACCAGTGTGGTGATTGTCATTAATGATCACGTCCTGAGATACTAAGAATAAGAACTATGGTCAGTATACTAAGTATGAAAGAAAGTCATAGGTTTTAAAATGATTCAGCTGCCTGCAAAGTGCAACGTACACAGAATATTTTGTTCACTGATGATGTCCATAGTCTATACTCAACCCAGTAGCTGGAGTAATCATTTTAAAACATACTTAGGTCATGCCACTCCTTTACTGAAAATGCTCAGTGGCTCCGCATTCCACTGAGTTCACATCCTCACTATTTAATGCAGACCTCAGATCAACAATATTGGCACCACCTGGAAGCTCATTAGTATTGCAGAATCTCAGGAGCCACCCAGACCTGCTGAATCAGAAGGATTTTAAGAAATACAGACCTGAATCATCTGGCTCCTTACTTCCTACCATTCTCTTCCTTGCTTTTTCAGCACCAATCACTCAGGCTTTTTTTCTACTCCACATGCATTTCACATATGCCTCTCCTGAGACCCTTTACCATGGCTGTTCCCGCTGCCTGTAATGCTCTTCCAGAGACCCGCATGGCTAACTAGATCACCACCTCCAGGTCGTCTTAATGAAGCCCATCCTAACCATCCTATTTCAGAGTAAACCATGCCCCGACCCTGTCCTCACTTTGGCCACTTCTAATCTCCCTTGTTGTATCTTCTCTCCCAATGACATTGTGATCTTCTATCATCCCATCAACTGACTTATGTTTTATGCTTATTGTTTATTGTTGTCTCTCTCTGCTAGAACAGAGAATTGTGAGGACAAGAATTTTTGACTGTTGATCCCTGGTGTATCACACATATCTTGAACAGTGTTAGTGATGTGAGTGGTCTGTAGGTTGAATCCTGTTTCTGATCCCAAACAGATGAGTAAAGAAATTTAGAAATTTAATTTAGAGTAAGAAATTTAGAAAATTTTAGATCATTTTATATTGACATAACACATAAATGTGTGATTATCTAGTAATGCATTTTTATTATATTTCATTATATTTCATTTGATACAAAAGTATCAAACTATGCTAATTGGAAATTAAAACAACCAACCCCAAACTGGTCTTTCAAAACAGTTTGAGAAGTACTAGCTCAGTATAGTTCTTGGAACTTAGTAAGTATAAATAATTGTTTCTTGAATAAATAAGTGAAAAAATAAATAGAAGAACAAATGCCTAAAGAATAAATTTTTACGTAGATCAGGTCTGTATATGCCTGTCAGTCCAGTTAAAGAATTTCAGTGCTTGAATTGGTGACAAATTCATTTGTATTATGCATTTCCTGTGTATACTGTGCTTTTCTTTCCTATGTACAGAATGAGTCAGGCTTAATGGGCCAATTAAGAACACTGCTGAGACTCTCTGACTAAGGGGCTGAGGACAGCCTTTGTCCAAGCTCACCTTTGCACAGTTCTTTGCATGCCTTCCCTGAGTAGAGCTGGCCTGATTGAGTAACTTCAGATTTATTCCCTGCCTCTCCCAATCCCGCACCCCACCAGACCCTTTATAGAACAATGAAGTTAGCACTTGCTGCCTGTTAGAAGGCAAATGTTTGAATATTAATGTTTTTCTAAAACTTAAAAGGTTATAGTATTCTCATTCAGACTTCCACAGAAACATGGGTTGAAATAATGGGTCATTTAAAGCAAAGAATTAAACACAAAAGTATAACTTGCTAAAATGTCTCCTATACAATATACTCTTATTTCTGCAGCTGATAACCCTGAAAACATAAACATAACTGAACAACTTTTGTTCTTCAATCCATCTTTGTTGCTTTATAAGGTGAAGGAAAATTAGATTTACATAATGATTTTTTATTGTGCAAACCGTCTTTCCCTCTCCTCCTGCTCAAAACAATAGGAGCAACAAAATAAAAACAGCTCGGATCATTTTAACATGCTCCGCTGCTATGCTATGTCTATGGGGGCAGGGGGTTAAGAAACATTTATTTTTTTCCAGGATTATTGGAAATACATTTTGAAACATTTCTCTGACTTACTTCATTTTACTTTTTACTTGCTTCTATTATATTTCATCATGACTTTGGACAGCCAAGTATTCAATTTAAGGACCTAGGCTAGGTTGTGAGGAGATCATTCAGAACAGAAAAGATATGTATGATGCTGGAGAGTTTGAAATCTAGTAGATGCATGAAAATAACTATAATACAGGCAGGTTGTGATAAGTACTATGAGAAAAGTTAAAGGGCACAGAAGAGGAAGCCATTATAGATTCAGAAGGTGAACAGGGAAGGACAGGCAAGGCAGAGGAAGCAGCATGAACAAAGTCACAGGGGAGAAAAAGAACACACGGGGTATGCTTGAAGAATGGAGAATAGTTAGGATATTCTGAAGCCCAGAATGAGGGAGAGAGATCAGCAGAAGATAGAACTACAAAGGAAGATTAGGACCAGAACAGAGACAGATGTGAATGTTATGCCAAGAAACATGGAGTTCTTAACATCAAAAAAAAAAAAAACAAAAAAAACAAAAACAAAAAAAAACAAAACCCAAAAAACAAAAAAAAAAAACCCAAAACAAAAAACTTCTACAAACAATCAGATTTAAAAATGGGCAGCAGAGCCGAATAGACATTTCTCCAAAGAGGATATATGGATGGCCAGTAGACATATGAAAAGATGCTCAACATCACTAATCAGAGAAATGCAAATTAGAACCACAATGAGCTATCAATTCACACCTGTCAGATGGCTATCACCAATAAATCAACAAACAAGAGTTGGATGTGGAAAAAAGGGAACCCTCATGCTCTGTTGGTGGGATTGCAAATTGGTGCAGCTACTATGGAAAACCATATGGAGATTCCTCAAAAGATTCAAAATAGAAATACCATATGACACAGCAATTCCACTTCTGGGTATTTATCTGAAGGAATCCAAAACACTAATTCAAAAAGACCTATGCATTGCTATGTTCACTACAGCATTATTTACAATAGCCAAGATCTAGAAGCAACCTAAGTGTCCACTGATAGATGAATGGATAAAGAAGAAGTGGTACACATATACAATGGATTATTATTTGGCCATAAAAAATGAAATTTTACTGTTTGAGACGACATGGATCTGGAGAGTATTATGCTAAATGAAATAAGTCAGGCAGAGAAAGACAAATACTGTATGATTTCACTTATATGTGAAACCTAACAAACAAAACAAACAAACAAACAAAAACAAATTCATAGATATAGAGAACAAAGAGACAGTTGCCAGATAGGAGGGAAGTGGAGGGGCTGGGTGAAAAAGGTGAAGGGATTAAGAAGTACAAATCGGCAGTTATAAAATAGTCATGGGGATGTAAAATACAGCATAGAGAATATAATCAATAATATTGTAATAACTATGTATGGGGCCAGGTGGTACTAGATGTAATGTGGGAATTGCTTTGTAAGTTATATAAATGTCTAATCACCATGCTGCACACCTGAAACAAATGTAATATTGAATGACAATGGTAATTGAAAAAAAAATATTTTAAAGAAGCTTAGAGTTGATGCTGGGGCAATGGGGAGCCACTGGAGTGTGGAGGAAGAGAATGTGATGATTAGGGTGTGCTTTAGAAAAGCTCCTCAGGTATAAGTGTGTAGAAAAGACATTGAAGGAAGAAAAGAATGAAGGGTGACTAGCTGAGTATAAGGAGAAGTAATGGTGATGGTGGCTAAGCTATTAGAAAACCATTTAGATTGGAAGGAAAGAACAATTTTGCCAAGTAAATGCATATGAGCCATTTAGAGAAAGTCAGATATAAACTTATTAAACAGTTTGACTTTCGGATTTTTCTGAACATGGGGAAAAACTATTGTAATCCAACATGTCTCTTTAATATTTAGCCCAAAATACAATATATTTTTGCTACCCCTGAGCTATCCCATCAAAACTTAATTCCTTACAATAAGTACTTTATCTCTTTATTGATTATTCACTCTTATGGATTAATTTTGCATTTACCCAATATCAATAACAAAAACTGCCACACCAGAGACACTCTGCTATGCCTTTATACTAGCTCAGTTAATCTTCAGTACAGCCCCTCAGCTATGAACTACTGTTTCCTTTGTTTTATACATGTGGGTACTGAGGTAAGGAGTTGTTACATGACATTCACAGGAAAGCAGAGATTTGAATCTGGGCGGGTCTGACCCCAGAATCTGTGCCTTTGGCTATTCGACCATACTTAAAAATTTTTTTTTCATGTGTAGTTTAAAGTAGAATGCCAAAAGAGAAAAAAAGACAAGATGAGACAAATAGAAAACAAATAGCGGGATGATAGATTTAAATCCAAACATATCAACAATCAATTAAATGTAAAGGTCTAAATACATCAATTAAAAGATAGAGATTGTGTTAGGATAGAGAAAAATGCCAACTCAATTCTTACATAGTTCCACCACACTGTATTTTCCCTAAATTTTCCTCTATTTGTACTACTTCTACCCCTACCTCTTCGTGGTCTTTTCTCTGAACACAATCTGGCTGCAAGGAAAATCTTCCCTTTGAGAACTTTATCATTTTCTGCATATCCACTGAAAAGGTTCTGCTATATAATACGTTCATCCTCTCATCTTCAGAAGTTTAAGTTTCACATGGACTGGTGATGCTAATGTATTTATTATACATTTCCAACTTTATACACTATTACTTTGTCACTGAAAAATAGGCTAAGAAGAAATTTGGAGAGATTTGAGAAATTGTTACATATTTTAGAAAAATAGATGAGGTCGACTGTAAGTGTAATGTCGCTATTTTAAGGTGAAAAGATTTCTTTCTTTGGAACTGTCTATATCATCCTTAGTATTTTCTGGTTCATAAATATTTCTTATGATCATGCTTCTGTTTTATCTTCCAGAAGTACTGATTACAGCCATACACAAGACCCCAAACTGACTTTTCCCATATTCTGTAGCAAAAAAAAAAAAAAAATTAGAAAAGGGGCCAGAAATAATTATTTCCTAAAAGAGTGTGGCAAGATGTTTGCATTCTCACTGAAAGAATGGCCATGTGGCCAAAAGGGCAGAATTCCTCACTCAACTCATATTCTTTACCAAACCCTAGGTTTTGAGCCTGAACAATCTGCTCCACTGAAAGGTGGTCAGTTGTTTAACCTTCCTTTAACAAAATGAAGTTTCAAGCAGTTTCCTAATTTGAGGTTCTTACAAGTAAAAAGAAATATGGCCTTTGATATTCATTTTCTTTCCTCAGAAAAGTAAACTTGAATGGCATAGGTAGGCGGTAAACTGTTACCTTTAATATAAGTTTTGCTTCCTAAACCTGAACTTTATGCTAACACTGGGTCACATGACATCTGAGCTCTGCCTTCCAGACAGCCCTGCACAAATAACTCATTAAAAGTACACAAGCATGCAAATGGCAGAGGCAGCATGCATTTGAAAACATTCTTCTTACCAGGTTCTGCAGGGGCTCCCCTCAAGGAATTCAGTCCTGAGCGACCTGGAGCAGCATGGCGTGTCCGAGAAGACAGTAAGTCAGCCCCAGAAACTGAGTGCTTCAGAAAGACCCAGTAAGAGAAACATTATTTTTATCTACTGATAAAGCAGCCTTAAGGACAGGTCTTCCATTTAAGTAATGGATCCCTAATCCGACCGTCTGGGGAAGAAGCTAAGTATATTGGGGCCATGTTGTAAGTTGCCCCTGCCTTGTATTAAAATTGAGTGGAGGGCCTTTCTTGGGGCAATTGGTAGCAAAGTCTTGACACCTTTTACTTCATTTATTTCTTCCTCCGAACAAGTCAACCTAGCCCCGTCTTAAATTAATTATAGTCTAAAATGTAAAAACAGCGATGTGGTGATTTCTTCCTATACTTAATTTTTTATTCCTAAGAAAGAATAAAGAAAACCTATAGGAAGGTATTAATCTACTTAACATTTCTAAGTACATCATCCAAAGGATTTTGTTTTTTTAATCTTACATATGCTCAGCAGAGTTACTGGCAAAAACTGTACATTTTCTTCATTTCATCCTTTCAACATCAAATAGTAGGCAGCAAAAATTGGATCAGACTTCAAAGCCTGCTGTGGGCTCCAAGTCACAGAGAGACGCCTCCATTTCACATATTGAATTCGAGCAGGATATCAAAGTGCTACCAAAGAACCTCGGGTCCTTGCTCAGAAAGAGGCTCTAACATCTGTAGAGAGTGGAGTGCACAGACAAATCACCTCAGGGAGCAGCCAGCATTTATTCTCAGCAGCAAATTTCCAGGCTTTTGATTCTCTCTTCGCTGTACCTCCCTGTCTCTCTGCTGAACCAAGTTCTTTAGCAAGCTGGGCTTTTGTCTCAAAGACTTCAAAATATCACTAACAGTTTCACGTTTGGATGGCTGAACCAAGCAGCCACAGACAGACTTTGTGCTCATGGGCATGCAGGAGTCTGAAATGAGGATACAGAATTACTTCGAGATCAAGATATTCAGCTACCTTATTTGGATATCCTGCGAAGACATCACACCCTTTTGGAGAACTCTGGACTTGTGAATGCCTAAAAATAAAAATAATAATAAAAATTTTTAGAAGCCTCGAAAATGATAATTAAAAAACTTAAAGAGAGTTGTTTTCCTCCAAAGATGTATCAGAACATACCCTTTAATTAAGCCCCCATTGTTTCCCATACCAGTCCTTGGTTAAAAGGACATGGTCATTTTAAGGAAATGCATCCCAGTTGGTGTTGCTCCAACATCCATAGTCAGCCTGTGATTCTAAGACCCCAAAATTGCCCTTTGTGAAGTTGTGTGATCTAATTTGGTTTACTACTGGGCTTTCACAAACTTCACCAAGAAGCCAACCAAGTTGTTGCTAAGGCTGTACTTCCCATTCAGTGCATTAATTACATTAATTGTTAAATAATTTAAAACAGAGTCTGTAGTCGAATAAGTTTGGGAAATGCTGAGTTGTACATAATTTAAGAAGTTACTTACTGCAGGAATGATGTTTTACCATCGCAATATGCATTTATGGCTTTCTAAAGTAGGGTGGGGGAAGGACATAGGGTTTCCTAAACTAATTTGGCCAAGAAACTTAAAAAGTGACTTAAAAATATTTATTTTTTATGTTAAAATATTTTAAAATATCAAAAAATATTTTAAAAATATTTTAACATCTATTAAAATATTAATGTTTCATGGAGCAAAGTTTGGAAAAATTAATTGCGTTGCATCCCTAATTTCTTGCCATTGGAACACATTGTATGAAAGTGAGATAACTATAACATGCTGTTAAAATAGGAGCCAGTTTTTACAATTCCTTTCAGATGGAACCCAGCAGAGTGGAAAACTGACAAAGGCAAGGGAAATCTGGGTTCTAAGCCTGGCCTCAAGATCCCTAATCTCTCTCTCTCTCTCTCTCTCTCTCTCTCTCTCTCTCTCTCTCTCTCTCTCTCACACACACACACACACACATGTGATTGGGTACATTTCTACAGTAGTCTGGGTTCTAGTTTTCCTCATCTATTAAATGAGGTGATTGAGATAAATTATTCCTTAGATGTCTTTGAGTTCTACATTAATAACTTTATTCTTTATTTAAATTGACACATTCATTTTCTGAACTTTCTGTGAACAATTCATGGATATTACCTTCAAAATACACCTATTTATAGATTATAGCAAGATACTCATTTTTATATCACATCCGTACCTGGGGAGAAGGGACTAATGATATACTTATTTGTGTGTATATTTGTTTATCATGTCTCCCACCATGAAATGTAAGCTCCACAAAGGCAGGGACCAGATCTGCTTCATTCTATACTCTATATCAGCACCTAATCTAATGTCTGGTACATTGTAAGTGGCTCAATAAATATTAGACACGTTGAATGAATACAAGAATGACTAGTGCAGCCCCAAAATATGGGCCATGAAGATCGGTTAGAATATCTTTAACATTAAAATGAAAACAATTAGCGTTTATACAGCACTTCATATTTTTAAACATGCTTTTATGTATCTAATGAGAGTTTCACAACCATTTGAACTAAGTGCTTAAACTGTCTCTGTTATGTAGAGGAAGAAACTGAATTTCAGAGAGGATAAGGGATTTGCCCAGGGATCAGGGCAGATACCTGGGAGAGCTAAGACATTGACGCTTGTTTTTCTGTCTCCAAATCCTCTGCTCTTCCTCTGAACCATTATACCCTCTACGCCCTTTGGTCACTGTACATCAGCCCAAGGGACTCATCAGCCTAGGTATGTCTCAGTGGCTGTGAGATACCTACAGGATGGGTGGACTCTGAGATCCTCTAGGAGTCCTGGTGAGCTTTGGAGAAAATCTAAGGAAGAGAGTTAGCCTGTTGAATTACTATGTGGTCTCAAATTTCTGCCTTTCCTGCTCTGACAAAGAAATTAACCTCTTAGGAACTCCTTTAGCTTTTACGGCTTTTCAGGATCTGAAGGCCAGTGGCAGACACCTTCCAACTCTCCACTGTGGGTCGGCTCATCAGTTTGACTCCCTCCTCATTCAGGCCTTGGGTACAATCTTAGGCAGTTTGATGTAATATTTATATGTGCTACTTAGTTTTAAAAAGGTGGAAGAGGGTGGATAGTGTTCATAGGCAAATAGATGAGAAAATAATTGATTAAGCAAAGTTAAGCAGGTTTATTTCCTGAGAGGCTTACAGCTTTTAACTTAATAATATGCACAACGAAACATAAAAAGAGGAAAAAATAGGCAGCATTTCCCAGATGTTATTTTAACAATAGAACCCTTCTCCCATGGAGCATATCAGGGGCCTATTTGTCTTACAACATGCCTTAGGAAACTCTGATCTGAGCAGTGCTTATCTGAAACAAATTTCAATTTGCCTTTAAAAAATGTTATAAGTTAATTATCTTCAAAAGTCTAACTGCTTCAACTCTGCAGCAGTTTCATCAGATACACTGTCACTTGCCTCAGGGACTTGAGGCAGGCAATACGTGAATACTACTCTGTAAGCTGTCACCACCAAAATATGGAAAATCACAATAATAACAAATAGCTAATGCTTACTGCATGCATACATGCCACCAGGCACCAGGGAAAGCACAGATACATGTTTGTCTCATGAATATTTCCACCAATCATGTGGATTGGTTTTATTTTTATACCCATTTGCAGATGAGAAAATTAACTAGTAAATAGTGCAGCATAACTAGTCATAACTAGTAAATAGTATAGCATAAGACCTGCTGACATAGAAAAGGAGACTCCAAAGGGAAATTATTGATTCAGGCAAGGATTATTAATTGCTGATAAAACCTTTAGTCAAATGATTGATGGGAACAAGATATTCATATTGTATGAAAGGACCTCCATATAGATTCCTTCTTTTAGGTCACAAGGTGAAGAGGTAACTGTGCATTGGGGAAAGCAGAAGGTCACCATCTTAATTCAGTGCTAACCTTAGCACTACTAATGCCCAGACAACACTGTTTTGTGATGTGAGTCAGTATAAACTATTTGACATTACCCAGGACATTCATATTTTTTCTTTTGGTCAAAAACATTTAACTTAAATCTAATCAAAGCTTTAAATCTAATTTATACTTTACCCAAAACACAGGGTATAGAGGGACAAGCTAAGACCACAAAGAATCAAGCAGACATATATAGAAGGCAAGCTATTTTCTAGGACAATTGGCTCGATCTCTTAAAAAGTCAGTATCATGAAGAAAGGGATTATTCTATTTTTAAAAAGATTTAGGGACATAACGACATGATGCAGTATGATGTACTAGATCCTGGCACAAACAGGTATAAAGGCCATCTTAGAACAATTGGGAAATCTTAATTAAGGATTGGTATTAGACGGTATTAAGGAAATATTCATTTTTAAAGTGATATTATTATTTTGAATCTACAGGAAAAAAATTTGTTAAATAACTCAATCCTTAACCTCCATTAGGAATTACATGCTAAATGGTAGAAACAGTGAATCTGGTTATCAAAGGGTAGTAAATAGGAGGTAGTTATTTCTCTATACGTGATTCACTACTATTTCTAGGGCTCCTCTGACTTCTCAGGAGCCATGACTAAAGTCTCAAGCAGATTGTCTCCAGGGACTGGCCGCTCTGCTGCCCCTCTGCAGTCGGTTCATTGAACTGTGAGTTCGAGGGGAGACAGAAACTTTCAGCTGCCATTGAGAACCCTTCTGCTGGGCATCTGCCCCGAAAAAGTCCCCAAATGAAACTCATGTCTAAATCCTTCTTCTGAAACCCTGATCCCAGTGTGACCAGATGAGAGGCAGAATGGAGGCTGGCTCTTGAGTTAATGGCTGCTGTGAATGCCCTAGCATCTTTCTTCTGCAGCAAAGATCCACGAGACCAGCTGGCTTTGTCATGCTGGGCTGGAAGCACCATGTGAAGTCACAGTGTCTAGGGACTGGGTCTCAGCTTTGCTGGCTCCAAAATTCAGTTTGCCAGTTTGTTGATGGGGTGATGATTTTTGAGGAGAGCTGAGTTACACTAACTAAACTCAGAAGAGTCGTATTCGAAAAGTAAAATGCCAGTGTATGATTTTACAGTGATTAGTATAATTTGAACTATACTTTTCACCTCATTAGTTGGTTGATATACTCTGGAGACTGAATTACACATCAAAATTACAGCAAAGGAAGTAGGGTGCTCTTTGAGAATCTGATCAATCAAGCTGGTCTTGCAACTAGCTTTTTTTACTTTAGAGTTAGTATCAGTAACTTTTTTCTTGGACAGGAGTAGAGACATACTGGTTACCCTCTGATTCACCATTTTCTAAAGTTCATTTAGATTTCTTTGTGCAGTTTTTATTAACTGATAAAATTTGCAAGATTATCTTATCTTTGACCAATTATGATTTAGAATGGCTTCTAGACAAACTGAGAAACCCATTAGTCCTTCACATTTGAAAGCATATTCTAATTTCCAAACAGGGTAGGTTGCAAGTAGTTCATTGTGGGTTGATTCTTGTTAGCTCCCCACTGTCTCTAGATTTGAGAGCCCTTCTCATTGTGTCCTCATGTCTTACTTGATAGCCCTGGGAGAAAGGCTTATCTGCATAACCAAGCAATTTGTTCCTGCTTCTTAGATAGCGCTAAAAAAATATTTTGTACATGGAGCTTCTAATAAGAATTCAATTTCTTGTTCCTGAGAAGCAGTAGTCAATCCACCATGTGAAAGATATGCTCAGACTAAGGTATTTTAACATAATAGGAGCCCCATAAATGTTGGGGGAGGCAAGTTTTAGAAAAATAAGTCATACAACTTTCCTTATGGAAGTTATTACAATGAACGATAATAGAAAACATAAACAACTTCAGAAATGGTTTCAATAAGTTCGAGTTCTGAAGGTACATTTAAGGAACGACATCAGAGAAGAGGACATTGCCCTTATACAAGATGCCTTGCTGACCTGAATGCTAACACAATTTCCATATGAATTGGCCATAGGTTGAACCTCAATTGACAACTCAAGGATTCTATTTAGTTCTTATATAGAATATGAACATTCTAAGGGCTGAGGGTATAAATTAGGAACAATATTCAGATCTGAATCTCCCCACATTGTTACTATGTATCTACTATTCCCTGATCTACAACTACTAGTTGTCATTGCATATTCTTATTGCTATTTATTTAAATAGCATTGGAGGCACAGAAGATTGTTAGGTAATAAAATATTTTAAGAAGAACACAAATTACTGTGTTCAGTTCAAAGGCACCTAAAATGCATAATTTAATGTATCTTTTATTACAAAGACTGAAAAGCTAGGATTTCTAGAATACTTTTTTTGTGTTCTATTTACCACCACAAATTTGCCAAATACCACTAAATTTCCCCAGGGTTGTCTTCATACTTCCGTGCTTTTCCTTGAAATGCCGTCTCCTCTCCTGACCACCTGGCCATTGCATCTTTATCCTTTAGCTCAGGTATTAGTTTCTCTGAAGAGTCCTTCCTGCCCCAACCCCACCTCAGCCACCTTTTCCACTCTGGCAGAGCTGGGGGCTCCCTGGTGTGTCCACACAATCTATTAAGCATAACCACCCTGAAAAGCTGATTCTGTAACTGATTTGTCTGGTTTCTCATTCTGACCAATTAAAAGTGTCTACAAATCACCTATGGAAGGTGACCTTTAACAGATTTTGATTAAGGGAGGGAGAGAAAGAAGAGCAAGTACTATAAGCCACTGGCTTTTGAGCTATCAGCTGTTTCTATTGCTGTGCTCATTAGTTTTGTCCTTCTGTATTTTTTAGTTGGTGAAAATGCTCCAAATTTCCAAGTGATCTAAATATTCAGCACTAATCAACAAAAGTGTAGCATTAACTGACCTCCTCAAAGTAAGTAATTAAAAGAACTGGTGAGAAAATTCTTTTCTTTTTTTTCCCTTTATCTGATTAAAATACATTTTTTATGATTAAAAAAGTAATATACATTCACAGTTGTACTGTATAAATTACAGATATTCAAGGAGAAGAAAATAAAAATCAGGGCTCTCCATACTCAGATATAATTACTGTTAATATCTTGATGTATATTTTTTGCAGATGCTTTTTTATGCATATAATATATATTAAAAATAATGGCTCATAGGCTCTTGGCATATTTACTATTAAACCTACCTTTTCTAGTTATAAGCATCTTTCCATATATTTCTGTATAACACATATATGCAAGTATGCATATATGTCATATTTACGGATATATAGTATTCCATTGGGTGAGTATCATAATTAATTTCTACTTTTGGATGTTTAAGTTGTTTCCAGTTTTATTACATTATAAGTAATGGATCATTAAATATTCTGTGCATATAGTTATGAGTACTTATCCAATTATTTCCCTAGGATAAATCTTCACGTAAGGCTATTGGGTCAAAGGGTGAGCAAATATTTTGCTTATTTTAAGGCTTTTGAATTGCATCATCAAATTCTCCTTTAAAAAGCAACAGAAATTAACATTCACATCCACAAAAGTTTTGGAACATCGCTCAAGGACAAATTCATCAAAAGGGCTTAAAAAGGTTGATAAATGTTTCATAACGACATTGCTCTAAGTTAGCACTAGTTAGATTTATGTACTTATGCTAATTTCTCAAATCCCACTGAGCCCTTTAAATGTGATATTTGTTTCCCTCCTTGCTTTTCCCAGTCTTGAGCCCATATTTGCCCGTTCTTGCATTCTCATTTCTTTTTTTTCCTCTACTACATTTTTGTAGGCAGTTGTCACTGCGCAAAATCTAAGGTAGGAACAAAAGGCTTTTCTTCCTTCTGCTAAAAATGCCCGCCTTATTGGTAAAAAGGACACTCAACGGAGAGCCACCCATAAAGCCCACTACAGTCCTTTCTCGGCAACTAAGGGTGCTGGGAGCAAATCCAGCCTCAGGTTCAGGGACGGAATTAAGATGCAGTAGTGAGGAAGAGCACTGCCACCTGAAGTGACGCACTGCCGTGGGCTGAGGGCCACAGCACAGTTAGAACAGCTCAACAATGCTTTACTATGCTGAGAGCTTGACTGGTTTGTCTCATTTAATTCTCACTTTGGAGTTTGCAGCGTAAGTTCTACTAGGGTCACTGGTTCACAGCCAAAGCTTGGGCTGTTAAAGCAACCTGTCTGGGTCACACCAAGATTCAAATCCAGATCTGGTGGCCACAAGAGCTTGTGCTCTCAGCATCCAGTGCCATTTTGCTACTGGACTCTTCCAAATAGTCACACAATTGTATTTGGGATCTTAAGGAAAGACAGACATCTGGGTGACTAACACTTAGTTCTAGAAAACTGGCCAGGAGGCAGATTAAAGTAAGGCCGACTATATCTGTAGATACCTCTTGACCCTTGACCTAACAACCTTCTACTTACCTTGGGTCTATGGGCTAATATTAAAATTATACACACTTGTAAACACACTCAAGGCTCTAATTTGGTGGCAAATCTATATGATTATAAGAACAGTGTTATTACATGTACAATATTCCTCAGTAGCCTTACAGACATCATTCAGTCATTTACAACTATTTATTGAACATCTTCAATTTGTCTCCACTGTTACTGGGGATACAGCAGTCAACAAAGAAATCTAAGATCCCTATGCTCCTAGGAACCTATGTTCTAGATGAGGCAGATTATAAAATAAATAAACCAATATGAAAGCATTATAAATAGAAGTGCCAAAGAAGAAAATTAAAGCAGGGAAGGGGCACGGGAAGTTGGAGGCAGAGTCTGCAGTTTTAGACTGTGACTACAGAAGGCGACATCTGAATAAAGACCATGGTAAATAAGTAGGAATTGATGTCTTTGAAAGTGTTTTTTAATAAAAAGCTCCTAAAGGGTAAAAAACACTGTGTTATGGCACACAGAGGTCAGAGGACTATTGTAAACACTTGGTAAAGGTTTAGAAACATACTTCATGATATATATTCATGATATACACATACATAATCATGATATATTAGTTCCTATTCATGATATATTAGTTCCAAAGAACTTGGACTATTGTTGCTAGATAAAACACAGGACATCCAGTTAAATTTGAATTCTAGGTAAATAATACATAATTTTTTAGTATAAGTTGTTGACAATATTTCTTGGGACATACTAAAAAATTTTGTTGTTTATATAAAATCCAAATTTAAGTGGGTATCTTGCATTTTTATTTGTCAAATATGGCAACACTAACTTGGCAAATGAGCACCTCAGCTTCTTCATCAGCAAAATATAAATAAAACTTTTGCCAATTGGGGAGAAAGAATTATATTTGTGCTTTCAGAAAGAACAAAATAAAAACATAAAATAATAGCATTTTAAAGGATTAAATTAAGAGATGTACACATGATCAGAATTTTGAAATAAAACAGACTTAGAAAGTATGTTATACATACTGTTTATAATTTTGCACTTCTGAAAGGCAAATCTGTGAACTTGGAAACTTCAGGCTTAGGAGAAGAGAGAATGACAATGACTGGTATGTGGAGTATTCCTTTCTGTAACCTCTCTTTAGGTGGGACCACAAGGTAACTTTTGAGTTACAGTTGTAGTATTTTGAAGCCTGAATTAGGCAAGGCATAGACTTGTGAAGGCAAAGGAAACTTCAGAGACCATTTACTACATCTTTTTTTACATTGTAAGTAGGGAAACTAAGGCCCAGGAGAAGGTAATGTGACTTGTCCAAGTGAGTCAGAGGGAAAGAGAAGAGTTTAACATCCGTGTTCTTTTGATGATGCTCTTGTCACCAGTGCATTCACAAAAGACAATATTTAACCCAGTTTTTCACCTTTAATTCTGAAAGGTACTCAGTTCAGGGAGAGATGCAAGAAGTCCTGAACTAAAGTTCATGATGAGCATGGCACCAAATAATGAGACCCAAAGACAAATACAAAGAAGGTGTGAGGGTAGGGGGAACATTTTAGAGAATTTTTTAAAAACGAAGTGGAAAAAACCTAAACAAGATTGTGTGTAGTGGGTAGCAGTGACTAGTCGGCAATGTCACAGTGGAGAAGCTCCAGAACAGACATCAAACAGTGCAATAATGATGTGGCTGGAGAGGATCAGAATCTCAACAGAAAGTGTCTTATAAATTGTCCTGTTCGAAGGGCACTAACTTTATTTTTTAATTTTAAGTTTTAACTTTGACTTAATTTCATATTTATAGAAAGGATGCAAGGATAGTTTGGGATTCTGTATATTCCTCAGCAGATTCTCTGAATATCAGCAGTGTACAGTTACTTTACCTCCTCTCTCTCTCTTCACCCGCCCGCACCCTCACCACCTTTCTCTTTTGCTCTCTTTCCTTTAGTATATACGTACTGATATCTATATATATACACAAACATATAAATTTTTTTCTGAATCATTTGATTGTCAGATATACCTCATTCTCTTGTATCTCTAAATACTTCAGTGCATGTTTCAGAAATGCAAGGGCTCTATCTTACATGACTACAGTAAAATAATCAAAATCATACAATTAATATTAATATAATGCTATTATCCAATGTACAGATTGTAGTCAGATTTTGCCATTTGTGCCCATGATTTCTTTATAACAAAGGAAAATCTGGATCACACATTACATTCGGTTGTCATGTTCCTTTAGATTCCTTTCATCTGGACTAGTTCCTTGGTCTTTTGTGCGTGTCTGTTTTATTTTGAATCCTACAGGTTGGTCATTTCGGAAGAGGTCCCTCTGTTTGGTTTGTCTACTGTTTCCTCATGACTAAAATCAGATTATGCATATTTGGCAAAAAAAAAAAAAATCCAGAGTAGTGTTCTATTCTTCTGAGTGCATCCTATCAGGTGACACATGCTGTCAATTTGCACGATTACTGGTGATGCTAACTTTCATCACTTGGGTAAGGCGGTGTCTGCAAGGCTTCTCCACTGTTCTTTTTAAATTGATGAGTACCTTATGGACATTTACTCTGAGATTGTGCAAATAGCTTGTTATTCCTTTAACTTTCACCTACTGATTTTAGCATCCATTGATGACTCTTGCCTGAGACAATGATTATTTGGTAGTTGCCAAATGGTATTTTCTATTTTCATCATTTCTTCTGTAGTTTTTTCGCATTCTATCTAACTGAAAAGCATACCCGTTTCTCCCTCTTTCCATCCTTCCTTTCCTCTTTTCTTTCTTTTTCTCTTTCTTTCTTTCTTTCTTTCTTTCTTTCTTTCTTTCTTTCTTTCTTTCTTTCTTTCTTTCACTTCTTTTTCCTCTCCTCACTTCTTCCTCCCTCCTTCCCTCCTCCTCCCTTCCTTCCTTCCTTCCTTCCTTCCTTCCTTCCTTCCTTCCTTCCTTCCATCCTTCTTTCTTTTCTTCCTTCCTTCCAATGTGATTCATAAATTTTTATTTAGGCAATACATTATAGTCTTTTATTATCATTACTTTGATACTCAAATTGTTCTCAACTTGGCACTGGCTTAATTTTAAAGGGTTGGGAGTAACAGACTTTGAAGTGAGTACTTCAAGAAGGAATATATACTACCAAGGATTACACAAAGAAAGGTGAGTTCCTCAAACATAAAAGCACCAATTCTCCCTATTGCTATTATTCATGGTGCTTTTTATGTGTCAAATGGGATGCCATGCACTTTGTATATGTTAACTCATTTAACTTTCATGACCTGGTGAGGTAATTATTGTGCCATTTTCTCTTCCATTTGAAGATGAGGAAATGAAGGTGCTGAGAAAATAAATTCATCAAGATCTTTCTCTTAGTAGTAGCAGGTCTAGTGGACTCCAGGATCCCTGCTCTCAACCACCAGGCAAATGCTCTGCAAAGGATAAGGTCTTAGAAGGAAGGCTGAACTATTCCTTAAGGTAGCTGGACATTTTTTCCAGGACTGAAAGACTCATCTGAACTTTCTGCAGTTTTACAAATGAGGCAGTTGGGAACTGCCTACAGGTCTGTCATCACTGTAGACACTTCCCTAACCTGCTTTGTGGAAACCATCCAACCTTGCCTGAAATACAGTGAGGAAAGCATAAAGAAAGAACCCATTTGTGCTGATGTCAGCTGACAGAGATCCAGAAAGACATGACTTGGCCGAGTCACCCAGGGAAGCATTCCCATGAGTCAAGACAAGTAAAAGCCAAAGGAAGAGAGGAGAAAACTGAGGGAGCAGTAGAGCAGGGATTCCTAAGAAATTAAGTATCTGTTCGATTCTTTTGATCCTCAGTGAAGACAGGGTTGTAGCTTTACCTTCCTTGCAGGCTAGCACACTAGATATTTCTTCCTGCAACAATTCCACTGCCTCCACTACCACGCTACCACTTTTAATACGAAATTCCAGATTATGAGGATGAGCTTAGGTGAAAGAAGGATGCCACACACTAGTGAAATTAATGCAAACAACTGCACTGCCTTAGAGGAAAAAGCACACAGTTGGATCTGAGAATAACATCTTGTTCTAGGAGGAACAAACTAAAAATAAAAGACAACAAACAACGTGCTTCCTGCCAGCCAGTAAATCCGATGAGCAAAGATGCCTCAACCTGGCGCTGGGTAGTTAACAGTCAGCCTGACTCCCTCCACCCCAGAGTGGCCATGTGGTTCTCAGAGCTAACAGCTGCCAAGCAGAGCCCCTCAGATTAACCCATAGGTGGTGTTGAACCACTTCCCATTAAGATATTTGCAAAGCAAACAAAAATGATAGCCCCACTCTGAGTGCTGGGAGCCAGCCAGGAGCACTGGCTGTTCTTGTTGACACAAAGAGCTCTCCAGGGAGGGTCTAAGCCAGCGCACGGAAGGCCACTCCTGCCTGCGTCTCCAGACTGTGTTGATCTTAGGCCATTAGAATCCTGGTATCAGGGACTGTTTATTATCTAATTTCCCAATCACAGCAGTCATTAGAGCTCTGTGTCACCAGAGCTCCCTGCTCCTCTCTGTTTTCCCAACCTGACCTACACCATTCAGATGAAAAGAAAAAATGCAACCCTCCTCCTGTTTTGTCTACTCATCAAGGAAACAAGTCTGAGAAGTTACTACGATGCACGCAGAGTGTGGTATTACTACTGACAACAGTCTCTGCAGCAAACACTTGCTTAGGTTCCTTTCTCATTTAACATGACTGGGGCAATGCTGATGGGAAATATGCTGGCATATCTCTGCCCTACAGGTAGGAGCCAACTGTCATTTAAATCACAAATACACTCGGGACTGAAACACTAATATTTTTTCCTTGTAACCCAGAGAAGAAAATAAAATAGAGTTAATAAGGCTGTGGAAATATACTAAGTTAATCTTTCAACCTGTAAGATTATACTCGGTTTCTTTAGACGTTCCATGTGAAACACTTTTATGTAGAATTCATTTTTACACAAATATTGTTTTCAACTTGAGCAAGTTTTCTTTTCTCAAATTTCTTTTCTTTCAAAATAGCCTCAATATGCACAGGTATTTTGGTCAAAAATCTCATTCTGAGCCTGAACATAGGAAAGATCTTGATGAGGATACAAGCAAGTAGATATCAGAGATGTGCTAAATGTCTACAATTTTCTATACTCACAAAATGGGTAATGTAGGAAGGGAACAAGGAGTGGTGAAATGGTCAGAAAAATTTGTCAGATTTTGTCATGAATTAAAATTGTCCTTTAGATTAGAAACCAGAACTTTTGAGATGTAGGTATTAGTTGTAAAGTGAGAGAGAGAGAGAGAGAGAGAGAGAGAGAGAGAGAGAGAGAGAGAGAGAGAGAGAGAGAGAGAGAGAGAGAGAAGAGAGAAGAGAAGAGAGGAAGAAGGAAAAAGAGGGCTAAAAAGATTGAGATTTCTTTAGAAAAAGAAGATGGATATCATACAAAAAAAAATCAATTTAAAAAAAAATAAAAATGCAAAGAGCCACTTGACATTTAGAGTACGAAAGAGTAACTTTTTAGAATCTTGAATACATCCTTCACTTTAGGCAATGTTTATCAAAATGAAATTAAATGTTGCTGGACTTAAGTTCTCTGTAAATGTGCAAGTTTTCCAGAGAGAACGTGAATCCAACCTTGCAGGTCAACTTTGCAGAACTCATGCTATCATTTGCTGATGGCGAATGTGTTTAGAGATAGATTAACGTAAGCACAAAAGTTCATGTGCACAGGTGAACACTTTAAAGGTTGTGGTGGGGCGGTGTCATAACTTCAGCTATATATAAGATATGTTGCACATACTGAAAATTTTTCCTTTTACCACACTATCCAGATTGTTTTTGGAGATGCTCTGTTTGAGGCACTAGGCACAGAAACACTGCTTTGAAATGTGGCTCTCATGTAGGGTGGAGGTTGTCAGAGAACCTAAGTCAAACATGCATTTCGACATCATTTATGCTTAAGTTCACTACATGCTGGTTCCTAGCAACTGATCATTAAATTAGATATGAACCATAGACAACTTTCTGCCAATAACTGAGTTTCTAAAGAAAACATGTAATTGAACATCTTCTCAAATTTGGGGATTATTTTTTAGTTAGGAAGGTAAATCTATTATAGAAAATGACACCGTGTTAACGGTATCACCCTTCATTTATTTTGTTAGCAGTGTTAGTGTTTTGCGAAAACCAGCTTCCTACTTTATTAAAAATTATTATGTTCAGGTAAGCTAAGGATAAATAGGAAGAATTTCTTGAGAACGAAGTAAATTAAATTTAGCTGTGGACCCAGCAGAAATATAGATTCAAGGAGCACATATTCATTCATCTATTCATCAATTATTTTTTATGCCTATTGTGTCCAAATATTCTAGCTTTAGTGAGTCATACAGAAATGAATGACAGATAGTTTCAGCCCTGGAGTTTATCTCATGTAGAATATTGTAATAACAGCTAACGTATTTGTGTGCTTACTATATGCTGGTAGTCTTTCTTCTAAAAATTACCTTGCAATAGACATGTGAGGTATATGTCATTATTAGAAATATGCTAACTTGTTCAAGGTCATTGGGCTAACTGGATACAGGCCTGGCTCCAAAGTCTGTAGCATGAACTGTTTCCTCTACTTGCACGGTGCTCCTGTACACAGTAGGCAGGACTCTAACTCAGATGCTGGTGCAGCCAGACCACGAATTAGGTAAGCCAATGAGTTGGTATCAATGGGAACCAGCCTCTACTCAGTGTCAGCAGGCTGCTACTAGTTACTCCAATTTTTCAAGAGCCATCAGAAACCTGAAATGTTATGTGAAATCTTTCTTTTTTATATGTTGGAAACTAATTAAGAATTTGAAAAACATTGTACAGGCCAAGTAAAATATATCGTAACCCATATTCTACCCAACAACTGTAGATGTATGTCTTTTGGCTTATAGAATAAAACCCAAAATATTTTATGCAGCTTTTAAGGCCTTCTGTAACCTGGCTCCCATCTGCCTTATTCCCTGCATTACACCACTACCACTCCAGTCTCAGCCTTCATCCCACTGGACCCCCTACCCCCTCACAAGTGCCCCACCCCCTCCCCGGCACATCCTGCCACAGCCCGCTCTATTTCTCCCACCTGGGATTCCCTTCTCCTGGATGCAGTCTGCTTTAAGGCCCTGTAGGAGGTGCCATATGGGTAAGACCTTGAAGGATGGGTAAAATATCAACAGGCAAAGAAAAAACTGGCAAGAGCATTCTATTCAGAAGGATCAGCATGAACAGATACACAGAAACAGAAAAAAACAAAAGACATGTTGAAAACCACCAAACAGCTCCAAATATTTTTAAAGAGGCCTCTGGTCCTTGGAATCTGTTCCTACGAAGAGAACATTGATTGCTGACATTCTTGACATCCACAATCCTTCTAAAAGAGTCCTTTGCATAAGGATCACTGATGATTTAAGGGTTGTTGAAATAGTTCAGATAAATATTTATGTATAGCCATAAGCAAATCCACAAGGAAAAATATAACTCAAAACAGATTTTTCCTTGAAGCTCTTTTTCAGCTGGTGATAAAGTTTCTGGCTTCAAAAAGATTTTGAAAATAAATATTACCAATTAATATTTTTAAAGTCTAGAAATGCTAAGAAGGCCCTAATAATCAAGTAAGCTCTGAAAGTTGTCATTTGAGGGTTTGCCAGTGGAATCCTGGCCATATTGGCAAGGGTGAGTCTTGGGCCCAACGTCAACCTCAGATTTATCCCTGAAATAAGAGCCAGGAACACAAGAAAATAAAATTTGGCTCTCAAGTTAAAGCAGACAGTGAGCATTGTTCAAACTGTCTAAGGTGCTGGAATCTTCAATGTTTGTTTTAGTCTACAGTTCTAGAGCTAAGCCAGAGGGGTTTTGATCTTTCATATCAAATTAGCTTTACAGAAACCTTTTTAATATTACTATTTCTACTGTTATTGCTACTACTTCTATTACCATCTTCCCTCATTGAGCATTTATTAAGTGTCTAGAACTGTGTTAGTACCTTTACATAGATATTCTCTAATCCTCCCAACTATTTCCTTTTTTGTAGCCTAGGATAGTGAAGTTCAAAGTCTCATAGTTCATAAGTAATTGAACCAAGATTCAAAGCCAGGTCTGCCACCAAAGCCCATGTGCTTTCTACCTGAAAAAGATCACACAGAGTATCTACCAAGATTCCCGCCCCTGCGGCTTCTTTCCTCTGGCTCCATACAAGTCCTCTGCACTAGTGCACTAACTTGGCCACAGTGGCAGGAAATTTGCTGGAGGGAACTAGCTTCCTAAGGGAGTGAAATGAAAGTGGGAGGGAAAATTAGCATGGGAATTAAAGGGTGGGGAGAAAACCTCCTCCTGATACTGATACAGAAAGAAAAGCTACCTTCAAGCTTCTTAGCACTGCCACGTATATTTCTGCAACGACCCCCCAGGCAGAGTATTTGTCAAGATATGTGTACTTCACAGCCCACATGAAAATCTGGTCCACAGTTGGCCCTGATAAAGAGGCTGTTTCTTTGGCTCATCAATTCTGAGGTCAGCCCAGCTGGCTCCAAGCCCCAGAGATGCAAGGATGACACACAGGAGAAATATGTGCTCATTTTCCCCTCTTGTGAGGTGCTAGTTCCCCTCAAGTTGCCTGAGTCACAAAGGTCCCCATCTCTCTGAGTCTGAATCCTCATCGAAGTTGCCCACAACAAAAGCAGCTTCTCTGGAGGTGTGTTACAAACTGCCAGGTAAAAACATCTGCACTAGCATTATCAATCTCCTGCTATCTGTGCTAAAGAATGTCAAATAAAAGCCTTGTGAGAGCTTCACGTTACGTAGGCCAAATTAAATTTAGGGGCATAATCCTCACTAGTGTACTTATCAGCATTAAGTGGAGGATTACCATTATGGGAACAAAGCCCCCATGACATAAAAGAGTATTTGCATTCTGTCATTCACTGTACAGGCTCACACAGAGTTTAGCAGAGAAGCACCACACCAACCACTGACTTCTTTCAATCTGAGCTTTCCTTATCTCCAGCCAAGTTAACTTCACACCACTAGGCACAGCTAAGAACATCTTTCCCATGAGGCCATAGGCTTTCTCCCAAGTTTTGGTGCAGAAAATTTTCTCTACCAATCACAAGAGTGACAGTTTTATGCCAATTAGGCTTTATTTTTCAGCTGGCTATGATTTAAGATTTGCTACAATGACAGTTTTAGAGACCATAGAAAGGATAGAAAAAGACCTGTGTTAAATATTTGGAGCCTGGAGCCTAGAGAGGCATTAGGATGTACTAGTTAAAAGTCTAGGCTCTGGTGTCAGAAGGCCTGACTCTGCCACTTTAGGAAGCATTGGCAAATTACTTGTAATCTCTAAATGTCAGAAATTATAAAATGTGTACCTCTCCCACAGGGTTGTTATGAGGATTAAATTGGATAATGCATGTAAAACACTTAGCGCAGGGCGCAGGAAGTTGATAATGAATAGCAAGTGTTAGTTATTATTGTTGAGATTCAAACCCCAGACCTGCCACTTATTCTCTCTGGGACACTGGGTGAACCCCAGACTGGCTGATTGAGGATAGAAGGAGGTAAATCTGATACCTCTGGCTCAGCACTGGACTCTGAGCCAGCACGTGGGAGCCACTTGATTAGTCTTCCCCATGCCCAGTTTATTCATCAGTGACATGGAGTTGGTAACACCACCCCAAAGGCTAGTGTGAGAATTACATGAGGTAATTGTGGGAAAGACCTGGCATCACAATAAATGTTAGGTGAATCTGAATGACCTCAACATGTCCTTGCCATTCTTATTTTCAGCAGTATTTCTTGTCTTGTGTGGGTCTTCCTTACGAATTCTTAATCCTGGTTTTGCCTTTCCTTCATTTTCCCACATTACTAGCCCTTCACTAGCCCTTCAGGACTCTTCTGGAATGCTTTGTTGGTTGCTCCTCAAACCCCTTTATTCTCTGCCTACTCTCTCCTGCAGAAGCTAAAAATGCCCATGCTCACTTTTCTCAGCCTCCCTTGCAGCTACCCTGCATAGCTACCTCTGAAAATTCCACCCAATGAGATGTGAGGGGTGTATCCTGGGGACTTCTGGGAAGTTTTCCCTCTTGCCAAACAGAGAGACACTTCTGAGGAGAACTCCCTTTCCATCCCCCTCTTTCTTCCTGCTTTGGACATTGCCATGTGATGAAGTAATACTTAGCATGGCTACCATAAGTGGGAGGGAGAGTTGCTGACATGCTGAGATAGCAGAGCAAAGAAATGGAAGGAACCTGTGTCCTTGATAACATCCCTGAGTGGCTGATCTAGCACTGAAACCTCTGTCTTGGGACTCTTATCCTGAGGCACTCTTTAATGTCTGGGGCAGAGGTTCTGTCACTTGTTGCTGTACCATCATCATTGGCATGACCCCGCTCTCCTTATTCTGCCACCCTGCCCCCACTCCAATACTTCCTTTCTTTCAGTCCCTGGATTGATCCACAGGACATTGCAGTGACCATCAAACACAGAGGAGAAAATGGGACCTCAGGCCCCTGGGCAGGAAGGTCCCAACATATTATCTAATGAATTACTACAGACATTATTATTGTTGCCACCACCCAAAGATTGAGAAGAACATTTCTCACAATATCCAAATTCTGAAGAGTAGCATTAGAAGTCAGCTCAATAAACTTATTGCATGTACTGGAAGCAGGAAGAAGTAAGGCTCATTTTTTGCCCTTAAGAAGCTGGCCTTCTAGTACATGGTCAACCACAATGCCAGGTAAAACATGAAGAGCTATAGGTTTGGTCTGAGGACCTAGTCTGTGAATTGTTATCACTCACAAAATCACAAGGAGCTTAAGCTAGAATGTAAACCAATTCATCACCATGTACCTCATTTAGTTTAGCTGATACACACACAAACATATGCACACACACACACATGCACACACTTGTTGTAGCAAGACTTTCTTGATGAAGAAAGCAGTGGGTTGATTTACATTCCAACACAAGCTCATTATTTTGTTTTGCACTTTGAGCAGTACTGTTACAGATGGGCTATGAAGGTTCAAATGTTAAAGAGAATTAAGGCTTCCTGGAGCAAACAGATATGATCATGTATCTTGGCAAAATGGGTAAGAGTTAAACAGAAAGGAGTGGGCAGAGAGAACAGAGGTAAGTGCACTGGTAGGACAATATAAAGTCTGACTCTAGGTAGCCAGAGGGTGCATGTAGGGTCATACAAGGGGTGAGTGTGGAGGACAAATTAGAGCAAGATAGGAAGAAGCTTGATTGGATATAGCAGACTGAGAAGTCTGAACCTCTTTTGGTCTAAAATGAGAAGCCATTAAAGTTCTTTGAAAAGTCAGAATATGCTTTAGGACGATTGATCAGGTGTCAGAAATGAAAGCTGGTCTGTAAAAAGGAGAGAACAGAGAGGGAGAGAGAAGAGATAATGGCAGAATGCTAAGAAAATGATTGGGGGGAGGTTAAGTGAGAGGTAGAGATCAAATATGAGTGCTAGGTTTGCAGGCCAGGTCTGTTGAGGCTCTAGTGTGTAAATCAGAAATACATGGCCAACAGGAGCTGGATATAAAAGTGTGGAGCTCTGAACAGAGATCTGAAAATCACGCTCACACGGCTGAGAGTGATACCAGAATACAGCAGTGAGAGGATATCATTCAGGTGAAAAGTAGAGAAAGAAGAGAGTCAAGCCCTTGGAGGATTGTCTACGTTTCAACGGTGGGTAAAAGAGAAGGAAGACGGAGACTGGAGACCAGGACGTCTTGGAGGAAGAATCTGAAGACTGAAGCACTACAGACATCACAGAAGATGAAGTTCAAGGAAAACATGAACCACGGACTGCATGTTGCAGAGTATGATGTAGATGAGGCTCTAGCAACTGGGAGCTGAGCTTTCCAAGACAGTTTTAGGGATGTGGTAAGGGTGCAGATCAGATTTCAGGATTAAGGACAGAGGGTTGGTGAGAGAGTGAGGCAACTGACCTGGATGCCAGTCTGAGGAAGTCTGATAGTAAAAGTAAGAGGGTGGGATAGGGCCAAGAGCAGGCTTCTGTTAAAATGGGACAAGTATATACAAGCAAAAGGGAAAAGGGTAGCAGAGAGAGAAAGATGTGAAGCAGTGGATGGGCTTACTAATAGTGACAGGGTCTGGAGGGCAAAAAGATGACAGAAGGGTTAGCCTGTGCAAGGAAGAGGACCTGTGGTCTTTTCAAATAGGAGCAAAGGAAGAAAAGACAGCTGAATATAAGGAGAGGTTTTAAGATGGAGGGAAGGGAACTGTTGCTCACAGAACTGTTCTGATATTCTGAGCAAAGTTAGCCATCAGCTGAGTTTGAGGCAAGTCAGGCTGGTGCGGGAGCCATTTATCAAACTGGTTCACTGACTCACCTAAGGTCAAACAGCTGGAAAATGTTAGCACTACGACCAGAACCCAAGTCTTCTACCTACCAACTTCAGTGGTCTTTCTGCTGCAACAGAAATTCTAAACTTTGTCATTCTAATATGAAATGTTGTATCTATAATATTTCCTCAAGTACCTTTAAGTGAGCTATTCTGATTATTTAGAAAAGCACTCTTCTTTAAAAGTAGTCCAACAATAATATGAGACCACGAGAAAAGTATTGAGAATTAAATTTGTCAGGTCTCAAAAATATTAATAAGAAGTCTCAAAAAATTAAGAATTTTTTAAATTACAAATCAGAACCACCTCTTTGTCCACGTGAAAAGATGCAAGGAACTTTCTCAAGGCCTGAGTAAATTTTTAATGAGTCCCCATAGTCAATCTGGGGCGAGGATGGTGGAGAATAAGAGAAGCGAGCTTCATTCTAGTTAGACCTTCCCTTTGCCATCCACTCTGTCCTGTAGTTGTCTCTTCCTCCTGGTGACGTGTGTGATGCGGCCTAGAAACGTTTCCTGAGAAAGGTAGGTTATGAAGGCTTCCCTGAAGAACAGGAAGCCTATGGATTTCTTGAATCTCCAGTCTTGGTGTAACAGCCTAGCCTGGCCCTACTTAAAGTGACCTCAGCCTACATTTAGCCAGCATTATTGTCCTCTGCAGACTTAAGCAGTTCAGATGTACATTGAAAATAGTGCATTATTGCTCAGAGCAAGCTCTGCTCTACTCATTTTGAGCATATTTAACTAAAACTTGTTAGTAAATAGGAAATGAAATTCTCTTTTTGCTTTAGCTGAAACCAAAGATTTTCAACCTCAGGACTATTGTCATTTTGGGTTGGCCAATTCCTTGTTGTGAGTGTGTGTGATGGGGAGCTATCTTTTTATTGTAGGATGTGCAGCAGTACCCCTGTCTTCTACCTACTAGATTCCATTAGCACATCTCTTCCCCTAAAGTGGTAAAAACCAAAAATGTCTCCAGACATTGCCAAAATCCCAGGGGAGAGGGCGAGACCCCCTGATTGAGAACCATTGCTTTAACCCAATGAGGCCAAGTATAGGCTTTACCATGAAGAGAACCCAAAAGGCAGTGTTATGTGCATGTTGCCCTGTAGAACAGACTTTTGCCCACAGGGTAAAGGCCTCTGACATGGGAGAATCTGATGAGAAACACTTTTGGTTCCACTCTCTCCAACTCAACACAAGCCCTTGAGTTTAAAAATGGGAAAACTGACAGACAAGACTCACCAATTTCTCTCAGTCATAGAAGGAGAGTTGCTTGAAGTCTCAGCAGGGCTACTGTTGGATTCTGCTTGTGGACTGCTTTTATGACCTACAGAGCCCCTCAGAATTGAGAGAAAACAAACAAGTACTTAGAGACCTCAGCATACATTCAGAAATAGGCAGGGTTCAGCACAGTGACCACCTACCTCGTGCAGCACCTTGCTCTGTCTCTGCCCTCATGCTGCTCCATGACTTTCCACGCCTTTATTTAGGACGTATCTTCAAAGCTGACCTGTTCTGTAATGGCAGTCCTCACTTGCTGCTAGGTCCCAGCCAGCAAATAATACAAAATAACTCGTGCTCATAGGAAAACAAGTTACCCTCTCTGGTAATAGTGGACAGAGATTAGAGGCCCCCAGATGGCAATAGTAGCAGCACACAGTAGCCCTGTGGTAGACAGAGTTAATAGACCAGCTTCCAGTCCAGGCTGGGCTGGGCAGGGCTGCCTGATGATGAGGATAGTAGGTTAAGGAATGAACTATCACAATGAGGGTAGATTTAACGATAAAAAGGGAATATTTCCAGGAGTAACTGATTTCTACATTGTGACTGAGGACAGTTTACTGATGAGTTTCTCAAGAGTGAGGGTGACAAATACAACTCCTCCTTCCTGTGACCCTGGCAGCCATGTCTAATCAATCATGACCCTCTTCCACTGACCTTTAATTCACCTTCAAGATCCTTTTTAAGACAACTCTTCACATCAGTGGTTCTCCAAGTATGGACCCTGCTTTATCTGACTCCTTGAGAACATATCACATGAAGTGTCAATATCACCTAAAAACTTGTTAGAAATGCAAATCCTTGGGCTCTACTCCAGTCCCAATGAGTCAGAAAGTCCTAGGGTTGGGCCTGCAGTCTGTGTTTTTTAAACAAGTCCTTGAGGTGATCAGGATCCATGTGGAAGTTTGAGAGACACTACTCCAGATCGATGACTCTTAATCCTGGCTGCTCATTAGATTCATCTTAGAAGATTCTAAACACACCTGAACCCAGCCCCTGGAGATTCAGAAACTGACCTGGGGTGGGGCCGGCATAATTTTTTTTAAGTTCCCCAAATAATCGTAATGTGCTGCCAGAGCTGAGAACCACGAGTCCATGTAGTCATGATCAATCGATTGGGGTATGAAAGAAATCTGCATCTATTTACTATCCTTATTTTAGATAATCAATAATACCCAAACCAAAATATAACTAATAAAGATAATCTATAAATTTGCCAGTTGTGACAATATATATTTGTGGAAGATGCGTAAGATACAAAAAGTGGATGATGTGATGAAAGAACATATTAGACAACAAAAATAGAATGCAGAACACGAAATATGGAAGCCAACAATTTTTGTGTTGTCTATTCTAGGAATTCAGCAGCACCAAGACCTACCACTCACAGATCAAAGTGTATATGCTACCTCCCATGTGGAAAGCCAAGATTGCCTTTGTGTGTACCTATTTTGAGATTCTCAGTATAAAACGGAACAATAGCAGTTTGATAGTAATTCAGAGAGGAAACAGCACAAGCAAAGCCAGGAAAGACCACCTAGCCTCTTTCGGTTTGGTACTCTCTCTTTAGGAAGGTGCTGGATCCACCACCAGAAAGTGCCTTTACTTAGAGCTTAGCAAATGCCCCTGGTTGCTTTGCTGGGGTTTCTAATAAAATACATAGAATTTCTGTTGATGTAATTGAAGGCAGACTCATTCCATGCTTCTTATTCATTTACACTCAGTCCTCAAATTACTGATTTTTAAGAGTTATTTGAAGTTTAAAAACCTAACAGAAACTTACAGATTATTCTTCATAAAGCTTATATGAAGTCTGTTCCTCTATCCCTCAGCTTTGTCTGAAGAGCAGGGAGAGGATTTGGGTCAGAGTAAAGAGAGAAACTTAAACAAAAAAGAAGTTATCTTTATGTCACGCACCTGAAACTAATATAATGTTATATGTCAATTATATCTCAATTTTAAAAAAGGTTAAAAATAAGTAAAAAATAAGAAGGTTATCAAACCACTGAGTTCAAAGCAAAATCCAAATTGTTTTAATATTTTGAATTATTTTCCTGGTGACAGTTGGAATCAATCACCTGATATCTCTTTGAGAAATTGTTAAACAAGGAGATTGGAGAAATGTAGATATGGAAAAAAACCAGAAAAGTCAAATAGGGTGATTTGTTCTAAGTGAATAGGTCAGGTTAAAGGAATTAGACTGTGATATGGCTGAAAAAATTAAATGATGAGGTTAAATTGCAGAAATGTTCTCAAAATACCAGACTCAAGGTGTGTGTAGGTGTGATAATAGAGGCTTCTCTAGACATGGGTCTCTTTTCTTCAGGAAAGTGTCCCTAAGTGTTCAATGACACAAGTTTTAATGATACAAAGCAATACTGGGAAGAACTTCTCTGGAGGAGATGAACTCTTTCAAAGTTAGACTGAACTCTATGAGCCATTCATATTTCCCAGAAAAAATGTGCCAATTCTTCACTGGACCATTTTGAAATAAGATAAAAAAAGCATCTGACTTTCAGGAGAGGAAAAAAAGAAAGAAAACAACGCAGCAGGTGTTGCAAACTCAAACACCTTTGGGGCCACCCAGGTAACATAAATATGTACAGTGTCAGGCAAAGAGTGGTGGTGTTTGTGGTGAATGCACACATCATCTGAAAACATTCGGGTAGAAAGTTTTTTCAGAAACACTGTGTCTGGCCAAACAAAATACACCTGTGTGCTGATCACAACGGGAGGACCTCTCATGGGTGACTTCTGCTGAGGAGAAAGGGTCTAATGTTAGGTCAGTAACAATTAGACACTCTTCTTTTGAAAGTGACAAGTGTCTCATTGTCTCCAACCCCAAGTGTCCTCAAGTTCAAGAAACACTGTTGCTCCCTGGGTTCCCCCTTCTTCTTCTCTTTTCTTCTACTCCTGAACCTCCCTGCCCCCAGGGAAAGCTCCAGTTCAGTATGTATTTCATTGAAATATAGGCTGGGTGACAGATTACAAAGGAGCTGGAAATGCCCAGAGCGTCACTGCTGGGCCTGGCAGATAAGCTGTTGCTGCAAACTCTACTGTAAAACCCAGAGCAACTCATCCTTACTTATCATAAGATGCTAGCATTACTATTAAAGATTATATTTAAGAAATAATAGCTGCTTCTGCAGAAGTCCGGGGACTTTCAAACTGTTAAAAAAAAAAAAAAAGGAGATTCCAATATTTTTTAAATGTTTAAAAACCACTGATTTAGTCCAATTTTCTCATCTTATAATGATGTTAATTAATGGCAATTTTAGACCAGAAAACCCAAATTTAATTTCTTGTCCACAGTGCTCCTTCCCCCATGAATGTTCTCCATCAGTTTGAGGTTCGTGTATAATTTCAGGATCACAGAAAGATCTGCCTGAAAAGCTCAACTTTCGTAAGTCCTAAGGTAAAGCAGATAAAAACATGCCAGGGTCTGCTCCAAGAGGATGGGTTGAAGGGAAGCAGTCCGTGAGGGGAGCTGCAACTAGGCCCGTTTCTCCAGCCAACGGGGAAGTGGGCGGAGGGAGCAGCTGCAGAGGGGCTAACTTATCCCTGTCCACTCTCTCCCCTTCTGTGAACCTCTGTGAAATCACCTTTCAGGGTCCCTTGCTAAGCTGCGCCTGAATTTAAGCAGCTATCACCTATAGGGGAAAAAAAGAGTGGCCAACAGAAGGTCCCTATCAGTTCTGATCGTTTCCAGTTCTGCAACCGTCTCTGGAATGTCCCCAAGTACAGGAAACCCATCTCAAATCTCTAATGACCTCACCTTTGTGGTCAGCAGGCTTACTGCAGCCTTGAACTTGGGCACTTCCCCCAGTGTCTCCTGTGACAATGAGGTGTGCATCACTGCTTCGTTCTGAAGGATGTCCTGTGGAACGAAACAAAGGAGAAACCTCTCAAGGTTATGCTCCCACACCTAGATAAATTACCAAACTGTGTGACACAACTTGGCTAGGGAAACCCACATTCGTCTTACAGTTTGAAGTTCTGAGATCATGAATCTCAATAGACCTGGTGCTTATTTTAACGATTTAACATAGTGTGGTTAGAAAGGGCAAAATGGTAGGGAATAGGAGAATTAATAACTGTCCTGGCTGAACTCCCTCCTAGCTTGGTGATGTTGAGTAATTCAGAGGACCTCTCTGTCTCACAGACTGCATTAGTCAAATAGGGTGCTGGGTGACAAACAGAGGTCCTGAGTGCACCAAGCCAGGGCTCCTGGTTTGACAACTGGATGGCTTTGCTATTGCCTCTTTAGTTGTTACACCAGGGAAATAAAGAGGAGCCAGGTCTCCTTCCTTCCACGTCTCCGCCCCTCAAGCACACCTCCCCCTTCCTTTCCTCTTGTAGCTCTGTTTGCTGACCGTTGTGGGTTGACAACCAATAACACTGTCACAGACGGACAAGCCTCACGCCATATACTCAGTTGAGGAATATCACAATTGCAGCTTTTCATCATCCAGTCAGCTTAGTTCACGTTGATAAACACTAAATATTTCTCCACCAAAGCAGTTGATGGCTTGAATGGAAAAATACCAAAGTGTTTACGTCAGCTGTTATATCTCATCTTCCATTATCTATGCTGTTCAAGGTCAGGTTGGGGTGAAGAAGTTCCAACATCTCTGGATCTGGAAAAGGCGAGTTCTTTGCAACGGGGTCCTTGGCTTTAAAAGAAACAATAGTGGCAGCATGGTCCCTTCTCACTACAGAAAAATAGTCTTCAGGCTCTGCTCCAACTCTGTCCTGTTTCCTTTCTCCCTGACCTGTGATCTAGATCTTGTTCTCTCTCTTCCTGAATCTTCCTTCTGACTCTGTCTGTTTTCAATTCTGCCAGCAGTGCTTTTAGATATACCACATTAGAATATTTGAGATCTCTGATCTTTCTCTTTCTTTATTTCCTCAGATGAGAATTGTTTTTCATCTTGCCCCTCACCCTCTTTCTGGGTGACTCTCCTACCTCTGGCATCACCTTTCCACACCCAGCCCAATGGCACCATGTCTTTCCAGTCCTTTAAGGTGGCCCAGGAAACATCCCCATGTTAAGAAATGCCAGCTGCTTCTGACTACTCTTAAAGAGGGGGTCCCTCATGGAGCTTCCATTCTAACACAGAGAGTGAGACTAGAACAAGATAAAAGAGATGTGAAAGTACCCTGAAGTTTTTAAGGTGGTGAATTGGCTAGACTAATGTTCCCTCAAAATCCATGTCTGTCCGGAACCTCAGAATGTGACCTTACTGGGAAATAGAGCCTTTGCAGATGTAATTGGTGTAAGATGAAGTCGTGCTGGATTAAGGTATATTTTAAATCCAATGATTTGTGTCCTTAGAAGAAGCCCATGTGAAGACACAGAGAGACACAGGGAGAATGCATGTGACAAAGGAAGCTGAGAGTGGAGTGGTGGGTCTATGAGCTGAGGAATGCCCAGCATTGCAGGGAACACTAGAAGCTAGGAGAAAGGTATGGACAGAATTCTCTCTTGGAGCCTCCAGTAGAAACCAACTTTATCGACGCCTTGCTTTGGGAATTCTAGCCTCCTGAACTGTGAGAGAATAATTTCTGTTGTTTTAAGCTACAAAGTTTGGGGGGATTTATTATGGTAGCCTGAGGAAACTAGTGTAAGGATGGCAAACGTGCAGGTATTAAGGACTGAAATAGAAGAAAAAGGTAAGGGATGTGCGTTTAGCTTGATTTGATGAATGCGGTAGGGTGGAAGGGAGAAGAATTAGGACCAGGAGCTAGGGAGACATCCATATTTTTATTTAACTAACACAAAGGTATGAATTCTTAGGTTCCATGCTTTTTCCTAAGCCCTTTACAAAAATTAACTCCATTCAATCCTCATAGTAACTCTAAAAGGCAGAGACCACCATTATTTCCATTTTATAGCTGAGGAAACTGAGGCATGGGGAGGTTAAACGTTTTGCCCAGGAGTCACTGAGAGTGGCAGCCAGGGTTCAAACCCGATCAGTTTTGCCTTAAAGTCTGAATTCTTAAGTAATGCATGGTGTCACCACTCCATTTACTTAAACATTTAAAAATCATTGACCCTACTCTTATTTTTTCCTTTATAAGTGGAAGTAAAAGTTCAGACTTTATTTCTTGCACATGCCTGGGCTTCTAAGGGTCCCACAAATCAGCTGCAGCAGAAGGGGGCCTTGGACTGGTCTGGCATTTGATGACCCACCAGAGGACAGAGGCGGGCATTGTTTGCAGCAGGGGCACTGTCTGGGAAGATTTCCTGGTTAGTGATCTAGGCTGGTAAGCTTTCCTGCCCTCATAATAGACCTGGCAAAGGGTGCCCACTGTACCTGGCAGAGAAGGCGCATACAGATGAGGCACAAAAGCCCAGGCTTACCCTCCTAACTGCTGCTGGTCGATTGCACAAGGAGCCAGCATGGTTTCTGGCTGGAATGACAGCTGGTCAGCAGCCATTTTATCAGAACATAAAGAGGCCAACTTGCGGGAGGTCCGACTGGCAAGTGCCACCAACGGCAGCATCGAAAAAGTAACATTTTTTAAAGAACTAGAATCTCATTAACATTTTTTTTTTCCCCTACAGCTGCATCAGAAATCCTGGCCTCCACACAAAACAAATCTAGTAATTTCAGGCCTATGAGAGCATTTTTTCCACTTTGATTCTCCAGTACTTAATTCCAATCATTATCCCAGTCAAACTTTGAGTTCAAAGAAAGTCTTGCCTGGTAATTGCTCTCGCTATCTTGGCAGCGAAAGAGAGAGGCTTTCCCTTATCCCAGAAGTCAGTGTCTTGCCTGCCCTGGAACACTGCCACCTGGGGACTGCCCGGTCCCTGCATGCAGCTAGGAACTGTTGCTCTCTTTCCTTCTGACCCCTATCAGCCTCATGTTGGATTTATTTCTGATAACTGACGCCCTGCCTGCTTCCAAAAAGAATTGGGGCTGGCTTCCTAGATCACGTGCTTCTTGTTGCTGTGTCAGTTGGCCCTGGCTTGAGAGTCGTTTCGAGGCTGTGGCAGGTGTGTAGGTTCTGGTTGCATCTGACTGTCCTCTCCCCACTCCTCTAAAAGGACTTTACTTTTGAAGAGCAGTTTGGGGTTTACACCAAAAATTGAGGGGAGAGTATCGAAATTTCCCATATACCCTCTGCCCTCAAACTTGCACAGCCTCCCCGATTTTCAACATCCTCCACCAGAGGGGCACATTTGTGATAACTGATGAACCTACGGTGACACATCATAATTATCCAAAGTCCATAATTTACGTTAGCGTTAACTCCTGGTGTTGCACATTCTATGGGTTTCGACAAGTGTATAATGACATGTATCCATCATTGTGCTATCACACGGCCTATTTTCACTGCCTTAAAATCCCTCCCCTCTAACCCCTGACAACCATTGATCTTATTGTCTCCATAGTTTTGTCTTTTTCCATAATGTCACATAGTTAGAATTGCACAGTATGTAGCCTTTTCAGACTAGCTTCTTACACTTAGTAATATGTGTTTAAAGTTCTTTCAGGTCTTGTTATATAGCTTGATAGCTCATTTCTTTTTAGCGCTGAGTAATATGCCACTGTCTGGATGTACCACAGTTTATCTATCCATTCACCTAGTGAAAGACATATTGGTTGCTTCCACGTTTTGGCAATTATAAATAAAGCTGCCTTAAACATCTGAGTGCAGATTTTTGTGTGGACATAAGTTTTCAACTCCTTCAGGTAAATTCCAAAAAGTATAATTACTGGATCATATGGTAAGAGTATGTTTAGTTCTGTAAGAAACCACCATGATCTTCCAAAGTGGCTGTACCATTTGCATTCCCAACAGTAGTGAGTGAGAGTTCCTCTAGCTTCACATCCTCACTAGCATTTGGTGCTGTCAGTGTTCCAGACTTTGGCCATTCTGATAGATGCGTTAATGATAAATTGTGGTTTTAATTTGCTTTTTCCTGATGACACATGATATGGAGCATCAGACTGTTCCCTTTTGAAGGGAAAAAGACCACAATTTTTAATGTTTTGTGACTACCTCTAAAGCATCTAGACGTGTTCTGCACAGACAGGACGTTCAGGAAATGTTTTGGAAGAAGGACAGCAGATCAGGAGTTGGGCAGTCTGTATTGCAGGGAGATTTCTTAGCCATCACCTATAAAATTGGGTAAGATTTATAGCCTAGTTCTCAAGGTTACTATAACAATTATAATAATAAGGTAAATGAAAGTGCTTTGTATAAACTGTAAATTGCTATGCAAACGAATAAGATGTTAGGAAAATAAGCATTTCTATTGGTTAATCAAGAAGGAGATAATTCACGCCCCTAGTATCCTTTTGGCTCTGATGGTTCTGATTTCCTATAAAGCAGTTATTTATTATTCTATAAACTTTTCTTAAAAAAGATAAAGTTCTGAATGTATATAGCAGGTTTATTCATAATCATCAAGAACTGGAAACAAATATTTTTAGATGGTAAACTGACAAAAGTGTGCTACATCCATTCACTAGAATTCTGCTCATCAATGAAAAAACCCAATAACAGCAATGACACTGACAAATCTCAGAAACATTATGCTAGGTGAAAGAAACCAGATTAAAGGATCTGTATGTTATATGACTATTGACGTGTTGTAAAAGGCATATGATGTGTTGTATAGAGACAGAAAACACATAGTGGTGCAGGAGCTGAGGGTGGAGGAGAGATGAATGAGAAAAGAAACATGAGAGAACTTTTCAGAAATATTCTTTTTCTTGATAGTGAGTTGGTTACCTACCTGACTGTATGTGTTCATACAATTTTATCAAGCTGTTCAAGTTTTACTATATGTAAACTACACTCAATAAATATGACTTAAAAAATAAAAGGATAAGGCCTTCTTTTCAAACTGAAATGTTTCTGGAAAGCAGGATCTAATCACTTTTAACTTGCTAAGAGGAAAGATTCTAGAAGATAAAGTCTTGCTGTTGATGGGGGCCCTTCACAGCCATTTGCATCATTGACCATAGCTAGTTTTGACACTAAGTACTTGGCTCAAAGTCTATGAAATTAACAGGCTCTGGTTGCTTATACATCTCAACCGTCACAACTTTATTGAGGAGAATGGCTACCAGCTGTCACCTCTGCCTCTGCCTCTGTGCTTGGTGATTCAGACTTCATGGCCACAGAAAATCAAGCCGTGATCCTGCTATGGTTTTTCGTGTTGGGGTTTGAACTACCAGCCAAAGGGCTGTCACTCAGCTGTTACGCTGCCAATCACCCGTCACTGTGGGTTAAGCATGATAGGGACACCAAGATCTTCCAACTCTTTAGACATATGAAAGGCAACTTGCTGTCCACACTAGCAGACAGTAAATCAGGGTGATATTTAACTCCTGGATTTTAGAAGTTCTGACTTCCTGGAAGGGGGTGAACAGGAGACTTGAAATTTTTCAGAACAAGTTACAGGAAGCCTCAAACCAGTGAGTGGGAAAAATGATGTCAGCCACATACCAACTAAGTCTTAACAATCTTGAGGTCACTGAAAAATTTATCTACACAAATGAATCAAGCTCTCAGCATGATGGAACACAGTTCTTTACAAAAACAAAACTACCTGAAATCTTTCACATATCATTATTGTACTTGAATTTTTCTCTGTCAAATAAGCAGACGTAAGTTAAGATTTGGAAAATTCTCTCTTTTATAAAGGTTTTATTGTGACTGTATTTTAGATTTTGGCAGGTACTATTTTTTTTTCTGAAAGTGAGAGAAATAGTTTCATCTTTTTGAAGTTACAGCATTATTATGCTCACCCTAGAAGAATATTTCACAGGCTGATTTTTTTCCCCAGTGAAGTTTATATTTAGAAAAGTACAGAGAAAGAACTAACGATCACTAAATATCTGTATGGGTATTGTACAGAACGCTTTGCATATCTCTTCATAACAGACCTGAGAATTAGACTTTAAAGAGTCCCATTTTATCTCTGAGGAAACAGCTCAGAAGTTACTTTTCCCAAGCCATACGACAAATGGCAGCATAGCCAGGATTTAAAGACAACTGTTTTGACTCTGAAGTCCACATGTTAGGATGGTACGTAAAACTCTTTCCATACCTCTGACTGGGACCCTATGTCCATGTGCCATATCCAGGATGGATAGCAATGGTAGAGCATGGCCTACTGGAAAGAGCATTGGGTGAAGACTCAGAAGAGGGATCTAATACAGATTCTTAAATTCACATAGCACACAAGGGGAGACAAGTTATTTAAACTCTCTTTGCTTCTGTTTCATCTGTTAAGGAAGAAAATAAAACCAGCCTTTCTACACATAAGAGACTTTTAAGGAAAAAAGTCTGATAATTTTGCCAAAGCATAATTACTTTTTCCTGTAAATGTTTCTTTATCATGTACATAAATAACTAATGAAGGTTATAAAATGTGATACATTTTATGATTCTATATGAAAAAAAACTTGAAAGAATAGAAATACATAAAGGCAACTTGTGTGTGTTGTTGATCATAATAACGTTGCAACACTCATCATCATTGAGGTGGTAAAGATCATGTTTCGGATACCACTGCTTTGTGGCCAGACTCTGGAGCTCGGCATGAGGTTCATGATGGAGAAACTGATTCCAAATTGAAGAGGCTCTGAAATTTGAATCTTGAATCCGGGGGTGCCGACATCTTAGGCACATTTCCACGCCACGCAATATGACATCAGGCATAAGCCGACCTTGAGCCCACGCTGCCTTTGCAGCTTCCTCTCTGGGCATTAGATAAGTAGTACCTTCCCTTCTGGCTGTTTAATTCTAACATGGGCAATAATTTGATTTTACAGTAAAAGATATTCCTCTGCCTTCCGAGTTATTTCACGGCAAGAATTCTATTGTTTGTGCCCAACCGAGGTTTGGCAGAGCCCATTTCTTGACAGAAACCTTGAAGCCGCAGGCCAAGCCTTCTCTCTGCTATAAACCACTTTCTCTAAGCCATGCTTCAAGAGTTCTCTGTAGGTCCTAATGCTGCTCACAGACAAGGCACCTTTCCCCAAAGTAAATTACAATGCTTGTCCCCCCAGACATTTTCCTCTTCTAAAGTGTTAAGCCTATTGCTGTTAGAAATCAGCCACAGCTCTTTACTTAGCGAGGGAGAAACCCAGACAGCGTGTGAGTGGACTGAGCAGGACCCCTTGCATAAGCCTGAAGGGCACCCTGTTTTCTGTTAGACAAAGGTTTAGAAGACATGGAGCGAGCTAGTTTACAGTGCACAAGTCATCCCAAGCCCAGATGCTCCAGTTATTTCTTTCCCCTAGATGTTTCTTCATTGTTATGTGGATATGGCCTAAAACACCAGAAAAGACAGGCTTCTGGCTTCTGCCTGATGACCAAGAAGAGTTTGGAACTTGTCTTCTCTCACATTTTGAAAAATTAAGCTTTTGTGTGAAATGATCAGGAATTTTTTCTAAGAGAAACAGAGAGGGAAGAGACAGTGAGATAGAGTAGAATGACAAATAGAGACTCAGAAAGAAGTGGGAGAGGGCATACTTATTTTTATTGTTTGTTCAGTGTGGGCCTTTTCCTTTAATGGTGCCTTCACCTGACCTCCGTCTATGGTTTGGCTTGTGATCAGCAATCTGCTTACATGCAGCTTGTTCAGAATGAAAAATATCTACCACAGTCATTTTTATCTTCAAGAAACATGGGTCATTTCAATGCATATCCTCAGCTATATTTTATAATGATTTGCCCTCTTCGTTTTGCATGGGAGTTTTATGGAACTCCCTTCCAATGAGTGTTGACTTAATATAGAGTACCTGATTTATACAAACAGTATCCCTTTGAGGGAGATTGTGTTGTATATCTGTAGTAGAGATGGAAAATTTGAAGCCTGAAATTAAATCCCACTGTTCATCATGGTAACCCCAGCAAAAAGTAGATGCTGAACAAATAGCCGAATGAGTGAATGAAGAAAAGAAATTTTCTAATTTAAAATATAGTTGCCCTGCCCACCTAGGGATATTTCTGGAAATCTAATTCTAGGAAAGTGTTTCAACCACCAAGTTACTCATTGCCAATCCACCACGCTAAAGGAACCATCTTTTTAAAGTCAGGAAAGGCTTGAAGGAGGCCTCACACTGAAAGAGATTTAAAAGTTCAGGTAGTTTTAAACACTAAAATTTCATTCCGTTATGCTGTAGGGCCTGGCTTCTAAAAGAAGTTAAATAGCCTCTGTTAAGTTGCTTTCAGAATTTGTGTCTGCGTGTGCCAGAGCCTGTCTGGACAGGATGCTTACTTTCCCCTCTGGAACCAGCATTTAAAGCAACTCCCATCAGCTGGCATCACATGAAGTATCCAGCGGTTCCAGCTGCAGCCAGTTTAAAATGCCTGTTCACAGGCTCAAAGAAGGCACCCCCTTGGCCTTGGCAGAGGTCTTGGCAGAGTCATGGCTGACCCTCTGAAAGTGCTTTCCCCAAAAGGGACCCGAAAGAGAAATGGATGTGGTGTTTTTTTTTCCCTTAGCGCTTCTGTTACCTTCCGCTAACATCTGTGTTGTTGGAAGGGCCAAGGAGGGAAATAGGAAGCTGATCAGATACAAAACAGAGAGAAAGAGAAAAGAACAATGTACACAGTGCTGAAGCAATCGGATGAAGATGTGCTGTAAACCAATGGCTCTCCGTGCTCCCAGGGAGTGGGGAGAAGGGAGGGGGAGGAGCACTCGGAGAGCCTGCTCCTCTTGGGAGACAGTCTTTGACATTCTGTTCCCAGCCTTTAGGGCTCCACTGGTCACCTGCTCAAGGCATTTCCCCTCTGAGAAAAGGGGCCTACCACTTTGCCCATCTTTGAATTGGAGGGGCAGTTTTAAAGCCAATGGTTTCAAAAGCTTAAAGAATGAGACATTGTAGATCTTTTTAAAAAATTCCTCACAGGTTGTTTGTTTTGATAGTATTTACTGAGGAATATATGCATTTTTAGTTGAATAAATCTAGTTACATACACTTTCTGAAACTTAAGAGTTCATTTAAAAAATAGATTAGTAATAGAATGATAGAGTGTTTTTACATAGAATACCCCATCCATCTGAACACTAATTTATCCAATCTTATTTTTCTGATTAAAAAGTATATATTTTTAATCCTTTGGTGTTTAAAGGAATATGCTTTTCTATGGCAAAAGCCTATTATTACTATTAACTACCACCACCACCAAAAAAAAAAAAACACAACAAAACATGCCACTTGATGACATTCACAGCTGCCCTCTCCCCCAAAAGGAGACTGATATACTATACTTTTGCTTGGGACCCCTGCTCTCTCTCCCTGAGAGCCCACCTCTTAAAAAGGCCCTCTATTGCAGGCACAATGTTATACACAGAGGAAATGTATGTGCATGTACCTAGGGTATTCTTTTCCGTTTGTTTTCTCTTCCAGCATTTGATCACCCGCTGGTGAACTGTTTGGGCCCGCAGAGATCTCTAGACCACCAGCTCATGTATTTGAAAGGCATCTGTTTATTTTGAAAATGCAAATGTGGCCTACCTCAAAGAATGACAGGCAAGAAATGACCCACTGAGCAAGGGGAGAGTTTTCCAATCTGGAGCCCTGTCCCTCCTCTATTACATTGAGATCACTCGCTGTCAGAACCACTTAAACAAGCTCCAGGAATCTGACTGAAGGGCCCACAATTAATAGGAGCAGCGAGCCTCCTCTCTCTCTCTCTCTCTCTCTCTCTCTCTCTCTCTCTCTCTCTCTCTCTCATCCTCTTTCCCTCCCTCCTTTTCTCTCCCCTCTCTCCTTCTCTCCTTCCCTCCCCTCTCTTAAGAATTAACCAGGCAGATCACTTCTCACCTAGTTTAAAGTGATAATGAGGTCATTTACAAAAGGACTCAGTCTTTGAAATAGTGGCTCCTCGACCAAGGGCTGCCTGGAGCAAGGCCCCATAAGGGGGACACTGGCCTCCTAACAGCAGCAGCCTGGTCCTGGGGATGGATTCCCGGAGAAAGCCCAGGAAGGTTAATACCCCGACTTTGATCTCTGTCAAGGCATACCAGCAAGAATTAATTTACATTTCAGATGAAAAAGGTTGACAGCATGAAAAGGCATCTTGTTTCTGGTATGTGAATGTGCCCTAATAGATCGGGAATTCTGAAAGGAAGTTCTGAGGAAGCTAAAGGGATAAGCCATGCGGCTGCTTTTATTGGGAAGGAGATGAAAGGAAAACAAATTTCAATATGCTCTGTAGCAACATGTAGGCCAAATGCTTCCTATATTTCAAGGGCTGCTTTTTAAAAAGTATATAACATATCTTAGCAACACTATTTAAAAAAAAAAAAGATTAAGGGCCAGAACTTGAATATAAACAAACTCACTCACTCACAGAATCTAAATTTCAAATAAAACAATTTGTTGAAAAAATAATAAATTAGAGAAAATCTTAGACAACAACCAGAAAAGATTGAGCTACAATAATGTAGCGAAGCTACTTCCTGCAGGCTTCAGAATTAAGAGAACCACTATGTCTGGAGTTTGTTCTTCTCAGCATGAAGAGGAGCTTATGAGAGGGCTGTGTTTGGGAAGAACACACCCCAAAACAGAAAAGCTGAAATGAGTTGCTTCGCTTTTTATATGATACAATCATGCCTTCAAATATGAAGATAAGGAAAAGATTCTCAAGTAAAAGTAAAATGCCCTTAAAAAAGGTTGACAATGGCAAAATGCCAAAATGGCAAAATGTCATTACGCTATCCATGTACTTTTTCTGATAACACAAAGCCAGCACCTCAAATCCTGTTCATGGTGTCCGCTGAATGGCAAAGAGACTCTGCCTCCTTTTGTTCTGGCTGCCACGACTCTACTTCAAGGAAAAGAGGTGGCGTTAGTGCCACCCTTAAGGCCTTCATGCCTGCCCAAGCCCCTGCATACTTCCTTAATAGAAAGGCCCAAAGCCACTTAGTAAGTGGAAACACTGGCCGCCAAGTTAAGGAAGACGGTACTTGCAAAGCTGGGGTGGTGGTGGTTGGGGGTGGGGGGGGACAAAAGAAAGGAAGCCCGTTAAGAAATGTATTGTCTCTCTCCACGAAACAAAATGATCTTTCCATGGTACCTATCCCACTGCACTGAAAAGATGTAATCATGGCTGTCCTGAGATGATGATGAAGACGGCCTGACTGGCAATATCCAGCCTTCACTCGGCAATAACAGAATGCAAACAGGGAGCCCTCCAAACATGATTATCAGAGAGGGAATATTTGACTTATGATCCTACACACTGGATTCAGTGGATCAACAATACATAATCTCAATGTTTATATTTTAAAACATATGTTGGGCTTTGGGCCAAACTGCAAAGATCAGAAATCAGGCCAGTATCCTCTAACAGGGACCAAGGGGTGGGAGGAGGTGAGCAAGTAGGGAACAAACGCACTTTGAGTTGTCTTTCTTAAGCTACAATTAGAATTGCAACTCTCTTCCTAATGCTTTGAAGTTGCAGAGTTTAGAATTCCCAGGGGATGGTGTCAAACTTACATATTTGCATTTAAATGACACCCTTTCCTCACAAATATTTTGGTTTTGAATAAAGACTTTAGGCCTCTACTGTAGACTAAGACAGGGGTCCCCAACTCCTGGGGCCCATGGACTGGTACTGGTCTGTGGCCTCTTAGCAACGGGGCCACACAGCAGGAGGTGAGCAGCGGGTTAGTGAGCGAAGCTTCATCTGTATTTGCAGCTGCTCCCCAGCGCTAGTGTCACTGTCTCAGCTCCACCTCAGATGGTCAGGCATTAGATTCTCGTAGGAGCACCAGTCCCTGGTGCCAAAGAGGTTGGGGGCCGCTGGCCTAGGAGAGCTCTGAGGAGTGTCCTGGGAGCCGGGTTTTGGGCAGAGATCTCCTAGAACAGGTTCAACTGCTTTAGTTAAAAGTTTGCTTCAAGCTAACATGGCAGTATCTGAAACCCTACCCCTCTCCTTGCTGCTGAGTCCACTGGACTGGATACTTCTCTTTCAGTCTGTCTCCAGTGTCTTGAGCTCTGGGGACTCTTGGCGTGTGCTCTGGGGCCTGTCTCTCAGCACCTCCATGAGGCACATGCAGCTTCAAATAACAGAGGGAACCCAGCTTGACAGTCACCGTGGATGTTGCCATTTGCAGAAGAGCAGAGTAACCTGGGAGCCAGGAAGAGGATCGATGCCCCAGAAACGACAATGCAAGCTCAGGCAGCCAAGTCCAAACTGAGCCACGAGAGCCACCTTGTGCTCACCCTATGGGGCCCAGAGGGCTGTTTTAGTCACATATAGGTCTAAGTATGGGACACTCAGTTTGCTGGGAAAGTCCCTGAGCTATTCCTATCTCAGGTCTAGCGTATCATCCGAGAATTCTAAGGTTGGAAGCTACCTCCTAGACCATTTTAGCCAGTGCTCCCGTATCACAGATGAGGGCTCTTTAACTCCAAGAAGGAAAGAGATCTGCTCGCCTGGCAATATACAAAGTTAACTCTATAGAGACTGTCTGTGTTCAAATGCTGGCTCTGCCACTGACTAGCTATGTGGTCATAGACAATTTACTTCATGCCTCTGTGTCTCAGTTTCCCCTTCTATAAAATTGAGAATATAAGAGTGTCTACTCAGAGCATCCTTAGCCAAGTATGGCATGGAGCAAATGCTCCTGAAAGGTTTATCACATTATCACCACACAGGGTATGTGGGAGAAACAGCACTAGAATGCCCACTAGAATTCTTATTCTTATTCCAGTGCTCCTGAATTATCAACCTTTCAGCTTTTCTGAACTCATATGAACTTAATCACTGAATATCTCCAAGTGGACGCTATGAAAATGATGTTTTAATTACCTGCTTGAATATGAACAGCAGACTCACTCCTTCTGTTGCTTATTTTCTTAAATTTCCTCCGAGCATCATATCCTTTCCAGGCTAAAAATATAAAACCATGTGCTAGGAATGACATTAATTTAAAAACGTGCCAGAGAATTGATATAAGCTGTTTTCCCTCCAATCTATTATCCCTCTCCTTCTCTCTCCTGCTTTCTCACTGAACGAAACAAGCAGAGATACGTGAGTGATCATAGGAAAGAGGGGCCTCTCTGTACTTTCAGCTTGGCCTCTAAGATGCATCTGAGGAGGAGTTATTTTTGTTCAGGCATCAGTTTGCAGAACAGTCTGGATTCCACTTAAGCATTATTAGCGACCCACATCCTAGGAGAGGTGGTTCCCCGTCGTTCTAATCCATGGAGGAAGCTCAGTCTTCGGGACTTGGGGGATGGGATAAAAGCTGGAATAGCCTGATTTGTTCCATATTTTTATTGGGAGGAAGGTCTAAATGTGACAGTTGGAGGAGAAAAATATAAAGAGGGAAGTCAAGAAAATAATTAGCAGAACAACACTTGTATTTGATGAGGGTAAACTATGTGTCATGAACTCTGCTAAGGGAGATAAAATGTGTGAGAGAGAAGAAAAAGGCAAAGGAAATGAATGAATAGAGGAAGAGAGAGAAACCTCTGGAGGTGTGTTGCTGAGTCCTTTAGACAGAGAACTTGGGCATTAAGCCACCCACCAGGAGTACGACTGCCTCTCCTTTTCGCTCCCCCATGAGAGCGTCATAGCTCTCCACGTTGTTGAGTGAAGTCACGAAGTCCAGAGCGAACATTATGATTCCGGTGTACGGGTGCACAAAGGAAACCATCTGCTATATTCAAGATGGGCTGGGGCTTTCACAACCACTCATCAATAGCACTGGGGCCAAATGCTGTTTGTAACACAAATGACACACACATGTGTGCAAAGAGGCACTGACTGGGCTGGGCAAATGACAGAGTCTAGTGCTTTGTTCCTTGGTTTACAAGCTCTGTTTGGGCTTAAAAAAAAAAAAAGCCTTCTGGAAGTGACATTAGTAATTAATGCCAACAATCTGGTATGGGACCTGAAGAGTGTATTATGTCAGTCACCTGGGAGCTGGGACACATGTCTGTGTGATTTGGGTTTTATAACCATCTACTTCATACTGCCTCTCTTTTACCTCTTGTCACAATGTGTTGTGATGACTTGTTTGGTTATCTGAAGGTCAGGGACCATGTGGGTCTTGTTCATGGCTTAGACCCCAGTACCTAGCACAGGTCCTGGCCCTGTAGTTGGCGCTTGATAAATTTTGCTGAAGCAAAAATGGAAGGGAAGGAAGGTGAGAGGAAGAGAAGAAATCACTGAGAAAAGTAACAGGTGAGTGGCTTCCCGTACTTAATGAAATGCCAGGATTCCGGATCATTTACCTGACTGGATGGCAGTGGCCCCCTTCTCTCTCTTCTCTCTGATTCTTTTGTATCTCCTGGCTCCAAGCCACCTTGGCATATATGCCTGCAGCACAACCACTCTGCCGATGACTTTCGTAGCAGCAAATTTAACTGCTCAACATGGTAATATTTGAGGAAAACCTGAAACAAGACATTAGTTTCAGCATCACATATGGGCTCCCAAGCAGACATTCACCCTATTCCAGCATAGTTTACAATGGCTTGGTTTATGCTAATATTATGAACTCCTTGGAAGCACATACAATTCCCCTTCGAAAATTAAGCCAATCTGTGATTATGGATATATAAATACAATGAGGCTAACAAGGTTTTAGGAGATCCCAAATGTTCTCCAAGCCTGCCTCATTTCTGCCACAAGTTCCACTTTCTCAGCTTGATCTCTGGGTTCTTTCTCCCAGTCTCTAATGGAGGTGCTAAGCAACAGAACTGACCCATGGCCAATGGAAGTTAAGAAGGAGAGAGATCTAGATGACCCTCAGTGATTTATTTCCTGCCAAGGAGCAGTGGTGTTGCCATCAACACTAACACTCGGGCTCAGGCTGGCTTTGTAGGGCAATTCGGAATGGACCATAAAACTTAGAATCACGCAGGGACGTGATGTTCTCCCAGATGAAAAGTTACACACAATGCGACTACTAATCAGGGTATGCAATAAATAACACAACATGAGTCTAATGAAAAATGGCCCAAAACCACAAAAGATACTACTTATTGTCACTAACAACATGACTTGTGTATTTGTATGTTGGTGCTGAAATAAGTAGAATGGAAAAAAGGGACATTTTACAATGAGCTCGAAGATCTCATTCTAGAAATGCTAAATGGCTCTCATACTACATGCAGTACAGGAGGCACATGCTCCTCCTCTGGTTCCTGAGGTCCGGGACTCCTGACCCAAGACAGCAAAGATCACTGATTATGTCGGGGTCTTGTCTGCTAAGTAGGCTACATGACTTATGGAGTCATTCTATTTGACAAGACAAGAAACAAAGGTAACAGTAGAGTATCACAGTGACAATCTGACAATAAAGAAAGACCTACCTTTGTTTCTCCCAGGACCCAGTGATCTAGTCTAGACTTTTCCAAGATAGCGACACAGCTCTCTTTGTTAGCAAGAGGTGTTTGATGCGCTCGGAATGCCAAGTAATAATACCTACAAAATAAAAGAGTAAAATAAAGCATTTTTAGTCATCATTTGACTCATTGTAGAATTTCTCTGGGCGCATTGATATGTCTTTTCTTTTAATAGTAAATATTTCTTGAGCACCAATAATAGTGTAGTAGGTTTATGATTATTGGCTCTTATACCTACTTTCATACCTTCTGCTATGTGTATTACGCTTTTAATATTGTTTTGTAATTTATATTGAATGCATATTTGGCATCTTTTGCATGAAAAATCAAAGTGTCTAATATTTTTATAAAGCTGAAATTTAGATGGTTCTAGCGAAAATCATCATTTAAAAATGTTAGTATTATTATAAAAAATAATTTGTAATCCCATTTGTGTAAATTTTGACTCTACTTTGAAAAGTCACACCTGAAGTGATTTGTAGATAGCAGAAGTGATCATAGCCTAACACTACTGACTTCACTGAGCCACACGTGGGCCTCGAGGTGTAGAGAGGATATGTTTTCTTGATATTATCATCAAAACTCCATTTGTCTCCTTACTTATCTTAATGAACTTCCATGCTTTCGGGTCAGAGTTTCTGGGTAAATTCAAAAAAACACCACCAAAAACATTTTTTTCTTTTCTTTATTCTCCCCATTAAAAATATATAGGTATATATATTATCCTTTTAGCAAAACTTACCTTAGCTTTTCTTTTAAAAATTTTAAAGGATTTTTCCTCTGCTTTTTGCTGTCATCTATAATTAAATTCAACCTTGGAAGCTTAAAAATAAACCTAATTTCCTTGTCAAAGGATTTTCCTGCCATTCCTCAGACAAGGCTGATCTGTTATTCTGGAATTACGTTTAAATATAGAGCTGCTTTACTTATTTAAAAAAATCACCATAAATACAAAATGTCTTTTTCTCCTGCCAAAAATTCCCACATCTTTCTGTTTATGGAAAAATAAACATACCCTATCAGCACTTGAGTCATTTAACTTTGTTTTTGTGCTACAGGATTATTTTACGAGTTGAGATCTAATGCTGAATTTGCTGGAAACCTTTGCATTCAGAGATCCTGGGAAAGTTTCCAAAGTTCGGAGTCTCTGTTTCCACCTTAGAGAGGAGGAGGGGCAGTGCTCTGAGAACCCCTGAATGGTGGCCAGGACCACGCTAGGTCATGTAGCCGAGCCTAGGAACCTGCTGAGAGAAGATGTCTTCTGGAGCTAAGTGGGAGGAGGGATAGCCAGGAGTCGGGCATCAGCACAGATTCTTCAGCCCGGACTTCTCTGGGATAGTAGTTTTAGTCACAGCTTCGGCCAGAGCAAAAAATATGTTCTGGAGTTCATGGAGGATGGTAGCAATAGATGGCAAATGTGTAGAGTCTGACTGTTTTGGGAAAGCTGAGTACAGCTTAAGGTATAACAGCCAGTGGTAAACCAGGACTTCCTGTGCTTTTTCCACCAGGCTGGCCATTTAAAACATGGGCTCCCATGGCTTTAATCAGTCCTGGCTTGCTCATGATGACTACTCAGTACTATTGGTGATGAGGTATTTAAAGAGAACCTAATGAATGACCAGCACTGTCGGGGATATAAGAAGAACGTAAGATATTGTCTTTGCTTTCCAATCAAGGATTTATACTTTTTTTAGGCATCTGAGGATGATTCTTAGCAATTTCTAAATAGGCAGAATATATTCTGAACTAGCATAAATATTAGAACTTAACTTTGACTTATAGTACTTCGATCAAAATCTCTTACCTTATTGTGATGATAATATTCATATCTGGCTTAGCCCAGAAAGAGATGGGTAACAGTACAGCAAAAAGATGAAGTATTCAAAAAAATATACTGAACAAACATATAAGTGATATGTCTATAGTAACCAGGTCAGAACGTTTCCTCCATGGATTAATTTAGGATTTTAGCAGGGGAGTCTTTTGGGGGGAGATCCATTCCTGGAGCAGCTTTAATGAATTAAATGATCAGGAGATACGCAACAACAAAGTAAGTATAGAGGTTTGTCTTGAGGGTCTAGGCACTTCAGAGAAGTGCAAAGACCAGTTCTGCCTTGAGCTGCCTCTCGTAAGCAGAATTCATCTCACAGATTGGAGCCTGAGCTCCAAGTTGAGTGAAAAGATCTCTGTCTCTAACCATGTGTAAGTCACTTACCTCTCTGTACCTAAATTCCCAAAGATGGCAATAGGAAACATAGGTGATTCTTAACTTTTGAGCGAAGAGTGGTCAAGACTCTATGAAAATCTGATAAAAGCTATACATATTCCTTCTTAGAGAAATGCTCTTAAGGCAACACATTGCATACAATGCCAAGGGACTCACGTAACTCCTGATGGTCCTCCAAGGGCCTGAGAGAGCCTTTCCTCCTTCACAACTCTGTAGAAGGTGATACATTTCCCAAGATCTCATCTTATAAAATATATAAGCTATCAAATTGGTATATATCCAGTTTTAAACTATCTCTATGAAAACATTTTATTTTATTTTCTGCTTAAAATGTTTTGTTGTATGAAATGCAAGCTCTTCAAGAAAGAGGTTTTAAATATAGCAGGCAAAGCAGTTTGTAAAATCTTAGTAAAAACTTTCAGATCACTAATTTTTTTAAGAACTGATATGAATATGCCTAATCACTTTAATTTTTGATGCAAGGGAGAAAAACAAAAGAAAGTAAAGTTAAATACTACTTCTTACCAGAAAAGATAAATTTTCCTACCTAAAAGTAAACATTTCCCACATTTTTCTTTTTGAAAATTTGAGAATTATCTCTTTTAGCATCATTGTCTGTTTAGATATAGTGATTTTTTTTTTATATTACAATTCATTCTCTATTGAGTCCCTAACAAAATATTATTGTTTGGAATGTACATGTATCCTCCAGCAAATCAATTTTAGTGATTTTCTTAGGCTGACATTCAAAGCCTATTTGATCTATTTAATTTGAAGAATAGTACCTTTAAGGCAGAAAGGGCTTTCACTTCTCCTCACTTCTCCTTTCTTGAGCTCTCAGTACAGGTTGAGAAAGTTGTTAGTAAGACAGAGTAAAGAAACAAAGATTTTGTTAAACGCACCAAAGTCGTCCTGTGAGACCTGGTCCATGTAAGCAAGAGGAAGGCTTTCGGTCTCGTTCATGCTTCATCAGAAGAATATGAGGGAGGTATGTCTAAAAAATTGGATTGACCAAACATTGCCCTTCTAAAACAGGGCCAGTTGCGAAGCCTATCGGGTCCACCAAGAACTTCTAGGCTTCTCCCAGAAGAAGCGGACCTTGAACAGAAGGCAAAGAGGTAGAAAAGACAGAAGGGACTATGAACAAGGAGTGAAGAAGGAAGGTACCTGGGCTCTATTCAAGATGGGCTCTTTCTCTACTGAAAGGAAACTTAATTGGAAAAGAAAAGAAATGTTTGGAAATTTTGGAATTGTTGTGTGTTCCTAATGAGCCGTCAGTGAGGTTATTTTCTTTCTGTAAAGAGCTGGACTTGAACTCTTCCAGACACAATGTGGACAGAGCTGGGGGCTTACACTTGACCAATCAGACTTTAGTGCCTATCACAACATGTTTGTAGACAATGCAACCAAATGCAACCAAAGCAGCTACAGTACGTAGAGCAGAGCACTAAGAGAACTAAAGAGAGGGAGAGAGGGAGGAGAGGGAGAGAGAGAAAAAAAAACTCTGGAGATCTTGAGGATTCTCTTAGGTATTCAGCAGAGTACTGTTTGGTACATACATGAGAAAAAACTACTCACAGTCAAAGCTGGGGAAAGAACTACCTGGAAAGATCAGAGGAATAGTGCCTAGTGCTCATATAGGGCTGGGAATAATGCCTATTTCTACCAGCCAGACTAGTTAATCTCATTATTTATAGGATCGTGAACAGAGTACTCAGAAGGGTCTTACTGCAGTAGGGAGAAAATATTACTCCTAAGCATGACTCTGCTTCTACCTAACAGATCTTAAAAACAAAATACAAAGGATAAAACAGTTTCCAAGTAATTTAATTTCATCCAGAATAAAGCACAAAGATATTTATCCATATACAAAAATATCCAGCACCCAACAATTTAAAATTGATGTCTGCTATCCAAAGATTATCAGACATGCAGAAAAATATGATGCATAACGAGGAGAAAAATCAATTACTTAAAATTTATTAATAAGTGACATAGATATTGAAATTAATAGAGGACATTAAAACAGTTATTTTAACTGTGTTCTATATGTCAAAAGTTAAATAGAGACACAGAAGATATTTTTAAAAGACCTAAGTAGAACTTTTAGAAATAAAAACTACAATGTCTGAGATAAAAAATACATATACAGAATAGAATTAGTAGCAGTGAGACATTGCAGGAAAAAAGAATGTTATGAACTAGAAGACATTACAATAGAAACTACACAAACCACAGAGAAAAAAATTTAAAAAATAAAAATAGCATCAGTGAACTGTGGGACAACTTGTAGTAGTCTCAATACATGTAATTGTATTGAGTCCCTGAAAAGGAGAAAAAATAAGGGGACAGAAAAAATCTTTGAAAAATAATGGCTAAAAATTTTTCAAATTTGATTTGATGAAATGATAAACTAACTTTATTAGATGCTCAGTAAAGTCCAAGCGCGCGCGCACACCACACACACACACACACATCAAAAAACAAAACCTGAAGAAAACTACCAAAGGGCACTGTAGTCAAATTGCTCAAGAGCAGTCATAAAGAGAAGATCTTAAAAGCAACCAGAATAAAAAGGCAAATTACAGAGAAACAAAGATAAATATGAGAGTAGAATTCTCAACAGAAACAATGCAAATTAAAAGACTGTGGAGCAAAATCTTTAAAGTGCTGGAAGAAAAAGAATTCTGTACCCAGTGAAAAAAAATTTTTTTCAAAAAAGGGTTTTTCAGACATATAAAATCTGAAAGAATTCATCACCAGATGACTTGTAAGAAATGTTAAATGAAGTCCTTTATGATGAAGGAAAATAACACCGGATGGAAATAAGGTCCTACATAAAGGAGAGTACCAGATGGTAACTATGATAATAAATATATGACTTTTTTATTATTTAAATCTTTAAAATAATACTTGACTGTTTAAATACAAATAACAATGTATTGTGGAGTTTATTACATGTAGATAAGTGAAATGTATGACAACATAACATAAACAGCATAAACCTAACAATAATAGCATAAAGGCCAGGAGAAAAGAAATCAAAATAAACTATTATAAGATTTTTATACTACCTGTGAAATGATATAATATCACTTGAAGTTTGGTTAAGTTAAAGATGTATACCACAAATCATAAAGCAAGCCCTTTAAATAATAAAATAAAGAGCTATAGCCAATAGGTTTACAAAGGAGATAAAATAAAATTATACAAAATACTCAATAAATCCAAAAGAATTAGAAGAAGAAATTGAGGGAACAAAGAATAGTTGAAGCTAATAGGAAACAAGTAACAAAATGATAGATCGAACCTAGCCATATGAATAATAACGTTAAATGTAAATGGTCAAAACACTCCAATTTAAAGGCAGAAATTTTCAGACTTGATAGATAAAAAAGCAAAGTACAACTATGTGCTGCTTATTAAAAAAATGCAGAAATATAAAAATAGGTTAAGTATAAAAGAAAAAGATACACAATGCAAACACTAGTGAAATTAAAACTGAACTAGCTATAGTAATATCAGACAAAGTAGATTTCAGAGCAAAAAAATATATATATTATGAGATGAAGAAGTTTATCTCACAGTGATAAAGAATCTAAAAGAATCTAAAAATCCTAAGCATTTTTGCACCTAATAACAAACCTTAAAAATAAATGAAACTAAAACTGCAAGGAGAAATAGATAAATCCACAATTATAGTCAGAGATTTCAATACCCTCTCCCAGTAATTGATAGAAGTAGGCAAAAAAAATCATCAAGGATATCGAAGTCATGAAGAACCAACTTGACCTAATGAACATTTATAGAACATTCCAGCTAACAACAGACTGTTTATATTCTTTTCAATTGCATATGAAACATTTGTTGCTATAGACCATATTCTGGGCCATAAAACATAACTTAAAAATTTTCAAGTCACACAAAAAATATTTTATCACAGTGGAATTAAATTAGAAATTCACAACAAGAAGATATGTGGAAAATTCCCAAATATTTATAAACAGGCTACTAAATAACCTATAGGTCAAAGAAGAAATCAAGAGAGAAATTAGAAAGTACATCTGATTAAATGACAAAGAAAACATAACCTGTCAAAATTTGTGGAATACTGCTAAAGCAGTACTGAGAAATTTATATCCTTAGACACCTTAATAGAAAAGAAATATGGTCTCAGATAGATGACCTCATTCTCTACCATAAGTTAGAAAAAGAGCAAGTTAAACATAAAGTACGCAGAAGAAAGGAAATGATAAAGATCATAGCGAAAAATAATTGAAATAGATAAACAATAAAGGAAATTAAAAACTAGTTCTTTGAGAAGGTTAATTAAATTGGTAAACCTCTAGCCATACAGATCGGGTAAAAATAAATTTACAGAAAGATACAAATTCTCAGTATCAGGTATGAGAGATATAATGCTATAGATTCTACAGAATATTGTGAATGACTTTATGATGGCATAAAGTCATTATGATGACTTTAACCAGATGAAAGAGCAAAAGCATATGATCTTAATAAGTGAGAAAAAGCATTTGACAGAATCCAATATCCAGGCCTATTTAAAAAAATAAAAGTTTTCAACAGGCTAAAGGGAACTTCCTCAACCCAATTTTTTAAAAAGTATCTACCAAAAAACTAACAATAACATCATATTTAATGGTAAAAGACTGAACGCTCTCTCTCTAAGATTAGGAACAAGTCACCAATGTCCACTATTCAACACTGTGTCAGAGGTTATAGCCAGTGAAAAAAGACAAAAGAAATAAAAGGCATCTATAAAAGAAAGGAATAAGTAGAATGGTCTTAATTTGAAGATGACACAATTATTTATCTAGAAAATCCAATGAAATCTGCAAAAAAACCTACCAGCACTAATAAGTTAGTTTAGCAAGGTTGTATTTCTATATACTAGTAATAAACAATTTAAAATTGAAATAAAAAATACATCATTTATGATAGCATTTAAAAATGTGAAATACATAAAGATAACTTTGACAATAAATATGCAAGACTTGTACACTAAAGACTGCAGAACATTGGCTAAGAAAAATTAAAGACCTAAGTAAATGGAGAGAGATACCATTACTAGTCAGAAGAATTAATAGTCAATGTGTCAGTAAAGCAAATTATCCTCAACAATGTGGGTGGGCCTCATCTAAACAATTGAAAGCCTTAAGAAAAAAGATTTTGGTCCCCTGAAGAGAAAGGAATTCTATCTCCAGACTGCCTCTGGTCATAAAACTACATCAATTTCTGCTGGAATTACTACTCTGCCAGTTTGTGAATCTGCTGCACAGATTTCCGATTTGTCGGCCCCCACAACCACATGAGCCAGTTCCTTTAAATCAATTTCTCCCTCCCTCCTCTCCCTCTCTCTTTCTTCTCTCTCTCTCTCTCTCTCTCTCTCTCTCTCTCTCTCTGTGTTTCTGGAGAATCCTAATACAGTCCTCTTTTGCTGTCACTTAGACACCACTGAATGGAGACTGAGCAACCCTGGTGACAGACTTCCTATAATGTTGCTAAAGGCAGAGTTAAGTCCTGTGCAAAAGCATGAGTTGGTAGAAAGTTGTTTTTTAGTAACTTCTTTTCCTCTCTATCATTTTTTCTCCCTCATCAGTGAACTTCCCATGTTTTCCACAGATTTTGGACTTCTATACTACACACTGGGAGGTGAGGACATCCCGATCCAGCTGTTCCTCCTCATGCTCACAAACAGATCTTTCCTGTCCTGTGTTAAAATGCCCTGTGCCCATGCATTGCTGCAGGGCCATCTGGGCAAGGGGTTGGCTGAGTCCTCTAATAAACATTTAGATCTTGAAGGAAATGTAGAATCATCAATAAAATTCTTGATTTGTATAGAGAAGAAAGCGAGAGAGAAGGCAAATGGCTCACAGTCACAAACTTAGTTAAGTAGAAGACTTGAGGCTTATCCAGGTCTTCTAATTCCAAGTTCAGGCTTCTTTACACTCATCTAAACATCCATTTACTCCCAGCTCTTACTGTATACACTGGTAGTATCTTTGACCCTCTAAGAGGGACCTTTGATCCTCCAGCACTTTCCAGCTTGTTGGAATTTGCGAGTGTCTATAATGATCTGGAATATTGGCTTTTGACTTAGGGGAAGTGTTGATTTCCTATATCAGAACACCAGCTGTCAGACACTCCTTAACACATTTGTAAGGGATCCAAACAATATTCTATTTGGACTATCATGTCAGCAAGGCATTGGTGTTTCGATGGAAAATTACATACATTGTCTTTAGCATATCCTTCTGGGTTATCAGATGCTAGCCCTGTTCATCTTCTTTGAGCTATTCTGCAACTCTTTCTAAATTGTAGGTAACTGATAGGTACATAAATTCTGTCTAGTCTGGTGATGATTTTAATTGTCTTCCTCCTTGCTGTGGAAGAAAACAGTTTTGTCTCCATTTGCAGTTCATTTCAACATTCCTTTTACTTCATATAAGCCTGTGCTGTTTTGACTTTTCCTTTGAACCAATTATAACATCTGCTTGGTTCCCTCATATAATATAAATACAATAAATTCTTTAAACATATTCATCTTTATATCTGTATGTGACTCATGATTTTACCTTCTTTTGAAAATTATTTTTTAACAAGAAGAAGAAAGAAGTACAAAAATTCAGGCTGTAGAACTTTGATCCAAAGTATAAATGTGTGAGCAGGTCAAGGCAGGAAGTCCTCACACTTAGGTAGAAGCAGTGCTAGCAATCAGTCCTAAAAGTTCTAGTGGACTCAGAAATACTGCCACTTTTCTATTTATAACCTTTGAAGTGGAAATATTGTTTAGTGTAATATGTTCATGTTGGTGTTTACAAAAAAAGTCAGACTTTCTAAAAAAGTGATCACACCAATTTATACCCTCATCAGCAGAGTATGAAAGTCCTGTTACTCTCTATCCACATCAGTCCAAGGAATTGGCAGACTTATTGATGATGTTTGAAATAAGTGTAAAATTATATTTAATTGCACTTTTAGTTTGCATTTCCTTAATTACTAAGAGACTGAATTTTCAATGAAGTCTTCTGACAATGACATCTTCTGACAATAGACAATATACACAATGAATTTCATTTCTCTAGTTTTTCTTAATGATTATCCATACTCCTGGAAGGAGAGAGGAAAGAGTCATTCATTTTAGAAAAAAAAAAAATTGTATTAGCATTGTACATTGCTTATATTTTTATAACTCGATGTTTTTAATTTGCATTTCTCATCTTGGTCATTCTGCTCCTGCATTTTTACATTGTTTGGGACGGATTTGCATCTTTTAAAGATGCTTTTGAAATCCCAACTTATAATCTCTGCTTTGATTCATCCCTCCAGTCTGAGTTTTGTACTCGAAGGTATGCAAAACATCTGTACTGCTAAATGTAGATTTGCACAGCCCTAAGTCAATAGTGAGATTTTTAAAAAAAGATTAATTAAATAGGCAAACATTTTTAATTTACTTAAAAAAAAAAAACCTTAAGCAGATACTTTGCTTGAGGATACATCATTCATTCTGTATAGTTTTAGGGTTTTAGTGTGTTCCCACTCATCGCTTTCTAAATTAAATGGGCTTTTCATCTCCATTTTACTAATTTTTTTTTTCATTAAGTAGAATTTTATTTAGGACCTACTGATGTGCCAGTACTGATGGAAGTGCTGGAATGACATGAGTGAGCAAGACAGATAATATCCCTGCCATCTTAAATATAAGATTTATGTGGCACAGGAGCCTTCACAAGAAAATGAAGACCAGAAGAAGTGACTAAACTGAGTGTTTTCATGGTAAGTTCGATGAAGAGTGAAGAGTCATGGAAAGAGGTGATGGGACAAAGAGTATGAGGTAAGTAGAGCAACCTGGGGGAAACTTAGCAAGGCCTGTTGGTTCACATTCCTCTTTGTACCTTTTTCTTTGGAGATAAGAATGTTCCTTTCTTTCAGATATAGGAAGGCTGTCTCTCACAAGAGGTTTTATGACTTGCTTTAGGAGATGGTCAGAAAGTCCTTCCTGCACATGCCATTTCTCAAATTCCTCTGGCTTTAAATATTCAATACCCCAAGGTGTCATATTTTGAGGTAGTGTGTCCTAAACCCTGTTAGTCTCTTAAACTATCATGTGCAGACCACCCGCATCAGATCCACCTAGAGATTTCATAAAAGATGTAGATTCCTGGGCCACTCTCTAGCCACAGAATCAAAATTTCTGAAATTAGAGCTCAGGAATCTATTTTAATAAACTCTTGTGGTGGTTTTGATGCACTGTAGAATTTGTGAACCACTGACTTAGGAGAACATGATAATTGACTGCCATCAAATGGAGAAGGGAGCTGGTTTGTTCTCTGAAGCCCAGAGGGTAGAACTGGGGTAGATGTATAAAAACTTCTGAAGGATGGTTTTGGTCAAGGTTAGGAAGAAAATATAGACTGGCCAGCCTCAGGAGCCAGGGAGTACATGCCTACACCCTGGAACTGTTCAATGGGAAGTGGATTGACAAGGTCAAGAATGTTGCTGAAGAAATCTGCTTTTAGCTAGGTAGTTGCACTGGATGACCCTTTAAGGTTCTTTCTAACAAAGATGCTATGTTGACTTGTCCGTTGGCCTAAAGACACACACACACTACTGAATCGTAAACTCTTGGGATGGGATTCAACAATTTGTGTTTTAACAAGCCCTCCAGGAGAACCACTGACTAAGAGAAATAGAATCCCAGGGAAGTGAAGAGACTTGGCTACAGTGACAGTCTAAGAAAAAAAAAACAAACCAAAACTGGTTCCCATGTCTCGCCAACATCTTTTCTCTTCGTTAGGCACAAAGGACCTTCTGAAGCACATTATTTTCTCTTATAAAGGTCAACTGCTCAAAATCTACCATAAACATATTCTCACACACATTTAATATTTAGGATTGCTTATTGAGCATTGTTGAACTATTGGACATGCCAATATCTAACAGTAGAGGAATGGCTAAATGAATATCACTGATCTCAATGAAATTTCTTAAAAGAAATGTATTAGAGCTATGGAAAAACATGGATTTATCTCTAGTATATATTGTTAAACAGAAAAGCAAGTTGCCAAATGGTATAAAATGTGTGATTCAAGTTAAGCTAAAAAATGCAGGATTTTTTTTCCTCTCTCAATCTGTGTGTATACCTGTTTGCGTACACGTGTATCCTGAAAGAGAAAAAATACCAAAATAACAGTGGCTCCTCTAGAGAAGCCCTGATGGGGGCAGGATGCTGGGAAATGGAATTAGGGGTGCAGAAAGAAAGACTTTAGTAATATTTAATAACATCAAATATATATAATACTAAAAAATTTTAGAGAAAAGGATATTCATACATTCATTTTGCAACTAAAAATTAATTTCAAACATTAGGTAAAATTGTTATGATTTAATTATAATGGGCTCAAATCCTGGTCAAAAAATCATGTAGCTTCTAATTTGATTAATATCACGTGCTTCTAAGAAGAACTGTCCCCAGTCATACGGCAGGGTGTTAACCCTTTTCTTATTTTAAAATATTCCTTGAGGGACCCTCAGTCTACATCAGTGACCACCCAGACTGTCTACTCAGATACCCAAAATACAGGACAATTATCTGAACAATTCAATTCATATAAATAATTTTCTCTTATGTAGATAATAGAGGAAACTGAGCTATTTTGGCTTGGACAATTTGATAATGACCCCCAATTGCCCATTTCCCTTTAGTGTGTATAAAAATCCAGATTTAGTTTATTAAGTTCTTTTTCATATTTACTATAAGTGCCTTTCATTTTTTTCTCTTCTTGTTTGGCCTTCAGTAAAGACAAAACAGCTGGCCACCATCTGCTACCAAAAAAAAAAAAAGTCATTATATCCATTATGTCCTTAGAAGACTTTTAAATTTGGGCCTTGGGATAAGAAGTCATGTTGATCTATATTAGACAGTGGAAATCCTGAGACTGTAAATTCCTTATAATTCAGTATTATTCACTATAGCACTCAACACACACAATAGGCGCTTAATAAATGTTTCTGAGGCTGCTACTGCTGCCTGCTCATAAGCTTTAAATGGGAGGCCTTCTGAGGAAAGAAAGTTAATGGGAATTAGAATCAGGCTGAATCTATTCACACATTAATTTGTAATAGAAAGTTAACCTTTAAAGTGATTATTCTATTTTACAACTAGCAAAATTATTAATGTATTTTATTCTGATTGAATTCTACAGATGGATTTTTCAGTGAACACTGAATGTGTCCAATGATCTCATTTACATATTTTGAGGATGGGCTTTGAAATCCGATAGACTCTTATTTCATATCCTGACTCTACTACATACTATCTGCGTGATTTTAAGCCAGTTCTCTCATTTGTAAAACTGGAATAATTTCACTGGTTTGGGTGTCTATTGCCAATGTTTGGTGAGAAGATGATATATGTAAAGCACTAGCATGAAATCTGCTATAAGCAAGTGATCAATAAATGCCCCTCTCTACTTCTTCCTTTCCTTTCTTTGACAAAAAAATTATTTTTCTTTTCCCCACCCCAAACTGGCATAAAAAAGTAGCTAGTAATCTTTTCTCTGAGTCATCTCTAAACCATGATGCTTAGGGGTAGGCAGACATTACCGTAAAGCAAATGGAACATACTAGAACATTAATGGCTAAGAGGTCAACTGTGGGTCAGCTGATGGGCTGGGCAGTGGTTTACTAGTGCCACGTTGAGGGGAATTCTACATCTGCACTCTGAAGGAAATTTGCCTGAGGCCTAGCTCTGTAGCCAGAGCTGGAGAGTCAAGTGGTGCTCATACGGCGTCTCTGTGCCAGGAGGTTTCCTCACATTCTCTCCCTCTCCCTTTTTTCCTTTTTCCTCATTACTTCCCTCATTCTTTTTTTTTTTTCTTCTGACTCATTGTTATCATTAGCTAACATAAGTTAATCCCACTAAAATTTGTTTTAAGGACTCTCCAAGTAGGGACACAGAGTTTTCGTTCGGCCATTGACTTCCAGAGTAAGCTGGGCAGCCAATCCAAAGGTCCAGAGTGGCTGACTTCTCAACTGTGTTGATACTGTCTATCACCTTCATAACATCTTTCTTCTTGTTTTCCTTTGTTATATCTTCTTGCACTGTTTCCATTGCTCCCTGTGTTTCTATTTCTACATGGGTGCTTCCCTATAACTGAATTAGTCCAAGAGGATGCTGACAGTACAGACATTAGGAAAATCAGGAAAGACAGAAAGTCCAGACTTATTACCACCACCACTTAATATCTTTGGAGAACAGTGTGATTGATATTATCTCCTGTAACCATTTTGCGTATCACCGCTACACATTTCAGGCTGAATTTGCAGAGTTGTCAACTAAAGAAATAATTTTTCTGGTACCTAAAAAGGTGAAAGACAGCTGTCAGCAATGTGGATACCATGAGAAAGGTAGGACCTTAAAAGAATGAGTTTTGGGATTTTGAATCATCTATAGCCATAGGCAAGTTGGAGAGGATTCTCAGCTCAGGTGAGACCAATTTGAACCCACCTTATCCCTAAAAAAGGAGGGAGGTGATCACAGAAATTCTTTCCAGTCTACAGCAACCCACAGAGACTGATACTGCCACCTCCCAGAGATGACACCTGGAAGAAGCTACTTTACCTCTCTGGCCTCAGCCTCCTCTGTAAAATGGGAAAATAGGACCAGGCTACCTTTTCGAGTCTTTCAACAATATTGTAGAAGGTTTTTTAAAAATGTTTTTTGTTTATCACACTAATCAAGGTTATATCAATGGTTATGTAAGAGTTAAGAGAGAAACTAAGTCATTTAAGGTCTCACCTACATAAAAGGCATCAACACCCCCCCCCACACACACACAGTTGGGGAGGAGCGAGCAACTCACTCCCTCAATTAAACAGAGAGAAATGGGCAGAAATGACAGTATACAAAGGCAGTAGTTGTTAGAGATCCCTCCCAGAGAATGCCACCACTCAACTGCTGATCCCATGTGGAGACTGTTCACATAAGCATGAAATATATTTTACTTACAGCATTGAAGTTGTCCATTATCCTAAGTATTATCTCTTAACATGTCCCTCACTACCATATAGACCAATTTGTAGGGAATTGAGGATTCTGCAGATATACTAGCTTACCTGAATGGCATATTAAGATTTATTTTATGGCAGGGTCTCACCTACGTTGTTACAGGTAAAAGGAAAAGAAATCCAGAATGTCCTGTGAGAGAGAGAAGGCATGGCATCACTATCCTAGCTCCTGGAAGATTTACATTTCCTTATTCAATGCTGACTACCCAGAGAAAAAAGAAGAAGCTTTATTTTTTGAAAATTGAAATTTGGATATCAGGCTTTCCTAAGATGTTTTGATTCTTCTGTGATGTTGATATTTCTCTTACCTCCTGTCCTACGAGTGAGTACTAACCTTGGGGCTCTGTAAGAGATTGTCAGGGACCCTGTCCACATAGCCGAAGTTTTCACAGTGATAACTAATGATGTTCAGTTCACTTTGTAAGAGCCAAAAAAATTTGTTGCAGGTGTAAAACTGCCAATGCACCTTTCTATGGTGATGGAATGAAAGGATCCCCAGTATTTTGCCTGCTTCTACTCAGGTACTTCTGCACTTGCTAATTCTTAAGCTACTATCTTGAGGAAGGAAGAAGCTGAGTAGCAAGGAGGAAGAAATGAGTGAATTATGAGGAACTGAAAGTATTCATTTATTAAAATTCACTCAGCCCTTTAGTCATTTAGTTAGTCCCTCATTGAATTAATAAACATTATATTTCTTTCTGTGTGATAAACATAATTAGTGACTTTCCCATTTATATCTCACTTCTTCCTGGCTCACCGAATGAACACCAGCTTTCCTTCTGGTGACAATGTGCTTAGCCCCATTCCTGTTCCCCGCTTTCTAAGCCCTTTTCTGCAGCTAGGAATGGTCATGTGACTCAGTTCAGACAAATAAAAGGTATGTGAAATGGCTTCTGGGAAAATGTTTTCTTGCTTAATAAAAGCGGGTCAAATGTGACTGGCTTGGCCATTCATCTTGCCCCTTTCTTCTTGCCTAGAATGTAGGATGTTGCCTGGAGAGGCAGCAGTCACCCTGTGACCATGAGACTAGAAGCCAACTCCCACACAAAGGATGAGAAAGGAATAAAATGAGACCAGCAGGTATTCAGGGCTTTAATGACCTCATTGAACAGCTAAAAACTAACATTTAACTAAATTAAAAATGAACATTAAAAATAGCTTACCTCTAAATTTCTTTTTGTGAGAATCAAACAAACCTATTTACCAGTTTTTCTTGATTTGGGCAATTTTGCCCCTCAGGGGACATTTGACAATATCTGGAGATATTTTTTTATTGTCACAAGTTGGGGGCGGGAGGTTATTGACATCTTAATAGGTAGAAGCCAAGGATGCTGCTATACACCTTACAAGGCACAGGGGCAGACTTCCACAACAAAAAATTATGTGGTCCAAAATGCCAGCAGTGGTGAGATAGAGAAACCCTGGTTTGAGCCACTAAAAATACTTGCTAGTTATTCATAGTCAAATGCATTTCTGACTGATAGTTTCCCTCATTCAGGAAACACTGAACATACACCATCATCCAGATACCATACCATGTAGGACGTCATCCCCTCAGAATTCTACACTCTAGTGGGGTAGGCAGACATGTTAGGGTAAAAATAAAAGTATATGCTCTAAAACAAAGTTTTAAGCATCCAATTGTGGGAATACAGAGGATGGAGCAACTACCAGCGTGGGGCGTCCAGGCGGGCTTCAGAGAGAAGGTGCCTGGACTGGAGGTTGAAGGTGGGGAGGCGGCGACCACACAAAGACTTTCCACCAGAGAAAAGAGGAGGTGCAAAGGCTAAGCATTGTGCAATGATTGTACACGGGCCTGGAGGGTCCAAGGTCAGGCTGACAGCAGTCTAGGGTATGTGAGGCAGAATGGTAGGGAAAAAATGAGAATAATTGTTTGGTGACAATTACAGAAAGCTTTGCCTGCTGCTCTAAAGGCTTTGGATTTTATCCTATAGGCAATGAGAAGCAGGCACAGATTTTTAGTCATGAGAGTCACATAATCATCTTTATATTTTCAGAAACATAACTCTGGTGGCAGTGTGAAGAATCATGTAGAGTAAGCAGGCTAGTGTTAGGAAGACACATTCAGAGGCCAGGCAAAGATTCAGTTGAGAGACGATCAGTAGTATTCTGAAGTATAGCAGTGACTAGTCAAAAGTAGAGAATGAATGTTTAGGATGTTCTGCATCATACGCTCTTTTGTGATTATAATATACATTTTCTATTAATTCAAAGATAACTAAATGCAAGAGTGTGCCTTCTCTATCTTTGTGTTCTCAACACCTGTACAGAGTTTGCCATATTGGTAGGTCCTCATTACACATTTTGCTTGATAACAAAGAGGATATGTTGATGGTGAAGAACTGAGGAGCCCTGTGGGTTGGTGGGTAATAAGACATGCATATCTGCCTCTTGGGTTCATCCAGGTGTCACTCTGGATAGAGCCTAAAGAAGGACAAATTCAAGAGTCAAACTCCAAATATGAAAGACTTGAAATTAAAGGTCAACTCTAAGAACATCTGAATGTCTAGGGTCAATCCGGACCCTCCACTGGCAAGAATATATGGATCTCAAACGATTGCTCTAGAAGCCAAGAAAGTCAATTGGTCCACTCTGGAGATACCCACAGGGAGGAGTTTTGTGGGTCTCAGTAGAGTATAGATAGATAAAAGCAGCAGAAATAAAGTACCTTTGTTGAAAGGGCAAGGGGATAGAATCATTTGTTCCACATTTGTTGAACACCTACTATGTGCCAGGCACTCTATTAGAGATGTAGATACATACATAAAGGTAGAAGTGTATAAATGGCTTTTTAGGAGATATGTCTTAAGGCACTTTGATTCTTCACAAATGTTACGAAGCAATGATTGTGTCCATAATCCTTGGCATTCACAAGGCTTCTCTGAGCTGCTAGAGATCCTGCTACTACTAGGAAAGTGGTAATAAGATCAGGTAACTGTTTCACAAAAAAAGGCACATCAGAACCAATATGCCTAACAAATGTATTTCCTTTTTAAAATCACTCCTTCCCCAATTCCTTGGGAGATTACATGAATGTTCTATTGCCACAAACATTTCAGAGATTCATTTTTAGAATCGCTATCTGAGCTTCCATTTTCGAATGAGCCTCAAAGTTGATAAATTTTTATTGTGTATGCATGTTAAGTTTTAGAAATAGTCAAGATTAATTTAGACCTAATTCTAATATAAAAGGTGATCAGTGTGGGTGTTCCTATAAGTCAAATGAAGTATTTGTGTGCTTAGGTCTGAAGGAAGCTCTAAATAAAAATATTTTGAGTAACAGCATGGTTCATTAGGATAAATGTATGGTTTCTGAAACTGCTGAGAGGATCGTCTTCACCCTCAGTGAATATGAAAAACTAGTATCCATTTCCTTAAACCGCATATTTAGACACAAGTTCTTCTATGCAATTGTGTGTCCTTTCTGCCACTGCCAAGGAATTCTATACGTTCACAATCCTTCATTAATTTCATTTGAATTACAAAGGGAAACATAGAAAAAGAATAATCAGGAATATTAAACCATTGAAAGGGAAGATCTTAAAGAAAATTTAAGGTGTTATGCCCATTAGGCAGATCTCAAATAGTCCCAGGACTATAATATACAAAATCCCACATGAAAGAGAAGTGGTATTTCTTAGTTGGAAATTCCCTACATTATGGTATGTAAAACTACAATGTCTGGGTCAGGGAGTAAAAATAATATTTAAGAAAAATTGTTTATGAATTATAAAAAATATGATCTACATTTAAAAACTTATTTTATATTTTTAATTTTTTTGTTCCTTAATTTTATTCATTTGTATTTTAAACAGGAAATGCACTCAAGGAATGACTGGGTAAAGATGGTATATTGAACCTATACATTTACTTATTCTCTCTTCTGAAATCCAAGTAGAATGACAGCAAGAGGATTTAAAAAAAAAAAAAAGGTTTAAGTGCTTTGTGAAGATAAAGAGAAAGGAAAAAGAAGATAAGCACAAAATTTTGATAACAAGAAGGCAGATGGAAAATGGTAAATTTAGCAACCTGAGAAAGCTGAATCCAAACCATAATGGGGAAAGATGAGAAGCATTTCGATTTATGGCAAAGAACACAACTAACCCAAAGACTCAGAAATCAACAGCCCAGGAACCTCTGAGAGTGTGAGTGAAGAAAGAATTAAAAGAATTTCTTAAAAGTTAATTAAGAAGCAGTCATACTCTCAGATTTTCTTCCCCAACCCTATAGGTAGGCTTTCTAGAATAGAAGGATTCTGCCCATAATCACCCAGAGCTGCATAGTACTGAACCGAAAGCAGAGGGAGTAAATGAACACTTATATGTACTGAATGTGGAGTTTTCCCATTCGCTGCTTCTACTGGAATTGCAGAACCTTGGTAGCTGGATCTAGATAGAAGGTTGGCTATTACAATCCTTTTGAGGGCAAACATCAGTCTTTTTATTGAATAAAAATTATAAAATCTTTATAATTCATTTGGTAAGTGACTATGTGATGCTTATTTGAGCTGCTGTGGTCAGTGAGAATGTCACAGGAATGCCATGGAGTCCATAACTCTTCCTAAAGGGTAAATCTGATTCAGTTTGGACCCCATTTAGGACTAAAAGGTATAGGGGGGCTTCTTTTTATTGCGCTGAAGAGGCAGAAAGCAACAAGTTGCTTCAGAACCCAAAGATAACTAAATGCAAGAGATTGTACAGAAAGAAGGAAAAACTGCAGACCCATGGAAACAGAAAGAAGCTTTTGTCAAGAGAATAATAGATCATGGTGAGTGTGAAAGGGAAGAAGCAGCCTTACTGAGCAAAGTAATTATTAAAGACTTTACTTAAAGTGCAAATAGAAGCTGGGAGGGAGACCATAAGAAAGGAAAGTGGAATTCAGCATGATCCTATGCGGGACAAAAACATCATGACCCACAATGATTAAGATCAGAGGAAAATGTCAAATCCAAGAAGATGAATTCAAACTGGGCCAGAATCAACTGTGAGTTTTCTAATTCCTTAGTGAAGTAGACCTGGAAAGTGTTTTCAGAAACCCACTGAGCAGCATAGTTATGTTTCAAAAACCGAAAAACCTGAGAAACAAAAAGCCAACTACGCTTAGGTTAACTATGCTAAACTATATAGTTCTTATCACAAAGTTAACACTGTTATTGTCAACAAAATTTTTATTCTTCTTAGATAATTCTAAATTAAAGACCTTCTCTAGGTAAATAGCTAGACCTTCCTGCACTGTTTCAGTAGATTCCAGGGAATGGAATGGTCAAAAAAGAGGGGTAATGGATGCCTATGGATTTAGCCTATCCATCCTCTCCTTCTTTTAACTGAGCCCCATAGACCATGGTTTAGTGGGGCTGACTCTATGCCCTGGCACTTGACTGAAGACCCTGCTAATAATTCTTCTGGGCGCAGTTATTGGTTTTAGTGTGGGCATGAGACTTAAGTAGGGACAACCAGAGAGTTCCTTGTATGGAAACACTCAGGAACTTACTTGCTGCTGTTGTTGCTAAGTCTATAAGATGCTTCCAATAGGAGCTTCCAGGGAACATCTTTGCCAACATGTGAGAAAGAATTGCCTACTGACAAGAAAGTCAAGAAAGAGAAAAACAAAGCTGATTTAAAATAGACAATGGCTGTTGAATTGTACACTTGAAACTTCTTGGATTTTGTTGATCAATGCCACTCCAATAATTTTAACTTAAAAAAAAGAACTTAAAGAAAAAAAGATAATGGCTTTGTAAAATTGCTTGATGCCCTGGATCCTGAGATATTTTTGGATTTCCTAGTTATTGTAAGGCATTATACATCCCTTTTTAAATTTTGCTTCAACTTGTTTGAGTTGAATTTTAGTGACTTATTGAAAGCTTCCTGACTAATACACCAAGGAAGTGGCCTGCTTTTACAGGCTATTGCTTTAATAAGGCATATTTTGCGCTGTTTTAGGGAGTTCTAAGTGGTCCTGTTTTTTTCTGGAGCTGAGAGGTGGGGAGATGAGAGAGAAGAGGCTGGAAAGCAGGAGCCAGAGCAGGGAATTTTCTTTGTCCTATTAAGCTTGTCTCTTTTGGGGCAGGGAGGAAATCAATGTTTATTATAGAGAGAATGAGGCAAATTTGTTTAAATGTCACCCTTGTAATGTTTTAAATTCTAATAATAGTATCTTCAGGCTAGGTTTAGAGGCTTATTATCATCTTATTAATGGTTTCTTAACTTTTCTTGATAAAGAGCTACTTATGACTTACCTAAATCTTATGCTCTAACAACTTAGATTCTACTTTACAACGCAAGTTAAAGTTAACCTCAACAAACCCAGCTTTATACCTGTCATGTACTTCAGAAGAGCAAGGACCAGAGTCAGTCAGGAGATGGTAAAAGACTATAGTGATGAAGGAGAATGAGTAAGAGTTTGAATCAATTTAATAAACGTTTATGAAACATCTAATTTGTGTCAGGCACTGCGCTGGACAGTGCAGATATAAAGTTGGCTGAAAAATATCCTTGCCTCCCAGGTGGTTAATATCAAGGTAAGAGATAGGCAGGCAGATAGATACTACCAATGAGGTTCATCAGAAGGGCTCCTCACCCAACCTGGTAAGTCAAGAAGGGTGTTGCAAGAAGAAAATGCCTATTCAAAATCCCAAGGAATGAGCAGGAGTTAGCCTGGTTAAGTCAGCCCATGGAGGACTTGGGGGAGGGTGATTCAGGCAACTCAGCATGAGCAAAGGCATAGAAGCATAGCATAGCATGGGGTGTTTATGAAGCTCCACGTAGTTCAGTTTTTGCTGGAGTGTGGGCTGAGAGATGAGAAGATAACAGAAAAGAGACTGGAAAGGTGGGCAGGATCCAGATCAGCGAGACACCCCTCCCCTCCCCCCCCCCCCCCACCCCCGTATGAGGCAGAGGACTAAAGCTTGGTCAGTGGAGGCTTATGTGATTATTCCAAATAAGGATTGTAATCAAGGAAGCAACATGTTGAGAGAGGAATTTTATGTAAATCATATTCTGGTGGCTCACTGAAGAATAGAATAGGCTGGAGGTCCATTTAGGAAGCTACGTCGAGCTTGTGGGCAAAAGAGCTTTAAAAAGCCTAGAATAAATATAGATCAATAGAATAGAACTAAGAACTTAGAAATAATTTATGACCAATTTATGGTTGGTTGATTTTTAACAAGCATGCCAAGATAATTCAACAGAGGAAAGAATAGTCTTTTCAACAAATAGTTCTGGAAAAGCTGGATATCTATATACAAAAGTTGGACTTCTACCACATACCATCTATAAAAAACTCAAAATGGACTGTAGATATTAACACAGAGCTAAATTATAAAACTCATAAAAGAATACATAGGAATAAATTTTCATGTCCTTGAATTAAGCAATGGTTTCTTAGATATGACCCCATAAGCATGACCAACAAAAGAAAACATGGTATAATTAAACTTCATCAAAATTAAAAACATCTATGCTTCAAAGAACATCATTAAGAAATTGAAATGACAACCCACATAATGGGTCAAAATATTTGCAAATCATATATCTGGTAAGGAGCTAGTATCCAGAATATAAAAAGATCAACAGTTAAATAAGCAAAGGACCTGAATAGACATTTTCCCAAAGGAAATATACAAATGACCACTATGCATATGAATAGATGCTCAGTTTAGATAGTGGTAATGGTTGCACATCTCTGTCAATATACTGAAACCATTGAATTGTACATTTTTAAAGGGTGATTTTTATCATATATGAATTATGTTTCAATTAAGCTGCTGTTAAATACTACTACCACTATGACTACTATTACTACTACTACTGCTGCTGCTGCTGCTGCTGCCAGACATTGGGAGAAACAGGTGATTAATAAAGCCTTAAGACAAGGATGGGAAATCCCCAAGGGACTCTTGTTGAGAAACTTCAAAGGTAAAGTTAGCAGAACCTGGTGATGGACTGTTTGACGGAAGTGAGAAGACAAGACAAAGGTGACACCTAAATTCCTGGAGGAAAGGAAGTAGAGGAAGAGAAGGGAGAATGAGATGAAGGAGATACCAGGGCACCATGGCTCTCAAGCCATTGTGAGAAGTGGAAGCTGCTGCTGAAAGAGTTTCATTCTGTTCAACAGACATTGATTTAACCACTGTTATGAATCGGGTCCCGAGAGGTGTGGGCCTTTCTGGAAGACTTAGCGGCAAAGTAAGACCTAGGAAGCTGCATATAACCCCTGAAAATATTCAGGATATGGGCTCTGTATCTTTCTGCCTTCATATCATACGGACAAGGAAACATATTTTACAGAAATGTTAGGTTAATTGCCAAATATAATGCTATTATATCAGACCAGAAATCTGATCTCTTTACTAAAGTGCATTATGTACTATAATAGTTTAATAAACAAACCGTAACACTTTGACTGAACGTACTGTCCTATCCTCTAGACATTTGCCAGAATGCATCCCAACACACGCAGTCATATGTGTTTGCCCCAGTGTAGACCTTCTGTCAGACCATACTTCAGAGCCAAATGACCATGAAGCCATGAGCATTCATAATCATTTTCGGTGGTACCCCTCAACAGCATAACATGCAGGAGGTTTCGGCTACCTGCCCACCACTGCCAGGTGGCTTCTTTCATGCCTACCTCAGAATAGATAAATACTTCCAACCCACCTGGCCCCATTGATGAGAGAGTGATGGAAACAACTCTTTCCTTGAAGACTCCATGAATGAAAAATGTAAAGGGGATTTCCAAGTCATTTAGCCAGAAAATTAAAAGATGATAGGACAAGGAAGTATTTTAGGTTTGGCCAAGTCTGTAGACTTGGGTGACTTAGGGAAGTTTTTCCCCATTCTGGAACACAACAACATAATCCCCAAACACTGCCTTTCAGGCGTGCACATCAGGATTTCAATCCTGAATGCCAGAAAATACAAAAAGGTAAAGAATAACATTAAACAAGCGTTTATCTTTTATTTACCTCCACCTGATAAACTTGAATAGCTCTGCTCTCTGTCTTTGTTTTGTCTGCATATTTCCTGCTAAGAGTTTACAAAACAGCACCCCTGAACAGGAAGATAAGAGGTACACCTATTTGTTGAATAACATCAAGGGGGAAAACTGCTAACTCATCCATTTTGTTGTTAAAGTTACTCAAAAGGATCAAAACACCAATTAACTTGCTGGTTCAGAAATCTTTGATACTCTCAGATTTACTGACATTTTGAAACTCTTGTTCATACTTGCCTAATGGCTTTCTGATTACGAACAAAGAAGTGCCAATCTGTTTAGCATTTGACCTGTTTTCTTAAATATTTTTATGTATTCAACACTTAGTGGCTAAAAATATTTGACTAGTAACATTCATGTGCTAAAATAGTCTATTCTTTTTCTCGTTCTATCTCCAAATTTGAAAGAAAAAAGAAGCTCGAAGGCACTTCTTTTTTAAAGCCATTTCATTCTTATTTTAAATTTAAAAGCTCTCATCGCGGGGTTTATTTTTTCCCCTTTCTTCTCTATGGAATATGTAGTGACATTTGGAATACTTGATGAAGGAGATTACCACATTATGACTCATCCTTCCCAAAGAAGAATTTGGAAAAATGACCTCAGAAAGGAGGTAAGAAGAAATAAAAGATGGCTGATAGGGTGTGGCAGATTTTATAATAGATTTTAATTCTCCTATCTGAATATCCTCAGACAACAGTGCTTTTCAGAGGTGGTTTTTTGTTATTACAGTCCTTCATTTCTTCACAGAAAGTTTTGTGAACATTCTGTCCATAATCATATGCATATACAAGGTATGCCTATAGCAGCTGTGCAGAAAGAAATGGCATTTCTACCGGAGGTAAAAGCAATTTCTGGGTCTAAAAAGCTCCATAACGATTTCAACAAAGATTGATTAAATGCAATGAACTGAGGAGATTAAAAGTGTGGATGCCGAAGCCAGATTGTTTGGATTCAAATTTTGACTACCATTTATATACTTGGGACCTTGGGAAAGTCACTTGATTTCTTTCTGTCCCTCGATTTCCTAATCTGTAAAATGGGGATAATAATTTGAACATAAAGGAGGCTCTATAATGAATCCAACAAGCCCATGACCAAAATTAACCTCACAGGATGAACTGATTATAAATTCCTAACTGGACAGGTCATGGCAGGTAGCTACTACGCACTTATAAAAGGTTTATCTTCACCTTCAGCTAGCCCTGTTCATTGTGCTCCTGCATCGAGTTAACACACTTTCAAAAGCCAGAAGTAATTCTTTTTTCCAGGCCCCTCAGAGGCATAACCACCCTCAAGGGAGCACATAATCTTATTAACTGTCCTGTAATCCAATCATAGAGATTTCCCTGACTTGCTTTCTCCCACCTTCACGTTATCTTCCTTACATTCCCTTCTTAAGTCCAGATATATAAAAAGAACTGAAAAACTGTCATTCCCTAGAGCAACTGGGATCTTGCTTCCTGGCATGTTGTCAGTTTGGCTCAAATAAACTTTATAAAAATCCTTTATAGTCAACAATAACAGAGCCTAGATTACAGGGTTGTTCTATGGACCAAATGAGATTATTCACTTAGAACATTTTAGGTGCTATGTAAATATTAGCTATTGTATTATATTATGCCACTGTTTTAGCCTGGGTGCATTCATGTCTGCCAGAATCTTGGCCCATTTATAGAGAGGTATTTGGTCATACCAATTAATTATCTAGAGATTTTTAAAACTAAGGATATATAACCTATAAATATCTATGGGCATTTTTATTTTTTAAATGTGATCAGAAGGGAATTTAATCTGTCCTCCAGATCACTGCAATTTAGTTGGAGCACAATAAAAATGCAACATTTAAGCAAGTAAATGTTAGCTGGTAACTGGCCAATAACGTGTTTGGAGGCAAGCAGGCGGTGGGAGCAACCCCAGGGGCCGCAGATGGCCCCAGCAGAGCTATATTTAACATAATGTATTTCTCAAGATGCAAGCCTGACCTTTTCACAAACTCTTCGAAGGGGATGCGGTGGGAATACCCCTGCCGGCGGATGCTGACCGTCTCCAGGATCCCTGTGGAGCGAAGCTGGGCCAGCACTCTCTCTTGAGAGAACTTCAGGGCCTCTCGGTCATCATTGGGTTTAATGCAGCGCACAAAGTGGGGCTGTCCAACCACCATTTTGGAGAGCAGATCCATCAGAGAATACTATCAAGGGAAAAACACACATGAAATGAAGCTACCACGAATATAACAGATAACTGCTTCCAGGGGCCTCCAGAGCACTTTGTTGGCTTGTAAATAACTCATGGACCTTTATTGAGGCTGAACAAGAAACCAGCAATAGATGATAATATAAGTTCTGATGAGTACTTATGAATGCTTGAGGATTCAAAAGTATTCTTTCAACATCACCTAGTCCCAGGCAATGCCCTCATGTGCCAGAAACTTATGTGCCTACGAACATGCTTATGTTCCCCAGAACTAGCTCCTCTCTGGTATTCCAAGGTGAAACCCCATAACTGTATTTGTAATTTAAAATGCCCAGCTTTTAGAGAAGGGGTTAGTTGCTTCTTCAGCCCAAGAACTATCAGAAAGTCTAAGAGAATCCTACTGATGCCTAGTAGAGAAAAACAAAGAAGGCAAAGAAAACAAGAAAATTGGAGGAAAGAAGATTATAATAAAGATTAACTAGCACACACTGAGTGGCTGGCATGAGGCTCTCACAGAGAGAAAATACATGGAAAAGGAGAGAAAGCACATGTGCAGGAGACGTCTCAGCTGTTCCTTGGGGGCGTCCACTTTTGAAGTTCCTCTTTTGGACACACCTTCAGGAGCAATTATAAGCCAATCAAGAAATCAGTTCATTATTTCATAATCACACCTCCCATTGATCCAAAATGGTATTGCCTAGCTTGCCAACACGTCTTATTTCTTGGATTTAGCATTTGGGACCAGTATTTAGCATGGGAATATTTCTGAAAAACTATAAGTCAGGGCTTCTCTGATGATAGAGGGATTCTAGGATCTTGAGGATGACTTCACAGAGTTGCTCCGCACCTCCAAATCCTGTGGGGGACACACACACACACACGCCCGTGCACGCCTTAAGACACAAAGAGGATATAGCTTCTAAAGGAGACAGCACAGGGTGCATCTCAAGATAAGAAATAAGTGGCAATTAGAAATGTACAACTGTGGGTGATGAAACAGAGGCTGAATGCCTTCCTCCAGAGAAGCCGTAGCATGGAACAGTGCATGGATAAAGTGCTGGACTCACAGGCGTCTGAGCCCTGGTAATTCATACCCTAAGCCCAATTCTAGGCTGCCTCTGAAGCACAGTTGGCTAGGTCAGAGTTCTTGGCTTTAGATCCTTTTGAACCTGCTATAGCTTTCTGTAGAGCTTGCTATCCATGGTGCCAGCTCCTGGATCAGCCTGCCTGGCAACTCCAGCTCATGACCCTGCTTCCCACCTGACTTCCTATCCCTGCCAAGCCCCTTCCTGGGGTGACCCCACTTTACAACCTTATTCTCCTGTCCCTGGGATCAGTAGTTCTGTCTTTGCACTGATAGCGTCTCTACCATGAAACTGGCTGGAAGTTAGCTACCAGTGGTACATGATATCTGTGTCTTATCTTTCCTATATAATATGCATTTAACAGAGCCCTTTGAGAGACAACATTTTTACTCGAAGGAATCATTTTACTAGATGAAATAGCAGGAATTTGGCAGAAGAGATGGGAAGTAATTGGGCTCAGTCAGGCAAATGGGTCTTGCAGTGGGTCAATTCAAGCTAGGAAAATAAAGTCAAACCTAAGACAGATTCTCTCAGGATCTGAACTTGATAAGCCACCTCCCAGAATTTTATTAACTACTTTATTTTTCCAGTAAATATGCTGAAAAAGTGGCTAAGTCCAGTCGATTAAGGCCAAGAAGCAGCTCAAATGCTAACAAAACCAGCACATTCAACGGGCATGACTGTGTGGCAGTGGCAGAGATGGCTTTCTGTGGACTCTTGGGGTTTCATTTTCATTTGATTGAGATCAGAGAGCATAGTAGTCAGAGGTAGGTTTCCTGCTATAATTTTCTCTCCCCACACTCCTACTTTTCTTAAATGACTCTTGTGCTTTGTTCTTGTTTCAGTGACTCTGTCAGATCTGGGCCTCTTGTGTGAAGGAGGCGGCAAGTCCCTTTTGTAAGCAGGCAGACTAGAGATCAAGAAGATTCCATACCCGGAAGTAAGAAGCCATGGTCTGTCTCTTCATGTTGGTGGTTTCTTCTGGATGCCGTATTACCTCCAGAGTGTCCACCTGGAACACAGGCGGAGGGAAGTGGCTTGAGAATATCGACAATTCATTTTCTAGCTTTTTCAAAATAGGAAATACTGTTTAGTCAAATATCTGAGGGGCTTTGATGTTTACAACACTACGGTGAACACTATGGAGAAAATTTTTAAAGACATATAAAAGCAAAATAGAATTTGTACTGTTCTACTCACTTGACAATGACCACACTCTGCAAAGTACCATATTGTCTAAGTATAAACCCCGTCAGTGTTATTTCTATATTTCTTATGGGCCCCTGTTAAGTTCTGCAATAACGCCACACAAAACCAAACTATTTCTTAAAAGAAAACTGGGCACAGGCCCATGAAGCTAGGTGATTATAAAGACATGGGCCCAAAGCCCAAGTTAAACCACAAAGAATTAGATGAGGTCCAGTGGCCTCGCTGCCACACCCCTCCTGCCTCCCGCAGTTCCCACGTGCGCACTGCAAACCCAAGCTTGAGATATACCTGTTCCCATTCATTTGTCCAACTACTTGGGCTGACTACAAGGATTTATGAATAAAGACAATCATAGGAATCGAATGCAAGCAGCCTGTGTTTTGTTATTGGACCTCAACAGTAAAAGCCCTGCTCCACACACATGAAGCTATTTGGTTTGCAGAGTGCAGGAGTGGCATTTCAGCACTGGCCTCGGCCACGGCAGCTTCCCATCTGCTCCGAACAGGTGGCAAGGGTACGAGACGGGGACATTTGAACTGGAAGATGCTGCTGTCAGCACGCGTGTTCTGCTCGGCGGACTGCTGTCGAGGCAACCGCTTCCCTATGGGGTGACAATGTCTGCAGCATTGTTCAACAAACGTGAAACGTGGGTGCTGCAGGGACAGGAACACCAGGAGCTGGGAGAATAATGAGGCTTACCACCAGGGGTAGTTAGGAGACTGTGTGCAAAATGGAAAGATGCTTCCACGGGCTTGGAGAAAGAAAACAGGGTTATTTAAGAAGGGGAATAAAGGTGGAGTCAAGTTTTCAAACACTAGAAAAGCCACCGAGATAGTGAGTGAGCAGAAGTGTGAGGATCTCTCTTAGGGAGGAAGTGTCCGGGAGCGGTGCAGCTCTCTTTTCTAGCTGCAGATCGGATGCGTTCCCAAAGCCATCGTTCGTTTGTATGCAGCTGAAGCAATGGTACGACCACCCACAGGTCTGACTTTTTAAATTTGTTGAATGAGAAAGGAGAAAACCAAAGGCTCTGTGTCGAGAAGGAAGGTTGCTCTGATATAGAAGAGGGAAAACAAACATGACACGCCCACCCCCCTGTGGAGATGTACTGTACTCCGTAGAGTCAGTCACCTAAAGGTTTCTTCCCCCATCCCATTCCCATTTGAATGGAGCGCAGAGCAGGTGAGGTTTGGGGCAAGTCCAGCAGGACCAGAGGAAATAAGATCTTGGCGAGGGTCTGCCTTCAGTCAAATGCAAAGTCTGAGTTTTCTTAAACCTTTTTCTCTTTATAGTTCCCTCCCTACTTGACCTTCTGTCTGTCTGTCTGTCTGTCTGTCTCTGTCTCTCTCTCTGTCTCTCTCTGTCTCCCTGTCTGTCTGTCTGTCTCTCTCTGTCTCCACACCCTGCCCCCTCTCTCATACACACACACACTAAATTTTTAGGAATTTCCACTTCCTTTTACTCTTTAAAAACCACATCTTGCTTTGAACTTGTGCTTTTCCGCCTTCATTTCCCTCTCCTTTTATTCAAATTTGCCAGCCAGTGCCAGCCCCTTAGGCTCTAATGCACTATGAAAAGGCAGCTGAAAAACTCATCCAAATTCCTTTGATTAGTAGGATTTACCTGTTACCCTTCCTCAAAATAGACAGTGGACCCTGGCACTTCAGAATACTTAAGAGATCAGAACTCCTTGATGTACATTAATTCTGCTGAGACATAATTTACAAGATATTATATGTAATGTTTTCAAGATCAGTACCCATCCCTTGCAGCAAATTGGAAAAGTATAGAATGAAGCACTAATTTGCACTCCAAAGTTATATGGTTGGTGGGCTCCCCTGTCTAATCACTCAGCATGACTTCATGTTCTATCCTGCATTCATAGAGCAACTCTCAGGAAGTAAGTAAAAACCTATTCTGGATTATAGACAATCTGGAAATGTTAATGTTTGTTTGCAGTTCATCACCTACATATCTAGTACTATACTTTAAAGAATAATATGCTATTAGGGTATTTTATAAACTAAGAATTTGGAAAGGTCTGTGTTGGTCAAGGGTGTCTCATATTTGCATAGTCACGAGTTTCTCTTGGACACAGAGTGAATCTAAAAGGGAATTTTGGACAAGGGTCATGCCATAAGTTGCCTCCCTTAGCACTTCGAACTAAGAGGACTCTGTCTGCACTGGCCCTAGCATGAACTTCAGAGAATTCCAATGAACTCTAAAATATCAAAAGCAAAAGAGATGAGAAGGTTGTTGTTGAACCTAAGAGCTTGTCTTCCTGAGCTAATTTAGTTAATGATAGCCTCAATTAAAAGAAAGAAAGAAAAAAAGCTTCTTGGAAACTATCTAGAAAGGAGGTTTTATTAGGGACATCGTCTAGCAAATAGTTCTGCCCAAAGATGAGGATTTCAAACAGTCCTTTCCAAAATATAAGTTTTTACCTCACAGGAGGAAAAGAGACCAGAAATGCTTTCCTGGGCTCTGGTTGGGGCGAGAGTGGGGCAGGGGGGCACGTATGTGCTACAGAACACACGGTTTTGGAATCAGTTCAAATTCTGTCTCCTCTATTTACTAGTTGGATGGCCTTGGGTAGTAAGACCACGCACAAGAAATCAGTCAGTTCTCCTTCCATCACTAGCATGCCGGATTTAGTTTGTTTAGTGATCAATTTAGTTTTGTTCCCTGGCAGAAGGTGAGTACTAGACCCCATGCAATGCAGCAAGATCTTTTATTTATTCACAGAAAAAATACTTCCAATGAAACCAATTTCAAAACAATCAGTAGAACAAATATTCTGAATAAGACCATTGTCTGTTTGACCAGTATACTTTTCTCCTACAATACCAATTTATACAAACTATAAGCCGAATGGAGCTGAGCAAGCTTGCTTTTTGCTCACATGACTGATGTTCTGTCCTGTTCCTTGTGAGAGGTGCTGGTTAAGCCTTCAAAGCAGCCATGAATAAGGTTTACAAATTGTAGTATAGACTTTCAAGCCCATAGGGAATGAGCATGTTTCCAAATACATATAGACTGCACAATGGATGTTAGATGGTTATCGAAACATGAGTAATAAAACATTTGTTGTTTCCAGCGTGAAATGACTACACCACACACTTTGCTTAAATTACGTCACTGAATTCTCAAAATGACCGTAGGAGGTAAGTACTATTATTACTCCTATTCCATGTATGAAGAAGTCAAGGCTCAAAGATTTTAGGTAAATTTCCCAGTCTTGCAGCTAGTAATTGGCCATTACTCGATCTGAACCCCATGCTGTCTCATTCCAAAAACTACTTCTTTTTTTATTAAACTTATTGGGGTGACATTGGTTGATAAAATTATATAGGTTTTAAGTATACAATTCAATAATACATCATCTGTATATTGCATTGTGTGTTCACCACCCACAGTCAAATCTCCTTTTGTCATCATATATTTGGTCCCCTTTACCCTTTTCTACCTCCTCTCTCCCCACTTTCCCTCTGGTAACCACTGAACTGTTGTCTGTGTCCATGAGTTTTTATTTGTTTGCCAAAACTTACTTCTTAAACATTATATACTGTCTTTCTATGTTGTTTGATATAATGTATAAAAGTTATCTGAAAGCATCGTATTATTAAAAAGATTTGCCTCATATGTCAACAAATGTACTCTAGGATAAAGACAAACTCCAAAAAAGTCTCATAAACCATGTAGATTTCAGCAAATAATGAAAACCTGAATGATATTTTCCCCCTGGTCTTGGTTAGTACCCACTATTTGCATCCTGAAGCCTCAGAAGTGCTTATATTTATCTTCTTGACAAGGCCTTTTGTCAAGAATTTTTACCACGATCAAGTGACTCATCTATTTCTTAAAGGAAGATCCCTACATTATCACATCTATCAAAAGCTTCCATAGTGCTAAACAGGGAAGCAAGACAGACACTAATACCTGGCCCGATGTGGGGGTGCAGAATGTGTTGGAGACCAGCTTCCTGCAAAGCCACCTTTGTTATTTTATCTTGGATAAAGCAGAAAGTGATGGAATTTTTTTCTTGCTGTTAACTCACTTCATATTTTCTGATGCCTTAATTAGAAATTTCAACTCATTTCTTTCCCAAATAAATACAAATCTCTAGGAATTTTCATACACACACACACACACACACACACACACACACACACACACACACACACTTCTTATAGTGGTATAAATATATGCCACACACTAGATGGCACACTTCTCAGATAGGCAGTGCAGTGAGGGAGGTAACACTGCACAGGTATTCCGAAGGTGACAGGCAGGGAATTGAGTCCTGTCAGACTCTAATAGTAAAAACATCACATTGAAGAAAGAAGGGATTATGGGCTGACAGAATTTTACACAGGAGTCTTTCATTTTTTTGTGTCATAATCCCTTTTAGAATCTGATAGAAGCCAATGATTCCAAAAAGACAAAAAACAAAAACAAAAACAAAAACAACAAACAAATTTACAATGGATCCTCATTATCTGAAGATTCCACGTTTGTGAATTTGCCTACTTGCTAAAATTTATTTGCATCTTCCAAATCAATACTCAATGTTTTCATGGGCACTCACAGATATGCAGGGTGGTGAAAACTCTGGGATGCCTGACATGCACGTTTCCAGGTGAGGTTGAATGAGGTGACGCTCTGCCTTCTCATTTCAGCTCTGATGCTGTAAATAAGTGTCTTTTTCAAGGTCTGTTTAAGTGTCTCATTTTTTGTATTTCTGTGCTTTTGGCTGGTGATTTCTCTATTTAAGATAGCCCCTAATCATAGTGCTGAAGTGCTTTCTGGTGCTCCTAAGTGCAAAAGGCTGCGATGTGCCTCTTGGAGAACATACGTGAGTTAGGTAAGCTTTGTTCAAGCGAGAGTTATAGTGTGGTTGGCCTTGAGTTCAATGACACAAAACTATCATTGAAATATAGTTTTATATAAAGAAATACTGCATATAATTATTTTTAAGAAATATATGTCAAATAAGGTACCTTTAAATAGAAACACACGTAAAAAAATTATATTTTAATTAGCCAACCAAAACGTGACCAGAGGCTTGCAGGAACCTAATGGCATATTTTCCCTAGGAGCCATGCTTCAGTATTTGCTGATTCAGTGTTCACAGTAACTTTATAAAACATAATTTTCATGAATAATGAGAAGTGACTGTATTTAACACCAACAAAATTTTACATGTAATATCAAGAGGCTCTCAGAACCACTGAAAATCTCTTCTAGAAGTCCATATAACCCATGTTAAATAGTCCTAATATTTTGCCACAAACTCAAGAGGTTGAAAAGTAGAGTATTACAATGGATGGTAATAGCAATGTGGGTGTTCAAAATATTGTTAACAAAAACAACATGAGTTCCTATTAAGTGCAGCTAAGTCTTATTCTCAAAGGAAGTAAGAACAGATATGTTTGTCTGTATCAATTTTGGGATAATATTCAAAAGTATTATGTGTGGCTGTATTGCTTATTCTTTATTAAATTTGATAATCAATATGAGGAAAAGATAAGAAAATTGAGAGGTATGACCTGTTTATCACTCTGTCACTTTCGAACATAATTGTTTCTGGATGTTAATACATATAATGAATTAAGCAGCTAGTCCTTGAGATTTTTGTAAACATAAGTTAGGAGGATGGAGCAGTTAAAAATATTTTACAATGAGATATTTATTAACCTTTCTAACATCCCCTGTGCATGGACAAATACACTGCTCATTTTTCAGAGGGCAAAAACAAAGGTAAAATAGGGAAAAGATTTGGTTTCTTTCCTCCCTGGTGACTCTATTTTGGTCCCCTTTATCCTCCTCTGTAGGCTGGTGAAAGCTTCATGGAAAAATGCTTTATCTTTTCCTAGATGGACTTTATTTTCAAGTGTCATTTGTTCTGTATCTTAAGTGGTTTTTCTAAGAATCAGTTGAAAAGGTCTAGAATATACCACAGCAGTATAAGGATTATTTTAAGCTAAAGATGTGTAATAATCAACAGTTGCAAGAAGCTTTTTTTCAACTCCCCTTATTTGCCTAAAAGCAGAATCTTGTAAAAAAAAATTCAACCGTCATAAATCCCCTGCCTGGGAGTTTTGCAACTGAAGAAGATTGACTCCTTTCACCAAGATGACAAGTCAGCACTGGGATAGGAAATTGTCTAAATAGACATTATCTTAAAACTACTGTACTTCCCATATATGCACCTAAGAGACCATTTCCCCCACCAAAGGTCATTTGTTCTCCCATAAATGTCCTTTTCCTTCTCTTCATCTCCTAGTAAGATGGTATATAAGCCCCAAATCTAGTTGCTCCTTTGAGTCATTTTTTTTTTTTTTTGGTAATCTCCTGTAGGTACATGATTAAAATCTGTTTATTATTTTTTTAACCTCTTGCTAATCTGTCAATTTGGGTTTAATTCACAGTCTCCCAACTACTGAATTTAAGAGGTTATATAGGAAAAGAGTTTTTTTTTTCTCTGACATAGGATCAGAAAGGATTCCATGATGTTTGAAATTTCCTAACCCCTGATTCACAAACACCTTTAGTTTCTTTTCCAGATTGCCCAGGTAGTAGACCAGATAAAGAAAACGAATGTTTCCCACCTGGAATTATCCCGGGCAGGAGTACCTTGCAGTCTACATCATTTGGGGTACAAACCTACTACTTACTCACCTTGGCTCTCCCAGCACTGAAATGTGGAGGCAAAGATCTCGAGGCTGCTGTTATCCTGGCTCTTGTCTGGGCCAAGTTACCTGGGAAAATAGGACAAAGAAGTTAAATTGAAGGACAGTTGAAGAAATTGAGTAAATTTCCCTCTGTGTCTTCATATTTTTCTGAATTTCCCAAAAGATCTGTTCTAAATTTTAACAATTTAGAAAAAATTGAATTTTGAAACTTCAATGATATAAACTACAAATAAATTATGACAATTATTTATAATTAAAAATAATTTATACTATCAATTGAATTTTTATTAGTTTCGTAAGCAAAAAAGAAACGACAAAAAGTCTCTATTTCATTCAATAAGCTAGGAATAGAGAAAATTACCACAACATAAAAAGGCCATATATGAAAAGCCCATAGTTAACATACTCAACAATGAAAAATTGGAAGGCTTTCCTCTAAGATCAGGAACAAGGCAAAATGTCACTCTTACCACTTCCATTCAACATAGTACTGACAGTCCTAGCTAGAGCAGTTAAGCCAGAAAGAAATAAAAGCCATGTAAGTCATACAGGAAAAAGTAAAATTATTCCAGTTTGCAGGTGATATGATCTTATATGTAGATAACCTTCAAGATTCCACAAGAAAAACTATTAAAACCAATAAATTCAAAACATGGCCATAGGATACAAAAAATCAGTTGCATTTCTATGTACTAACAATAAAAATCTGAAAAGGAAGTTAAGAAAACAATTTCATTTACAATAGCATCAAAAAGAATAAACTACTTAGAATAAACTTAACCAACTTGGTGAAAGACTTATACACTAAAAACTGAAACATTCCTAAAAGGAATTTTAGGACACAAATAAATAGAAAAACAAACTGTGTGTGTGTGTGTATCAGGGGAATCTTTTTCCTTTACTCTTTTTAGGTTCATTGACTGGAGCCCTGCAAATTAGACTTACCGAAGACAGATTAACAGGAGAAAAACAAGCAGAAGTTTATTAATGCATGCATCATACATTCAACAGGAGTTCTCAGTGATGAGTAACTCAGAGGGGTGGTTAGAACTATGGCTTAACATCTTAACAAAAGGACAATAAATTTGTAGAGAAGTGACAAGACAAAGGAAAACATCTTTGAGTTTCTGGGGCAGTAAATTGTGGGGATGTAAATATGGGGGAAAGTTAATAGTAGATAAGGGCTAGTTAGTAAAGTTTATTCTTCTGGTGCTGTCCCTGGGCTAATAAGGGTCTAGAGTTGTCTCTGGTGATTAACTTCTATCCTTTCTGGTAGAGAGGAGGGCAGAGAGCCTTTAAAAATTTATGTCCTACTTTACAAATTTATATCCTGGTTTTAGACAAATAGGTCGTGAGGGCAGAGAGCTCTTCCTACATCTGCTTCTCAGCTGCCTTCAGCTCTAAATAATCCTTATGCCAATGTAACATATTTTGGGGTCACATAGTCTGCTATCTTTTACTGTGTTCATAAATTGGAAGTCTTAAAATTATTAAGCTGTCCATGCTACCCAAAGCGATCTACAGATTCAATACAGAGCACATCAAAATCCGATGGTATTTTTGCAGAAATAGAAAAACAACCTTAAAATTTATATAGAACCACAAATCACCTCAAAGCTCCAAAACAATCTTGAGAAAATTTCAGCATATATTATAAAGCTACAGTAATCAAAACAATATGGTACTCACATACAGATAGACTTATAGACAAACAGAATAGAGAGCTCAGAAACAAACCCATGCATATATAATCAAATAATCTTTGACATGGTGCCAAGACTACACAATGGGGAAAGGAGTGTCTTTTCAATAAATGGTATTGGGAAAATTAGACGTCTACTTGCAAAAGAATGAAACTGAACCCCTAGCTCACACCATACATGAAAATCAACTCATATTGGACTTAACATGTAAGAGCTGAAACTATAAAAATCCCAGAAGAAAACAGAGCAGGAAAGCTTCATAACATTGGTCTTGGCAAAATATACAGTTGGTCCAAAATATACAGTTGACCCTTGAACAAGTGTTTAAACTGTGTGGGAAATCCAAACCTGTACAGACTTTTTATAAGTTTCTTTGAGCTAAACTGATGATATGCCAGGAAGCAAGATCTCAAATGCCCCAGTATTACAGTCTGTAGTTTTTTATACACATTTGGGATTAAAGAGGGAATGTAGAGAAGATTATATGAACACAGGAGAAAGCAAGGCATGGTAATCTCTTTGACTGTATTACAGGGTAGTTTAACAAGATTATGTGCTCTCTTGAGAGTGGTTACACTTCTGACGGGTCTGAAAAAGAGGCATTTCAAAGGTGTATTATACATTGTTTTGCACACAAAAACAATGGACATAATTTGCTTAAAAGAAAGATGACATTTACTAGGGAAGTTATAGGTTTTAGGTGTGACTACCCACCATGACCTGCCCAGTAGGGAATTTATGATCAGATCACCCATGAGATTACTTTAGGTTAGATTTATTACAGAGCTCCTTTATCATCCACAAATGTGTAAGTAGACCCATGCAGTTAAACCCAGTGTTCAAGGATCAACTGTATTTTCAGTCAGCAGCTGGGAATCTAAGTACGTAGTTATATGTGTATTTTTGACAACACAGTGTTTGGTGCCCTAACCCTTGCATTGTTCAAGGGTGAAATGTATAAAGAATTCCTATGATTCAATAGCAAAATATAAAATAAAAATAAAAATAAAATAAAATAACCTGGTTAAAACATGAGCAAAGGACTTGAATAAACATTTCACCAAAGATGACATACAAATGTCCAACAGACACATGAAAAGATGCTCAACATCACTAACAATCAGGGAAATGCAAATTAAAACCACAATAAGATATTACCTAATACCTGTTAGGATGGTCATTATAAGTGAAGGAAAGTAAAATATAATACCTCAGTATATGCTTCTTTGGTATATTGATTACTTTAAGCTAGTTATTTTTAAGAAACAACAGACACGATAAAGCTCTAAAAACTGATTAGAAGTCACCCTTTCCCAAGAAACATTTGTACTTATAAGGGAAACTCATTTTGTGAGGATGTCTTCCTCTTTCCTACTGGAATAAAAAAATGACTCTAAATCTCTAGAAATTCTTATCAATACAAAAGGCAAGGACTTCAATCTGCATAATAATCTTATCCTTGTTTATTGTTCTCTTCCTGGTCACCTCCCACCACTAGCCTCCTTCCCCTCCCCCAAACCCCTCAACCTCCAGTCACATTTTGTCTGTAGTTGGAGATGATATTAAAGGGTGGCTTAGGCCATTTCAGAAAGCTACTCAGTTTTCCTGGGTCTTTCTCATGTATACAGGAGGTATACATGTTATTAAGCTTCTGAATGGGTTTTACATTTGCTAGGGCCTTGACCTTAAACAAATTAATTAACCTCTCAGAGCTTCAGTTGCCTTGTCTATAACATGAAGACAATGCTACCTAATTCTCAGAGCTGTTAGAGGCATTAGAGGAAATAATTCACAAAATGCACTGTCAACATGCGGCTGGTATAAAGTAAGTGCTCACTTCACGTGACTAACATTGATGATGATGATGATGATGATGATTTACTGTGAACAGTTCACATAGATCTTAAAGCAGAGAGCAGAAGGCAAGGGAATCCCAGTAACTGCTACTGTGAGCTCTAGTTAGTTAAAAAAAGTAAATGAAAGATGAGAAAAAAAATGATAAAACAGCTTCCCTTTGAAACCCAATTTCTTGGCCACTCTGATTCCTACAGCCTTTTACTTCTGACGGGTGTGAGTGACCTGCTCAGACTCTCTTATCCCTTCCCTACCACCCAACTACCCTTCATCTTCTCCCTCATTCCTAGCCTCCCAAACCAAGTGCGTAAAGAGATCTGTTTGTATTTTTACCTACAATGTCATTTGGTTTTGTAGCAAAATAAAAAGTTGTCATTGAAAGGAAATGCTGCAATTTGTACACATATAAGACACTCAAGGTTTCAAAGTTTTTAGCAAGTCTAGCAAAAAGATGTCCAATGTTTTCTCTGGCGATATCTTCAGAGGCTAAACTGTGATTAATAGCCCAGAAAGAACCCTTTGAAGCAGGATTGGTGACATCAAAGTCGTAATCCAGGGGTGGCAGGAGCTTTATAATGAGTGGGAGGCATTTTCACACATTTCAAAGGATTTACAGCATGAATAAACAATAGACCTCAGCAGATGTGCCACACACACCTTTGAGGAACATAACCTATAAGAAGTTTCCATTTTAATTTAAATGTAAATACAGTGTTCACACTTCTTTCAAATGTTAAGCATCTTCAGTGCTTTACCCCCTAGACAGCCTCTTTGGCTACAGATGCCTCATTGCCCCAGAGAACCCTCCTGCACTTCCCAAAACTGTTACTGCTGACGTGTGTCCGGGAGAGAAAACGGAAGTCAGAGGCATCTAATGGAATTTACATCCTATATGGGAATTGGGTTAAGAAAGAATCTGAAATGGAGCTTGCAATGATCCCACACAGTTTCCCTCGTTCCAATTTAAAGAGAAAGAGACAAGTGGTCTAAAGACAAAGCTGGAACTTTTAAAAGATGGCAATTTCCTGCCTGCCTCTGAGGATTTTCATCTCTTAAAAAGTACCCAGAGCCCATGATTTCATCTTTAGTCGCCTCTAACAATTGCCCCCAAATGATGCGTTGCTGTTTTAAATAATCACGTATGGGATTCAGCTTCCCTCTGCTGCCCCCTCTGGGTTTACAGGATTTGTTGCAAGGTTCCAGTGGTGACTGCTAGTGGGCATTTGTTCGGGAAATTTTCCTTTTTTAATTTTCCCAATACAAGAAATAGGCTCATAAGCTAATAAAAAGAAGCTGGAAATAAAAAAAAAATCAAATGCTTCATTTCATCTATTATCAGATTAGGTTATCTGAATAGACTTGAGAATTGACACCGTGTTCCTTACAGTAAGCTTACTGAAAACCCAAATCACACCTTACTGTCTACATGAAAATGACTTTGTGTCATTCCTGTCTTTAGTAGCATGAATTTCTTCTACGAGGAGTCTCCTATCCAGGCAAATCATTTGATCATTCATTACAGGAACTTCCCTAAAGACCCAGGACCCATCAACTCTCCAAAGGAGAAATCCACAGACAGTGTAAGCCCTATGATTCTATGAATGCCTCATTTCAAAATCCTCACCTCACTGTTCCCACTAACTGTGGACTGGTGTATTGGTGTGATCCTTACCCAATCTTAATCAAGTTGACTTACTTTGAAAGATCTGCTTTACATCAAACTTAGTCTCTTAATAAATTCTGACCCTGCATTTCCTTTTCTAAGACTTTGCCAAAGATTTGAGAGGCAGTGGTCTCTCTTACTGTGGTAAGCAATGAACTCTGCTTTATCTTACCAATAGGTTGTGTACCTAATAAAAATGCAAGGAGTTAAATTCAGTAGTTGTATAAAACATACTATATAGTATTTTGTATGCTTAAAAAGTTTGTCTTTATATAACTATCTATACTAAATCTACACCAAAAAGCTTGTTTTAGATTTGATATGCTGAGATAACTTAAAAGAGTAACAAAAATATTACACAGTTGTAGGAGGCCAAGAGAGAAAGTGTGATGTTAGGTTTTATTCTGCAGCTTTTACTTCCTCCCCTGGCATTTATCTTCGATTCTGAGTGTTGATATCAATAAATGGTCAGGGGGAAAGTGGGAGAGTTCTCAGCCCACTTAATCTCTCAAGAAAAAAACATGGATAATTTATATGTTATGAAAGGGGCAACGGAGGAAGAAATTAAGAGTAAATAAAAGACCAGCTGTACTCTTAGCTGTTTTATTGAAGATATGCACAGATAGCAAATTCACTCTCTATTCTGAACACACAACCTTGCCTTTATCATGTGTATGGGAAGTTCAAAGCCCAAAAGAACCCCTTCCCCATTTCTGTAATTTTAATTCACAGTCATTGGCATCTTAAGGATTTTTCTGCACGATGAACAACACCTTTAGACTATCTATCTGCTTGAAGGAAGCCAAACCAATGTTTTCACTGATTTTTTTCCTTTTTCATTTAGAATGTGAACTAGAGCTTTTAAGATTTGTGACCCTGAGACTTCAAATTTGCAGAGCTGAGGAAAACACAGTAACTCCTTCTTTCTTCCTTAAGCATTAAAATTCATAAACAGGAAGTCAGCCCAGCACACAACTGTACTGAATCATCAGGGAGTTTCAAGAGGGCGATGAGGTTTTTCTTCCCTAACTCGGTCAATAGTGGAGCTGAGGCTCCGTTTTCTGCATCTTTCTGTGACCTTGGTGGAAGTTGCCAGTTTGGTCTATCTTAATGACAGAAATCTGCCCTTAGAGCCAAATTGTCTGCCTTCCCCACATTTTCTGGTGGAGTTTGCTTGGAAATAACATGGCTGCCAATGACATGACATGTATTCACACAAGTACTGGAGCCTAGACTGTCAATCTCTATCCAAGAAGACGACCCTTTTAGAAAAAACTGAAACACACACACACACATACCTGCCAGCACTCACATGTCACTGACATGTGAGAATCACTTATTTCCGTCTCAGAGCAACATCTATATACAATAGACTGGTTTTTAGTACAATCAGGGTCAATCCTGAACAAACTGTAATTTTTGCAAAGGATATATTCAAATTACCCCACATCCTTTTTCCCATCTCTATTTCCACTTCTGAAGGCACAGCAAGGCTTTAATGCTGTATGGCTCTCCTTCCTACCCCAAAACCAATTTTACTTCCTTGCCCCGTCCAGGCAGCACAGACCTCCTCCATATTCCCATCAAACCTTTTGTCTACGTTCTAAACCCTCGGTTATCAATTCTCCCCCAACAACTAATCCAGATCTAATCTGTTCATGGATAAATGCATTACTTTATTCAGGTGAGACATTTACATGTAAAGGAGAGCAGAATTTGTCACTAGGTCAACACTATACCATTTCTTGTAGTTCCCTCTTACAAAAGGGTCCACCCCGCTTACATCACATTGCTGGACATTGATCTTGATCAAGCTGCATAAACACAGAGGGTTTTCTCCATGGATGCCATGGCAGAATGCTATGGCACACAAGCAGAGGATCACCAATCTACTCAAACTCCTCATTTGACATACAAGCGAGTCACAGAGAGCAGAAGTGATCTAAAGTCAATGGCAGGCCTGGGATAAGAATCTAGGTTTCTCAATCTCAAGTCTAATGTCCTTTTCATGGCTTCCATGCTAAAGAGGAAGAACCAAAGAACAGTTTATAGTTCCAAGTACTCAATTGGGCATCTTGCACAATGGGAAGTTAACAGCCTCTTGTTTTCTGAAGCCCTGAGTGTGGCTTTCTCAGTCGTAATTGAAAACCCAAGGAAACATAATGTGCTTCACACAGGAAATCATATAACTGACCCACCATCAATAGATGTGTTGAGCAGAACTTGTAAGGAGGGATTTTTTTTTTTCTGTAGTAAGCAGTTTATTCTCTCTCAACTAGGCATTTAATTTAGGATTCTAGTCTCAGACTATGGAACGTCACTTTTCTACATGCAACTACCTGACCTATGTGAGATTTTACTCAAGACTTTGGCCTTATTAGCATTCGTAGTAGCTAGCTGGCTTAGTTCCCTGGTGGCTTGTATCCAAATCACTCATCTTTGGCCACACAAATGGATGAGTACTCTACCTGAAGGCCACTGGAAGAGCACAAAGCTTTTGTCCATGGTCCCTCGGTATCTTGTGATGCCTTAAAAAACCCTCCTTTTCCATGTTTTCTCCCTCCAAAAATTGCCTCCATAGTTTGTGAAAAGATTCAGAATAGGCCTCCCTAAGATGTGCTACATTGGCATGTGGATTATTTTGAGCTAAAGGCAATCAAGATCCTGTGGGCTCAAGAGAAACTTTTACATCTCCCTTAAAGAAATGAAATTTGGGGACCTACCAATAATAGGAGTTATCACCAGAAGTAACTTTATGACCTATTTATAGGGCAGCATAAATTTCTATTTACTGAACATCTGCTCTTCTTATTGTCCTGTGATTTACTCTCTCCCCTCTGAAGTCTCAGAGAATCTCACCTCATTCCTTAGCTCAGAATGTCATATATATCTCATTTTACCTTTCTATCTCTGAATCTCTCATGTATGTGGGGTCTCTGACTTTCTCTTGTATGAGGGATTCCTGTATGTATATAACTAAATTGGGTTATTTTCTTTTGTTAATCTGCTTCATGTAGATTTGATTTTTAGACCAGCTGAAGGAACCTAGATGGGTAAAGGAAAATTTCTTCCTCCCCTACATTAGTATTTTCATTGGTAGGAAGTGGCAAGTAACTTATTTTTAGGCTTATAATTGTCAACGCTCTTGTCACAGCTGATCACCATGAGCAATTAGCAATGGCTCTGTTTCTGTGGTCTCTTTTCGGTTAATCTTCTTTCTTCACTTTGCTATTGTGGATAAAGTGAGCTTATTCAGATCTCTGATTTTTATATTACTCCTCTTCCTTAGCACATGAGATAGTTTTTTGTTCCCTCTTTGCAAATGTTTTTAAGATTAAGCAATTCAAGGTGCTTATCTTCAACATCTTCATATTTATTCTCCTAGTAAAAAATTATGCTTCTCTCAGTTTGCAAATTAGCAAATACCAGCCATTTTGAAACATGAGATGCTAATATGAACATAGTCGACCTTATATAAATCTTTTTTCCTAGGGAGTCTCTGAAAGCATTCAAAGTTAACTTTTGACCTGTAGATATCCAAGTCTAATTTACACTTATACCAATTGTTTTGCTTTCTTTCAAAAAATGACTATTCTATATCACCTAGCTCCTTTTTGAAAGGACCTAATTTGAACATTCAGGTGTATATCTTTGAGAAAAGCTATAATAACTTAAGAATCTAGACTATAAAGAGAGGCATACTGAGAAAGGCAATACTCTACAGGAAACAAAACTTACAGCATACCTAATTAGCCAGCATTACTCAAATCTAAGCTACATTGCTGTAGGTTTTCTGTGTACTCATGCATCCAAATTACTCTCTCATTACACACACACACACATTTCTGTTTGTTTGTTTGTTTTTACTAATTCATAAAAGGGCAGTGCCCAGAAAGCTTCCTCTATTGAACGTTGTATGTGTCATGGTCTTGAAGGATGAAGTTAATGTAAGTTTTCTTAAGTACGAGCATTGCTTTTTGAGACCTTGGCTTTATGAAACTGTGATACAGCATCCAGAATAACTGTTTGATTTCAAAACTTTTTTTTAAATTAAAGTCTTATCCTACTGACTTGGGATGCAATTAATTACTGAGTTTGTTTTTTAAAGAACAGAATCTATTGAGAATAAAAGGCCAACAAGATTATTTCTCTGATGAAGGAACTCTATAAGCATCACAATTCTATGTTAATTATAGAGGCTATAGCTACTCAGGGCATTTGTGTCTGTCTTTTTAAGTCAATGCAAATATTTACCTTACAACAGTATATATCTTTAGAAATGATCGATTCCTTATAGAGGTTACAGTTCTTTAAAGCCAGGCACTAAGTACTTCCATTCTCATCATTAATTCAAAAAATATATTTCTTCAGTACCTACTATAAGACTTGCAACATTCCATACACATAGTAGAGGCTTAAAAAAAAGTTTACCAAAAATGCTCCAATGCACCAGAAAAACATTTAAGATAATTTCTACCCCTGCCTTCTATAGATGGATCATCTCTTCCATCTCTTGGCAAATTTCAGTATCACAGATTCTTCTTTCAGTCATTCAGGAACACAATAACTCATTATTCCACCGAAGCAAGCAATTGACTGTGAACTATTTGTGCAGTGTTAGTGTAGCACTATGGATGAGTAATAAACCTGAGTAAAATAGATTTATAGTTTAAATGTTTCTAAAGAATGTCTCTTTCAAAGCCAAGGATGTTCCTTGATGCAACACTGAAAGCTACCCATGAATCTAACACTGTGTCTTGCAGCTCCTCATTAAAATCTAAGCCCCAAGGGGCCAGGTACTAAGTCTATTCCATTTACCACTATATATCTAGTGCTTAGCACAATATACCTAGCACATAGTAAGCACTCAATAAATATATGTGAATAAATGAGTGAATGGATAGTGTAGTATTAAATTTTTATTTAACATGACATCTAATGCCCTCCAAGAGCAGGCAGGCCACAACTCACCTCATTTCCTTCCACATACCCTGAACTTTTTGCTAGTCTCTGGCCATACCATGCTCCCTTCATAGTTTAGACTCTTTACTCTAGCTATTTGAGGCTTGGATTGCAGAGGTGAAGGGATAAAGATTGTGAATTCTAGGGTCAAAACACTTGGGGTTTTTCCTCAGCACTGCTGCTTACTTGTTAAGAGGGCTTGAACAAGTTACTTGCCTTATTAATATCTGGATTTCATCATCCAGAAGGCTAGATGAATGAGCTTTGGGAATAAAATGTTCCTGTTAAATTTATAGTTAACAGTATCAGTGGTGAGTGAAGATGCTGATGTTGCTGATGTAGGAGATTTGATTAGAGCCACATGGAACACCTAGAGGTCCTTTTTGGCCAAGGAGTTTTGGCTTAAGCTAAATCATTTGACTCAGTGTACTGACAATCTCTTCAGCACATATTTTGAGATTTACAAAAATGTTATTAATTAGGGGTTTCAGTTAATCAGAGTTTTATAGAATATCCAACTTTTAAAATCTTGGGCTGGATGAGCAGAAAAAAGTGAATAAACTGAGCATTTAAGGTTTTGGAATTTATTTCACTCTTTTCTTTTTATCTTCTTAAAGTACTGTTTTTAAAACACAGAAATCACAAACTCTCAACAGGAAAGGAGGAAGGAAGGACGGAAGGAAGGAAGGAAAGAAGGAAGGAAGGAAGGAAGGAAGGAAGGAAGGAAGGAAGGAAGGAAGGAAGGAAGGAAGGAAACCCAAAGTAGTAATATTATCAACTGTCTTTTTAAAAATTCATCAGAGATAATGAAAAAAAAGAAATCCACTTATTGTGTCCTATATTTGTCCTTCTGCTATAGATCAGAAAAGAGCTAACAACACTTACATAACATCTATTGAATGTTTACAGTATAGTAGATACTGTGCTAAGTGTGTAAAATGAATTAACACTTACATAACATTTATTGAATGTTTACAGTGTAGTAGATACTGTGCTAAGTGTGTAAAATGAATTATTTAATATGACAATCCTGTGAGCCCAATTTACCAAGAAAGGAAACTGAGGCAGAGAATTCAAGTCTCCTGTCCAAGGATGGATATCTGCAATGCAGAGCACTGAGCAGTGATGCTGAGAAAGTCCATCAACTAGGACGGCCTAATTAAAGATTTTGTGGTTGTTTCAGGGGTTTTGAGGATATTGAAGGCAGGCCACTGAGTAACTGATGGGACTGCTGCCTGGCCAAATTGGTTGAACCCAATTGATTTTAATGATGTCTGGATTTTTTCATCATTTACACACCAAACCAAGTCAACTGCATGGGGATCCCATTGATCACTCAACAATCACTATTGCTGTGACTATGCCAAACTAATCATCTGGAAAAAAGTTGATTTGGTTTTTGTATAAATTGAACTACCCTTGTGAAAATGCAAAGAATGGAACCAGTATGCTAAATGCAAATCTTAATAAAATCTTAGTGTTTCTCTCTCCCATTTCCAACTCTCAAGTTCAGTTAAGTGATATTTTAGTTTACTGACATCTCACATGTGCACACCAGTAAAGTTCACAATTGTTACTCCACACAGCTGTGGTTTACAGCTTCTCTTTGCATACAAAACGCTGGCACCAGAGCAAAATGATTTTTATATGCTTCTAACATATGGACCAGACTGTTAGAAGCTGGTCTTGTGTTCTAAAGAGAAAAATACAGTTTCTATTAACATGATCCAAATTCCTGGGGAAAAAGTGTTAAGTTGTGATCCATCTCTAAGTAGAGAGATTATAATTATAATGGTTTTGTTTCTAATTTATTTGATTTGAAGTGCCTCGAGTTATCTTTTAGTGTTGAGGTGGGGGAATGACCCCAAAGCCCCATAATAAAGAAGTTTTATAGTGGAATGAATTAATAACCTATAAATGGCCTTGAGACTTTTTCTCTAATAAGAGCTATGGAATAAAAGCAAAGAACCTTTTATCTTAAATGGGAACATATTTCTTTTGAATGAGAAGGATGCTGGCTGAGAGAAGCAAAATTTGTTTTTCCTGCATTTCTGACCATTTGAAAGATCAAAACTGCCATATTCACTACACTTGACAGGATCATTAAAGATATAAAACAAAATAACTCTAAATTGAAGTGCCACTTAAAAATAAAAAGTACATTCACTGTCACATTTAGGAGCTATGAAAGAAGTATTAAAATGTGTGGGGGAAAGATAGCGGATCTGATTCATAACAGATACTAACTTACCCAATATTAGTCATTATTATGACTCATCATCGAAGGTTATCTTAGTTTTTCTTATTTTTAATTTTCTAAGGTTAATTTAATTTTCTAAATACATAGCAGAAACAGGGTTCTAGAGGTAGGAAAGTATGAGGAATTTTTGAAAATAGATTAAGACCAGGCTGGGAAGAAAGACCTGGGGAGAAAATTCTCTGATCACCATTTGACTCTTGATCCTCAAGATGCTTTTTTAAAAAAAGCATCCTACTGGTTTCAGATGCTCTGTACACAGGAGCCATCCCTAGGTATTTCTGCAACGAAAGATATCTATTGGATTTTCTGACTCAGTATTCATTAGACTTTTTGACCATGGAAATTTCTTATTCACCTCACACCTCTTCACATCCCACAAACCTAGTGTTTCATGAAACATTTTGGAAAACACTGCTCTTGATACTGATCATATGAGACCTTTCTATCTCTGCAAAGAGAGCAAAAGGAAAAGCTTATGCTAGAACTCTGAAAATCCAGAGCAGTGACTTTTCTCACACACTGAAAAAGTTTGAAGTCAAGTCTGCATGCAATAAAATATTATTTTATGAAGAAACAAGAATTTCTTTTCTTTGAGAGAGCCCACAAGAAGATCTCTTTGGCATTTCTGCATTTGTCTTTGAGAGCAGGAATGAGGCATCTCTGTGGCCATGGCAGCAATTCTCTATAGCACGTCATCCAACACATGAAATGTGGCTAGTCCAAATTAAAATATGCTATAGAAAAAAAGTAAGGTAGCATAATAACTTTTAGATTGATCACAGTTGAATGATAATATTTTTTGATCTGTTGAGTAAAGATATTAAAATTAATTTCACCTGTACTATCGACTGACTGCCATTCATATGTTAAATCTTAACCCCCAATTTGATGATATTTGAAGGTGGGCATTTAGGAGTTGATTAGGTGATTCATGAAAGCAGAGCCCTCATGAATGAGATGAGTGCCCATATAAAAGAGGCCCCAGGAAGCTCCCTTGCCCCTTCTATCAGGTGAGGACACAGTCATTTTGTGGGGATACAATTCAACATATAAGAAGTAGTCAAAAAGATGGAGTTACTATGTTGATAGGAACGATTACATTAAAAGGAATAAATATATAATGCATGAGAGAGGAACAATAATTGGAGGATCAAAGTCCTTCTGAAGGTGGGTAAGGATGGAATGCAGAAGATAAGTGGGTAGCTGGCTTTAGATTAGAAGGAAGACAGAAAATGGGAGTAGATGCAGTGTGAGTAGATTAGGTTCAACTACCTACTTATTTATTCAGCAAATACACATTGAGTGGCTTCTATGTGCTAAGTACTGTTCAAAACTTTGAGGATACAGAGATGGCAAAGCCAGACCAAAACCTTGGAACTTATATTGTAGTGGAGGAAGATAGACAATAAATAAGATAAATAAGGGTATGTAGTATGTAAGGTAATGATAATTGCTAAGGAGGAAAATAAAATAGGAAATGGGATATAAAATATAGAGTAGGTAGAAATTTTAATAAGGGTAAGCAGGAAAAGTAGATTTTGAGAAAAAACCTGAAGAAAATGAAGAAGCTAGCCATGGATATGTCTGGGGCGGGGGTGGGGGTGAGGTGGGGGTGGAAATGTTGCAGACAGAGGGACTAGCAAACACAAGGGGCTACATAAAACCTATAGGTAAAGTCATACTTAATGGTGAAAAACAATGCTTTCCTTCCAAGATCAGGAACAAAGCGAGGATGTCTTCTCTCACCACTTCTATTCAGAGAGTCCTAGCCAGTCAAATAAGTCAAGAGAAAAAAGCATAAGGTTGGAAAGAAAAATAAAGGGTTCTTATTTACAGACAATGTGACAGTCTCTGGAGACAATCCCAAGGAATTTACAAAACCAAAACCAAACCAAGCAAACCTCCTAGAACTAACATGTGAGGTGAGCAAGGTTGTGGGAGACAAGGTCAGTCCACAAAAATCAATGGTATTTCTATACATAGTACTAGCATTGAACAACTGAAAACCAAAATTAAAAATAAAATTTATACTAGTTCCAAATATTGAAACTTAGGTGTAAATCTAACAAAACACATACAGGATCTGCATGCTGAAAACAAAATACTGATTAATGAAATCAAAGAATATCCAAATTGATAGTAAAGATATCAATTCTTCCCAAACTGATACACAGATTTTATGCAATTCCAATAAAAATCCCAGCAGGTTATATATATACACATACAAACATACATACAAGCTGCTTTTAAAAGTTATAGGCAAAGGAAGTAGAATAGCCAAAACAATTTTGAAAAAGAATAATGTTAGAGGAATCACACTTCTTGTTTTTAAGACTTACTATAAAAGCTACAAGAGTCAAGACGGTGTGGTATCAGCGAAGCGTTAGACACATAGATCAATGAAACAGACCCACACAAATATAACCAATTGGTTTTTGACAAATATAAAAGCAATTCAATGGTGGAGGGACAGTCCTTTCAATAAATGGTTTTGGAACAACTGGACATACTTACGAAAAAGAATAAATCTGAACCTCAAACCTTATATAAAAATTATTTCAAAATAAATGCCAGATTTAAATAGAGAAGTAAAAGTATTTATTGAGCATCTATTCACACACAGCTTCACACAGACTCCTTGGGAACATCTTTCCTGGTTCTCTATAATTTGTCTTTAACACCCCTGCTCAAGTTTTAATTTCTCACCCTGAAGCTGTTCTCTTCAGAAGCCCACCTTGACAATCTACAGCACTGAGATCAGTATTAGGAACCCACCCTCCACGCAGCTGCTCCCCATCATTTTCCCGTCTTGCTTCCCTCTCTCTGCCCTTAGTCCTTGCCTCTGCATGCTGTTCACTTAATCATCCCACTTCCACCTCCCTCTCCTTTCCAGTACGGTGGACCTTCCCTCAGAATGCCTTATTACTCCCAGACTGCTCAATTTTTTCTAGTCTCTCCCTCCTTGTTTTTAAAAAATCTCTTCCACGAAGTCTTTCTTAGTTAAAAGAATCCTTTCTCATCTTAATTCATGGTATTTCCATGACTTTTCCTTCTACTTATTGCTTGCATAGACACAGTGCTTATATTGCCCCCATTTTTTGATTTACATGGCTGCTCAGAATTTACATCTTTTTGTGCATTTTTAGGATTTGGCAATCTATCCATCCCTGATTATTCTAGCCGGGACTTTCTTTTTTATTCTTTCTAGAAAGCACCAATACATAACACTGTATCTAGAAAGATGAAATTTTCATAAGTGTCTATTGACAGAGACACATTCCCAAATTAAATAGAAAGAAATGGGCCTCTCTGTGAGGAGGAACTAACTCAGACTCACCAGGGCTCCCTGAGAGGGTTGGCTCATTACAGCCTCTGTTTCAGGAAGAGCTGAGCACTGCCTATGTCTGTGACCCTGAAATTTTGTCATTTATAGAGTCCACTCATTCTGCTAGACTCATTTGCTGAACTACCAGGATGGAGCAGCCACAAATGGAAAACAAAAACTCCGAGAGATGGTTACTAAAAGACATCCTCTTAAGAACTTAATGCAGTTAATTTGGGGAGTTCTAGAATCAGGAACAATCAATGGCAAGTATTTAAGCAGTGAAGGTGTTATAATGCTTGACGGATAAAATGTAGGGGCTCATCCTGCCCCCCTCACTCAAATAAAAAGAGAAGCCAGTAGAAGTCAAGATCGAGAAACTGTTGGTTTTTACAAGAAATAAAAATTCCAAACACAAGTCCTAAGAGTTCTTGGACAGCAGAAGACAATGGAGACAAAACTCAGTTCTAGATTCAGAAGCAAAACCAGACTTTCAGACTTAGACTATGCTTCCTCTGGTGCTACCTTGTTTCCTCTAGTTTCTCCACATTCTGAATGCCTTTAAAACCCCAAACTACAATTTGGAAGCCAGAATTCATGATTCAAAGACAGAAATGGGGTTTTCAAGTTTCTTTTGCAACTTCCTCTTCTTTCTGCCCTTGAGCCTTTTGAACCTTTCTCTAGTTTACCAGTAGTAACTGGAACATTCCCCAAACAGGAAAATATGCCATGAAACCTCGTTATAACCTCTTTCCTTTTAATGTTTTTCTACCTAGATTATTCAGCTTAAACAGTCCTAGCTGAAGGGTTAGAAAGTGGTGTTGCTGCCACATCACATTTTCACACATAAAATCAGAGACTTTCCTATCAATAGGAAGAATTACAAAGAAAATTTTACCACATCTGAAGTGGCCCATCTGCAGACAAGAAAATGGTCATAGAAGAAGGGAACAGAGAGAATCCATATTGATGGCAGCTGCCTCCACTTACCCAATCAACGCTGAGTACTGTGGAATGAGAGCGTGCCCCTCGGGCAGAGGCAGCTCCTCCGCCAGGTGCAGCAGAAGTAGCTGCTGCTACTGGGGCTGTAGAAATCTGGGAACAGCTGATGACCCTGGGCCTCATGATCTCACACCCCATGTTTTTAACCTTTTCAGTGTCTGGAAATGTACAATGTACACAGGAAGGCGGGGACAGGGGACAAGAAGATGCCAATTGGATTACTCTCCCTGATTTTATATTATAGTTTTACACAAACCACACAGAGGTTAATTCTCTCAACTTGGTAAGAGATAAACCAAGGACCACTTTTTCTGTTTGATATCTACTAATGAAGGGATTGTTACCTGCCCAGCAGCTCAGAGAGGAGGCTGACTTAAAAGGACACAAATGTGTTTAAAAGCAAAAGACAACAATAGTCTAGCTACCAGGAAACATCAACTTAACTGGTCAGGAAAACTTAGATAAAGAAATTAACATTTTTCTGTGTATTTTAAGACTTCTCTATTGTTCAGGGGAAAACTTATTATTCTAAAATAGGATGTATGTACAGAGAAGTGTGCAAAACACAAATGTATGGCATAATAAAGATTATAAAGTAAACATCCATGTAACCACCACCAAGACCAGGAGCCAGAGCATTGCCAACATCCCATCGGGATCTCTGCTCTGAACACTGAGGAGTCCAACGCTGGATGGCTTTTGTAAGTTTGTAGCTAATAGCCTCCGCGGCTTCCCAACTTTAATCTTTCCTTTCCTTTCTTTAGTTCATCCCCTAAAAGAAGTTTGTAAAGTAATTGCTCTAAATATCTAAGCTCACTGAACTAGTACCCCACCTTTGTATTTAAGAGTTTGAAGCAGGGTAAATGAAAATAAAAATAACCAAGAAAATTGTTTCTCATGCACTGAAAATATTAACATATTCTTTTCCAAAATGCTAGGATGTGTGGGACCGTGCTTTCAGCCAGGACACTGAGTACAGCTACATCTCATTTAGAAAGGGGCATGTGCCTGAAACAAGTATTTGCAATTTCAGCAAAAACAGTACAACCTACTTTGGTCCATGAAGGTTTTCCCACCTTCAAAGGCTGTAATATAATAAAACCAAAAAACATATAATATGGATGTTTTAAAATTTAGAAGCTTAATGAATGTTCTGACCTTCAACATAGGATGCACAATCTCTTTAGAACTGAGGTTTGAGGCAAATACTGTCATAAGGAGATAAATTAGTACCCAATTCTAGACACGAATGTAAAAGAAAGTTCCGGTTGCTTTTGGGCAAAGCCATATTATTTTTATCTCTATCTTCCCCTTTGCTGCCAAAACAGTACCTTATTATTATTAGCTGTTCTATAAATGTTGATTGAAATCACTTTTACATGAATAATTTCACAAAAAGAAAACAATCATGCTTATTAGTTTTGATGTGTATTCACGGCTTCTCAATTATACTCAAAATGTAGAGAAAATAAAGCTTAGTATTTCAAAAGAAATTATTATGCACAATACATTACTCATGAAGACATTTGTTTCTAGTCTTAGCTTTCACTTCTTTTTCCTCCAGGTGATGTGCAGTGCAGTTTCAAGGCAAGATTCAGAAAGAGTTAAAAGAGAGGAGGAAAGCTTCTGGAGAAAAGAAAAAAAAAGCAAGCAGAGGCAATCTCTTTGTTCCTGTTTTTCTTCCCGCTTTTAGGTGATCAGTGAGAGCAGAAGGCTGGAGGCAGAGCCTGACTTCTTACCTAGTGCCACCTAGTGGCCTAGACCATGAACTTGTTTTCATTTTGCCAAAGGTTGAAAAATTGGAAATTTCAAAGTTGTGAACAGTTTTGACAAGCCATTACTTATTTATGGGAAAGTGTATATGTCAGCTGACAAGTCATTTGGATATATTTTATTTCAAAGAATACATCCTTATTAATAATGACTATGTCTTCACCTCTACACCGAGTTGTCTGGTGAGTTTACACTTTGGTGTCTGGTGAGGAAGCACTAGCCTTGCCCACACCCACTCACTCTCCAGAAGTCAATAATGAATCAAACATTGACTGTGACCAAGGGAGTTCTGGAAAGGAAGCTGGAGGGCAGCCTTCTGATGGGCTCCCTACTATTTCTGTTTAAAAGAGCATGTTCGAAGAAACTTGAGGAACTTTCAACTTTCCTCCCAGGTTCAGATAAAGCAAAGGTTGTAGACTGTGGCGTTGTTCTTAACCAAGCTTTTCATTCCTCTGCATGTTAATAAATTCAGACCTGGCAGCCACTCTCTTTTAGCTTGGAAAGGGCTCATGCTCGACATGGGTGCCAACGACTGCAAGAGGGATGAGGGGAGAAAAGAAAATTATGACACTGTTAAAGAGGTTTCTCTCCCTCCTGTTGTAAAAGCACACCCACAGCTGTTTCCAAGCATGGCATTAAAGATATTAAGCCCCTGAGAGGAACGCAGAAGGAAGATTGAGGCTGCTGCTCAGCCAAAGACAGCAGAATCCCAGGTAAATGGAAGGAGCTCGACTCAATTAGAACCTGTTCTCGTGAAATAGCAAAGAGCAGGAAGTTTCATTCTTTGGCTCTAGCTTCTTCCTTCCTAGCACGATGACTGACTGAGCAACTCAGCAGAAGTTGACTGTGAGGAGGCAAACGCCGTGTGTAGGCCAGGGGTGGACCTGTTCCAAGCTGGGTAGGAGAGCGGTTGGGTGTGCTAGATGACTGGCGAGACGTTGGGCCAGGCGACCTCTGAGAACCCCACGCCTGGGTGACTTTGATGCACCACACTCCCTTCACTTGGAATCGTACGTGAATGGAAACAATCTTCCTAATAATTTTAGGTAAACAGACCACTCTAGAGCGTTCAGCATTAACGAATAACATGTGGTTTTATAAATGGTTTTATTAATAACGTATGGTTTAATAACGAAACATCTATAAGTTATGTTATAGAAAGTGTGTGTGTGTGTATGTGTGTGTGTGTATGATGCTGTGCAATCAAATTGCAAAAGAAATAACAACTTTTCCTTTTCTTGAACTTAGACAGTTCAGAATGCTTAAAGTTCAGAATGTTAGTGTGGCCCTGGTAGTTTTAGACACAATCTAGAAAAGCCCAGCGGGGCTTGTAGAAGTGTCCGGCCCAGGGCTGTCAGGGGGTTCCAAGTACCTGTTTTGGTTAAAGGGATTGAGAAGAGCTGTTGAAGAAGCTTGTTTTCTGACGTTCTCAGGACTACAACCACATCAGCAGGGAGAGTGTCTCTGTTTTTCTCAAGAACCCCAGAAGCATCATATAATACCTGCAACATAAATAGCAAATCACAAGTCAGCCAATACCATGTATCATTGGTGACACTGGCAAGTGGTCTGAGATCAGTCATTAATCGACCTCTGTATAGAATTCATCTTGACACAGCCATGATTTTAAATATAGACCACCAGGTAAGGGGAAAAATTTGTAATTTTTGACAGGCCAGTTTATTTTAACTTCTTGCTCAGTTGCTCTTTGAAGAAAAGAGTCATTTCAAAGACCTATCCATCAGACTAATTATTGAAATATATTGAGCACTCACTATATGTGAAGCAACTATCCCATGAATAAACACTATTATTATCTCCTTTTTCCTGGTGGCGTGAACAGAGACTTAGAGAGAGTTTAATAATGTGCCCACGGTCACACTTTTCACAAGTGGTAGGCAGGCATCCAAACCCAGGCAGTTTGGCTCCATGCTCATAACCACTGTACTCTCACTGCTTCCCAGGGTACTGTTCAAAGCACCTGAGTGCTCGGGGATGCTGAGCAGGTAGGTCTCCATTCTCAGGACAAGGGCATCAGGTCAAAGGAATTTTAGGAAGCACTTCGGAGAAATAAGTCGAGTGGCAAATGAATTCAGGAAAGGACCCAGCCCAGAAAGAAAAAGGTCCTTTTATTCCTTAAAATCAAGAATGGGGAAGTGGGAGAAAGGGGACGCAATTGGGGTGGGTAGGAAATAGGTGTAAAAGGACAGAGATGGAAAGAGGCGTGAGGAAGCAGACAGGAATGGGAGGCAGAAGAGAAAAATGGGGGAGGGGCGATCAGGGCAGATCTGAGTATCTCAGATGTGGAGAACTTTAATAAGCAGTCAGATATCGATGCTAAGGTAAATAAAATATTTAAGGGCAAAAATTAGATTGCAGTTTCTAACAAAGACCCAAAATAGATCCCTTCATGTACTATGCAGAGAGAAAAATAGTCCCCTTTACTTGTGAAGGGGTTCAGCCAAGTCTCCCCAAAATAAACACTCTAACATGAAGGTTATTTTGAGCTGAAAGGAATCAAAACCCAGCAGATTCAGAAAAAAGCTCTTTTACCTTCCCCTCAACTGCTTAAATTTACATTGAAAGGGTCCCGAATGTGGAAGAGAGCTATTACCAGAGATTCTTTTTACCTTAAGAAACTTATCTGCACAACAGGGCAAACTTTGGTTTTCCAGACTCTCTCCTGCCTTCCTGCAAATGGCCCTCCTTCACTTTGTATGCCCAGATCCTCAACTCTTTCCTAAGCTCAGAACATTATAAGCTGCAGTTGCTTAGCTGCCCTTGGAGTCTCATATTCTTCTGGGTCCTGGAACATATATGACTAAATTTATTTTTCTCCTGTTAATTTGTCTTGTGTCAATTTAATTATTAGACTAGCCAAAGAATTCAGAAGGAAAAAAAGGGGCATTTTCCCCCTTACACTTGTATTAGATGGCCTTTCAACCAACTCCAGTTAGGCAAAATTTATTTCAATGTCATGATATGATTTGAAAAAGAATTTCAATAAATCTTAAATCAACAAAATAATCTCAAATGCCCTTTATTGACTCCTATCTGTTTTCTGGACCAGGGCTTCAGCCGACCCCTCTGGGACCAATTAGCCATAATGCAAATGGCTCTTCGAGAGGAATTCAAGCAATGATTTGTTGGCTATGGGCCTAGAGAATTTCTTGAATTAGTCACTAATCTGCTTCAGGAACTTGAAATCAAGACTGAGGCATAACGTATGAAAAGTGGAAATTTTACTTAATGTTGTAAAAGCTTAACATCTGAATGATAAAGTGAATTTTCTTTTTCATCTAGACATTTTTTGTGCCCTGTAGACATTTACTTAAAGTGCTAAAAATTAAGTCCTACTGTGATATTAAACCTCCTCCATTACCTACACATCTCTAAATGACTTTTGAATGTGAACACTTACAAACACTGTGAAAGCTATACTATGTTTTCTCTCTGGAGAGCTGTCACTTTTAGGCCAAACCTCAGGTGTGCAGCAGATGGCAGCTCTGCTGGCCACCCCAGTGAGAAATCGCTTCTTTGCCTGGGGCAATGTTCTGTGAGCGGCACCACTGAGAACGTTTGAGAATTATGATTCGATGTTCAAGAATTAAAAGAAGAAAGAAATCTGCAAGTTATTACTTGAGTGGCATAGACAGGGTCATATAGACACTTGCCCCCGGTCAAATTCAGGATTAATAACTCACACTCTTCTCACCTTTCCAGCATAGTGCTGAATGCCAAAGCACAGCTCCACTCCTTTGGGCCTCCAGAAGTATTTGCATCGTAGATTATCTCCAAATTTATCTGTGTGGATTTTCGTGTTGAAAAGTTACAATGTGAATTGCTTGTTCCTTCAAACAAAAACAAACTCCTTGACCCATGAGTGACCCAGTCTAAGGGCTTTCAGAGCGACCTGATATTATCATTGTGCGTAAATGGTGGAAAAAGATTTCTCCATAGGGCAATTTGTAATAGAGTACTTGTTCAGTAGTTTCATTTTCTTTTCAGTGTTAGATCTCATATTCTTCTCTAAGAACTCTCAGCATCAACACTAATGACACCAGAAGTCCAGCCAACTAGCTTTAGAACCATGAAGCTATCCCATGGAAGGCACATAACCTGGCTTAAACTCATCTTGGCAACTTGTAGCAATTTTACAGATAAAAAGAAACCAATGAGTGTGACAATCACAACTCCTAGAAGTGAATCTCTCCTACGAATCAATTTTCCATCTGGGGAAAAGCCTGAAACCTTCAGTTCTCCCTCAACAATTATGCTACTATTATGATTGAGAGCCTACTCTGTGTGAGGGCTGGTGCTAAGTACTAAAGGATTAGAGCTTTGTTGCCCTAGGTATCTACAACCTACATGAGGGATGAGATCATGTATAACACTGAAGATCTGAGAAGAATAAGGAGGTTGAGGGGAACAGGGGTAAAGCATAGATGGTCTTTAACACCAAGAGGAGGTGTTTTATCATCATCCCATAGAAAACAGTGGCCAATGAAAAAGTGGCTTTACAAAGACTATATTAACTAGGATGTTCAGGATAGAGGGAGAAATAAAAGCCTGGAAGTCAGGAGACCAGAAGCGGCTTATAAACAATCTTGGACTACAAGTGGATGGAGGTCCAGGTGGTGATATGAGAGCAGGGTATGAAATGGAGGGGAAGCAAGTATTGATTATAGGAAATAAGAAAGAAGGTGTAAAAAATGATATTTACATAGGGTAATGTTATTTCATTTCAGAAATAGGATAGTGAAGAGGTTTGAGAGATGGCGATGAGTTTTCTTTAAGATACATATTCTACCAGGACATTTGCTGAACATTTCAATTCTTTAAAAGCTGGATCTATACCAAAATACACAGAATAGATCCATTAAACCATGCTTATTAGATGATATGAGTTAAGTTCTCTTCTGTGCACATATGCCTTTCCAAATGGTACCTACCGACCAGGGTCTGATCCGTTGCTTGGGGAAACCGACTTTCTTCATCTAAAAGTGCAAGCAGTCCCAGGGGTTTCTGGAGGAACATATCCAAGAGCGGGCGATTGTCCTCATACTCCACGGGTACAGCATCGATGCCCTCATTCTGATATTCCATCTGGAAGAAAATAGAATGTGAATCTCTCTCTCCAGAACCAAACTGGCCTAGGTACCACCAGGCTGCTTTAGCACATACTCTGTGTCTGACAACACTGAACACATGTGGAAAACAGTGTATTTTACGTGAGTAGTAAAGGGCTCCTCCTGTATAGAACACTGTTAAAGTTTGGATTTAAGTCTGACCTACTGTGGCTTGTGGCAGGCAGCTGAAGCTGGCAAAAGAAGGGGGCTCTCTGTCTCCAAAACACTGACTTGGCAACTCATAATTTAGAAACTGATGTAGAAATGAAGGAAGCTGAAAAAATTTTTTTATTTTGGTGACCAGTAGTGTTTAAACCAGGAAAAAAAACAGACTTACACCTTCTGCAAAGATTTCTGTAATGAAACCGTCTTAGACTGACAAACTAGAAAAATTCTAGGTTTTTCTGAGAAGTAAATGGAAGGAACCTAGACTGAAACAAGGTCAAGTTTGTGCGGGGTGGTGGGAGAGTACTGTGATAACAGATTTATCCAGCTTCAGTGATAAAACAAACACAGGCAGTTTTACTCCTGTATTTGTGTTTTCTAATCCATTATAGTTTCTGTATCCTCACTTTGCATTAAAACAAGGGGCTTGGGCAGAATATTTCATTATTGCAACTACTTCGCACAGGAGAGTCTTAGGGTTGGGGTATGAGTTGGGGTAGAAGAAGGGTCCCTAACCTTTGGGTCCAACTAACTTCACATCCTGTTTTATTTACTGTTAAACTCATAGAAGAAAGATTTCCATTTTGAGAAAACCAAGAACATATCTTACTCCTCCCCAGAAACACCCATCTAGTTCCTGTGGGATCTGGTGAGCAGAAGATGGGGAGTGAGAATGGCTAGTTTGAGGGTTAAGGACAAGGACCTGTGTCCTGAATTCAAGGTCATCCTGTCATTTTGGACATAATCATAGATATTTTTAGTTAAATAAAGTAGAAGAGAATGCAGCATTTGGGGCAATATACATGAAACAGTTTGGAAGCAATATTTAAGTAATTAGCTGATCACCAGCTCCACTCAAGGGAGGAAATGTACTTTTCCACAGAAATCAAGACCTCTTTTTTTCAGACTAAATTTAGACTGTTAATATATTTAGACAGGATTGCATCACCATTGGTTTTTTTCTTTAGAGCTTTTTACCTGTCGGCCTGACTAAAAGGGTTTCTGCTTCAAATTGTGAGCAGCTTGGAGAAACCTCCCCCCAACAGGTTTAGTGACTTTAGGGTTCACTATTACCTGCTCAAGAGCAAAAACATGCTGATTGAATAATACTGGATTTGCTCATTGGCGATATTTATGCAGAGCTGCTCAAAAGAATTTCTCGAAAGTTCTCGAATCCAAAAATATCCAAGATTCCCACATTCATACGATCGTTTGCACTACTGCATGAGAGAGAACAAAATCTTTTAGGGAAGGAAACATTTATCTCAGGACAGTGAGAATATGTGTGCCCTTGTATTTGTCACCTCATGTACCCACACAAGGAAAGCAGCATCCTGCCACCTCTAAGGGAGAAACAGTTTGTGTCTTAAACCATTTCTTTAGTCTTTCAACAGTATTTCCAACTTTTTTAAAGCAGTAGAACTTTTAAAATCTTACTCAAAAGCTTCATATAAAAAGAAATTAAAAGGAACCACCCTGTTTGAATGGGCCGAAGCTGCCCCTCATTCATTCTTCCACCTTCCCACCCACAAAGCTAAATTGGAAAAACGCTCTTTACAATTTGACGTTGTCCATTCTTCCACGATATAGAAACCACTAATGCTTAAGAAAGAAAAAGCAGAGAGAAAAAAAAATGGAGTAGATGATAGAGGCTCTGTTCATCTCTCTGGCGACCAAATCAAAGTTGTGACAGAAACAAGGAGCAGCAGCAAGGAAAAAATCGCCTGGGATCTAGATGAACAAGCCATACAATACGGAGAAATCCAAGAAAGCATCTTGTAATGGCAAAAGGTAAGACAGGCTGAGGACGTGCTGCTGCCTGGCTGAGACAGAGACTGCGGCAGTGGCAGAAGCCTCTTACAAGGGTCGCTCGCATCCATGAGCAGGTTTTCACGGTGACGAACCTGCTTGCTGTGAGCACCAGTGCCCATTTAGCTGCATGCAGGGGGCACCAGGGATTTACAGGGAGACATTTTCAGAGTGAAGGCCGAAGCAAGATTCACATGATAAAGAAGTGCCAGCGGTGTCCATTGTTCCCTGTTAAGCCCTCCCTCTACCAGTGCGTGGGACACAGCGCGGCCACAGCTGTGATGTCATCAAACTGGATAACAAGGTCGCTCCGCCCAGAGGATTCCCTGAAACCCCACCTCCCCCAACTCGGGCTCCATTCAGGTGTATCCTCAGTGAGTCAGATGCTCCTTGCTGAGACTCACACTTGTGGAGGCAGCTGACCTCGGTTTCTGGTATGGCCTTTTGAGGCAAATATAAGCACAGCATCTGTGGATTGCTTGCTGAATATTGACAGGTGGCCTCGGAGGGGTATAGGCTTGGGCTAAATTAGGTCTGCAGCTGAATCCCTCTCCGGACTGTGCCACTGGACACCTACTTCACAAATCCACACTAATAAGATCAGGAGACAGGAGTTTTGCTTTGTACATAGAAATAAATATGAACAGGCAGCCAAAATAGGAAGACAAAGAAGCAGAAACCATATGACAGAACAGAACAGAGATCCAGATATAATGGTGTCAAGTAATCTAACAGGTGCAGAGTTCAAAACACTGGTTATAAAGATGCTCAATGAACTTTTGGGAAGTGTAGATAAATTCAGTGAGAACTTCAACAAAGAGATAAAAAACATAAAAATGGAAGCAGGAATTATAAAGGGAACCAGTATGAAATGAAGAACACATTATCCGAGATGAGAAGTATGTTAAATGGAATAAACAAAGGAAGAAACAAAGTGAATAAAGAAGATCACATGCCCTATCTAGAGGACAGGACAGCCAATCAGGACACTCAATCAGAATGGCAAGAAAGAAGTGCCAAGACTATAAAAATAATTGAAGGAGGATATGGGATGCTACAAAGTTTCCAAATATCATCTGATCAGCATAACAGAAGAAAATCAAGATTTTGAACAGCTGTTTGAAGAAATAATGATGGAAAACTTCCCTCACCTGGTGAAGAAATGACATAAAACCCCAGGAAGCTCAGAGCATTCCAAAAATCAGGGATCCAAAGAGGCCCACACCAAAATGCACACAAGACACATCATAATTAAAATGCCAAGGTTAATAAAACAAAAACAAAAACAAAAAGAATATTGAAAGCAGTAAGAGAAAAGCAGAAGTTACTTATAAGGGAAAACCCATAAGACTGGCAGCTGATTTCTCAAAAGAAACTATGCAGGATAGAAGCTTGGCAAAAAATATTCAACAAGATGAAGACCCAGGATATACGACCAAGAATAATTTATCCAGCAAAGCAATCATTTAGAGTTGATGGACAGATAAAGAGCTTCCCAGACAAAAATAAAGGAATTTATCACAGCCAAGCCAGAATTACAGGAAATGGTGGAGGGACTTCTTTAAGAAGAAAAACATGTATCAAAAACAGGAATAAAGAAGGGTAACAACTACATCCCTATCAATAAGTACCTTAAATGGAAAACAATTAAGCTCTCCAACCAAAAGATAGAATGGCTAAAAGGATAAAAAACAAGACCCCTATATATGAAAAGGAAGGGAATGGAAAAAGATATTGCTTTGATGAACGTAGAAGGTATTTAAGTCAGACAGAGAAAGACAAACACTATATGATTTCACTTATATGTGGAATTCAAGGAATAAAAAGAACAAACCAATGAAAAAGAGACCACAAATATAGTGGACAATTGGGAAGAGGGGACAGAGGGGAAGAGGGTTTGGGGGGCTGGGAGAATGGGTGAAGGGTTAAAGAAGTACAAATTAGTAGCCGATGGGTGGTCATGTGGATGGGGAGCACGGCATAGGGAATGCAATTAGCATTAATCCATTGGCTAGGTGGAGGGTCAGGGGAGGGAGAGAGCAATTGGGGGATCATTTTACTATATAGATGTCTAACCAATGTATGGTATACTTGAAACTAATTAAAATTTAAAAATAAAAAAAAGTTTTAAAAAGAGAAGAAAAAGCAGTAGAGGTAGTAATTGTAGTAATAATGCACAATACTGTGCTTTAAAACTTTTCATGAAATATCTCAGTTAATTCTAAAACAGTGCTGTGAGGAGGATATTATTATCTTCATTTTACAGATGAGAAAACCATCACTGAGGACATGCATCTGATTAAGCTGTAGAATTTTGATGTAAATCCAGTCAGTCTCACTCCCAGCCACGCCTATTCTCTTAAACACTCAATAAACTGGCTTTGTCAATTACACACCTCTCAAGTGTAAACATTTTGGCTCTCCTGGATCCCAATGCAATTTTAAAGTGTAAGACCTAAGAACGTTGCTAAAGAAAACCCAAGAGAGAACCAAATATATCCTCTTGCTAACTCCAAGAGACTCCGGGGTAGAGGCTTCTGCTCCCCAGGGAACTTGCCATATGTTTTTGTCTGGCTGCAAGAGTGTATTGATGCGATTTACAATCCAGCTGAAGAGCCTTCCATACAGGGCTTTGGACATGGCATCTCGGACGTCCATGGCCCTGTCAACGGTATTGGCTCTGATGATGGTCTCTCCTCGTGTGACCACACAATGTGAAGTAAGGGCTTCCTGGAGCTCTTCCGGACTGATGCAGAGAACAGAAGCAGCTGGAACGAAAAGTAAAGATGACACTAGGGAATGTAGTCATCTATCCATCCATTCATTCAGGCAGCCGGCACTTATTCAACATGTACTAAGTGCCAGGCTCTATCCTCAGCATGTCTAAATCAAACATAAAGAAGCCAAGAAGCATCCAGACTGACACAGGATCTTCCAAACTGTTCTGAAAGCTCTTCACAGGTGTCAGATGAAAAAAAAAGTAGGAGGAGGTGGCTTTGGTCAAGTAAGTTGGAGTAATTTCTGGAGACTTGTAGTCTCCTCTGAAAGAGTCACAAAGCTCGTTTGTGTACTAAAGGCTCTAAAAAGTGCTGCACTTTAACACCAAAGGTGATCACTTTATTTAAATGAGTGGTTTCTTATTTTAAACTCAGGATTTTCATGCCTGTGCTAGCTACCATTATTATATGTAAAACTAATAATAAGTAGCTGCCTGCTTTCTCCCTGCAGATGCTAATTCAGTGGATTCACAGTGGCATCCAACCTCTTGTATTCTTTTCAAAAATCTGTAGATGACTTTCAAAAGCTGCCAGGGTTGAGAACCACTGCCCCACGTTACCTGCCATGGAATTGTTTCCTACAAAACACCTATTTGCAGCTCATGGAAAGAACATTGACGTTCTACAAGACATCCTTGGGAAATGCTGGTTAGTGAAAACACTCAGAGCCGGCGGAAAAACCAGCAGCAGCTGCACTGTATTTTCTAGTCTTGAAATTTTACCAAAGTGAAAGAAAGATGTACTTTGGGAACACAGCGCATAGGTGTCAAATAATTACCATTTTCCAAAGCGTCAGCATTGGGAACCTCACTTTTATCAGTTTGATGCTGAGAAGAAATAGCTGCAAACTCAATGTTTCCAATATTCAAAATCCCAGCCAAAATTCTGTACACTGAGTGCACTTCCTGAAAGGACATCAAGAGCCATGTTTGAAGATAATTGCCGATCAAAACAACAAACTCCAACACTGCGGTGAAAAGTACTGGTTGTCACCAAAATCCATCCTTCCCTTTTTCCTGGGCACACAAACAAATTTCTCAACCTCCCTTGCTGTTAGGGGTGGCCATGCAACTACAAAGAATCAAGTGGACTGATGTGAGCCACTTCTGGACCTGGCCTATGGAAGCCAGCAAGCCTTTGTCTTGCTTTCTTTCCCATTATTGGCAGCAGGAACTTCTTGCAATCCAGCCTCAACCGAGGCATTAATTAGGATGCCTGAGACCAATGATGGCATGGAATGGAGTTGTTCTGCAATGTGAACCTCTTACCTCGGAATGCTAATATCTTCTTTGTTCTTTAAGCCACTTTTATTCATTTACTCTAACAAATACCAGCTCCCAAATTCAGTATGGTTATTTCTCCAAAATAAGAGAGGTTTCCTTACTCTTTTGAATTGCGGTTTCATGAAATAGTTGGCAGGGAATTCATTGATGTTTCGCTAGAACATTTTGAAGTTAAATGATGGAGCACATAGATATGAATGAGGTCAGGAAATATTTTGAAAGACTCACTAGAAATTATCTGTGATACTGTAACATAATAAGAAATATGTATTTGGTCTTCACACAGATTTCTGGCACAAGAACTTTGAAAAGCCTTGGAATTTTTCCAAGTGATGGGGATGAGAGAGGTGTCCTTTGTTATTCTTAAGCCCTTTTCAACCACAGATGAGTTGGTGCTAATGAGGTAGCTCTTGGAAGTTTGGAGCTGGTTTCCAGAGAAAACAACCATTTGATTAAAGGGTTGGAACTTTTAGCCAAACCCTGGACCTCCAGGGAAGGGAGAGGGGCTGGAGATTGAGTTAATCATCAACAGGCAATGATTCAATCAGTCACGACTATGTAATGAACCCTCCATTAAAACCCCTAATTAATGAGGCTCCGAGCACTTCTGGGTTGGTGAACACATGGAGGCCATGAGAAGTGGTGCCTCCTCTCCCAATACCTTGCCCTACGCATCTCTTCCATTCAGCTGTTCTTGAGCTGTATCCTTGATAGTAAATCAGTAATAATTAAGTAAACTGTTTTCCTGAGTTCTATGAGTCCTTCTAACAAATGACTGAACCCGAGGAGGGTCTTGGGAAGCCCAAGTTTAAAACCAGCTGGTCCAAAGTAGGAAAACTCCAGGACCTGTGATTGGTGTTTGAAGTGAGGCCGTCTTGTGGGGCTGAGGGATTGGATGATAACTCCAGGTAGTTTAATTGAATTGTAGGAACATTGGTTGGTGTGGGAAATAAACTCCGCACGTTTGGTGTCAGAAGTGTTGTGAGTAAAAACAGTTCAGATGAACTTAAGTCCTATTCTTATACTGAAGTTGAATACATCAGTAGTGTAAATGGTTTTTTAAATGGATGTGTTTATTTATTTAAACACTTGCATTTCCTGTAGGTGATAGAATAAAACATATTACCAGGAAATTTCTTCACCTTACACTTATAGATAGAGAATAATACTTCACCAAGAATACTGAGGCTTGATTTAGCACCATGCATAGCAGTAAGCTAATAGAAACTGTCGTTAGACCATTGATAAAGCATTGTCCCCAAATTGAGCCTTCCTGTAAACATTACTCAATAAAGCCAAAAACCTGAATATAGACTGTAATAGTGACATCTGCTGGGTTCCTGATAATACTACAAAGACAAATGAGGATTTAAACTGGATTTCTACTACAGGTAAATATTGTTCTTCAAACTTCTAAATCAAAGGTAGGATGTCATGTTTCTGACGTCAAGAATCACTGTTTTAATCACACAACTTAAGAGTGGTTAAGGAGAACACCTACCAAATGAGTTTTCTGAGACTGGCCTAGGTTTAACATGACAGCATCTCATTACCTTGATCAATACCCTATGAGGCTTGCAGCATGCAAATAGAGCAGCTCCCCAGAGAGGTAAGCCCCAGAGAGATCGGTGAGTTCTATATTTGTTATTTCTATATCCAGTTATCTCAAGAGGTTAAAACCCTCAGTACTGTTAGAAAAAAATGTATTTTTTCTAATTAAAACACACACACACATACACACACACACACACACACACACACACACACACACACACACACACACACATGAATGACAATACAAGCCATGAAACCTTCCAAAATAAGGCTTCCAGTCATTGCATTACTGGAGTGATCATCCCGGAAAGAAATGGCGAGTTTTGCTCAGTTGCTTCTCTGGCACTATCCTCTTCAGCACAATGCTCAGACATTTCCTCTCTTAAAGAGAAAACCTACCTATGACCTTTAGCAAAAACTTTGGCATTCAAACACTGTGTGAATGACTGAGGTTAATGGTAGGTTGGGTCTCCTTCCTCAGAGAAGGGAACTTAAGAAGGGGTATCTAAGTTTACTTCATCAATGAGGTATTAGCCTGAGGGGTATCCATCCCTATGCTACATTTCCAGGCTATTCCACTTGACTCCTTTAGTCTCACCCTTAGGTTGGTTAGTTCCTCCTTTCTGGCCTAAGAACCTACATCCACTCCTGTGTTCAGGCCAAAATACCAGCCATATACAGTCATGGTAGAGTTCAATCAGTAGTATGTCCATCTGTGGAATTACTACTCCCACCCCAATATTTCTTAATCAAATGTTTCTTCTCCCCCACAGCCAGCCTGGGAAGGATTTTTCACCTCACCTTGCTCATTTTTTCTTGCCTCATCTCCAGCTACAGAGCATTTTCTGACTATCTTGCCTTTCCTACAGAATCTTGCTATGCTGCTTTACCTTTTTATTTCTTATCGGTTTTGAGCCTTCTATATGATAAAATGGAATCATCTTATTCAGGACAGGGAAAACTATCAAGAAGACTAAAACTCCTTCAGCTGGGTTTCCCAATTCATTGATGATGGGTATGAATTCATATGAATTGGGGGAGAAAGAGTATTTCTCCACCAAAGCCCCATGCACTTTGTATTTGCGCGCTCTCTCTCTCTCTCTTCTCTCTTCTCTCTTTTTTCCTAGGAGATATTTCTTTCACTGATGTAAATATTCTCTCAGTAAAGTTGAGGCTAAGTGGAAAGTTGAGGTTAAGTGGAAAGTTGAAAACTTTGGTTTTCTCTGTTATCCTGGAACTGATTTAAGGAAATTGCCCCAGCCTGGTTCACTGAAACCTCAAGGTAGTTGTTCCCCTAGTACCGCCCTAGAAATGTGCCCTCTTAGTCCCTCTTTACCTTACTTCTCTTTTGAAGTTTCTAGTTTTTCACCAGTTCTGCCTTAAGCACTGCAGTAGGCTGAAGGTCCTTCTCCTTTACAGGCTCTATTCCAATGCCTTTACTTAGTTCCCTTTTCATAGGCTTACAACATTTCCATCTTAAAAGTTAATGTCTGGTTTAAAAAAAATTTTTTTTCATGTGTCAATCATACATTAATAAAGTTGTTATAAAAAGTCAATGGTAAGTCTTATTGTCTGTCTGCCATTAAGCATCAGAAACTCTAAGACTCCCATACAACCCTCAGTCTTTCTTCAGCAGTACTCTCCCAATTCATAATCAATTTTGATGAAAGGGAGAAAAATTGGCCTAATCTCAAAGCCGTCTACCTAACTTCTTCGTCAAGGGATCTGCTGTCAATGTCCAATCTTGACCATCACATAAATAATCTGCCAAAAACGTTTTCATGTAGCATTAAATATAAACCCATTTAAAACTCTATTTAATATGTTATGATGATCCATCTACCAGCAATACAAGCATAATATTGAACAGAAATAGGATGGTTTGACTCCAAAAATAAGAGTTGAAAAGCACCAATATTTATTATTACGTGTGATGCTGAAGTGAGCACAACACTGATATTTATAATAAGGTTTTAGGTGTAACACCCCAAGCCCCACAAGGAACCGTTATTATTATTGAAAGACTCCTTCTATGAGGGAAGTTTCTTTATAATAAACTCAGGGTCAAGTGTTCTTTCAGATACATTTGGCTGGTGTCCCAGAATTAAAATCTATGCTCCTGAGCCTCCACTAAGGTTTGCTACTCATAATTTTGCTATAACATTTGGGAAAAACTGAAGGGATTCCTGCAGGGAACTAGTGACATTATGAGAAAGATCAGGGACCATAATTTTTTATGAAATTGACCAGTTCATTTAAACTCAGTCTAGAAATGTCCCTCAGAACAACTTAAGAAAAAGTCCAGTCACACCAGTTGTTTGGGACCTGTTGCCTTACTACATTCAACTAAATCTTTCCTGAATTTAGTCAAACTACTTTGCATTTATAAACACAGAGTGAACTGAGTTAATTCAGCAAAACATGTTGTCTACAGAGTATAGACAAAGTACAACCAAAAGATTTCAGGTCAAAGAGGTCAGATCCAGCCTCTTCCTTCTATTTCCAAGGTTGCTAACTGATATAGGTTGGTTTATTTCCAGTGTAAATTAATACGGGACATGGTGAACATACACACATATACATATAATTATATTCTGGTTATTCATTTAGACCAGCCACAAATTATGAGTGATTATCTCCTTTTACATGTCTTTCTTTTCATATTTATTCATGCAGTCATTCATTCATTTCTACGGTATCTTTTTTTTCCCCATAGGAGTTAGGATGGTTTACTTCAAGAATACATAGCATATTTAATGTCTTTGTTTATAACTTTATCTTAAAATAGCATCTGTTTTATTACTATTTGTAGTACATTTCTATTATTAGAATAGCACTATTATATGCTTTCATTTAGAGCTAGGGCCAATCTCTTCACAGCATTCTATAACCATCACTGTACCCAATGAAAGCAAAATATGATTAATTCTATGGCTGACTTCTCTATTGTTCCTGCACCTTTTTCAGAAAATATGTCCCTAAACACTGACACAGCCCAGATGACTTTCAATGGCTCTACTGCCAGCTCTACCACACATCTTTGATAACAATCAACTCTATAAATTAATAACCATAAAGGTTCTTTAACAATGCTGGAACCTGTTTAATCGCTCTCCTCTAAAGAGCCAAGGGAAATATATTTCTATTTTTATCTGACCTTTGGGATTTTCTACTGTCTGTCAGTTTAAAGCCTGTGGGAGGCTGACAGAGAAAATTAACAGCTGGCTAGAAAGAAGAAAGGTATTATTATGACTAAAATCAACCATGCTGGAGAGGGAAGGGCTAGCCAAACTCATTGGATTACAGAAGCAATTCTTTATCCAGAGTGGCGGTCCCAGGGTGACTCAAACGTTTTGTAATCTAATCCCTTAAGATTTAACACTCTCACCTACCTCCTAATCATTCACCTCCTTTGTTGAAAAATCTGTATATTTTGCAAAATTGATGGCATGAAGCCCAGAAACTATGACATAAATGTATCACAGAATAATATTTGAGAGCCTAGAGTTATAAATAGTTTCTGTCACCCCTGGCATATATTTAATAGAGACAGTCTGCATCTAGTATGATAAGAGTAGTACAGCACTTAGAGCCAAAGTTAATAATGTACCATGGTGTACCATGGAGAAGGAAGTGACTGCAAGAAAAGTTGAAAAGGTTTAAATTAATTTGTCTTGGTTCTCAAGGAACTATTTGCATAAATGTATTTCTGTGGCTTGGATGTAACTTACATATTCTTGTACTCCTATTACACAATTCACTTCAATGGTTGGAACGACCTCAACTCAGAAAAGGGCAGCATTACTTTGGTGTTTGTTATTCCAGCTGTAGTGAATTAACAACATTCACAGGCACATGATACTTGCCACAGTACTTCTTCTTTCATGTTCACCTGCATATCTTGTTAAAATGCAGATTCTTATTCAGCTGTCCTTGGACCTGAGAGTCTGCATGTCTAACAAGCTCTTGGTTGATAACAATGTTTCTGGTCCTCTAGGCACGCTTTGAGTAGTGAGACCTTATCACATGACCAGCGTGGCAACTGAAAAGTAAGTATCCTGCCCCAACTTAGAACACTCATGTCTTCGCTCACATTGATACAAGAATATTAACATTTGAGGGTTTTTTTTCCCTCCTGACAATCACTTACCTTGTCAGTGAACCCTATAATCCTGAAACAGTGCTGAATTGCTTCAAATTGTCTTCTGTACAACTCCTTGGAAGTTATGGCATGCATCACCCCTCCAGTTTCACCAGCTATGTACCTAAATGGAGTATGACCAACAGCATGAGTGTTGACTGGGCAAATGGCATCCCAAATACCAGGCATCACTGGGCTCCTTTTTTGCAAGGACATTCCCTTACAGTCTAGTACTATGGTGGAATAATGGTGCACACAGCTGAGTAAAATGGCTGTAGATGAGTTCTAAATTTTCCAGAAAATGCAGATGGTGAGATGTAGTACCTGCTGTCTCATCCTGCGTATTTCAGCTAAAGAGACTGTGAATGTTTAGTTAGAAAAACAGCTCCATTTATATCCAAGTTTCGTCAACCGCTAGTTGTGTCATCATTAAAAATTAACAACTAAAATCCCTGACACTTACCTAGGAGGTTTTTCCTCAGGAAGTCGGAACTCAGAAAGTTTCTTTTGGTAACAAAGACCAGCATAAATATAGTAAAATATGTGAAAATTTTTCTCTCCCCTGAAAAAAAAAAAAGGGACATTATTAATAACATATTCTGGTCTTCCACACTCCAAGTAACTTACTCCATTTCCTTTCTGTGCAATATATCATTCTATAGCAACTATGAATTTTCAGGCAATTAAATATGCTATATCCCAATTACAGAATAGTAATAGTGATAGGATTAGTATAGTAATTGCCACAATGTCACAGAATTATTATTATTTTTTGCAGTTTTATAGCTTCATTCAACAATCAGCAGTTACTTTTCATCCACATTAACTGTTTGTAGATTTTTGAAAGTGTTGACAGGAATGCAGGTAACTAGCACAGAGAGCTTGTTTGATGAATCTTCATCCTCATTGCATTTTCTGGACAACCGCACCCGGATACTGTATGGGACGTTCCTTGTTCCTTTGGCCCAGACAGTTTTGTTGAGTCCGGTTAATGTGGACATCTGGAGTTCCCACCTCCTTCATGGCAAATTTCGGGATCTCTTCGAGTGCCCGAGGGGCACGCTTCTTGAAACACTCCATGGATTCGCTTGTGAATGCTGATGATACATTCTCTGGTCACTACCTTGTTGGTGGAAGAATGGCCCTTCTTCTCACCACCCTCCTTTGCAGGAGCCATTCTGCTGGGCCCAAGTTGGAAAGGAAGCCACAATGTCACATTATTAAACACACTTATGTTTACTATACACAGGAGGAAGTTTTAGAGAATGCAACATTCTCTAGAGAACAGCTCAGGTTACACGTTTAGAGATCTTTCTATTCCAGCCCAAATGACTATGTATCTGTGCCACATGCCTTCTGTTTGTAGCCCATGTTGCTTCAGAATCAGTGATATACAGCTAAGAGAAATCAGCCAAACTCACTACTTTACTGGAGGCTCTGACAAGAAATGGCCTCACCAGAAAATTAGGGAGTGGAACTGCTCCTACACTGAAACTCTCAAATTTGTTGTCTTTCAAAATAGCATGCATCTGTCCTTGTCTCCTGCTGTCCACTCTCTTTTAGGCCACCCTGGCCAGGGTCCTTTCAGATAGGTGCCACCTCTAAGTGTACTCTATGGACTGCCATCAGCATATAAGATAAAGACCTGGGAAGTACATGTCTAGATATTTTGTAGCAAGTGACATTGCCATGACATCTAAGAGTATGAAAATTTCTCTGATAATTCATTTCAATTATGCTTTAGAAAGGTATTAGTTCACAAGGGAAGGTGAGCTAACATTTTTTTAAAAAGTAGTCTGTCAGCAAAGGCAGTTTTAAAAGCCCTGCTCTGGATCCCTTTCTTTCCTCTAGAGGAAAACGGTCTCTTCTTTCAATGCCCCAGAATTCTGGCAAATCCTCACTTTGGCCAACTTAGCTCTATGGAAAGAAATCTTGTCTTCCTTCTATTCCTTGCCTCTTTTGTGACATGAGCCCCACTCTTTTCTTTGGCTTCTCCTGGATATCCTAGTCTTCCTATGATGGTTTATCCTGTCAAAGCTCTTCTTGTATATTCTTATTCCTGCCCCATATTATAGATGCTTTCGCTTGTCATTTCTCATTCATTTATTCACTCAACTTACAAATTTATTGAGTGCCAGTCATGGCAGGCACTGTGCCAGATACAAAGGATACAGGACTCAGAGGATTCATGGGCTCTGGAGCTTCCCTTCTAGTGATGGAGTTAGGTGAATAAACAAGGAATTTTGTGATGAGGACTTTGAAAGAAACAAACAAGGAGCTGAGATGAAGAACAACATTGGGGGTTAAGGGCTACTTGTGTCAAGGCAGGGAACGACCTCTCTAAGGAAATAACACGTCAAACAATGAAGTACAATGAGGGGCCAGAAGGAGCTACAGAATGAAGGAGAAAGCATTCTAAAGAGAGGGAGTTACAACATATACAAAGGCTCTGAATGAGATACTCGTGTTGAACCAAAAGAATGCTACTGAGAAGGAGGTGGGCAGGTAGGCAGGGCCAGCCCACACCAGGACTTATTAGGCAAGAATGCAGATTTTGTTGATTAAGCAATTAGGATTCCTTGAAGCGTTTTAAACTGGAGCCAGGGTGCACTTTAAATATGTGACATGAGTAGATTTGTGTTGAAAAAAGTACCTCTAGCTGAAGGATGAAGACTAGGTTGTAAGAAGTGCCAGCAGGAGGTCTAGGTGAAAGAGCAAGTGGCTTAGACAGTGATGATAGAGAACAAGAGTAAGCTAAAGATCTGTTTTGGATGAATGACTAAAAGGACATCCTGATAGAATGAATGAGGGTAGTGAGGGAAAGGAACCTGGAGTCTGCCTCCCAGATTTCAAACTTGAGCATCTGGTGATGGTGGCACCAGTCACTGAGACAGGAAAACCCTTACAAGGCTTTCTGAACCAGTACGCCTGCTATGAATGTCACTTGTTCCTTAACCTCTGGTAAATGTGCAGGCTTTGGCTTACCCATTTTGGTCTTAGCTTCCTATAGTTTTTGTTTGTTCTTTGTTTTTGTTTTTGTTTTACAGATATCTCAATTCTTCTGAGCTTTGCCTACTATCATCCATTCCTGGTACAATTTCAACTTGATTTTCATCCCTGTATCTATCTGGATTGGCTTGGTTTTGTGACAAAAACAAATTTCCCAAGATCTTAGTGGCTTAACTCAACGAAGACTTCCTTCTTGCTCAGAATACATCCACTGAGAGCCAGTAGAAGGGTGGTGGGGGGAGGATATGCTCACTGTTGTCACTCATGGGCCCAGGATGATGGAACGGCCACCTTCTTGCATTTTGTCAGCACTCCGGAGGGTCTTTCCATTAAGTGCCCATTCGCTAGAATTGGTCACATGACCTCATCCACCCACAGGGTACCAAAAAGGGGAATCTTATTTTGTGCCCGCAAGAGGACAGAACCAGAAAGGTCTGGTGAACAGGGCTTGCAGAGATTCCATCTTCTCATCCAATGTGTTCAGTCTATCAGTGCTACCATAGTGATTAAATTTAATACTAATAAATTATGGCAGCATAGGGAATGCAGTTAGCATTAATATATTGGCTACGTGGAAAACCAAAGGAGAGAAGGAGCAATTAGGGAGATCATTTTATAAACTATATAAAGGTCTAATCAATGTACTGTATACTTGAAACTGATTAAAATTAATGAATAAATTTAAAAAATTTATTTATTACTTATGTTTTAGATTTCTATTTGGTATATCACATATCATCTCATTTAATTCTCATAATAGCTCTGTGAGGTCAGCTTTAATGTATCCTTTTGCATATGAGGAAAGTACGGTATGAGGATATTTCTATTAATAAATAATATACAATAAGTGACAAAACTGTGATTAAAACTCTGTTATCTTTGTAAAAGGCCACTTTACATTTGAACACATAAAAACGCAGTTTCCATTCTATCTGAGATATCTCTCTAAACTTTCAAATCACCCTAATTTGGGGGGAAAGACATGGGGGAACCTCATAAAAATTAATCAAGAAACCACAGAGAAGCTAAACTGATTATCCTTTTGTTGCTTTGTTTAATTTCTTCATGTCAGTCCCTATTTTGTGAGACAACTGCAAGTGTATGACAGAAGAAACACTTGGGTTCCTAACCCAGAGCGAGTCCTGTGGATTCTACTTGCACAACATCTCTCAGATTTGTCAAATCCTGTCTATCTTCATCTCTACTGCTATCACCTTAGTCTTGGCAAACGATCTCTCACATGGATTTGGCAACAGTATCCTAACAGTCCCAACATAATACTTTTCTCCTCTAATTCATCTACCTACTGAAGCCAGAACAATCATTTCCAAGTGCAAGTTGATTTTGTGATTCCTCTTCTTAGAAACGTGAAGTGGCTTCCTACTGCCTTTCGAGTAAGGTTCAAAAGAATAAGAGTCTTTAGAATAAGGTTCCTCAGCCTGGGTCTAAGCCCTGCATAATCTGGTCTCAGTTTTATCTTTGTCCCCTCTCCCTTCCTGCTCCTTCCTTCCTCATTGGCTAACACCTAGTGATCCTCAGACCTCAGGCTAAATATCTCATACATCAGGAGCCCCTTTCTTCCTGGACTAGGTTATGTGCCCTTCCTTCTCTTGTTTTACCTTCATAGTACCTTACATTGCTTCCTGGTACTTATCACAGTTGTTCTGCATTTACATTTATTTTATTTTTTTGTGTAATGTTTGTGACCTTTACAACCCCTCCCCTATCCACCACCCACTCCAAGTTCCATGAACTGAGACCTTTCCTATTTTTTCTCTAGTGACCCCAGAAGGGAGTACAGTACTGATATACAGCAAGAATTCAATAGATAATTATGGAATAATGCATGAATGGAGCCACGTTCCCGAGGAAATCTGTGTCCTGCAATAGTAAGAACAATAGGAAGACCGGCTAACTCTCTGATAACATGTATACTATACCAGGCACTTTTCAAAGGAATTTCATGTAAATAAACTCATTAATCCTCACAACAAACCCATGAGGTAGGCTCTAAGAGCATCTCCATTTCACAGATGAGGCAAAGAGAGGTTAACTGACAGAACCAAGGTCACACAATCAATGTCAGAGCCAACACTTAAACCCAGAGCAGTCTATGCTATTGATCACTATTGCTATACTGCCCTTCTTAAAACAAAATATTTTTTTCCTCTTTCAGTCTAAGGGGAAAAATTAACATGTAGAATATTCTCAGTGCTTTTTTTTTCATAGACAAGTTTAATTTTAAAGGATCTAATGATTTTTTTAAAGTATCTGCAATGCTATTAAATTCTATCTGATGTAACCAACTCAGGAAAAACAGGCATGACTATCCCAAAGTATTCCCACCCCAGCTCTTTGTATTCTGCTTGCAAACATCTTTAAGGTTAGAAACCACAACTTATCTTTTGCTTAAATAATTCCTTGCTCCTTGGGGCTGAGGGGGAACCAACCTATCTATTGGGATGCTAAAAACATTATAAAAATGGAGCAATTAGAATTCCCAAAACCTCTATATTTCAGAGCAAAACCACAGCAATCAGATAGTGTACCTACACTGCCTGTTTTATAACTCTGGACTTTTCAAGGAGATATTCAGAGATTCTTGCCCCCATCACAGCTCCGGTTGGTGTAAACATCATTTCCAGATACTTTCCAAAACGGCTGGAATTGTCATTGATGGCGGTACATGCATTTCCAAAGGCTTCCACCAGGGAGTTGACTTGCAGGATTTTTTCTCTCAAGGTCTGATTATTGGCCTGTGTCAAACACAGAACAGTTATAAGGAGCCTCCAGAAACATTAATTCAGCAAATTTGCCAGGCACCCCTCCCTGCCCACAGAATTCACATTATCCTTTTGGGAAGAATTGCATTTGGGGGAATTAGCATCAACCACCAGCATTGTTTTCTCAGATGAGCAACTCCCTGGTGCATAGGCATCAGATGATACTGGATTAGGTCATCAGTTTTTATGTCCAGAAACACTTCACACAAAATCTTTGACAGATAAAAAGCCTACACCATTAGAAAGATTTTAAACAGAGAGAACTCATAACTTTTTTGTCATTCATTATAATATCCATAAACCTGTTCTGAAAAAAATATTTTTAAAAATCTTTCTTAGTCTCATAATACACTAATTCTGAGTATAAGTAACTGGTAGACCGTTTTTAAGTCATTCCTTCGATGTCCATATCACCAAGCTGAAAATTTTTATTTCTCTCAACTTTTGCCCAAAGATTTCTATTTTCTAATTCTTTAACCACGTTAGTGGCTCTCCCTGACCCTGTTCCTAATGTTTAACACTTTTACTACTTAATGGCTAAATGTTTACATTTATATTAAAAGCATACAAAATTAATTGCCAATAATCTTGTAAATTCGTGCTGGCATTATTTTCCTCACTATGTGAAAGAAAGATGGCATGCTGACATCTTATGAGGCCTAGCTATCAGGAGGCAAGCATAATAAAGGTGGAATGTTTTTCTATAACCATTAAAAATGTATTTTCATCATTTGTGCATTTATGCAGTTAGTCTGCAGAAACTTCTAGCCACAAAACATAAAACAGAAATCAATACCTTTCCCAAGAAAGTCAAATGCTGAACAATCAGGTGGGCGCTTTCTGTCTTCCCAGAGCCACTTTCTCCACTGATGACGATGCACTGACACGGAAAATGGAGTGTCGGTGAGAAATTCATAGCACAGTAAACACCCTGTGTGTAGCTATGGCTTTCACATAACATCCACCACTGTGCACCTTAATTTTTTACTCAGCAATATATCTTAGGAATCTTTCCTTTTCAGTGCATAGCTTCTTTGATCTTTTCATATCTGTGTGTTGTTTCACTGTGTAGATGTACCATCACCTATTTAACCAGTCCTATGTGGATAGACACTTGAGTTTTTTCCTTTTGTTATTACAAACAATAGTGCAATAAATAATTCTGTCATAGGTCGTTGTATTTATATGTAGGTTCATCTGTAGAATAAATTCCTAGAAACGAGGTTGTTGCATCAAAAGGTAAATACATTTATATAATTGATAGGTCGTATCAAGTTGCTTTCCTAAGGACTGTGTACCAGTCTACGAAATATTCTCCCATAGCTTTACCAGAGTCTGTTGGATTTTTGCCAATCTGACAGGCAAAAAAATGATATCTCAGTGTAGTGTTAATTTAATTAATTTAATTTAATTTAATTAATGAGTGAGGTTAGGCATTATTTCCTATATGTTTAAGGTCTTTCATATTTTATTTTCTCATGACAAGTCCATATTCTTTGCCTATTCTTTTTTGTACTTGACCTTTTTATCATTTGTTTCTAGAAGCTCTTTATGTATAAAGGAGATTAGTGGGTACAGTATAAAAAAAAAAATTGTTATTTATCTCTGGTTCCTGGCACAGAGCTTCTAAAGTCCTCAGAATTTCCTGAATGATAAGAGTGATAGAAACATCTTCTGTTATTCACAAACAAGTCCCTTTCTATAAAACATAAGTAAGTGCTAACCACTTGAACCAAGTGGTTCAAGACGAAGCCCAAGGCAGCTTCAGGAGCAGGGCTGGCCATCAGAAGAACCAGAGGTGGGAATTTTCAGCCTCATCATCCCAAGTTCTGGGAAAGGAAGAGGGGCTAAAGATTGGTTGAGTCATAAAAACTTCTGAACAACAAGATTCCAAGAGCTTCTGGTATGAACATGTGTGGGTGCTGGGAGAGGCACGAAGGCATGAAAACTTCGCACCACTCCTTCCCTGCATTTGCCTCTGAATCTCTTCTCTTTGGTTGTTCCTGAATTGTATTCTTTACAATAAACCAGTAAATGTAAGTCAAGTGTTTTCCTGAGTTCTGCAAGTCATTCTAGTGAATTATCAAACCTGAAGGGGATTGTGGGAATTTCTGAATTTGTAGTCAGCCAGGCAGAAGTGTGGGTAACCTAGATGCCCCATTTCCAGCTGGTGTCTGAAGTGGGACAGTCTTGTGGGACTGAAACCTGAACCTGTGAGGTCTATGTTAACTCTTGGTAGTTAGTGTCAGAACTGAATGGAATTGAGTTGTTGGACATCCAGTTGGTATTGAAGAATTGGAGAATGGGTTGGAGTTGGAAAGACGCAATATTTAGTATCAGAAGTGGTGTCAGAAAAACAACAACATGGTAGGGCAATTTCTGAACTTGAGAAACACATATCTCTCTGTCCATTTACTTATTCTCTATGAAATATATGGACACTTCACAAGTCTCCAAGAAAGGTAAGAATTTGGAGAAGTCAAGTTTCTAATCTATAGTGAATCTATGTACTTCATTTTGTAAGTTGTACTGTTATGATTTTATCTATTCCTCAACAAACCGAAAGCAGGGATTTCACAGGTTTCAGGAAATATACACATAATAATTCTCTCATAAAATTTCCTCACCAGATTAGATTCTTTCTACTTTAACAGGTTTTTTTGTTTGTTTGTATTTGTTTTGTTTTAAGGCCTACAGCACCTGGTCTTCTTAGGTGGTCTCCCATCCAAGTACTTGCCAGGCCGACCCTGCTTAGCTTCCAAGATCAGACAAGATTGGGCACATTCAGGGCAGCATAGCCATAGACAGATTCTTTCTATTTTAAACAGAATACATACATAAAGGAAAACATATATATTAAAAGTAAAAGAAGAGTCAAAGTTGGATATGTCACTACCGTGAATTGGAAGTCCAGAAAGTTAAAACACATAGGTCAGCTTTGTGTTTTAATTGAGCACTAAGTAGATTTGTTCAGTCTTTACCCAATTGTCACAATTTCTCAGCAGCTAAACAGTGTGGTGCATGACCATTGTCAACCTATGAGCAGTATTTCATACAAAAAGGACTTGACCATGAAAATCTGAGACCTTAATAGGAAGCAATTTCATTTTTCATTCTACGTCCACTTTTATTATAATCATTGCCATGTAATCAAGTTTGTATTAGCTCTATTTCTCATATTCATATTAGGCATATCCTTATTACACTTTATCAGGGAAAATGAATGCTCTTGATGTGAATGTTTCACATTTTGAAAAGAGTTTTACGTTTTCTGCTTCTCTTGTTTATCACTCTTACTGTTCACCAAGCTACTATTTCCTTGAGTTAGCACCAGAAACCAGAATGGAAAGTTTTCAGGAAGACTTAAGTGGTACAGAGGAAGACAGAACATACTGACGTGGTAGAAAAGGAAAGTGACTTCTTACCTGGTCTTTACTGAAAGTAACCATGCATTGGTAAGCAGCATCTGCTGATGCAAATATGTGAGGGGGATTTGAAGCACGTTTCACCCCATGATAAAGTCTGGAAAACTGAAGAATAAAATAATTAATTTAAGGGACACTTCTAATGTTCCACTGAATCTTCTGATGCTCCAATACCAGTTGCCCATGAAACTTAGGCTTTGTCACTTGTCAGGGGAATTGTAGCATCGGGAAGGCTGTAGAGCTCAGGTTCTTGATTCTATAGTCCTGAGTTCAAATCCTGGTTCCTCACTTGCTGGCTTCATTAACTCATTCAAGGGAGTGAACTTCACTATGTTACTTCCTCATGTGCTAAATAGGCTTAATACTAGTAAACAAAGTAGCTCAATACTAATACTTAATACTAATAAACAAGGTAACTTAATCCCAGCATGTAGTAAGCCTAAATAAACCTTAGTTTTCCTTTTTATATCCTACTTCAAAAAGTTACCCCCCCAAATGTAAGACTTCCATTTGTGTTGCATTATTATCTGCAGTTTGGGGTGGCACAATTTTATTCTCACTTCTCTTCTTTTCATTTTCCTTGTGATTTTTAATTTCTTATTAAGAAACATGCTCTTAAAGCATCCCATACCTGTGGAGAGTATATGCTTAGATTCTGGAAGGGGTTTAAGGCAATCAAGATGTCTCCAACATATGTGTAAATCAGCAAGTCCACATAACGCTTCTGCAACTGATGAATAATTGTATCCTAAGAATAGGATAAATGACATTGAAAGTAAACATTATTTCTAATGAAGAGAGAGATTCTAACATACAGATAAACTTATTCTACAAGAATATTTTTCTCTAAAAGAAGAAAGTAGTCAATTTAAATCATATACTGACATTAATGATCCTAAATGCAGATATTTGCCTTGCAAGAAGAAAACAATAGGAATATGCTGAAAGAATTAGGTCCACTTGGGACTTGCTAAAAGACACTGAATATCCAGCAAAGGTATTATTTGATATTATGAAAAACATGTCTCAACCAATGAAAACGTTCAATTAGAATTTGATTTATTAGGTCATTCCTACTGATAAAGTAAAAAATAGTCAGTTCTCAAATCATTGTGCTTAAAATTTATGTGGTGGGAATATAGAATTGAACATTTTTATATTATACTTTAGTGATTTGTGTATTGCAGTTAAGGGTCTCCAGAGTTAGAATCAGGAGAAGCACGTCCAGTGTAATTAACAGCTCTATTAAACATGCACATTTTAAATGAGGATTATCACACTTTTCAAATTTAGAATTCAAGCTATATTAACTTCACTACTTCCCTAAAATGAAGCTCCTCATTAAGAAGAACAAACAACTATCTTAATTTAAGGGTTAAACTGTACTCTTCTTTAAACAGAAAATAATATTCACCTGATACATTTGAGTCTACAACATAAGGTGCTTTATTGGAAAAATCTAAATTCTTTCTCTTCATGATTTAGGACGTTTTGGGGAACATGAAAGAACACAGCACAGGATATCACAGCAACCAATGCTCCTTAAGCTTCACCAAGGCTATACTAACATTAAATTTTCAAGTGATTTAGGAGAATATGGTCTACAACAGAAAAATCAGACCATTTACACAAAACAAATGTCATCAGTGAGAATTGTCTCCTAAGTATTTAGTACCTCGTCCAGGACCTCTAGATTCACCAAATCATCTTCGAGGCAGTATTTTTCAGCATCTTCCACATGATAAGGTCTTCTGGTATGCATCCTTTCACGCCTAGAACTTTATCCAGAGAATATTAGCACTAAGACAGTACATAACGTAGCAGGAAGTAGGCAATGAGAATGACTCATTGCAGTCTTATCACATGACATGTTCAGAGACTTCAGAGGCAGGGACAGGAAGAGCAAGTCCGGTCCAGGTCCCTAAGGTTTCTCCCAGTCCCTGTAGGGCTCCCTGGAGTAAGGCGGACTCCAGAGCTCAAGCCTGTTTCTACCACAGTAGGACATATTACCACATGGGTGCATCTACTACTTATATCTGCTTTTCTTAAATTCCAATCATAGCATTTTCTCACATTTTTTTCTGTTCGGTGTCAGGCATATGATTCTCATTGGGGTACATCTCTTAAGGTCCCCTCAGGCTTTCCATCAGTACCACCCTCAACTTTTTGAGAAATTTTTAAAATTATAGAAAACTTCAGAGACTAATATCGCAAATACTAATGAATTGACAAATGCTTATATTTTATTTATTTGAAATTTCTTTGTGACCCATGTTTCAGCCCCTTTCCTGAGTAACCACCATTTGGTGGGTATCCCCCAGTCTACTTTTGAATAGTGATCGTACACATATAGGTACCATAAACAATATACGGATTCTGTATGTTTAATTATAGCAATGATATACTGTAAGTTTCATTCTGAAAATTTGCTTTTTTTCCCATTCAACATTATAATTTCTCTTGATAGACAGATCAATATTTCAAGTATTTCAGTCACTTTACATTGGTAATCATCATATAAATATGTACCAATATATTTATCCAGCCCTATATTGATAAATATTTAGGCTGACTCCAATTTTTTGCTATTAGAAACAAAGCAGCATCATTATGTTCATCCCCTTGTTTATATATGTGAGATTTTCTCTTGCTGGAGATGAGGGATGGGGTGGGAAGGGTATTTACCAGGCATTTAAAAAACTTGGCTGGCAATTAATGCCATCCCTTTGGCATACTAAAATACAGTTGTTTAAGGTATAAAATTAATTCAAGGTCAAAGTAGGCTTTCCCACAATTCCCTTCATAAGCTTATCACTACTCAATGTGGTATAGGGAGAGCACTGGCCTAAAAGTCAAGAGCTCTGGGTCTTAGTTCCAGGCTTGTGAGTAATATGGTATGGGCCACTCAGCAAATCCCTTAACGACCAGCGTGTATTTTCTTCCTCTATAAATAGAACATTCACAATTGGTCTGTCACACAGGTAGCTGTGAAAACAAATACAATCATAGATATAAAAATGCAAAAGGGTTGAAAAAAGGTACCAAGTACTATTCTTCTGTCCTTGCCAAAATTTGGAAGCAATAATTTGCACTAAAAAACACCACTAACTAAACAAAATGACATGTGAAATGTCCCCCAGGTACTATAAATTCATCAGCAAAGAGGCATCATTGCATGGTTTTCCCCTATCACCTTGTAGGCCCACCATCATCCATCATCACAGCTTCAAAAGATAAAGTTCTATCCTGCCAGGTTCCAGAAACTGACTTTACTGAACATTTTCCTGTAAGCATCATGCAGGAGACATGGTGCCCCGATGTACACTCTATCCCTTGGACACACATTTCAAAGTAGGTAAAAAAGGAAGAATCAAACTGAACAGCTCTGCATATTGAGTCTTGAGTTTATAATACAATGGAAATGGGCAAAGAAAGCACTGACTTTTTTTCTCTTCCTGCCTGTTACATTAAACATTATTTCCTCATCGTCATCACTGATAGATTTGAAAAAGGGGTATTTGAAGCATTAGTCATCTCTAGTGCTAGAACCCATTTTGCTGCTAATTCATATAAAGGTCCAAAGTAGATGAAGCTAAATTTTACTTAATAAAATCAAATTTATAACCTAAGCGCTTTTTATTATTAAACAGAATGGTTTATTCATCTGTGTTCTAAGATATTAGTGATGTCAAATAAAATCAGATTGGTTTGAAATACGTTCTTTTTTTATTAAAACTTCGAGCTGCTGCCAGCTAAACACTTTGCTAAATAACACAGGAGGGTACACATTTCTGGCCAAATCCTCCTCACATAAAACCTAAACATTTTTTTTATCTTGAAGTTCATTATAAAACAAAAAATTGCAACACATTTTTATAAATTATTAAATCTTTGTTATTAAATTCAGTTAATTTATCTCCTTCGCAAACTTATATCTTGCAACTAACTGTATGAAAAGGGCTATGTTAGAGTTTATTGTATACATCTTTTGACAAAAAAACCAGGAATTAAAAAAATCATCCACAGCTCTGGTTCTAATGAAGGTGGAGTAAACACTCCTTTCTGTCTCTCCTCTGTCTTCCCACTAAGTACCTTGTACAGAACGCATGGGAATTTAGAAGTAAATGGTAGCAGGGAGATTGGAGAAATCAGAATTCAAGATACACTGAATCAATGGTAAGCTTCCCAAGGATTCTATTTTTAAAACAACAACAACAACAACAACAAACAAAACTCCAGTAACTCCTGGCTTGGACTTAAAGGCAGCCTGAATGGCAAACAGGGATGCTAAGCTTCATGCTGGATGACATTTTTACAGGCAACTAAAAATGAAAGCACTGACAAAATTTCATTTGCAATATCACAAATGAATAACCTCTAGTAGAAAGTTGTTGAGTTTCAGTATGAATATATACAAAGAAATGCCACCAGCATAGAAATGGTTATCTTTTGAACCCTGCTGCAGACTGCCTGGATGTCAATCTGTCTGCATAGAAATGGTTATCTTTTGAACCCTGCTGCAGGCTGCCTGGATGTCAATCTGTCTGTCTCACAGATTTAGCCTCCAGGTATCATGCAGATGCTGTCTGCAAATCTAAGCTGGATTTGCACAAAAATCTCCTCTGACAATATTTTATAAACAACAAACAACTTTTAAAAGGTTTTACCTGCTGTTATTAGGTATGCATGACCTCTTCCCATGTGAACAGGCAAATTCCTTAAAATTATCTGCTCCCAAATCAAAGCTGGCAATTTAGAAGTTAATATACAAGGTGTTCCCACTCTGATAAAGACCACTTTGGTTTCTCAATCAGTGAAAACTTACCTGCTAGCCCTCCCTGCCTCCCAACTAATGCTCTTCTGAAACTGCTGCCTGATTCACTTCCCTGTTTGGCTATGAGATTCAGATAGTCTCTCGAAACGAAAAAAATTATTTATTTCAATTTTTACCTTTTTATATTTATATTACCCTAATGCAATACATACTTACAAAAAGTGTTATATTGTTTTCTATTTGTCTAGTTTTAGTTTAAATTAATCAAAACAAATTTGGTTTAAATTTTCTTGAGCTAAATGATTGTCACTAGTAACTACCAACTTAAATTCCTTTTAAATTTACATGTTCCATCTAGTGCCTTACTTGAGAATAGCACCTCTTATCAATTTTTGCTGAAGAATTCCTTGTTTAATGTGAAAGATTACAGTGCAAAAACAATGGCAGACCATCTAGGTGTGACGCCATTCTACCGAGAGTCAAATATGGGTAGAGAAAGACACCACTTAGATAACTTTTTAACTACATGAGCTCTATCTTGACCTGGAACTTAAGCTTATATCTATCAAACACCACAATATATAGAATAAAAAGATAGAAGAATTATTTGGGTGGAAACCACTATAGTATTTTATTTTTGTTTTTGTTTCATCTAAGCATGGTTTTGGCCAGAATTCCAATAAATTGGCATCTTATCAAGCATATTAAACATTTGATATACCCACCTTCTCTAGGCAGCAAGAATCAAGGACACCAGCAGAAAATTATATATGAATTTGTTCACTCCGTTATAGACACACGTAGATATAGAGAGATAGCAGATACTCATTATAACAGGATGTGGACTTATTTCTTTCTTGTCTGTTAGAAGCACTGGAGGATCTTTAACCTCCTATGTGTCCAGCATCTTCAGCGCTTGATGACGTATCATTCAGAAGTCATTCATTTATACAGGAACCCAGTAACCCATGAGTGTATGTAATATGATGTCTGTGCATGCATGTGTGTGTGTGTGTGTGTGTCCATCCTTACAGGTAAAAGAGGAAGTGAGTGAACAAGGCTTAGCAGGAAAAGCTCAGCAGTTAAACAGAGAAATCTGTTTTTAAAGGTCACTGCTGCAGGTTGAAAAGAAATCAAAAAAGCTGAGGTTTTTGTTTCCATCAGCCTCAGGCAAATTACAAGGGTAGAATCAAACTCCATTCAATGGAGCAGAAAACAATCAGCAACTTAATTCTTCTACCAAGTAATACTTAGAGTAGACCCTTGGCATTTAAGGGCTTAACATCTGTGGTTTCAGCTAGTCTCAAGCCACCTGCAGGGGAAGGACGCGCTGGATCTTGTAATTTTACTGAGGCTTGCAGTTGAGTAGTTGATGCGAAGCCAGGAAGGGGTCACAGTGCAGCTAACCCAGTGCCTCCTCTGCCTCCACTCTCATTCCGACGGTATTTTTGCTCTTCTCCCACTAACATTTGTAAAGTGATTTAAAAAGCATGTTCCCACATCTACTCTGAACTGTAATGGTGACACAGCATACCAGATGACATCAATGAATTCAGGGATTTGCAGAACTGGCTTAGGGAAAAAGTCCTTCTCAAGGTCAAGGAAATGAGAGCTGTTGTAAAGGAAATGGCCAAACTGCTTAAAAGTATCTCTGACAGGTTAAGTAAAAATGCAGTGGAATTTTAGGGTGCTTAACCTCTATTGAGAGAGTAAGCCTTGGATTCATAACCTTTCTACTGTGTCTGAATCAAATATGGAAAAATTGTAAACTATTGGAAAAACAAAGTCAAAATGTTTCACTCATACACTATAATCAGCATCGGGAAAAGGTATCAGACCTCAAATCGTAAATACTACTTCTGCACAGGCACCTCATATATATAACATGAAACGGAACTGGATCACAGCCTGGCTTCACCAAAACTGCACCACTCAGGAGATCTGGAATGCTTATTCTCAGAAGAGGTGAGATGGGGCCTTACCACACAAGCCTTTCTTCATGTACGGTGAAGCTTCTGCTTTATTCTTGAATACTCATTTTTTTCCTCATCACAACCGAAATGGACCACTTTCCCATGACACTCTTGTCCTGGCTGCACCTTCTATCCATTCACTGTGAGGGGGAAGTGGAAGGGAGCATCCTCCTGCTCCCCTCTGCCCTTTTTTTAAATCAATTGTTCTTCCAAACCAATATCACCCTATTGAAAAATTCTCATCACCTTCCTATACCATCTTTTTGAGAACTCGACCCTGTTTTCCTTTCTCTCTGCCTCTTCCCCTGATATCAGTCTCTGGTTTTCCCACCCCCCCCAATCCCTTTAAATCTCTTTACATACTGATCTCGGGTTCTTTGGCTTGTCAACTCTTTACAAACGTTTATTTCTATTCCTCTGAAGTTGTTCACAAGGTTAGCTATAAATATTTCCCAATTATCTCTCAAAGGTTCCAAAGATCTCAGTTCTACAATCCTATTTTTCACCATCCTCTCACTGAATCTGCTCTTTGTCTTCATTGTAACTGCCAGTCCCCTGACCCTGACTCGAAGTCAATCATCCACTTCTGGCTTTACATTCTTCCATACCCCAAAAGACCCCAAGGAAACTCTCTCTCCTTGATTCCTTTGTACACCCCCACACACAAATGTCCATCCAAGCCAGTCTTAAGCTTGAAGAAGACCACAGTATCAGATTTCTCTACTCCTACTCCTTGTGGCTAAGGATTGCTAGAGAAGATATATAGGAAAGGTGGTGGTGGTGGTGATACATTTTTTGAGGTCGTAGCGTCAAATGCTCTGCTGAATGCTCTACATGCCTTATCTTAAACACTGATTGACTTCACTACAATGAAATGCTATTTGTTAAGTTCCACCTGGGTTTTCTGTGCCATTGAGAATTCATTGTTTCCATCTTTAATGGACCCTTTATTTGATTCTTCATAGTGGCCATTTCAAAGGTGTAACACTTCCCTGCAGTCTACAGCTCACTCCCAACTCTGAGACCTCCTTACTTAGTTTTTTGGAGAGACAAAGATCACTCAACATGAGTTTCCTCATAGTACCTCCTCTGCCCCTGCTCCCTATCCACCATCCCTCAAATTTTCTGAGTATTTTCATCTAACTTTTCTGTGTCTTTCCCAACCTAGGGATTCTTTCTATTGCCTCTCTCTCTCTCTCTCTCTCTCTCTCTCTCTCTCTCTCTCTCTCTCTCCTCTCTCTCTCCTCTCTCCTCTCTCCTCTCTCCTCTCTCTCTCTCCTCTCCAAAGTCTTCCTCTACATAACATCTTCTCTTTCATCTGTCCATTCTCCCCATCCTTTAAGAGCCTGCCTTCTTCCCTATAGCTTCCTCAAACTACCAACTTCTCTCTTTCCTGTGGAAAGTACTAACCTGTAGAATGTTCCCTGCCTTTGCAGGAATAGTAAGACAGTTTTCCCTGTAAGCTGTAGGTCTTGTTTCTTTACATTAGCTCTCAAAACTAAATAAGTCTCTTCCAGCTGGGGAAACAAGGACTATTTGGACCACTGAAGAACTCTATTTTGAGCAGAAAGATAAAAGCTTTGTGTATTGTCTAGAAGTACATGGCATTGCATTTGATAGGATATGAAGAGGAAGCTAAGTCTTTTTACTAGTTTCTGTCTTTTAGAGTCTTGAAGGTTCTGTTTGATTATAATCTGAACCAGGGCAGGGAGGCAGCCCAATTTGGGTAGACCCTGTGACATGTCTTTCTTTCCCTAAACTCTCTCATCCAATCGGCCACTAAATCCTGACAATACTAACACCTTAATATCTGCTGTTATTTGCAATCACCATAATCTGCTCTCACCCCTTTCCCTGACTCCAGCTTTGTCCCGTTCCATTCTATTCCCCTTACTGCAATCAGAACAACCTTCCTGGAGTATATCCTTGCTTGAAACCCTTCGGTGGTTCCCAAGTGCCTACGGAACAAATGCAAGCTCCTTAGCCCATCATGACCCGGTCCTTGCCTGCCTTGTCTTTCCTCTTCCCACTCCATCCCATGCCTTGCTCCAGCAATGCCAACGGATTGTTCATCAAGTCCCAAAGTTCTCTCCAGCCTCTGTGCCTTTGCCCTTTGCTCACCGCTCATTCCTTCCCTCTACCAGTATTAACCCCCTTCCCTGACTAACTTCAGGACAGTTTAAGGATGACCAACCAGTTCCAGGGGTCTTCTTTTCTCCGGTGCTCTGGGAGGTACCCCAGGTATCTGACTATCCAGGTACTTTTCATGCAAAGCTGTCTTATCTGATTCTTATCTGTTTCACATACTGGACTATTAGCTCTTTATCAGGAACTGTATCTGACTTGCCCTTGTAGTTCCTCTGTTCAGCAGAGGGCCTGAACATACACACATATAACTGTCTCTTGAATGAATAAATTAATAAATTAGATTTTAGGTGAGAGATAGAAATTTTTAACATTTAGTATCTCAGTACTGTTTATTTTCATGATATTGTGTGGTAAGCAAATAGAGATGAAGTTGCACAGATTAAGGCCAAAAGAAATGAAGGATTTTGAATTAAATAAACCATGTTTACTACTACTGCTGCTGTTAACATTGATTGAGGGTTAACTCTGTTATCAGAGCTGTTCCAAGTATTTTTTATGTATTGACTTATTTCTCAAAACTTCAAAAAAAATTAATAACTTGACCTTCAGTGGCTGAACTGGGATTCAAACCTGACAGAGCAATGTTTTAACCACCATTGTACCACCTGCTGTGAGACCAGAGTTGTGCAGAAAAATAAAGAATATATTTGCCTCACTCATCTATGTACTCATTTCATTTTTTTTCCACCTTAACTTGGAAGTCACAACTTAAATATATTAAATTACCAGCATCAAATGATATTTAAACTTTTTTCCAGGTAGGTTTAAAAAACACGTATGTATCCAGGTCTTTGCCAGTTGCTAAAAGAAGGTATTAGTGTAGGATAGGTGGCAAGTTATGTCAATTACATGCATTGTTTCCTTTAGAATTAATTTTCCTACCTCCTAAAAAAGGAGCTGTTTAAAGTTGTGATACCTATTTGTGAGCTTGACTTTTCAAAGAAACAAACTTCTGAGTGAAACTGAAGATAACAAAGACCCTGTGAGAAGACTTTGCCACCATATGAGGCTTCTCATAACATCAAAGGAATTAACAAAGATAAAGAGAAATTAGAGAAAGTGGGTGAGAGAGCTTAGAGATCTATTGTCTAAGGAGAAAAGTGTTTAAATAGAGAGCATACATCTAGACCAGCAAAGTCAGGCAAAAATGAAAAGCAGAATAACTTTACAAACTAAGTCTCAGAAATTGTTCTGTGGCAAATTCCAGAACAGAGAGACAAGGAGAAGAAACCTGATTTGACTTAGAGCATTTAAATACAGACTTTGTTTTTTTGTTTGGTTTATATTTTAATTAATTTCATCTTTGTTTTTGGTAGTGGTGCTCTCTCTCGCGCTCTCTTCTCTCTCTCTCTCTCTCTCTTCTCTCTCTCTCTCTGTGTGTGTGTGTAGAGGGTCAGTGGCTGGAATATAGGAAGAAAAGCAGGGAAAGAAAAGGGATTTCAGTTCCCCGCTTAAACACAAATTCTATTGCTTACAAAAATGCAAAAATTCACAAGAATTTCTGTTCATTTCTCTACCTCATAGGCAAGACACAGAAACAGAAATGGCAGTGGAAAAGGGGAAAGAGTAGGAAAAAGTTTGTTCTGACTTATCCAAAATCGAGCCTTGGGGGGGGGGGGCGGGGTGAAGTCAGAAAGATACAGTCACCTTGAAACTATTCCTCTAGCTCCAAGAGTTCTGATGCTTTCTGATTTGTAAACAGTTTTCTGCAGAATAAGTATTTATAGAACTTGTGACTTGTGATAGTTTATCTTCTTTACCTCCTGTCTTTCAAATATTCTTTTGATAATAACGGATTAGAACTTATCTGCATCCTAGCCAGTTTTATAAAACTAATAATTGCTGAGGGTGGGGGGAAAGCAGCTTTATTTGTATTAAGTTTTTTTTAAAAGAGAAATTCTGCCACCCTCTGGACAGAAACCAAAGATCTACTTCTTAAAGATCCCCACAGAATACTGCTTTAAGCAACTGCCCTTGAAAATAAACATTTACTTTTTAAAATATACCCTGTTTAAAAAAAAAAAAAAAAGGAAACGGGAGAAATAAAAGTTGCTTTAGAAAGCATAGACAATACCTGGAGGGAAAAGGTCATTTTAAAGTGCTATGTTGCCTGTAAGAAATTTTTAACTAAAGAAAACAGTCTCAGAGCACATTAGAGAAAAAGCCTTCAGCATTTAACTTGTAATCTTTCCAAAATCACTTTATAGCCTATTTCTGCTCTCCAGTTATCAACAGCCAAGTAAGGATGTCTCATACAATCTCAGCCATGATTGCTTTCATACAGTTACCTTTATTGGTTTTTAAAAAAATCCACACGTACATTCAATATGTGTTGGTTTTAACTGGAACAGGAGAGCAGAGTGAGATTTCAGCTACAGTTGAGAAATATTAGCCATAAGAGCATAAATGGGCAGCTTATTTCTGAAGCTCTAATGCACTGGCATGAAGTACTTAATATCATGTAAATGAAACTCTCAGAAATGCAGGGATGTGATAATTACCAATAATAATACTGGGTAAATCAAAACACATGACATACTGTTTTTATAAATAACCAGAGAAAGGAAGCAGGAAGATGCAGAGTACCATACCTGGTTTTCACAACAGGGTTTAGATGCTTCTGGTCGTGGAGGACCTTGGCCAGCTGTTTTTGTAGGAACAAAACCTTTCCGTGGGCTCCTTGAATAAATGGGTGGTCGAGGAGCTGTGTGACGGAAGGGCGCTTTTCAAAATCCTTTATAAGACACCTGTTTGCAAAAATCAACAGACAATCCAAAGTACAATCTTAGATACCTGGCTCCCATGTGAATATGGAAGAGAGGAGAAAAGGGGCATTTATAAAACCCAACCATTAACCTAACATGGCTCTTTATTTATTTATGTGTTTCAGAACATAGAAAAGAAAAATCTCTATTAGTTGAATTAATTAAAACATCAGAAATCTATTTTAGTTTGTTTTAAGTATCTGCTAAAAACACAGTCAATTTGATCTGAAGCACTCAAAACACTAAAAAAATATATATACTGGTCAGGTTGAATTTCCTGTCTGAATTGTCATTATAGAAAAGTATTTACAATGGAGACAAGTTGATTAATCTCTATACCTTATTTTAGAAGCATATAAAATTACATACTATCACTTAAATGAAAAAACCTAATATATGAAATGTCCACTATTTGGTGGTGAGAAAAATACAATTAGGAGTTTACAAGGAAAGAAACTAATCATAAAGAAACCTTTACAGATTCTAATGTCTTCTGAAGAAGCAGAAAAACTTACAACAGGAAGTGATTACAGTATAATTCAGAAATATTGGAATGGAATTATGCAAACAGGAACAAAAAGTCCATTCAAAATGGTAAAATCTGAGTTGCATTTAAACTGCTCTGCAGTTAATTGGTTAAAACTGCTCCCGTTTAACATTTTCTGTTTCAGATTCAATGCCCTTTTCAAAGAAAACAATGATTTAGTACATTTTGCTGTATGCTCTATGTTATTAAAGATGATTTTGACACAAAGAAATTTCTACTGAAATTGAATCTGATGAATCCCCTTCCAATTACCATCACATTTTCATTCTGAGTAGCTGCCCTTGACAGGAGAAAGAAATTTCAACATCTGCCCTTTCAAGCTATCAGCCGTTAGCTCACATAGGAGGCTTAGGATAAATACTGGATGCCATTCTGCCCACTCCATGAAATAAATATTTCCAGTTTTTCCAATAGTAACATGCCGGCAATATCTGAAACACAACATGTTAAATAATGAAATGCACTGACAAATGATAAAAAGTTCAGCCTCACCTTGAGCATCTTTTCAAAACATTTAAGCAGAGTTCCTAAAACAATTCTCAACTGTTGGATTTGCAAAAGGCTTTAACCTTGCAGTTTACACTTCAAACCACTTCCACATCTCTCACCTTTTAGTCCTGAAAAGATTTTCAGTAAATTTCCCAGTTACTCCATTTTGGAAATGATTCAGGGGGTTTTCTATGTATTGGACTGGAGCTTTCAATTAGAAAAGCCAAAAGAACCTAGATTATCACCATTCTGCCTCCTGCACACCTATAAATGCCTGCATTGCCACGGGAAGAAATCAATCATTTGACTTTAATAGGTTCAGAGGCCTTTTGTATAATCTATTCTTTTTTCCAACCAAAAATAAAAAAAATATATATTAGAGCACATGTTTTAAAAAATAGTGTGTTCATATCTTTACTCCAGTGATCTTCCTTGGATTCCCTGAATATTCATCTGTATATGTAATGTGCCTATGAAGAGAAAATAATTGCTAATGTTTCCTGGGGAAAAAGGAACCTCTTCCCAACAGTATAATGGTCAGTAATACAGGTGGCCCTGTCCTCCTGGCTTGAGGGATGGTGTACAAAATCTCCTCAAATAAAAACAGTCTGTGTCCTCTGAGAGTTTCTACTGTGGAAGAACATGGTAACTTCACACACCCCTCAGAGCCTCCACGTGAGTCAGACGGACGTCCAGGAACCCCTGGGTCTCACAGCTAAACCCTCCCAGTGCTCTGGGCCAGGTCACGTCACATCTGATTCTCATCACCAGAAATACACACCTCCTGTATCCCAGTATATCCTCGAACATGGAGAGGTTTCTTAATAGGTTTATCCACCTAATAATTCTCTCTCTCTCTCTCTTTTTTTTTTTTTTTGCTTTCTTCCTGCTTTAGTTGTTGAAGTTTCATCTGACTGCCAGCCCAACGCTATTGAAAAAGGAAGAAAGCAAGAGCACTGAGGCAGTCCCCAACGGCCTGTTGACTAGTGCCGACACTTTAAATGAGTAAACTCAGGGGCTGAGACTGAAGGCGGAGGTATGACAATTAATAAAAAATCCATAGCATGCGAATGGGAAAGTGAGCTGGAGTTACCTCTACCTACCTCTCTTCTAAGAATAGGTGCCTTGGAACAGTGTTGTTGTAGGTGAGATCTGAAAACAAGGCCTTCTGGTACTTCAGTCATTAAATCTCCTTAGAGAGAGTTTGAGAGAGGCCAGGAAACCCATATTCCAGTCTTATTTAAAAAAAAAAAAAGTCTCCACTGGAGTCTGGGGATGCAATTAAAGGTGCTATATCTTGTTTCATAATTTTAACATTCAGTGGGAACCAAGGTGCCAACAAGGTAGCAACATCATTTGGAATTTTGGAGAGGATCTCTCTCTAGGTCACAGAGGGAGTAAAAGAAATGAGGACTAACTAATGAAGTGAGACAATCAGACAAGGAAGAAACTAACAGTGAATCTGTGGTCTCTTGAAGATCTCCAAACTGAAGATGCATACTACTCTCTGGAAGCGATGATTAAGAGGATTTGCTCATTTTCTCAGTAAGACCCAAGTGGGCTGAATGTTATAGCACTGGATCAGCAAAACTGAAACTGAGTGTATATGGGAAGAATGCTAAGCAGAGTTGTGACATATCCAATTGCATTGGAGGATTTTCAGGAGAAGGGCATGAAGACCTTGAGTGTATAGCCTTATTCTAAAACTCTCTTGCATACTTTTTTTTTTTTCTCATGGGGAGCAAAGAGCCAGACTGAAATGGAATTATTATTTTACTGATAAATAAAGTTCTATCTTAGGAGCAAATATAGCTGAAAATCATGTATTACTAGATACCAGTCATTGTGATCATATCCCATTTGTTCAGTAAACATTTATTACACAGCTAGAATTAGCCAAAATAAATTAATTCATAAAAAAATTATCTCTTTTCCTCAAGGATCTATAATCTAACTGGAAAGATAGGGGGATAAAAGAAACAAAAAATTAGCAGAAGCCAATGATTGATTATATATTTAGAATAAGAAATAATCTCCCCAAAGCATAGGGTTTTGAAGCTAAGAGATACAGATTTTCTATTTTAACCCTCTTTTACAAAGTGAGGACTTTAAGGTCAAGTGCTGATAGTGATAAGGTCAATTTCCTGACTCTAACAGGGAGAATCCTTACTACTCTGCAACGTGTTGTTAAAAGTGGCAGGGATGCAACATGCAGAACAATACTGGGGGCTTGGCAGGGCAGGAAGCTCCAGTCAGGGAAAACCAGTGAAGCAGGTAAGAACTGAGCTAGGTTTGGGGGAAGTTGGGGAATTAAATTGGTGGAGAAGAAGTAGAAGGCATTTCAAGGTCGGCAAACTGGATCAGCAATGCAAGAAGCCTGAAGAAGTAAACCGTATAGCCAGGAATTCAGGAGGCCACCAGAACATTCACGTTCACCTTCTGAGCTGCCTCCTTTGAATACCTAAGAACTTTAGTCCCTTTACCGACTTTAACTAGGGTATACTCTTTATTGCTTAAGACTTTGCAATTTGATGTCCCAAATTCACTGTTATGCTTGTCAGTTCGTCATTTCCCATCTTACTCTCCTTCCAGGCAGGGATTTAGTGGATTAAGATAGAATTGATTGCTGGGATCTGTAAGAACTCCTGACAGCATCCATGTCCTTTTTTAAAGCATGATAAAATCCTCTAACTTGATTTGAAGAACAAACATGGAAAACTAAAGAAGTTATAATACGCTTATTCATTTCAGGATTGCTTATTAAATCAGAAATTGCAAATTCCAGATACAAATATTTTCCCCCAGGGATTGAAAAGTTTTACAAGGAATGCATAAAATGTCATTCTCTGTGTGGGAAATGAACCAGCTAGTGTGAGATGAGTCGAATGAAACACTAGACATGTAAGGCCTTCCACTGAAAATGAAACTTATTCTAGTCAAAAGGGTTTGGGAAATATTGGTGATTCTCTAAACCAAGTAAGTCTGGCGTTTCATAATGCATGTGAGCATATTAACCGTTCCTAGAAGTATGGAGTAAAGAAAACAGCTTTGTTTTGTTTAAATTTATGTTTCCAAACTTACTTGACCACAGACCCTCTTCTGTGTCAATGCAATCAAGGCCCTGAAAACCATACCTTTGGAAACTCTGTTGTGAGATATCGGAACTAGGCTTTTAGAGTGGGTGGCAGAGTCCTCATCTTAGCTGACCGAGGGGAGACACTCAGTCCCTACGTGTCACCAGCACGTTTGAGACATATATTGGTTCTGCAGGAGACAGTTCCTCAAATGTGGGATATACATTCCCCAAGCTCAGTTCTTCCAAGAGTCTTTTACTCCAGGAAAAAAAAAAAAAAGAAGAAATAGATTTAAGAAATACTACTTTTTCCAAAATCATCAGTAATTTTTTCTAATCATTTTTTAAAAATCTGGATTTAAGTGTGGTTGTCTCTATGCTAAGACACAAAACAAAACAAAACAAAAATAGAAATTTTACACTACGATGTATTAGCTGAATTTGTTCTGAATTTACAAGGCCATGTTGGGTGGTTTGAATAAGATAGAAAAGTCCACTAGGAAAAAAAGGAAGCAAATTCCAGCCTCGAAGGGAATTAATCCATTACCTAATTTGAAATTCTAGTACTTTCCATCATGCTCTCTTGACTGAAGATTAATTTTCAGAATTCATTAGTGTCACCACATTGAACACAGGTTGTAGCAGCTATTTGCTGCAATCTCTTGGCCTGGCTTCTGCTAGAAACAAGTAAAAAAGAGGTAGTTCTTAATAAGAAACAAGGTCGGGCTTCTGCTCTGGGATCTAGAGCTGACAGTACCTCTGCTTTCTGCTCCCGAACAATAATGCTGTTGGGAAAACAGCTGCTTTGTTGCTGTAAGCTGCCATTTCATAACTAAAAAATCGAATGCCTGCAAGAGGGAGCTAGTTTTCAAGAATCACAGATAGATATTCACTGATGAATAAAACACACTTGATAAAGAGCTGCTGAAAAGTTGAAAACTAAAAACACTGGTGAACTTAGTGAGAAAAGCATGAGGGTGAGTAATCTTATTCCATACACTGGGGTAATACTACATGAAAACTTGGGATTTATGCCTCTTCTCATTTATTTTTTTAACATTTTTTTATACTTTGTTGTTTTCTCATGGGCTTGCTACTTAGATTATTGTTTCCATTTATATAGAATATTTTTGTTCTGAGCAAACATTTCCTTGCCCTGTGAGGTGCTGTGCTGCTCTGCAGTCCCTATCATCATCAGACAGAAGCCTGAGCGACAAAAGGGCCCTCTGCATCAGGAGGAGAAATCCTCCAGGGGGTACAATAATTATAGGTTAAGTATTGGAGCCCACGGTGCTGTATCTTGGAAGGAAATTTCCATTTAGAAGGCAGGACTATGACAAACAGGCATTCTCCCAAGATGACTAATGCCTCAAAAGAAGGCAGGCTGAGAAATTTGACATTGCATATGTTATTTTAGCAAAACTCCACCTCCCTGTTTGGTGAAATATTTAAAAGCACTCCAGTTTTCCTTACGTTTACAAATATTGCATATGGTGGTGTTTTAAAGTCTCACTGGTGAGAACGAAAACTGCACGCTAATTTCACAAGTAGGGTAGAGAAGTGGGGTCCTAACCAAGAACCAAGAACCAGGCAGCACTCAGCAGGCAGGTCTACAGTTATCAATCAGAGAGCAACAGTCAAGTATTAGCTAAAAGGGAAAAAGGCCCTAAGAAGTTAAGACAGAGGGTTTTAGAACAGGAATCTCAGTTTTTTGTGTTTTGTTTTTTGTTTTTGAGGTGGGTAATAGGAACAGATTTTGGTGTGACAACATTGGAGAGAGACTGCAGGGCTGCAGGACAACGGGGAAGCTGCCATCTCGCCGGAGACACCCGGGGAACAGAATACAAACGCAGGGTTCGCAAGATCAGCAAGTCCGCCCCACATTTAGACAAAGCCGTCAGCACTGAAAGTCCAGAGTGAGCCCAGGGGGACCCAGGAAAGATACAGAAAATACAGAATATGGCATTTTCTAAAGCCCACGGCTGGGAACAGAGAAGAACCAACTCTCTTCACCCAGAGAAGACTCAAAGAAGGTGAAGAAGTTGACCAGAGAAAGAGTATAGGATGGTTTGAAGCTAAAGATAAAATTGAAGGGCGGAAAGGGCAGAAGCTCCCTCCAGAGTCAAGAAATGTGCACCACAGTGGCTGAAGAGAGTGTTCCTGCAAAACAAGGTCCAGAACTGGAGCGCCCCACAAAAGCAGACAGCCACAATGTGGAATCCATAACGACCCAGGGTTGCGGCCTGTGTGACACCTGTGGACACAAGTCCCTCTTTACCCTATGTCTCTGATCCTGTGATCAATAGTCAATAATTAGAAAAGCCCAGACTAACTCATTTTATTCTTAGGGAAGATGAGGTGGCAACAGAAATTCTAGATCTTCAAGTACTTTTTGTCTGGGGACAAGCTGGGGACCACCACTGGGAGGGGTTTAGGGAAGAAGAGCATGCCACGGACAGCAGGCAGAATCTGTCTGGGAGGAGGATGGGGTAAAAATGCCAAGCAAGTAGGTGAAGCGAGGAGAAGAGTCAAGAGGAACCAGGCCAGAGTCAACCAGGCCAGAGTCAACGGATAAGTCAAGAGGGGTTCAGGGAACACAGAAGTTGTCCAAAGAGAAGCCAATGGAGGGCATAGTAGTGGAGATATGGTTTTATTATTGTTGTTATTGACACTTCTGTTTAAGCTGTGCTTTCGAAGTTGCAAAGACTAAGGATGAGCATGCTCTCCACTGGACATGCTGAGGAAGACCCCAATTTTCACATCCTAGGATTAAGGCAGTCTGAAGGACTGGAACCAGTGGCCCCAAGTCACCACCTTCTCACTCCTCTTCATTTTCTTTCTTTCTTCCTTGGTTGGGAAAAACATTTTATAATTAAACAGATATTTCTTCAGGCAACTCCAGCCATGTGGTTCAGTCAGGGTGCCGGAAAAAAATAAACCATTACTTCATCGCACAGCCCCAGCAACTAGCATATGGCGCTGGTAAGCTGTGTTCAGATCCCGCCCTCCAATTCAAAGAGTCACGATGGCTCCATCTCTCAGGCTGCAATGCTGCCAGTTCCTAAGGACCTGAATATTCACTGCCACTGCAGTGCTGCTGAGCCTCCCTGCAGCAGCTGAGCCGCTGCCTCTTGGGCCTCTGCGAGGGACTGAAGTGGGCCACTGATCAATCCTAGACTCAGCAAACCAGATGTGGGCCTTGGCTTTGTTTCGAAGTCTTTACTTCAGGTGGAAATGAAGAAAATATTTACTTGAAGCAGTCCAGGAAGAAGCAATCAAAAGGAAAAGTGATGGCTGAACCCAGAAGTAAATGGTTATAGAAAATATATGTGAGTCAGGGCAAAATAATCTAGAGGTTGGCAAGTCCACTTTTTAAAAGTTATTAGTCACTGTTAATTATCAATATAATATAAATTCAAATAACATATGAATAAGTTATTCATATAACATATTATAAATTATTATTAATCTTAAATATTTAAGTCTATTGATTTATTTAAATAACAATATACTTAATCACCAAACCCATTATTTTCCCAAACATGACACATGTACTCATTTGTTTAAAAAAAAATGATGCCTAGGATTGGGGAGTAATATATAAAGGTTAAAAGCCAGAGGTTGGAGTCAAAACCCAACTCTACTTTTTATAGATATGTGATAGCTATACAAGTCAATTCAATGTTCTGGGCTTCATTGGTAAAATGGTAATAATATCATTGTGGGAAGTAAATGAAATTATCCATGTTTAGTGCCTGGACATAGTGAGCACTCAGTAAATGCCAGCTCCACGGGCTAGCCACAGTACGAGGTGGTGAGGGCACAGTCAGTGCACTGGAGGAAGACAGCCATGGCATGCCCACTCCTAAGAATGAGAGCGATGAAAAGAAATGTTAACGTGCAATGGCTCCTTGAGTTAGACTTGAAATACTGTGCCCATTAATAAACTACCTTTTCTCAGTGTAATTCCTACCACTAAGGACAAAATTACTATTTGGTAGATGTCCTGATCAGAACTTCCAAAGTTCTGGGAAAAGGGGTCTTTCAGAGTCTGACAATTCAGCAAAAGCAAAGAACTTTGCCATTTTCAAGTTCAAACCTTCGGGCACTCCTGGTTTTGAATGTCTGGTTGATTTCCTTGATTCAAAAATCAATTTCCATTTGACAAATAGTAATGGTCTGCTTCTTAGTCCAGGCTTAAGTGCTGGAGGACATATGATTCTAATCCTCCCCTTGATCCTACTTGCCATGCTGCCCAGAATTAAATCTATAATTCTCATTTGTATGCGTTTTTTTTCCCTGAAAGGGGAAGCAATGGACAGTACCCAGCCACCTCCTATAAGAAATGAACAACCAGTTCCATAGAGCGTGAGCACTCCATGTTCCAGACGACCCTAGGACTGCGGTGAGGAGTGGGAGGATGCAAAACAACAAAAGATATTATGCCTCCATACGAGACTTATCTTCTGGGGTAACACCAGACTTACACACATGAAATATTTAGAGAACCAGGTGAGATTAAATTCATTGATTCATTCAAACGCTGACTAGGTATTTACTGTGAAAGGTACTCCAATAAATGATTGGGGGGAAAGATGCTTGGAGTGAGAGTTTAGCTTTCATAGAATTTAGAAACAAGTAGAAGAATAGATATGGACATAAATAATAATTCAAGGCTGAAAGGTATAAGCACTAGAATAGCTCAGATACAGTACCCGATTCTATCTAAAACAAGGGTTTCACACAGAGTTGACACTTCGGTTTTAAAGGATGAGAAGAATATTGACAGGAAGTGCAGGAAAGGAACGTTCCAAGTGGAAAGAACTGTAAGCAGGGTTGGAAGCCCATGGGTAAAAGGCATGGCTCATACGGAGAACAGACTAGCACAGGATAATGCGATTGTAACAGAGATCAAGGTGAAAATCTGTCTGAGAAAACCTTATTCAGAAGGCTCTGGCAGTGAGCTAGGCTTTCTTTCTTAGCCACAGTAAATGGACTTTTTAAAGCAGGGAGATCACACAATTAGATCTTTGCTTGAGAAAACAAAGTTGTACCACACTAGAGAGTAAATATCAGGAAGGGAGACCCATTTAGGAAATATACGGTCTGAAATAAGGAAATGAGAAAGAAAAGGTGATAGTTGTAGCTGTAGAACTTGAAAACAAGTCAAGGATGTATTAGGTAAAAAGGACCACAAGTGGAGTCTTAGGCCAACCTAAATTCAATGAATGGATCTGTAGCAAAATCTTTATGAACATACCAATTTACCTTTACCTGTAGGCCCAGCTATAACCTCTCTCAACAGAAACCAAAGCCTTTAAGTTACCAATTCAATGATCTCTTTTAAGTTCTCATTCTACAGCCTCTCTGTTCACTGATGGTCATCGTTGACCTGCCTGCCCCACCTTCTTGAAACATTCTCTTTCCTTGCCTATAGTAATGCTAAATTTTATAGTTATCCCTTACCTCACTGACCACTCTTGCTCATTTATTTTCACTACCAGGTAGAATAAGATAACAAGGCAAAGGAGATAGGCTATGCAAAGACAAGGCAAGGGCAAAAAAAGAGTGGAAATAGAATGACATCATTTCTGCCACTGGCTTGGAACTTGCTGCTCAGCAACCACACAATTTGCCTAATGGATCAAATTTACTGAACTGGATAATTTAAAGAGAATTTTCATCCTATGCTGAGGGCCATCCCTACACCTGGAAACTCACAATCCCAAACAAATCTGCAGATTCTGTTTAAAATAAGTGAGTTTAACTACAGTGTACATATTTGACACAAAGTAAAAATTAAAAGTATAAAAAAACCAGCAAAAACTACTCCATAAAATTTATAGTTCATTAATTACTTCAAATGACTTTTATAACAGCTTTGATGAGATATAATTCACAAACCATACAGTTCCTCCAATTTGAAGTATACAGTTCAAACAGTTTTAGTATATCCATACAGTTGTACGACCATTGCCATAATCAATTTTTAGGACATTTCATCGCCCCAAAAGAAACTTTGTATCCATTAGCAGTCACTTTCCATTTCCCCTCAACTTCTTCAGTCCAAGCAACTACCAATCTACTTTCTGTTTCTATGAATTTGCCAAACCTGGACATTTCATATAACATGTGTGATCTTTCGTGACTTGCTGGCTTCCTTTATCTAGCATAGTATTTTCAAAGTTCATCCATGTAGTAGCATATTTCATTTCTTTTTTTATTGCTAAATAATTCTCTAGTGTATGGATATACCATATTTTGTTTATCCATTTATCAATTGATGGACATTTGGGTTGTTTCCACTTTTAAGCTATTATGAATAATGCTGCATATATGTGCACAAGTTCTTTATGTGGACATATATTTTCACTTCCTAAGTATATATACCTAGGAGTCAAATTGATCATATGATAACTTTATGTTTAACCTTTTTAGGAACTACAAGACTGTTTTCCAAAGTGGCTGCATCATTTTACCTTCCCATCATCAGTGTATGCAATTGATTTTTAACACTTCATCTTGTTCTAGAAATAATCTAAGTCACCTTATATATGTTTAAATAAAAGTATGTGCAATAAGGCAAGATAAAAATAATTAAAAGCAGAAGAGAAAAATGAAACAAAGGAGACATTAGGAAACAAAAATAGCAATTAGAATACAAGATAAATTATTTTGTTAGAGGTGACCACAAATTTGGCCCTGGGCTCTCTAGCAGTCAGTGTGAAAGGGAAAAGGCAGTCTGTTCTATATTTCTTAAAATCATGATGTAAAAACAGACCAGCTGCTTGGAGAACTATGATGAGATGATGATGATAATGACAACGATGATGATGATTGGTAAAATAACTCCTTATAATGTAATGAATACTATTTCCCCACAATAAACATGGCCATGAGTGTTGTTTTCTACAACACTCAATTCCAACTTGTTTCTTCTATCAAAGAATTATCTGGTAAAAAAAAAAAAAAAATTCCCTGAGTGGCCAATACAAGAGCTCTCTGATCTTAATCCAGGCCTAAATGTACCAGGGACTTGGTGAATTTTTGCAGTAAGGTCCCTTGATTCCTGACATGCTGCATGTAGGGTGCCAAGCTACCACAGCCTGTTCATTGCAAAGAACGTAAAGCAGTTTACAAAAAAAAAAGTTAAGCTATGAATTAAAAGCAGCTCAAAGGAGGGAGCAATTTAATGCTACAGGTGGGGGTTAGAGGAGGGCGGAAAGAGCACTGGAGCATCACACAGACGGGCATGAAAACAAGGGGACAGTCAAATTTGCCCTCAAATGATGAAAAAAATAGTTCCAACTAAAATTTCTGGCCCTACTACACAGTGGAGGTGGAGGTGGGAGCGGGGTTAGATTAAGAGGAAAGATAACAGCCTAGAGCTTTAACAGTCTTGCTGGCATTGTGTCTACCCACATTTAGCACCTTTCCCTTAATGTAAGTTTTTTTTCAGTAAAGACTTCAATTGACTGAACACTTCTCTGGCTGACTGCCAATTATATGAGTATAATTGATGGAATAAAATCAAATTGGAGAAAATAAACTAAGTTAGATTTTTATGAACGACCTAACCACTACTGAAAATCCTGGAGAAAATATTGTCAGATAATAAGTTAATTGTAAATGTTTTGTGCAAATCAGGATTTTGCACAGCTATTTACTGTCTTGGTTCATGTTCCTGAGGACACAAACCTATCACCTGTCATCCCTCTGCCCAACTTCTGAACAAGTTTCCAGGGTAATGAACCACAAGGCCCAAACGAGTGCTTCTATTGCTCTTTGGAGAGACAATCCTTTCTGAGGAAGCCAGTTAGTACTGTGTCTCTGTGATTTTAGACAAAAAAAAAAAAAATGAATAGTTCATCCCCCAGGGACATAAATCCAGTACCTTGTTCAAGTACTAAATTTTCATAAGATAAAATATTTTTCTTTTTTAGGCAAGGGAATGAGTAAAGATACTAACTGCCAAGGAGAGCCTGGGGAGTCATTACTGTTCCTCCATTAACATGAAGGAGCTCCATCTATTACCTCAAGGCACCATCACAGACCCTAATCCTTGCTGAAAGGAACTCTCAGCAGCCAAGCCTTTGATTTGCTGAATAATAGGTCCTCTGATTAACCCTTGCAAAGCAAAGCGCAGACATTGCAGGAAACAAATGTTCCTGGAGGTTGAGTAAGAAAGGCGGTGGGAAGGTTGGGATAGCCCACTTCCCTGCTCTGGTACTGTGGCATGTCATAAGCTGTAAGCCCCTGAAACTCAGTGACAGGCATAGATAGGTGATATGGAATGACAGTGTTGGCAAATATACTCATAGCAGCAAATCAGTGACAGAAAGGCTCTTTCAGGACCATTTACTCACCCGCCCCAGTCTAGGGCAAGCCTCTTTAACTCTGGAGAGAGGGAAGAGGGGAGAGACTACAGGAGTATGAACCATGACTGGGAGGACGGGAGAAACGAAAGGAAGAGAGGGAATAATGTTAGCTCTGGCATTTCTCCAACCTGTTCTAATTCAGCAGAAGATATCTATTATTTAAAAAGGTGGCTGAGCCTCTTTGTAGGATCCTATTACTGGAGGTAGACAACTGTATACTATGTTGCCAAGGACAGGTAAGGGGTTAGATGGGTTTCACAATGGTGTGCATTAATAAATCATATACATATTGGACTTCCTGCTCATTATACCAGATAGTGAGCTGAATGATTGAATATATGACACAGTGGTCAGTTATCATGTGGATGATATAAATTCTATTGTGCTGAGGACATTTATCTCTGTATTGATCTGGCTTTGCTAGCAAGGATCATAAATTACTAGCCTTCCATAACCGTATGATAAATACTCTAATAACAGAATGCCACCAACTCATTTCCCAATAAATTTCCATATAGTTTCAGTTAGACAAGTAAAATGCAGAGGATCATTTTTTAAACTTTTATTTTATTGTCAAAAATTCTATGTAGTATGAAGATGATGGAGAAAAGTCTGTCTATCTCACACAAATAGTGGTGTACTGGAGCCAGCATGCACAAGCTCCCTAGATATTATTGTTAAATTTTCAGGAATTTTGTGAACTGATTGATATAACATTGTTACCTTGAAATTGGCTATGATGAGAATATTTACACCATGGAAATTGGTTAACAATGCAAATCAGCCCACCCCCATTTCCCCTAAGCCAGTTGCTAAACATCACTGCTTATGGACTAGAAATCTTGGGGAAAACTGACTACCTGATAGTTCAAAAGCATATATGGATAGAAATCTCTTTTTACTACCTTTTCCCTTTAATTTTTTTTTCATTCCTTGCTGTCTGTTGGATTGATAGTTTTCTATAAGCTCCCTTTTCCTGCTGTTCAGACACTAGACATTGTCTCTCTACAATTGTAGTAATTACCCTTCATGTTTAACATATTTGCTTAACTATAAATTTTTCAGTAGTTCTATCCTATTTTCGAGCACCTATGAATGCCTTAACCTATATATGCCTTAACTACACATTGAACACTGCCCCTCCCTGAATTTTATGATTGTTTAGAGTTAAGTTTTACATATTTCATCCCAAATAGTTTTTCTTTTTATAGTTACTTATTTTATTCCTTCACATTGTTTCATGAAAATAATTTCACTTCAAATGAATTTGTGCTTCATTTATTGTTTGGTGGGTTGTGTTTCTTAGACTTAGATTTCTTCATGCATTTTAAAATTTCATTTGGCTGGCTCACTTTGAGGGGGAGTATTTGTCTTCCCTTTCCCTCTTACTTCCTCTGTTCCCATCTTCCTGGTCTAATTGTTTTAGCATTGTGTCTTCTTGGCTCTCTGGGTCTCTAACCCAGAGCCAGGTTTTAGAATGACATTTTGTGCTCCTGTCTCATGGTTTTATTATATATATGGAAGAGTCCATCCTTGTGGCAGCAGAAGGTCCAGCTGTGTACATATATTTCTACCACTCTCAGCCAGAAGCTGGCTAAAAGCCATTTGCCAGGAGACGGTCAGTATTACCTCAGGTGATGAAGAACAATACAAGGGAAATTGCTATAGTTAGAGCATAGGATCATATGAACCTCCCCCCCCCATCTCCTCTATTCCATTATTATTCCAGTCTTTTTTTTTATCAGCCTAGGAAAACTACCTCAAACACCAGCTTCCCGCTGGAGTCCAGCTCTGGACTCTGAGTTGCTTGGAGCCCTCTTAATCCTTTTATTCACAGGAGCCAAACACCCAACCACTACTGATCTCAGCAGACCAATGATTTCAGTGCAGCTAAGAACTTTGCACTTTTTTTCCATTCTGATCTGTCAAAATATTTAGAGTTCTTCCTTCTCTGGTAATATGTGTTTGGCTTTTTCTTTTTATATGTGGCCTGTCATTGTCATGTGTTTGGAAAAATATAAACTTAAAGAGACCATTAGACAGAAAATATCTTGCACCGAAAGACAAAGATGCTTTAATTTCAAATTTATCCAATAATATCTTCTACTTACCACTATCCAGAATTATTTTTCTTTAGTAACACCTATGAATGTGAAGAATGTATTAAGCTATTAATGTATATGATCAAGATTAACACCAGTAAAAAGTGCTCCTGCTCTTACTTTATAGGAAGAAAGCAAAATGTTCACTCGTTAGGCCCACATATTCCCCTCAGGCAGGCAGCCTCCGCTCCGCAAGGTTTACATTAGAAGGAAAATATCAGCTTTGCAGAATGTTGTCACTGACCGTGGTCCTGAAACATCAAGGGCCACCAAACGTAACTGTTTCTCTTAATCCTGGGTTCAGAAATGGGTCCCCTCCAACCTTTCCCTGTACTGCTGAACCAGATAATGGAGGAAGCAATGATGGGAAATAGAAAAGTGGGGTAAGGAGGGTTAAGGAAGGGTCAGAGAAAAGGAATACGCAGAGGTTGTTGGAGAGGAAGCCACTAAGATTGCCATGGAGGATTTGTTTTGAAATCATTTTCATAAATTTAACCAAAAAGCATCTACAGCTAACCATGTAGCTGGCATCATTTACTTTTAACAATCCTATAATCTTTCTGATAGTTAATTTTGTATTTTTGTTTTGGGGAAGTGTACATGTTGGGGGAGAGCATCTATCACTTTTCTCTCCCCCTCTATCTCTTCTTTAATATCATATTTGAGGTTAGAAGAGATTGTCCAAAGATCATGAGTCTTAACATCCAATTTCTAACCAGGTTCAGCATATCCCATGTATTATTCTGAGGATATCATCTCCTCTCTAGAATTCTTGGCTCTTCAAAAGGAACTGATGTTTACTGAGTTCTTGCCATGTGCCAGGAACTGTGCCTGGTATTGGGGATACAAAGCTGAAGAGATATATTCTCTACTCTCAAGAAACTCAGAGTTTGAGTGGGGAGCTAAATGCACAAATAAACAATTTCAGAATGACTAGATCTGTTCTCCTTTCCCCTTCCTATTATGAAAGTCTGTAGAATGCACCATGCTGACATGAAAGCATGAGGGAAAAGGCCTCTGAGACTTCCTGTGGGAGTCAGGGAAAGCCTCACTTATTCTATTTTGCTAGAATGTGCAGGTAGTATGGTGGAGAGAATGCTATTTTATAGACAGAGTCCATATCCCGAATGACCCTGTGTTAAAGAGTGTCTGTGTATCCTATAAGCAACAAAGAGCCAGAGCATGATTTTGAGTAGAGCATGACTTGATTAATTTGCCCTATGGGGTTTTAGAAAGATCATGATGACTGTTTTGCAGAAATGGTTTGCAATGACCATAGCTATAGAACCAGGGAGAATAATATAGAAGCTTTTCTCTAGTTGTAGTGCAGAGCTGAATTGTAACCCAGGAACATAAGAAATATATGCAATGAAATATTCTGGACACCCCAAAGAGCCAGATAACAAAACTATCACCCTAAATTGGGAGCAGATTGGGGAAACCACATATCCTAGGATAAAGTCAGTGATCTCACTTTTAGAGCAACTGGGTGCTTTGGCCCTGGGCATCAAGAGGGCAGAAGACCATGTCCAAACATCCCTTACTTATATGGCCATAGAGGATGAAGAAGAGAGAGTACCTGCTACCTCAACAGTTTGGTCACCCATAGTCCCATGCAGGGACTAATGGTACCATGCAGGGACTAATAGGCAGAACTAAAGGAGATATCTGAGCAGCTATACTTGGGTTCTCTTCATATCTCCAGGTGAAGAAGGGTAATGAGGTGGTTACTGATATTCTGCCTTAAAAACATATATACAATATTATTCAGCCATAAAAAGGACTGAAGTACTGATACATGCTACAACATGAGTGAACCCAAGAAATATGCTAAGTGAAAGGAGACAACCACAAAAGGCCACTATGATTTCACTTATATAAAATATTCAAAATAGGTAAATTCATAGAGGGAGGCAGAAAGTAATTAGTGTTTGCCAGGGGCCAGAGAAAAGGGGAAAATAGGGAGTAACTGCTTAATAGGTATTGAGCTTCCTTTGAGGTGATTAAAATGTTTGGAACTAGATAGAAGTAGAAGTTCTACAACATTGTGAATGTAGTGAATGCCAATCAATTGTTTACTTTAAAATGGTTAAACTTGTTACCTGAACCTCATCTCAAACACACACACACACACACACACACACACACACACACACACACACACACAGCATCATGTGTCTCAGAAAAGATACTGGACTATGATGCAGACCTGGGTTTGAATCTTAGCTCTGTCATTTTCTAGCTAGTCTAGATGTGAGACCTCAGGCTAGTCACTTAACTTCTAAGAAGCTCAGCTTCCCATCTTAGTTACCTGCCTCATTTGGCAACAGTGAGAAGTTACTGAAAGTAAAGTACATTTCACTGTCTGACACATACAAGCTTTAAAAAAAATACCATTAATACTATATATCTGTACTCCTTTGGGGGGAGGTCATCAAGAGGATGTGACCATCGATTGACTTGTAAGTTGAACTTGGGCAATTGGAGGATCCTCACTCCTTCTGATATGCTTAGAATGTGCATTCAGCTTGCCTTCCCTAGTCCAAGAAGGTACCCCAAGGATATTCAAGGGTAGGGGGTGACTGAAGAAAGAGGCAGACCACTCTACAATGGTAGGTGGCAGGTTTGACAAGCAAGAAAACTTACTCATGAGGCTTGTCTTGGGCTGCATCTGCCTGCCAAATCTCAGAAGTTTATATAAGAGGCCTTAACTGGATTCAGTCAACATCACATTACTATCTCAAGGCTGTATCCTTGGGCAGTTTCAGGCTTCGCCCAGGAAACTCCTGAGGAGGTGGCAAACCTACAACTCTTCACACAGACAACCCCAGATTTATTCAACTACTTTCATTTTAACTCTTAGGTATATTTCAGGCCACACCTGATTTAGTTGACTGTAAGCTTTCTTTGCTTTCCTTGGCTAAATGAGTTTTGCCACGTACAAAAATTGTCACATACTAGAAAACTTGGTCAAAATTTAAAAGACATGTGGACCCTAGGTCTACAAAGGTATAAACTACCCCAGTTCAGATATAAAGGAAATATCACTAAGTGATCATGATTCTATCCTGGATGCAGCCTCAGAATCCTTCCAACAGAGCATTCTAGGAAAGTGATCAGGTGGTCAGTGTTGGGAGGGAGGGGGAGAGGAAGGAAGGGAGTGAGGGAGGAGGAAGGAAAGAAGGAAGGAAGGAAGAAAGGAAGGAAGAGAAGAAAGGAGGAAGGAAGGAAGGAAGGAAGAAGGAAGGAAGGAAGGAAGGAAGGAAGGAAGGAAAGGAAGGAAAGGAGGGAGAGAGGAAAGAGAAAATTCACTATGACTTTATTGTGTAACACTAATCCTTGACATTGTGATGATGCTGTACCATATTCAAAAGATTTTACGTTTGATCCTCACTGGTAGACAGATGGACATTGCTATCCTCATCCACAGCTTAGGAAGCCTTGGAGAGATCAAATACCTTAAGATGATGTAACCATCAAGTCTGGAACTGCATTAATTTCCTAAGGCTGCCATAACAAAGAACCACAAACTCGGTGGCGTAAACAATAGATATTTATTATCTCACAACTCTGGAGGCTAGAAGTCTGAGATCAATACTCAAGATTGGTAGGGCTATGCTCCCTCTGAAGGTGCTAGGGAAGGATCTACTCCAGGCCCCTCTCTTAGTTTCTGGTAGTTCCTTGGCTTGTGGCAGCATAAGTCCAATCTTCACATATTATCTATGTGTGTCTGTGTCCAAATTTCCCCCTTTTATAAAGACACCGGTATAATCTCATCTTTACTAATTATATCTACAAAGGCCCTATTTCCAAATGAGTTCACATTCTGAGATACTGAGGGCTAGAACTTCAACATATGAAGTTTCAGGAAAACGATTCAAATCACAGCCAGGCTTTCAGTATGAGTGTGGAAATTGCTTGAGCCTAAGAGTTTAAGCTTTGGGCCTCTGTTAAAGGCAAGAATTCCCATTATTCACTAAAAATAGCCTTTTAAATGAAATTCTTCTTTCAAGAAAACATTCAATAGTCCTTCACATCAAAAATAAATTATGGAATTTTCCCCTCACTCAATCAATAACCTGGTATGATAGCTAGATTGTGCATTTGATGACACTAGGAAACTCCAAATTAAAATACTGGGAGGTCAACAGAATCTGCACACACACGCAAAAGGAAATGGAAGACCAAGAGACACTATAACAACTCATTAGATATAAAATCACTGTTATAAATTTTGAATCCATTTATAAAAAAAAAAAACAGCCTTTTCCTCATTAGTGCCAAAGGGCTATGTCTGTTATTTTTATCCCTGCCAGAAATCATCAGTGGGCTGGAAGAATGTAGTACTGGTGACATGAACCTTCATTTCCATTTTTAATTGAAATTCTTATTGACCCAGAGCCAGGTTTCCTTCTGCACCAGAGCCTATGGAAACAACACAGTGGCCAGAAAATAAAGGAGCAGGCAGGAAGCTGGAGGCTCAGCATTGAACCAGAAGAGCATCACATCTTGGGAGAAGATTCAGGGGTTGTCAAGCTGGCCACTCCATGCTTCCACCTCGACCTTACTTTCCTCATCTCTCCCAGGCAGATCACAGATCTGCCTTGGTGAAGATCATGCCTGTCTCTCCTCAAGATCCACTTCTGTTGTGACTTACCACCCCATGCACCCTACTGGCTCTCATCCTGACTCTCACATCTCTGTTGGTGGCATCGCTATTGTGAGTTATAGCATCCCTCACTACCACTCACATTTGTTGAACTCTCAGTCTGTATCTCACCTAATTCTTGCAACACTCTATAAAGTTGCATGGCTACAGATTGCTACCTTTCTATACACTTTTCACTATACTCAGAGATAGAGCCCTGGTGCTGACCTTGGCCCATGGTTGCCGTGAGACTACATGTCTCAGCTTCTTTGTGGTTGGGTATGGCCATGTGATTAAGTTGTAGCTAACAATATGTTGTATGAAACAGACAGAAAGTCTTCTTAAAGTAAGGAGACTTCCATTTTTCTCCCCTTCCATCTGCCCGTAATGAGCATATAATTTGGGGGCTACAGCAGCAATCTTAGCCCACGAGGTGTCCTTGGGAACAGAAATCACACTAAATGGGGCAGCACAAGGGCAGGAACCTAGGTGGCTGCCATGTGCCCTGTCAGACATGGTGGCCTAACTCCCAGCTTATTAGCAGAGCAAAGAAGTGAAGATAAGTCTGCATTCCAGGCACTGCCTCTGTTTTTACTCCTGCTGGAGACAGTTATCAAAGGCTGAGTTTGAGGGGCAGAGTGTTGCTGTTGAGAAGGGAGTGAAGGAGTGAGAGTGAGAGAGAGAGAGAAAAAGAGAGAGAAAAAGAGAGAGAGAGAGTATATGGCTTGAGCTGTGCAAGTCAGTGAGTTTAAGTCTAAATAAAGAAAAGGTAGATTGCAGATATAATTATTCCAGAGGTGTCAAGGATGAAGTCATTGACACTTTTTTTAAACAAAAGGTCTCACATATTTATTACTGAATCTATTAGTGCAGACGTATAGAACCAAAGAGAAAAATAATTTCCCCAATAAAAGATATCCAACTGTCCAGATATTGGTGATGTTTTTAGCTTGAAATGATAAAATGTTAATGACCTTGATAAGGCATAAATACATGTGTCATCTCATGTGAGATTCCTTATAGACCCAGCTTGGTACTTCCCTAATGCCTCCTCTTGTAATTGAATGTATTGCAAGTTTTAATCTGAATCCATTTGAGAATGGGAAAATTCTGCATTTGTTTCTTGGCCAGGAACCACTTGATCCTGAAAGTCTTATGATAAGACATAGCAAGGAACAGAGTCAACTACACACACCATGATGTCAGAGAAAAGGAGAGCCAGTTACACTTTTAAAAGCAGTTTTAGTATACTGGTACAAACCAAATGCAAAGGGTAAAAAAATGACTGCTGCTGGCTGAGCATGAACACAGAAACAAGTCTTCTGGGGTTCAAATCCTAGCTCTGCCACTTATTAGCTTGGTTTTGGAACTCCCGGCCTCTTTCTATCTCGATTTCTATAAAATGCAGATAATATTAGAAGTGTCTGATAGGATGATGAAGATTAAGTGAATTATATGACATGCAAAGAACAGAGTCTGGAATGAGTCAGAGTTGCATATATTAGTCATTATTATTTGCCAGGTTCTACACGTTATATAATTTAACCTTTACAGTAACCCTATGAGGCAGGTATTCTCAGTCCCAATTTGACAAATGAGGACCAAGGGTCAGAGAGGTTAAATATTTCCCCAAGGGTTGCACAGCTAGTAAGTGACACAGCTGGATGCACACATTGCTCTTCCACAACTGCCTCTCTTTAATGATGAGCCAGGTGGCACTCTGGGGAAGGGAGAGGGACAGGCTGTGGGGCAGACATGTGAGCCATGCCGCCACCCCTTCCTCCCCACACACCCTATACATGGACATGTAGACAGCTCACAATCACTTATTTATTTCTACTGCAGGTTCTTCTTGATTACATTATAAAATTCAAGTATGATTTTTAAAAAAGAAGGGGAGGAAAGGAAGAAAAGCCAGTATGGGTAAGTGACACAGAATATCCTTTAGACTAACCCTATCTAAAAGTCACCTAACATAATGCGCCACAGCATTAATGTGAAATCTATGACATATGTGACAGATCTGGCTTCTCACAAGATCTAAACCCAGCATTTGCTGGGAAATAAACAGAATATAGAGACTGGATTACTCACTTTACAATGTCTTTTGCTTATTTTGAATGAGGCTAAAACCTTCATTGCCACGGTTCCTAAGACAAGAGGATATTTCAGGTATATGGTGTACAATGCACTGTGTTTCAAACTTCAAGTCACAGAGACACTTCTTGGTTTATACCATGAGAAAATCAGATTTCATTGGCTGAGTTTATAAGTGGGGTAGTGAGATCACATCAGGCCCTTGGTGTCCTTAGATGATCTATTAGGTAATCTAAATTAGATGCTTTTATGGGAGATAGGACCCTGAAACACACAGCTTTATTTGTTCTCATGAAGTGGGAAATAATTCCAATTTTTCAAAATGAGAAAAAAGTTGGGTTGCATTTATAAGTGTATTGATCAATATATGTTGAGGGGAGAGGAGAATTTGGGGGGTTTTAATTAGAATTTTTTAGCTTCTCAATGAATTTTTTATTAATTCACTAATTCCTTGTTGCTCAAGATATGCTAATTAATTCAAGAAGCCATAATAGCTAATCATTGGCTAAATAAATCTAAAGTGGAAAGAGTCTGTCACTGGAGATACCGCTGCTCATTTTAATTAAAATTACCAATTTGTGAAGCAATGTAAATAAAGGTTATTGTATCCTTCCACTCTAGGAAGCATTAACTCTTTGCATGGCCAGGTGAGAATACAACAGGACTTAAAAAGCCATAAATATTTGTGGAACTTAATCAGTCACGGAGTTAGAATATTTATCATTCCAAGTATTGGAATGATATTATAAAGCCATGCTGAATTAAGCTGCCTTGAAACACAAAATGGAAAATGGATAAGTGCTGAGAATTGGTGCCTTGAAGGGAATACAATCAAAGTCAAGGAAACAACCACCCCAAAATGGTTACCTTTATAAATATGCAGGCCTAGAAAAGAGCAAATGTTCCCAGTCTGAGTTTCGATTTTCAAAAAATAAATTTATGCAAATGCCCATGAGTTTTAGTAGTTTTATGGCTCAAAATAATCTCCCCTTGTTAACATTCAGTGCAACTGCTTGTAATTATTTGAATGTCATTTGGAGGAATAGGAAAGGCCACCTCAACATTTCATGAATAAATGACAGGGCTCTGCCACAATGCTCACTCTGGGAAATAGAGACGTACCTACCTGCACACTTATGGTCTAGCCAGCAAATCCAGGAAAGCAGTTGGGGGTTGGGGGGAGGGCACCCATATAGTTCAAGTCATCACTAAGTCCAAAGCCGAGAAGCCATAGTGCTCTTGATGGCTTTGCCCTTGACCAAGAGAAATCTAACTTTCTTGTCTCACTAATCAGCTCAAGAGCCATTGATGATGAAATACTAAATCTAATTCCCAAAAAAACTCCAAATGTTTTAGAGGCAAAATGAAAAAGCATAATACACAGAAACCTTTTGACCAATGGTTGAGATTTTTGTAATTTTTGTAATTTTGTAATTTAGTCCAAAGACCTGAAATTAGTTTGAACTTAAATAATAATAATAATAATGATATCCATTAAAAGGAAGGTGAATTTGGCAAAGGAAAATTATTGTTATCTTATCAAAAGGCTACTTCTGAATGAAGCCTCCTCACAAAACAGATCTGGCTGGGACTTGAACCAGATAAACTTGTTATGCAAATAGCTTTAGCCACAGGGGAAGGGCTGATAATGAAATCATTACAAAGCCAACCATACATTGCAGAAGGGACAAAAAAAAAAAACAAACAAACAAAAAAAAAAACGTTGGGCAGGGTCCTAGCTCTTGGATAAAGAACAGTGCAGAATTTATGTGAGCATCATGTTTAATTTATCATAACTAAGCTGTCAGAAGTCATGCTTTGACAAATGCATAACTAACACATATAAATGAGTCAATTATCTCTAACGACCAAAGGTTCAGAACCAAATAGGCTAATGTTTCTTTACTTTTGTTTTTAACCCCCAAACAAGTTTACTAATAGAATTTCAGACCTTAAAATCTCTCCTACTGTCTCCAAATTAAGGAGGCTAGAAAAAAATCTGAAAAACATTAAGTTGCTTCCCAGCACTCAAGTTTCCTTCTTCCCCTCCCACTCCACGCAAACCTTTGCCCTCCATTGCTCACCCTCTCCCTGTCCCTCCCTCCCTCTCTCTTGTTCTCTCACATACACACACACACACACACACACACACACACACACACACACACACGTGCATGTGCTCATGTCCTCTCTCTTGTCTACAAAGGTGTAATCACTAGGCTGCAGCCAGGCAATCCCTTCAGACCAGTCTAGCAATCAATGAGAAGCCATACAGGTCCTGTCATGACTGGTGACTATTATGGACCCAGAAAGACAGAAATCATAGAATGACTCTGCTATGGTTCAGCAGTCATATGGGAACAAGTTATTGAAGATTTTAAAGTTGTTAAAGAGTTTCTAGTTCTTTTTATTTGGAGAGAACCAGTTTAATTTACTTAAGTAAAAAGAACCACAGCTCAGTCTATAAGGGAAACTGAAGCAATTATCTGGATAATTCAGGCTAAAAACACTTTTGCTGAAATTACCAGATAATCATCTCTCCCACCCCAGTCCCACCAATAATGAAAAGCTTATAATCTGAAGATCTTAATCCTCCATCCTTCCACTCTTTCCCTCCCCATATGAGCAAGGTAAATACAAAAGCCAACCAAGGCTATCTCTTTAAATAGACATTTCTAACCCAGTGAGTATTATTGTTTATATTTAATTAGAGATTTGAATAAATAGAATGAAACAGTAAAGTTAAATTGCATTTGGTAGGCTGAGTAATGACAGCCTAGGATAGGTAGGCTTATCTACAAAACCAAAGGATATTATTTGAGAAGAGTAAGCAGGTTTCTACCTAAAAATATAAAATAATTAGTTCCTAATCTTGAGAGTTATAGTCCCAAAAACCTAGTGAAAGGAGAATTCATGGTTGAGGAATTAACATGTTACGGGGCAAATAAAATTGGGGGAGCTGAGGTCAGGAAAGACTCTATGAACACTATAATATATAATATTTTTACTAATAAAATCAATAAAAACTTACTAAAGAAGGATCGATGACATTTTTCCATATCTTAAATTAGTAGAAAGCACACGATCACTTAATTTCTATGCACCTTCCTCATTTCATCAGAACCGTTTCCGACTCTCCCTCCCTTGCAGTTTTGACAACCGTTTTCCGTCTTTAGTTCTCCATTCTAGTATCAAGAACTTTCTAAGTTTAAAGCGACTCAGAATGAGTGCATCTGAAACTCTCAGACTTGAGGGACACATGAGAAGATTCAAATGGGCATATAATTAATAGGATTTTCCATAAAGAAACATCAATGATTGGGAGGGATTTTTATACTGTGTTTAACCCTGCATGCCCAATCCCATCTTCAATTACGTACATTTATTCTCAGATCTAACCAAGCAATACCATGCTTGGTTTAAGAATAAAAACTTACGCTTGAAAAAGTACACAGAAGCCAAATTTGGTGAGTCAAGTCACATTTCAGAGGCAACATAGAGAGCTTGGTATAGGAAGGCGTAGTTATGAATTCGTAATGATTTTTTTCTAGGCCAGCAGTTTAGAGAAGGTCAATCAAGGGCATCTGTGGGTAGCAACGGAATGAAAAGAAAGACTCTTTGCAGCCAGCCTTTGCCAGCAAAATCACTGGAACCTTAGCCACTGGATTTCTTTCCCTGGCCCCATCTAAAATGTGTTCCTAGCCACCGAGGAGCTTTTAGTTCTCCAGTTCCCTCCACCTCCTCAGTCCCCCATATCTCAGGGAGTGGCTCTTCCTCTGCTCCTTTGTGAGCATCATCCTTCCTGCTGCATCTGTTGTTCCTTTCAATATGGCTCAACATCACAACCCTTGACTTGTGACTACTACATTCTGCAGTCATTGCAGGAACATTAGAGTGCGGGCTAGAAGGGCAGGAAAATGTCTTTCATCCCTGGCCTTGAACTTCATGGTCACAGTTCAACATGGCCTTGCTCAACATGGGTAGTGTTCTTACTCTTACAGTCCTCACTCCTGAGGAAGATGGCACAAATCCAGGAGGCATTAGACAAGCAAAAGATTTCAGAGACCTAGAAGTATGTTACATTTGAAATAAAAAGGAAATGTTCTTGACACAAAACCCTTGGGCCCAAATATTTTTTTGGAATTCAGAATTTTATCAAATTTTAGAAAAGTAAACCAGCGCATTCACTGTATGTTATGTAACATCCCCTGCAGGATCTGGGGCAGCACGCTGTAATCAAACATATTAATATATCTGTAGCAATTCACATGAATATTCACACCGAGTGAGATAAATAACAACTATAAATAACCCCACTTCAGTTTAGGTCTTGTGTTGCTACCAAATCAGTTCACTTAAGGTCAGGACGTGCAGCTAAATGACTCAAATACAAAAAAAAACCTTTCATTTTCCAAAGCTCTTTGGAGTTTGGAATTGTGGATAAGGGAGTGTTGATCTGTATTGTGGTTGATTAGGGAAGATGATGAAGAGGCCTAGTTTATTTCATTGCCCTGCCTCTTTGTGGGAGCACACAAATATGTTAGAGAAATCTGTGTTGACCCTTCCCTAACTTCCTTTTTGGCAGCTATTTCAGTTACTTCTTTTCTCCTCCCATGACCTCTGAACATCTTATTTGATATACAAGACACCGAGGGCACCTCTTTCCTGCTCCTGTGCCTGGATATGGCCTGTAATGCCTGGTCTAAATCCCCACCCCTCTAGCACACTGAGCATCTTCCCCAGTCTTGTGACCAATGTAGTCTTCTGCCAGGGGCCTGGCCAAAAGTTCCTGTTTCTAGCACTGAGTCATCACGCCGTTGTCGGTGGCGTTGGTTCTGCTCCTGTCTTAATCCCATGCAATCTTGCTTCGTCCTCAGTAATATAGCTCCAAGCACATCACCCATCAGTTGGGGTTGCATCTTGTTCTATACACCTCAAGCCTTGGCTGGGGCTCTTCATCTTGGTGCCTCAGGCCTGAGAACGGGCTTTGCCCCTTCAGTCACCTTGGGAATTGGAGCACTGGTCCAATACCATAGATCTTAGAGCAAAGCCCAATTTCCAAGCTGTAAAAACTCTGTTGAAGGCTACCACCTTTTACCTCCTCTTTGGTCTCAGTGTGGGCATCCAATTTGGCAATATTTGCCCCAGAACAAAGTAGATTCTCAGATAAATGTGTCCCATATTATAAGAAAGATGAGCACAGCTAAGTGTCAAATGAAACTCCTTATTTTTCAAATCCTGCAGATCTTCTATCATTTACTGGAACAAATTCTGTGTCATAACGTGCTAAAAGGCTTAACTTCTAGTGCCAAGTAAATTCTGCAGCTTGGATTTCTCCAATCACTGTTCAAGGCCCTGTTGGATGAGAAATTTTCAGTGGAAGGAATACTCACTGTGAAATGAAGTGGTTGAATTCCTCACACCATTTTTCCGGGTGAAGTAAAGTGGGGAGGATTTCTGAAAAACAAAAGCAATTTTTTTCTTACAAAAAATATTCAGTTAAAGATAAAATATCAATTTGTCTACTGATATCATTCTAAACAGCTTTAATAAATCTATTCTGTTTCCTCCCAGGTGGGAATCATTCATTAAATTACGTTCCCCTCAGGAACATTCTTTGGGGGACAGACACTCTAACGAGGGACAAAGCAAGCACACAGCCACAGTAACTGAGTATTATTAGTGCCATAAGAAAGCTATAATCCTAGTGCTGGGAGCTTTAGGGAAATAGACTTTTAACTGTGCAGAGTTTTCAGATCATGATGCTACCATTTGAATTAATTATGTGATGCATTTAAGGTATACTCATAAATTCACTGGTCACATTTTAAACTATTTCCTATGTGTTAACTTCTGCAACAGGCACTGGAGAAAGCAAAAGAGCTAAGCCCCTGACCCTGAGAGGTCCCTGGGTAGAGACGGGGACAGATATCCCACATAAGTAATTCTTGGAGTCCCCAGAAACCAGAGAACTACAGAAAGACTCTGTGGTGACCTTGCCACTTCCAGGTGAGAGGCAGGAAAAAGGGAAAGGGAAGAGCTCTAAAATTGATGGAATATTTACCCAAACTGATTCAATTTTAAAATAGAAGTGACATTACCTTTGAAGAGAATCAAAGTTTTGCCACCCCAAAATATGCCTTTTGAGATACTGATTTTTAAGCGGATTATTAAGAAACAAAAGACTCAGAAAAAATCCTGGACCCTCCCCCTTTACCTACTTAAAGGAATTTGGATAGAAAATCTGCTTAAAGGAAGGAAGCACCACCTTAGCTACAGAATATAAACTAAATGTGGCACATGGAAAAATCTAGCAAAGCTTGTTTGTTGAACTTTTGTGTCCAATTGTTTCTGGGTGGCTCAGCAAGAATTTGCTGACCAGATGTTTGCTTTCTTTTCTACCTGTAAGTTACCTGCTTTCCCTGCAAAATTCCAGACCCCTGGCCCCACTCTCCTGTGTCCAGATTGCAATATAAGCCTCAAATGCCCTGTCCCTTCTTGGGTCTCATACTCCTACGACGCCCCCACATGTACATCCACAGTAAACTGTGGACATTTTCTCCTGTTAATATATCTCTGTTAATGTGATTATTAGCCCAGTCAGGAGAACTCAGAAGGCGGGAGGAAAGTTGAATTTTTTGCACGCCCATGCCCTCGATCCTATTTTTTCCCCTAGCCATAAATAGAAAGAGGGACTTGTGGGCAAGTCAAGTTCAGGAAATGAAGAAAGTTACATTTATGCAAACCTGAATTATGACTGTAAATTTTAAACCTATTATATGTGATCTTTGTTTTCACCTGGGTCCTAACTGCTTCCTGAAACCTAGATTGCTCAGTTTTGATAGGTAGAAAAATGAGAAGCAATAAGAGTAACCAGAAACAGATACTGTATCATATACTGTGATTGCAAGTTGCCTCTTAATACCCATTCTCTTCTCATTTCTTAAGGTATAATAAAGGTTACATTTTTTTCTGAGTTCCTTGCAGCTAGATGTGGCCATGTGACTCAGTTCTGGGCAATGATACAGAAGTAAAATTGTTCTTTGGTATTTTCAGAAAGTCTTCTTCAAATAGAGGAGACATGACACCTTTCTTCTTCCCCCTTTTTGCTTCCTAGAGCATGGATGTGATGTCTGGAGCTTAAGTAGCCATTTTGGACATGAGATGAACTTGGAAATGAAAGCTATGGGCTGAATATAGCAAAAAAGATAGCTAGGAAACTGAATTCATAATGACACTGCAAAGCTGCCATACCGGCTCTAAACTCCTTCCCCCTAGTCTTCCTTAACAGAAGAGGAAAATAAATTTCCATCTTCTTTAAGCCACAGTTATATGCAATTAATCCTGAGTAAAAATATTCAGAATATTATCCTATCACATGATTAGAATATAATTTGATAAGTGATATAATAGAAGCACAAGCACAATGTTATGTAGAAGGACAATTAAGGGGGCAATTTGCGTAATATGGGGAGTCCTAGAAGACTTTATAAAGATGAACTTTAACTGACCTTTGAAGATTAGGTTGGATTTTTCAAGATAGAGAAGGAAAGAGAAACCATTTCAGGAATAGAAAACATGTACTGAGTCACGGAAGTATAAAAATGTCTAGTAGAGTCAAAGAATGTGAGTAATTTGTGGGAGGGGGGAGCAAGGATAGACTATTTTGGGTCTGGAGAGAGAGCAGGAAGCAAGGACGAGATGGGAAGGAAAAATGATAAGAAAGGAAGTATATGATTTCTCTGTTCTGTATAAGAATTGTCATTCAGATCATTTGACAAAAAGATGCAAAGGCAAATTATCTGTGTACCCACCTAGAACGAGTAGCAGTTAAGGTCGCCTTTCAGTTATTCTGGAGTCTGCCTCATTATCTCATTCATTCTATCCAACGATATTTGCTTTAATCTTTCCCTAGTATTTTTAAATAATAAAAGAACCGTCATATAACTTCTTCAATACTAGTTGGACTGACCTGTTTTTACTGGCTCCAGCTATCTGAGGTTGTTCATCCTGTGTTCTCCCAGCTTACCTCTATGGGCTTTAGTGTGGCATCTCTCAGTGAACAAGTTGACCTAGGTTATCTCTACAGGCCAATCCAGGTTTTCTGCTCATTCTATTCTCACTGAGACCAGTTTCATGGAGAAGAGCTACTTAAGCAATTACTGTCCAATAGACTTTAATTCACCCTCAAAGCAGTTAGCCATGACCAAGAAGTCACTTACAGAGTGTACAGATTTGATTAAAACAAGCCTAGTAGGCTTGACGTTGGCTAGCTAAGCATGGAGGAACAGCCCTCTGCCACAATTAGAAAACAATCTGGCAAGGGTCCACTGAAGAAATGGATGGTAAGTGTCCACTCTTGTGTAGAGAACACTGTACTTTCTTGTTTTCAGTCTGTTTCTCAACAGGAGCTATGGACGGCGGCTACCATTTAAGCTTTGGCTTGAATCTCTGCAGCAGGGTACAGAGAACAGCAGCAGATCACCACTAACCCAGGCCACTACCAAGCTCTGATGGCCTCAACGTCTTTGAAGCTTGGTATCAGAGGAATTTGTTTCAGAGACCCTCATTTGAACTTGTAGATGCCCCGCCTTTCCTGGAATCCATCCATCACACTTAGGTTCAATAAATTGAGATCTTGTAAAAGATTATTATCTGTGTATAGTAAAAACTAAAAGGAATTTGAAGGCTTTACAGTACATTGTTTGCGTTGGCAATATAAATTTTAGTTCTCTCGCTATCCAAGGAAAGCACCAAATAATAACAATGGTACCTTTTGAACTCCTCTCAAAACTACAGATGCAAGCTGTAACCCTGCCCCGAGAGTCCCTCTTAAAGGGCGTGAGACACTTCATATTCAGTATGATGGGAATTGTCACTTCATATTCAGTATGATGGGAATTGTCGCTGCATAGCTGTGATTCAGAGACAGGCAGGCACCACTCGCTTACATATATGGATGCTGAGAATCTGCATCAGGAAGTGTAAATGGTGAGTGCCTAGAAAAGCAATGAATCAGAATAACCAGCTTTCATTTGGATAATGGTTATAGACACACCAAGGCAATACAGAAAAGGGATTAGCCAGTGGAGGAAAATTACTACATTAGATTTCAGTTTTACCTGCCTGGATTTTATTCCTGTGTTTTGAACCCAAAATTCATTTTCTATAAGATCACTTGCACACAGATGGCATTGGGCTACATGAGGCTAGAAACAAGGAGTGATGGGGAAGAGAGCCCTGAACCAATTATATGCTCATTTTTGACATCATAATCTTGGGTCCAGTAAATACGAAAGAGACAAAGTTAACCTCCTTCCCCCAAAGCCTCTGTGGAACAAGATGATTTGCTGAACAGTCAAACTGAATTTGTTTTAGTTATTGAAATAGAGAAGCAGCTGATGGGACAGAGGTGGGCACCTAATTTAATTTGGTCATTACAGCATGACTTAAAATAAGCTGGGTCAATCCGATTCTCCTTAGAAGGTTTTTTCCCATCTTGAACTGAAAATAAAACAAAGAATGAGGCAGTTTAATAAGGGGAGCTGAGGCTGAGAGATCCATGATGACAAAGCAGACAGGAGAGGTCACAAAGCAAAACACGTGAAGCAGAAGTTTCAGGGGTAGAAACTACAAGTCGGCAGAAAACCAGGGAATGAGGAAAAAATGAGGTAGAGTAGAATGAAGAAATGTATCACAAAGACCATGTATTATTCCACTGTTCCTTTTGTGAGTACTTCTCTCTCTGGTACATCTAAAACATTACTGGCCCCAGCATTCTGTTTTCAGCCTATTCTCCTCCCATGCTACACATTCACTGAGGTCTCACTATAGGTTGATGGATTCTCAATCAGTGTCTCCTGCTTTGAGTTCTCCTGCCTTTTGGCTGGTGCATATAACTACTTATCAGATTGTCCCATTTTGATTTCCCAGGAGCACCTTAAAAGTCAGTATGTTCAAAACCAAATTCATCTTCCTCCCCTAAAGCTGCATCCACCTGGCTGTTGAAGTCTGAAACTTGGGTTCTAGCCGTCTCTTAACCCCACATCTAATTGAAGAAGTCATAATAATGGCTCTCCCAAAGAAGTCCACATTCTGATGCCTAGAAACTATGAAAATGCTACCTTCCATAGCAAAAAGACTTTGCTGATGTGACTGAGTACCTGGAGATGAAGATTACCTTGGATTATTGGATAGGCTCAATTTAATGCAAGTCCTTTAAAGCAGAAGGGAGAGACCGAAAGAAAGCAGAAGAGGCAGAAGAAATTCAAAGTGTGAAAAGGATCTATCCACCATTGCTGGAAGATAGCAGAAGGGAGTCAAGGAACGCAGTTGGCTTCTGGAAGATGGGAATGAACTCAGCTGATACCCAGCAAGGAAATGAAGACCTCAAATCTTCAAATGCAAGAAGTAAATTCTGCTAATAACCCTGAATGAGCCAGGAAACTGATTCACCCCTTGAGCCTCTAGAAAGCAGTGTGGCCCTACTGACACCCTGATTTTAGCCCAGTGAGACAACATGTCAGATTTCTAACCTATAGAACTGTAGCATAATAAATATATGCTGCTTTACAATGCTAAATTTGTGGTCATCTCTCACGACAGTGATACAAATTTAATACATCAAAGACCAAGTCCTATAAATTCAACTTCCTAAATTCCTTTCTCAACACCCCTCTCCCTTTCATGTCCTAGTTCAGTCACTCTTTATCTCATACCCAGACAGCTCCAGCAGCCTCTTTATTTTATTCCCTCTCTCTATGCTCATCTCCATCTAATCCATCTTACACTTGGCAGCCAGAATTTCTTTATAACACACAAACCTGATATTGTTACTTCCTTGCTCTCCCCGATTTATCTACCTGGCAAGCTTTACTATTCATGCTTCATGTGTATCTTTAGTGCCCAGCACAGCAGCACTTGGCAAATTTTTGCTGAATGACTACATGAATGAATAACACAAACATGGATATGTTGTAAGTTAGCCAAGAAATGATGCCAGGACAAAAGAAGGCTTGGTCCCAAAGTAGCATAAAATTAAACAAACATGGAATAGCTCCTTTGGATACGAGCAAATTCTGACCAAATTATTCACAGCAACTGGGGTTTGAGGGACAAGGGAGTCCCTTTAGGTGGCAACCTGAGCTAGATTTAACAATGTAGAAGCCTCATTTCTCTATTTTTGAAGCCCAAACATACCCAGGTCCCTGAACATATTTATCAAAATTAACAAATAAATCATAACTTTAAACCTCATTACAGACATTACCTGATGTCAGGACCATTACATACACACACACACACACACAGTGGGTTGGAGATAGAAGAGGATCAGTACCAATAACGATCACACTTTGAGTGCTTACTACCACCAAGCCCCATGCCACGTGCTTCACATACAGGTCAATGGGACAACACAGCAATTCCATGAAATAGGAATTATTCTCGTTTCACAGGTAGGGAAATGAGCTTAAGAGAAGAAATTTTCTTAAAAACATCCAACAAAAAGGGTGAGTCAAGTTTTAAATTCTGGTGTTTCTGCCTCCATTGTCCATACACCTCACTGTTCCCTGTGTTTTAGTTCATGAAGAGTCCGTGACTTCGGAAGATGAATTAAGAGAACATATACGCAAAAAATGGCAGAAAGCCAATTAGCAAGCAGCACCTCCAGAAGGTGCAAAATGAAATCCTCAAACATTAAAGCACATTCACCAAGGAGATGCTTAGTAAAAGATTTCTCAGTGAGGCTGAGTTAATTAAGAAAGTCTTCTGGGAAGCTGCGAATTTGAAGGTGGCTCCTCAACAGAGGGGACGTGAGCCAGTTGGGGAAGGAAGGAGGGTGTTAGGGAAGGAAAGGGGAAATGTAGAGAGGAGATATAAAGACTGAGGTATCATAATTAATAGATAATCATAAATGCACAGTTAAATAAATACTCAGGAGTGTGTTTAAAAGGTATTCTATTTATTTACTCGTAAAAGCAATAAAGTAAGACATTTGAGCAAAATTAAGCATTCTGAGAGTATTGACCACAGCGACAGAGCTGCCATCCTGATCGCACTTGGTAGATTCATTACTGAAGTTGAACGGTTAGGTGTGTGTGTGTGTCTCTTCCCTCATTATTTCCACCTAGCCCCAAAGTTGATTTTCTCCCTAAGTCATGTCTTACCTGTTCCAAGTGAATTTAAATATTTATTTGTAGCACATGATTCCACCACAAGGTAAAAAATTTGCCAATACAGGAACATAGAAAGCAAAAACCAAAATTCCTCTTTACTACTGCCCCTAATATCAGTTTCTTCCCCTTATCAGTATGGCCTGTATTCTCTCATATCTTTTTATATATATTTAAAAATATTTTCTATAAATACTTACTATATATACTGTTTCACTGTGTATAAATATATCATAAATACAACATAAATTTTATAATATATTTGTTTTTATAATATATTTATAGTTAGGGACAGTAGAAATGGGATTATACTCTACACATTAAGTGTCCTGCTACTAATTTTTTCCATTCATTACCATAGCTTAAAGATCATCTCATGCCATCTTCATACATAAAAAGTATTCCACAATACTATAGTTTGTTTAGTCATTCACCCATTGGTGGATATTTAGGCTGTTTCCCCCCCCCCACTATTAGAAATAAGGCAGAAATGGTTTATACACGCCACTTGTATATTTGATTTTAAACTTTTAAAAGGTTTCTTAGGCAGCAAACATATCTTGTCGGTGAACATTTAGGATCCTACCACGTTAACTGCAATGTTGAGAGTGGTAACTACCTGCCTCATCTTCTCGAGGTGGCCCAGTGTGCGATTTCAGAGCAGAGGAGGAAGTGACCGCCAAATGGCCATGCAGGGTTATGAAGAGTGCCCCTGGGTCACCACTCCATAGGACACTCTGTGAAGAGGAAACTTAAGCTGATCAGCTCCCCCTGTGTCAGGCCTTGAGTGCTGCTGCTGGGTTCCATTCTGCCACTTGCAAGAATCTGCTACCTGATTGAAGTGGTGGGTATCTTTGGGTAATTACTTTGACATGTGGTCACAGACCAAGATTTATTCAAGTTATACATATGTTACAATTCTGCTAAAGAGGAATCATTTGAAAAATTTAAATAGTTGAAGATATTTCTTTAAAATCAGAAAATAGACATGAAGATGAGACAGAAACCAGAATCACAATGCTATATACTACATCCTCAGAAAACGTAAAAGGTAGGTCCAGATTGGGAAAGACATACATGTAAATGCTAAATTCACCATAAAGGCATCTCCCAATCAGGATTAATCTTTTGAAATAGGGAAAAGGAGAGGGGGAGGTTTGCAAGAACACTAGATGAAGAGGTGCCTGGAAGGAAGCAAATGTAAGAGAGGAAAAATATTTTTTCCTCTTTACTCTTTTAACTTCTCAATTGGAACTTCTGTAACAAAGGAAGGACAGATTAACAGGAGAAAAGCATACAGATTTATTTAGTGTAAATTTTACATGACATGAGAGGCTTCATAAGGAAATGACCCAAAGAAATGGTTAAACCTGAATGTTTTTATGCTAGGTCTGATGAAGAATGGAGAGTCATGGATAGATAGGATAGAATAGAGTACGAACAAAGTGTGATAAGCTATGGAAACTCAGCAAGGTATGTTCATGAAGATTTCTCTATCATCATGGTCTTTGGAGATAAGGATGCTTCTTTCCTCTGGGTATAGAGGGCACCTCTCACAAGAAGGTTTACGACCTGCTTCAGGGGAAGGTCAGAAAGTCCTTCCTGCATATACTACTTTCTCAAAATCCTTTAGCTTGAAATATTCAATATGCCAATGGCCCATATTTCGGGGGTAGTGTATCCTGAACACCATCACAAAAACAAAATGAACCTAAGTCATATCTCAGCCTTCGATCACCACTGTCTAAAAAAATAAAGTTTTATGATTAATGCCTATAATAATTTATTCCACAATAACTGAAGAAATTACTAAAAGCAGTGAAAAGCAAAGATTTGCATTTAAATTTCAAGTTTGTTTATTCCTTTGATTCTGATTCTTAATAACCTGATTTGATCCTGTCCCTTAAATAACACCATTTGCAATGTTAAGCTATAATTGTTAAAATGTAAAGTTACCACATTGAATCACATGGTTCATAATAAACCCATTCTTAACCATCAGTAAAGGACAAGATGTTCACTGCCTCAGGTTTCTTAGCCCAGCAACAATCTGTTTCAAAGGTCATATCAGAATCTCAACATTACATTATGTTCCCTACGTCAGGTATTATTACCCCAGGCCTATGCTTGAGATGAGGGTGGGGAGGTCTCACAAAGCTTTATTAATCCTTAGTCACTACACCAACATTTCAAATGTTCACAAAGGCATGAGCCACATTTTTTCATTATCTCTGAAGCACCTTGGGGTATCATTTCCTCCACTGTATTCTCCTAATGCAAACACATAGGACCCATAAGTAATTCAGCCACGCATGCAGAGTACAAGAGAAAGTCAAGGACAATAGAAGGCTATGTCAATAGAGATGATGGAGGGGATGAGTGGTTTGTGGCTCACTGTCAATGTGGTCATTTGCTGACATTCATTTTTCAATTTCCCCCTTCAACAAGAACTCAGCAACACCATCAAATCCAACTGTAATGTCCAACGTGTCAGGGAAGCAGACCTTGCCAAGGGCTGGCTAATGACCTTTTCCTCAGTGGTCCTTCATGCACAGAGTGGAAGCCACAATCTATTCTTTCTTACACACAGTTTTAAATGCATGATTTCTTAATTCATGATTTTAAAGAGATGTGTTTCAAAAAAATCACATTGTTTTCTAAATGTTTTCCTATCTTCAGATTCTGAACTGCTTATGTGGGTTCGGTAAAATTGTACTCACTGAAGATGACCATTATGGTGTAACTAAGCATTTTGAAGATAGAGAATCGCTTCCCAATTATGTTAGCATTAAGTGTAGTAGCCTGAAAGTCAGAGCCATGTGGTAGGGGGCCAGGGCACAGGCAGTTAAATAGCATGTGCTGGACATGCTGCGCTTTCCTGGGGCATCCGTTACTGGCAGTAAGTTATTTAAAGTTGCTTTATGTGAAAATCATCGGGGAGTTGGAGAGAAGGAGACAATAAAAAGTAGGACTTCTCCCTCCCTCAATTCTGAACTAATCGAGGAACAAGTTAAAGTAGTCAGATTGGGTCAAAGTAACACTTTATTACTGATAGAACTGCTCTTGGAGAATGCTGCTTTCATCTTCAGGGAGCAGGCTTTCTAAAACTGAAAGATAGACTTACCTGGCTGGCCTGGGGCCCCGGCCTGGACTACCACAGGCTCGTTGCTCAGCAGCAGAGCCTTGGCCACAAAGCTGACTGCAGGCTGAGAATAATCTCCTAGGGCAGGACAACTCCCCAGAGAAAGGAGAAGGGAAAGAGCTCGGATATGCGTGTTCAGTGACTCCCCAAACTCATCATCTGCATAGCATCACTCTGATCCTCTAGACCAGGGATCCCCAACCCCCAAGCCACAGCCTGGTATATGGTCAGTGGCCTGTTAGGAAAAGGGCCACACAGCATAAGGTGAGCGGCAGGTAAGCGAGCAAAGCTTCGTCTGTATTTGCAGCCGCTCCCCAGCGCTAGCATCATCGCCTCAGCTCCACCTCGGATCATCAGGCATTACATTCTCATAGGAGCAACAGTTCCTGGTGCCAAAAAGTTGGGGACCGCTGTTCTAGACTCTACCAATTTGGGTTCAACCAGAAGACAAAAAACACCAGTAATCTGAACAGGGAAAATTTAATATAAAGAATTATTAACTTGTAACAGGGGATTAGTTACTGAGAAGTAAAGATAACTCTAACAAGTATTGGAAGAGCAGATATTTGGAACAGCGACTACCCTTACCTAAGACAGAATGCCCAAGTAAAAAAATAACTTGGAAGAGCCCCTGCCCCCAAACCCAAGGCTGAGACTTAGACCTCACTGGAAAGGTTGTAACTGTTGCTCAGAGGTGGTGAAGTTCTCTGGAGAGAGACAAGTCAGGGCTGGCAAACAGGAAACTGTCTTCCTGGGTGCCTTTCAGACTCACTGGGAAGCCACTCAATGAGTGCTAGTAAAACTCTCTGGAGGGTGAGAACCACTGGGTGTTCCCGATGCCACTGGTAGCCAAAGGACGCAGGAACAAGAAGGAAAAAAACACAGTGAAACCAGGAAGAGGGCCCTCCTTCCTGCAGTGGCCTTTCAGTGCCCTCTACTGACAAAATATAACATCTGCCGTATGGCCAAGGAGAAATGTTTACAGTCCGCTCCGGTATCACAAAGCAGGACAAAAAGGGTAGTAGATTCGGAGCTGAAAGGCACTAAATTGACAACTGACACAGGAAAGAGGTGAATGAGAAAACAGAAAGGGTAGGAGTATTAGAGTGCTTTTTTGTTTTAAAGAAGAAACACCAGCATTTAAGAAATTTCCATTTCACTCTTGCAATAGGCAGCTTCCAGTCATTATCAACTAAATGAATCCAGTCTCCTCTGACATTAGGACCACTTGCTAGATACATTTGAGAGGCAATCAAGGGATAATGGAAACCTCCTTCCCCCACTTAAAAAATCTGTTTTGTCATTGTGCATGAAATTTCCTGGCTAAGACTCATTGCTTTCCATCTCAAACGTTCCTTATTGAAATGGGCATGCTCTAGGAAGCATCCTATTGTAAACCTTTATTGGCCACAATTTTACATAGGATAAATGGTAGGCAAGAATAAAAACTTAGAAAAGGGGGCCCAGTACAAGAACGAGCAAAGGGACAGGACCGTAATCACAGACTTAATCTCTTTGTGGTTTTCCATTTCTAGGGTTCCAACTTTGTGTGAGCTGAAAAAGTAGAGAGTCAGGTGGTATGACACCTCTTCTTATACTTTGTCTCTCTGCCTCTCAAGATTTCTCCCATCATAGAAAAGAAAAAGAAATCAATGAAAGTCAATGTGGTTCAAAACTCTTTTGCCAGGATCACGGCCACAAAAGGAGAGCTTCCTTTTCTTCTGGACCCTCTTTCCCACCAACATAGTCACTAGTACCAGGTAGATGGCCAGTAGTAGGCTGAGGGGAGTTGATAATGGTTCTTCCCCATATTCTTTCAAGCCCAGTTAGGAACCCATAACTTTCCTTTAAATCAGACCATTTTTCTACAATCTAATATTATTTCTGTGGTCTGAATCCTTAATTTTCTTGAGAGCTTATTATGCGTAAGCACCGTGCTAATAACTCACTCATTTAATCCCCTATACACTGTGTGAGACAGGTTATACAATTCCTTGTTTTGGAGATAAAGAACCAAGGCTTAGAGAAGTTCAGAAGCTGGTAATGCTATGGCCAGGTTCCAATGCAGGCAGCCTCATCCCCAAGAGCACAATTGCAACCACTGCATCATCCTGCTTCCCTATTTGGGAATCCCTCTTGGTTAATCAGGCACCACGATATCTTTAGATTTCTGCCAGAAGCAGTGGCATGTCATATTAATGGGGGAATCTGGGCCTAATTTCATAAGCCAGTTGTGCTTCTAATATCCCATCAACTTAAGCACAATACTCTTCAGATCACCAAGACATTCACAAGCAAATTCAAAAACACATTTTGTTTGGGATGCAGAATGATCAGTAATAGAGAGTATGAACTGAGAATGTTTTCATCTGTTGAGTTTTATGCATTCTCTGTCATTCAGTTCCTTCCAAAGTCACAGCTGGTAAAACCAAATGGGTCATTTTACCACAATCAGGCTAACGTCACAGTTCAAGAAGCACCATTTGTCCTCTAAGGCAAAGCCATTCACCTAATTACAACACACTGTTAATAAATTTATAATAGGCAAAAAGAAATTGACTGTTATGGATTTTTTTCCCTAGCAAAGCAAAACCATTTAAAGAGCAGATTGTGCATCTATTCTTTCTTCTATTGTTTCAGTAAAGTTAGCAATATATTATAAACAGGAAAAATCAGGGCAGACCTCAGATGAACAGATTGTATCATCAGATCCTACCACATTGCCTCTAATGGGAGAAATCAGCAGCCGAACATCAACACCTGTCACTATGAGCAGACCCTGGCACACACACCAGGTGGGAAAGGCTGTGCAGTTCCTTAGAGCAATCTGAGCCTGGGCCACCGGAGGACTGTACATGCCAATGGCCACAGAAGCAAGCTCTATTTAAAATTAAGCAGATATATTAAATGCCAGGGAAGATATAGCAGCAATTCCTAAGAAGTCTGGGTGTTAACGTTTGTGAGCTCAGAGAAACTGGCCCAGCAGAAACTGCTGAAATTCATCCACTTTCAAGGGCAAAAGGTACCACACCAGAGCAGCACCTCCTCTCACACTTGGGTGGTTTGAGTCATGTCTCCATAGGGCAGATTATGGCCAATTGTTTTCACCAACCTCAAGATCAATTGCAATCATTGTCTCTGAATTGATTATGTCGCAAGTCCTGGCGGTTTGTGAGGAAGCCCAAGTGAGCAAGCCCACATTTATATTTCTGACATCGTAAGTATGTCTTCTCTTTACAAAGGCTTTGGCTATTTTTTTACTTGGTTGCCTAGCAACCTTTTGAAGGGACAGAGATATGGGAGAGGGATGTTGAAGACATACCGATGAGTGAATTTGGGTTTATTTTACAGATTCCTTTAAAAAAAATCAATTTATTGAGCCTTCCTGGGGTGGGGGTGGGGTGGAGAGGAAGGGCTGTGTTATATTATCATAGTACCTGCTGCTCTTCTAACAGAAACACACAATGCCAGCAAGCATATTTAGCAAACCAGAGGTAGGGGGTGGTTATCACTGGTTATTGCCTATTAATAAAGATGATGAATAAATGCAATAACATCAAGTCATCAGAAACATTAATTAAAAACAATACCTATTTCACTGTCCTCTCTCAAGAAGATCTCAGACCATGACTGAAGAAAGCCTGCAATCTCTCCTATTTCATCCTGGTTGTCAATGACTAGTAAACACTGCCGCATTCTTGTCTGCCTGGTATCCTTTCTTTCACTAAATTCTATTCCCCTATAGAAAGTACCCATTTCATTCAGGTATTCAAGTTTATTTGCAAAGAACTGAGCAAAGTAGCCTCCCATGATTCTTTTAACTTCCTCTGTGTCTGTGGTTATGTCCTCTATTTTTTGTAGTTTTAAACTTTTTTCTTCTTTTCATGATTAGATTAGTTAATAATTCACCTATTTTATTATTTTTATCCAAAAAGCTTATGATTTATATATTGGTTTTACTGTTTCCTATATTTTGCTTCATCAATTTCTATTTTAGTAAAAACTTTCTTCTACTTTACTGTGATTTTAAAAGTTTTTTTTTAATTTCTTGGATTGTAAGCTTATTTACTTTCATTCTTTCTTGATTATTAATATAAATATTTAGGGCTATGACTTTGCCTCTAATCCCTGCTTTAACTATTTCCTATTAATTCTGATATTGCATTTTGATAATTGTATTTTTGTCTTTAAATAGTTTGTCTATGATGTGTTTAGGCAATCTCCAGCCTTTCACCAAATATACACCTATAGACATCATAGTCAAACTGTTTAAAGATAAAACTCTTGAAATCAACAAGGGAAAAACAACTGATAATGCACAGAAGAGCATCAATACAATTAATTTTGGCTAGTTAGAGGGCAGTGGAATGACATAGCAAAAGGGCTGGAAATTATCAATCAAGAATTCTTGATCTACTTTGGGTTTATTGAGCTTTTTGTTTGTATAGACTGTTTTTCACAAAATTTGGGATGCTTTCAGCATTATTTTTTTCACATATTTTTTTCTGGACCTTTGTCTCTCTCACCTCCTTCCTGGACTCCCTTTACATGTACATTGAAATTTATGATAGTATTCCACAGATCTTTGAAGCTCTATTCATTTTTCTACATTTGTTTTCTCTGTGTTCTTTAGTTAATTTCTATTTGTCTTTCTTTAGGATCACTAATTCTTTAACTATCTCACATCTGCTGAGCTCCCTAGTGACTTTTTCATTTCAATTATTATGGTTTTCACTGTCAGTGTGATAGAACAGAGGCAGCCTAATATAGTGGGAAAGAGTATAGCTCTGGAGTGAAGCTTTGTGAATTCAAGTCTATAAGCCACCATTTAATAGCTATGTGACTTTAGACAATTTTCCTGGCTTCTCTCTGCCTTGAAATCACCATCTATAAAATAGGAATACTAACAGTTCCTACCCTGTACCATAATTTGAGAATTGAGATATATGTGTAGTTTCTAGAATAGAGCTTGTCATAAAGTAAGCACCCAGTTCTTTGCTATTATTATTTCTGCTGATATAGGAGTTTGGTCATCACCAGTTGATATGGTCTTGAGTTAGTTTTGTACTCCAAGCCTGAAATCTATGAGAGATAAGCCCACTGATGTGACCTTTCAGTCATTCTTCCCAAGTTCCATTATGTTTGTTCCATTGGTGTGTTTGGGTTTCTCTACTGTTTTTCTGAATTCTGCTATCGTTATACCACTAGGGCTAATGCTCAGCCCACTTGGTGAGAATTTTAACACATGACACACAGATTTTTCTGCCCCCCCCCTCTGAAAGGCCTGGATCTTGATTTCCATATCTACAGGTGCTAGTTGTAATCAGGCTCCAAATCACACTAACAAACCTAGAATCACAACACTCTACCTATTAAATGATGACCACTGTTTCTGCATGGAAGCATGCACTGCTTTCCCACTCTCTATACCGAATCCCTTGTATTGATTTTTACTTATTTAAGTTTGTCCAGATGCCTTGAGACAATGAACTTGATCTCAGGTCACCTATCCCACAGGGTACAGCCCCCAAACCATATCAGCACCCCAAGTTCCAGATTTCCCAGTCCCAGCCCTTCCCATCCTGTTGGTCCATGGTCTTGACCATATCCTTCACTGTAAGTAGTGACCTCCTAGTCCTGTTTTGGTTCTGACTGCAAAGTATACAGGGCTATAATATTTGGTCAAATCATTGTGTCAGTGGAATGATTTAGATGGCAGTATTATGAGACTTTTTAGTTAACTATTGATGTGTTATTAAGACAACTTTGGTGAACCAAGCAGATTAAGTTTTTTAGTCTTATTTGATCAGTCTAAGCAAATTCTAAGCAAAGACAAAGACAAACTGTTCAATGCTCAGCCTCTACTCTCCAAACTTGTATGCAACTCATGTTTCCCAATGACAACTGATGGCACTTTACAGTTCACAAAGCACTTTCACAAATGTATTTCACTCAATTTTCATAATAACCCCGTGTTTCTTGTTTTTAACTCACTGAGTTTTTCAGAGTGTGTTCCATGAATCAATAGGCCCATGAGAAATTCTATGATCAAAAAGTTCAGGAAATGGTTAAGATTTTGTCATGATAAAATCTCTGGAAAACCCTGCAATAGAGAAATTTGGTTAATTTTGTTTTCCACAGCAATTCTCACACTTATCTGACCACAGAACTCCATTTTTTCTGATAGTTGTCAATATGCCATAGAACTTTGGGAAACTCTGTACTACACCAAACTGCCTCACAAGAAAGGCAGGGAAGGGCAGACTGAGAGAGCTTGGAAGGCTCCTTGGAGCAACACACTCCTCAGCCTTTCACCAAATATTTCTTCCACCAAACATGATCTGCTGGCAAGTAGAAAGGGACTCCGGTGATGGGGCAAAGTGGATTATTATTAGGATAAGGATAAGGAACAAATAAAAATGCATAGGTGCACTTGCTATACGATCAGAAATCTCCCCAAAGTGGCCCTAACTCAGTGTTTTTCAAAAAGGAGTTTATGGCATATGTGCATCAGAATCATCCAAAAAATGTGGTAAACACGAAGATCCCCAGACAGTATTCAGACCTGATGAGACAAAATCTCTAGGAATGGGGCCTGAGAATCTGTATTTTAACAAGCTCACTAGGTGACTCTACCACAAGTAGAATTTAAGAAGCATTGACTTAGGTAGTCAACAACAGATGTGAGATACTTTTCCAATTAAATCAAAGTCACAAACCAAAATGAAAATGGCCTAAGATGCATCCAGTGGGGAACTATTTGGTTCCATGGTAAATAACCACATCTCAATGACACCAGCCTTCCTGGGGAAGACTATTCCATGGTCTATCAGATCTCTTCATTAGGGAAATTCCCTGCTATTCCACCTAAGTAGCTTTCCTTAATTTGATCCTATTACTCCCATGCTTTATACAAAGCTGAGTACAGCAGCTATACTCAATAAATAAAAATGCTCTATAAGTGCCACTCAAGGCTCATATTTCCATTCAATTATTCTCAAATGGCCATGTCTCCCTCCGAAGTGAGGGTCAACCTAGCTGTCCAAGGCCAGTTTTTTTAAGTCTCAAATCTTGATTTGGATGAGTAGTGCCATTTTAACCCAAGTGTACAGCCATCAGTGGCCCCATTCTTGTAAACAGATGGCATTCTCACAGCTCCTCAGCCACATTACAAAAACTGGAACTCAGAGGGCTGTTCAAGATGGAGGCACTTAAGGAAATTGGAATGTGACCATAACTATCAACTCAGTTATAAATGCGGTGATTTCCTGGCCTTGAGAAAAGGACCATGAACAGATACATTGGTATCATGACAATCAAATGGAATGAATCAAAGCAGCAGGAGAGATTTGGATTGCACATCAAGAAATACCTGCCGACTATCTAGATTATTAGGAATGGCAAGAAGCTGCTGGGATTAGCAGTATGGTATCCTCTCTAGGTCATTAAAAAAAAAAAAGTAATAAAATCTTTTAAGAAGAATTCCTACCTAGGCACAGGTGGATAGACAAAATTACCTTTTCAGATTTTAGAATAAAAATTGTATGAGAATTCAGAAGATGCAGTTAGAGAAGATTGTTCTTGGGAACAACAACAACAAAAAGCCCTTTGGAAGAGTAAATGATCCTTTAGAGATCATTTGAAGAACTTCAACTGAATTTCCTGCAAATACCTTGGTCTCAGAGTAAATGGAAAGAGTTGAGTGGATCGATACAACTAAAATAATTAACTTTAAATCAAATATACCGCATCATTTACACACACACTGTGTGTGTGTGTGTGTGTGTGTGTGTGCGCGCGCGCATGTATGGTTGAAGTTTTGAAAGTTATAACACTGGGAATTATAAGTATAAAATATTTGGCAAATCATTTCACCTAAAATATAATAACAATCCACAGTAATCCTCCCTCCTCCCCATCCCAAATAATGCTTTTGAATCATCTCCTAAATAGCCCAGATGTCTGTAATTTTAAGGTCACATTTATGTTGATATGCCCAGATCCTGAGAGATAAGAAATGTGATCTCTCTGGATATCTGTCAGGACCAGAGTCCCAGTCACAGAGAAGCTATTACTAGGAGAGCCAGCAGAATGTGGGCTCTGAAGTCAGACTACTGGGATCAAATCCTAGTTTCACTGTTTACTCTCTGCATGAGCCTGGGCAATATCTTAACCTTTTTAATCAAATGTAAAGTGGGATAGCAATGATACTTGTATTATTGGCATCAAATGAGCATTAAATAAAAACAGTTCATGTAATACATTAAACACAATGTTAAACACCAAGCAAAAATTCAATGTTAAAATTGCCATTATTATTAAGAACTATGTAAATCATGACTGCTTTAATTCTCCAAATTCTTCCTGATATTGTATGATAAATGTATGAGGAATCAGTTTTCAAAATCAAGCAGGCTCCCAGGAATCATAAATTAAATGCTGCTTCTAATTCCTGAAATACCAGTCTTTTCAGAAGCCAAAGAGATGAGGAATTGTGTGTTCTTTGTGAATCTTGAGAACCAAAACAATAATAACAGAATAAAACAGTAAGAAGAACAAGATATGATCTGAAGCAAAATTTGACTGTCCTAAAAGTATCAGTTAGGGCCTTAACCACCCAAAACAAATACCATACAATTAATGAGCTCCTGCAAGGAACGGCTAATGCTAAATGAAAAAAAGATATCGGTGAACCACCCTCTAGGAGCATTAGTGGGGACAGAATTGAATAATGTTAAGTAAGACGATGTTGAGCAATATAGAGCTTTAGTGTGTTCTGTCATGTTCTAATTCCAGAGATTCTCTCCCAGCATAAGATACTTTTCTGCCAACACTTCCCGTTCCAGAAGGACTTCCTCTCTCTATCAACTAATCCACATCTTACTCTTCCATTAGGACTTGCCTCTCCTCATAAAAATCCAAAGATATTTAGCTTAAAATACATTTTTCCTTACCTGAACCTTCCTAACCTTCCTTTCTTCTTTCTTTCCTTCTTTCCTTCATATTGCTTGACTGCCTACAAATAATATATGAAATTCTGTCCTGGGAGCTGATGTTGATATATGTTTGGATATACACTTCCCCTTTCTTAGTGATATTCTCTCTTCTCAACAAGTTAAAGATCCAATGAAAGCTCAAAGACAAAGCAGCAAAATCAAGGGAATATAGGGATGGGAGAGAATGCATTGACTGGGGTGAGAGGTAAATGGCACCCTAGCCTGTCTATGAGAGTTGATGTCAGGCAGAGCTAAGGGGGAGAGAAGCATACTTCATTGGGAAAAATGCAACCTCAACATTTCCCTCAGAATCTAGCCCTCTGCAGTAAGTTTGTGAAAACCGTTGGTTGAATGTTATATGAATCAATGAAATAGAGCCTATTTAACCCTCATCCAGGAAAACAGGCAAATCAGGTTCTGGTTCAAGGTTATTGAGACATTCTGGCAAGAGAAGCTTGGCAGAATCTGGCCACAGTACCAATTCTAAACTGCACATTAAATAAGCATAATAAAAGATGCAAGTTGGGAGGAGAATGTTCAGCAGGATGTTATTTTTCTGGAAAGGCCTGTGAGTGCATGGGGAGCAGGGAAGGGAGGGGGCAGTAGGGAGGGAGCACAGCCCCCTCCTTCCCCTCTTATCCCTTAGGCTTTTGGTTCACTAAAACCCAATTGGACACTTGTTTTCTTTCCTGAGCCAGTAATGAATGGCAGTAATTATCTATGCAGGGCTCTGTGTGAGTCACGAGGCAGTTCTGGCTCCTGTCTCCTTGCAATTTTGAGCAATGTGTGTGTGTTTCACCCACTACTATTGAGGGGTGGAAAATAGATTACAATTACATTCCGGCTGGCTTTTGAAGACTTGATAGACAGCTGGAGAGAAATCTTCCCTGCAGCTGCCAGGATGAGAGGGTGGCCAAGAGGAAGGCGTGCAGAGAGGAAGAGAGGCCCTGGCGGGAGAGGAGGAAACAATACAAAATGGATTCAGTACATTCTCAAAGGAGTATTTTTAAAAAGACCAGGGTTACTAACTTAAAAACGAATCTGGGGTCCAGGTGGTTGACTGCATATCTGTGGGAAGCAGGTCTCTTTTAGGAATATTTTGAGCATTTAGATCCAAAGACGCTATCACCGCATCATACAGAAGCAAGATCAGACCTGGACTAAGCCTGGTCCTGAGGATGGGGACAGCCCACAGCTGAGTCGAAGGACTCAGATGCATGTTTCTTCTTCTGCATCTGGAATCACTTTTGTAGGTTACGGCTGAAATTTTTTCCCAAGAGGTTAGATGAAAATGATTTCTATATTTCCTTTCACTTCACCCCAAGTTTCTTTAAGTCTCTTACATGTGAGGGGTAGAGTGGTAGGGAAACTTTATTTACTTACTGTGCACTATAAACTTGCCACTAGGCCATACGTGTTATCTACATATCATACCCTCATTTACAGAGGAGGAAAGTGAAATTCAGGATGTGAAACAACTCAAGGATATTAAGTGTCAGGGTGAGCAACCCAGGAGGTCAACTTCAAAGTGAGTCTTACCCACAGTGCAATACTGAGCCTTCATCTGGTCACAGGGTTCTGTGGTTCTCTAAAAAAATTATCTCCAGGCTATTGAAACTTACTTCTGAACCTAAAATCCGTTATCAAGGATAAGTTGACCAGAAATGTGAAACACAGGAACAGGCACGTAAGGAGAGAACAAAAAAGGCCCCATGCGCTGGTACAGTTCTGGGAGGAGGGCCTGTGCGGATGCTTAAAGACAAGGGCGGGAGCTGCATGAGGCGTGAAGGGGAAGATCACAACATGGAAGGTCTTCGGAAAGAATGGCAAAGCTGAGCTGCAAAGACACACTCGATCGACTTCCCGGTTTGCTTTTAAACAGTCCCGACTCTGGGTTGTTTTTGAAGTTCCATACACATCCATCTTGGTCCACACCAGCAATTCTATCCCTACGGCTTGAAGGCTTTTTAAAAGGGTGGGCAAGGGCACATCGGTTGTGAAGCATGCGTGTCCACTATGACCTCATTTCCACAATGTCATGGCAGTGTGGCGGGGGGAGGGGTTGTTGAATACATGAAGGCCATAGGTATGTATTTAGATGGAGCTTGTTCGGTGAGTCAGATGGCCTCAGACAAATCTAGGTGTCAGGAAATGGAGGTTTAAGGGTTATCATACATTCCTCAGACTACTAGAGATCTGACAAGTCATTTTTAATCTGCTTGGGGTATTTCTTAACAGAATTACACTTTGGCTTCCTACTCACAAAAATAAATAAGAAAATGATTAAAACAAAAATAAAAAAGACCTTGCTTTGGAGTAGCTGATCCACGTCTAACCTTTTTCCCAACACATTGGGAGTATATGCAGATTACAGGTTGCAGGCCTAACGGCAGGTGTGAGGTTTCATTTAGTGCCTGACCAAAAACTATTTATTCTTGTTTTGTATCCTGTTTTCTTTGGAGAAGGACAGATAGATCTGGATCACTAAAAACTGTGGATAAGGTGGAAGGACTGGAAAGACAAATACGTCTCTTCATTTGCTCATGGTCACCATCCGAGCTAAATGCAATGTGTCTCTGGTATTTTATCCAATCATTCCTGGTATAAAAATGGAATGTCAAAAGAAGAGAGGCAGATCAAATTAGGTATCAAGGATGCAGAAGTACAGTAAGGGATTTTATGTCTAATTTACCAGATATTGTGCAATATTTATTTCTATTACAATCAAAGAACTACAAATTTAGAAAGCAAAAATGCCAATTACTGGGAGTAAGGGAGGGAGGCAATGCTGATATGTTTATTACTCTTCTCTAAAGTAGATAGATACCCAGTTGTCTAAGTCCTGCAATTCCATAATGATTAAGAAAATAAATACCATGGTATCATCAGAAATGAAATATACGTAGCTCTTTTACATGTAACTTACCTACATTTGCAGATATGTGGGTCTGAAATCCTCACTCTGTATAAGGCACTGGGGAACTCACCAGCTTTAAGTGCAAGTAGACCTCAGATAACAACTATGAGTAAACGTGCCCCAAAACTGAAGGCAGGTGTGATTTCCCTGACTAACAGATGAAAGTGATTTCAACAGGCCTCTAAACTTTCAGGGAAGGTGGTTAGCAGAGTGGTCAGCATGGACCAAGTAAAATATTCAGAAAAGTCCCCCTTATCTTTAGTTAGCTGCAAAAGAAACATTTCTACTCCTCCCCACCATTCATCTTATGTAAGATTTGCTTTGGTGGCATTTCGCCTATTGGTTTAGATCAAACTTGGATAACAATGTAAAAACTGGTTTACTAACCACCAGCAGCAATTCTCTTGTCAGTGGGATTGGAACCCTTCCCTAGGTATGAGATGACATTTACCCACATAAGGTCAGGGATTTCTTTGTTCAGTACTACATAGGCACAGTGAGCTCCTGCTGAAAGCCAAGGGCCATATTAAATATTAGAAATATCCTCAGACTCTAATTGCTTACAGATTAATCACAGATAAATAAATGGACTATTACAAAATGTTGTCTTGGAGTCCCAGAAGAATGGGTCTGAGAAGGATGCTGTGCCAGATTTTGGCCCCCTGCTATCACTTCGTCCTATCCCAGACCAATCTTAGAGGCATTCACATCATGAAATCACAGCAAACCCTAACTACTTCCTGGAAACATTTGTGACTGTGAAAAAAGATGAACACCTGAAGAAATGTGCATCTTAAGACACTTGGCTATGCGAGTGGTGGAAAAGATAGAGACGAGGGAATGCAAAAGAATAAGACATTTTAAACCGCATGAAAAAAAAATAAGCTTGTGCCAAAACAATATGAAAGGATAAAAATGACATTAGAGGACTTATACTTCCAGACTTCAAAACTTACTACAAAGCAATGGTAATCAAAACAGTATGGTACTGACTTGCGGACAGGTATATAGATAAATGGAATAAAATTGAGAGTCCAAATAAACCCATATGTTTTTACCTGACTGATTTTTCTATAAGAGTGCCAAGGCCACTCAATGAGGAAAGAACAATCTTTTCAATAAATCATCCTGAGACAACCGGAAATCCTCAAATGAAAGAATAAAGTTTGACCTATACCTTATACCACATCAAAAATGAACTCAAATGGATGAACAATCTAAATATGAGAGCTAAAACCATAAAACTCTTAGAGAAAAAGATAGTAGTAAATCTTCAAAAGCCTGGGTTTGGCAATGGATTCTTAGATATGACCACAAGCACAAGCAATGAAAGAAAAAAATAGGTAAGTGGACCACCAAAATCTAAAAACTTTTGTATTTGAAAGGACATTATCAAAAAAATAAAAGGACAACCCACACAATAGGAAAAAATATTTGCAAAACGGTATCCAATAAAATCTAGTATTCAGAATATATTAAAAATACTCTTATAACTCAATAATGAAAAGACAAACAATTAAGTTTAAAATGGGCAAAGGATTTGAATAGACATTTCCCCAAAGAAAATATACAAATGCCAAGAACCACATGAAAATGTAATCAACATTATTAGTCATTTGGGAAGTTCAAGTCAAAATCACATTTAGGTACCACTTCATACCCACTAGAATGTCTCTTCTTTTTTAAAAAAATGGAAAATAACAAGTGTTGGAGAGTATGTAGAGAAATTGGAACCTTTATACATTGCTGGTGAGAATGCGAAATGGTGCAGCTGCTATACAAAATAGTTGGGTCATTCCTCAAAATTTTAAATATAGAATTACATTTGACCCAGCAATTCTACTCCTCAGTATATAACCAAAAAGAACTGAAAACAGGTACTCAAACAAATGCATGTTCATAGCAGCGCTATTTGCAATAGTTAAAAGGTGGAAACAGCTCAAACGTCTATCGACAAATGAATGGATAAACAAACTGTGTATATAAATACAACAAAATATCATTCAGCCATAAAAAGATCAAAGTACTGATACAAGCTACAATGTAGATGAACCTCAAAAATATTATGCTAAGTGAAAGAAGCCAGAATAGTTAAATCCACAGAAATATAATACAAATTAGTCATTGTCAGGGGCTGAGGGAGTAGGGGGAGAAGGAAGTAACTGCTTAATGGATATTGGGCTTCCTTTGAGGTGATTAGAATATTTTGGAACATGATAGAGTAGGTGGTTGTGCAGCATTGTGAATATACTAAATGTCACTGAATTGTTCACTTTAAAATGATAAATTTTATAGTGTATAAATTTCACCAAAAAAAATAATACAATAACTTCAAATAGAAAAAAAAAAAGATATCTACAGAAAGTTCATTCATTTGTTCCACAATTGGAAAAAGTCCAATGGAAAAACACTTCTATGTACCAGGCACTGTGCTGGGGGTAAAATGGTGAGTATACACGTGCCTGTCTAGTGGCAAAGACAGACCGAAGTCAAATAACCACTGTCATGAAGCATAAGCACCATGAATGAAAGAGATATGGATCTAGTCTGAGAGAATCAGGAAGGCCTCCATAAAGATATCAAAAATGAGCTGAGATAGAAAAGGTAAGTTAGGTTTAATAAGTGAGAAAGGAGGGTTCAGGGCAGTGTGGAGAGAACATCCCATCCAAAGGAAGCACATACAAAGGTCCTGTGGCAGATAAGAGGCAAAAAGAAAGCCATTATGTCCTTGGCATTTGAAGGGGTTATCAATAATAGTTTTGACTGTTTGCAAGCCACCCACAGGTATATTACATATAGTAATTTAAAATTTTGCAGAGACACTAATTCAAATTGTGAGGCTATATGAGTGGCCTTAACCAACTTTGTTATTTTCACTATTGTATTTTTCTTTAGTGTTGAAGGGGCCACTTAAAATGTTCACATACTTTATGCATTTTATGAGGGAAATTATATGCCATGGTGGTACACATAATTTCAAAGATTTCAAGAGGTCCCCTTGAGAATATCTAGAATATTCAATAGAGGGAATGAATTGTTGGCGAGTAGGCCAGATTCAGTCAGAAGATATCCAACAACACAGTTTGCATTGTACAGGTCCACTTACATGTGGATTTTTTTTCTATAAATACTATAAATGTATTTTCCATATGATTTTCTTAATAACATTTTTCTTTGCCTTACTTTATTGTGAAAATATAGCATATAATACATATAACATATAAAATATGTGTTAATCAACTGTTAATGTTATCGTTAAGGCTTTCAGTCAATAGTAAGTAGGTTATTAGTTGTGAAGTTTTTGGGGAGTCAGAAGTTATATGGAGTTACATTACTGCACAGGGGTTGGAGCCCTAACCTTCGACATTGTTCAAGGGTCAACTGTATATTTTTGGGGGGCTGCATGGCCTTAAAAATAAAAAATTCTGAATGCCTCTACAGAGGGAGTGACCTCTCCTGTACAGCCCCAGGCCCCGCCTCGTCCTATGTCTTATTTCACAGCTACACATTTCCCTTCCTTTCATTTTCTGTTTGGCCTCTGACTACATCTGAACTTGTAGCCCCTTCTAAAAGAACAAGTTTATCAGGGTATGCTTGGTTGGCTTTTGATGTCTTTCTTGAAGGCTGGGAGGAGGAAGGAATGTGATAGTCTAATCTGGAAAAGTCTGTAAGAATGTGAGAAGGGGTCATTAATCATAATGCATAATTAAGATAGTATTTCTAATATATCAAGAAATAAAAGGATTCTTGAGAGAAGGGTGAGAAATGAAATCAATAAATCTGAACCTAACCCCCTTGGACTTAAAGCACAGAGACTCACATGTACCCAGAGTATGCCCGGCACTGAAGACCTTGCCTGAGATCAAAGAGAAGGCAGCATGACCCTTTTGCAAGTCAAGATATTAGATGAGCAGGGCATTTTGCATATCCACTGCTGTGACTCTTATTGTGGAGAGTGCAATCTACACCCACGAGGCTCAGGGAGGTGCCTTTGTGCAGAGAAAGAGAAGGAAGATAACACATGTCTCACTCAGCAACATTGCTACAGAAATAATCACAGAAAGCAATGGTTTCTTTGATTTTTGCTCCCAGGTTTCCACATGCCAGAAAGTCCCCCAAAGGGCACCACCTACAGCAATTACAGCATCTCCTTGCAATGTTGCTAGACCAGAACATTCATGTTTTCTCAGAAACTGAGAGTAGTCTATTATCACAGTATGTTCTGAGACAATGGGGTTCAATAGGGCAAACAAAAGACTGGAAATAAGAGGCCAGTACATTTAAATTATTGCTTCAGCCATTCATTCAATAAATATTTATTGAGTACTTACTATGAGCCAGACATGGGAGACATAGAAAAGAATGACTTCCCATTTCAGTTGAGACAAATTATCTCTTCTATCTGGGACACAAAAGGTCTTGCTTTCATACTTCACAGCCACATGGGGGATGGGAAGCCAAAGCTAAAATGGGATTTAACAGCTTGAAAGGGCCATGCATACCACTGATGTGCAATAAACCCTATCATATTGATAACAGTCAGAAATAGAGCAACAGGGGAAGAAAAGTTTTGACTCACTGAACAGAGCATCTTAATTTTCTACTTTAAAGGCACGATTCACCATCTGTTTCTGAGCACCCTGTTCTGTAGTAAAAGTACATATGACTTTTCAGGTCAGTGGTCAGAAAAAAACAGAGGCTGCTGTGACCAATCTAAAATATATGATGAATCACGGAGATTTTGAAATGGGATAAAGATTATATCACCTTTAGATGAATGAAGGTAAAAGAAATATTTTCCCCATTTCCATTAGCCCGAGAACACACAAAGCTACTTGCAAAAAAAGTGACTTAAAATACAGTTTTTTAAATAGACCATTCAAGTGTACAACATGTGTATGTATACCTGGTGACTTTTTACGTACTAAGGTGACATCGCAGACCCTACTTCAGAAGGACTTGGGTTTGTTTTTCCCCAAAATGGTCATCTGTCCATATTGCCACCTGGTTCCCAGATGTGCAAAGCGGATGGGCTAACATGGGATCAGAACTGCAGGCATCTTCCTAACTCACGTGAGGGCCCTGCTCCTGGCCTTGAGGTCGTAAGGGCAGTGCTCCGACCAAGTAAACTCTACTTGACAAGGATATTTTGAAAGTCACAAGTCAAATTAATGGCCAGTCACCAGTCACTATCTGATAACCAATTATTGTCAAAGTCAAGTTTTTGAATTCAAACTTCCCACATCACCACCCACACACGCTCACATAAATTATATCTGTACACCTATGGAGTTCATAAAACAATGAGAAAGATTTCATGTGGCTCTGACTTTAGGTTCTAAATGCCATGAAAGCGTGCCCAAAAGAATCATTAGAAACTCTGCCACGTGCAAATAGTTTGACACTCTTCTCTTTGAGAGGTGGGGTCTATGCTCCCATTAAGAAGTGGGATCTATGCCCTCATACCTTAAATATGGGTAGGCTCTATGACTGCTTTGACCAGCGGAATCTTGCAAAAGTGATGTGGTGCCACTTTGGGAACCAAGACCTTAAAAGAGTAGCACTCTCCACTTCCTGTCTCTTGAAATGCTTGCTCTTGGAGACTTGGACAACAATATGAGTCTAAGTATCCTACTAGAGAGACCACGTGCATAGGGACAGAGGTCCAGCTGAGCCCAGGCTTCCAGGCATTTCTGCCAAGGTACCAGGCATGTGAGTGAAGCAATCCTGGACCCTGCAGACTGGACCAGTTACCAGCAATATACCACTGGGTGATCCCAGGTTATGTTATGTGAAATAAAAGAATCACTCAACTGAACTCTGCCCAAATTCCTCATCCCAAAATAATGAAATGTAAACAAAATGTTGTTGTTAGTTTTTTAGCCACTAAGGTTTGGGGTAGTTTGTCTGCAGTAATGAGTATATAAAAAAGCTTATAGGATTTCAGGGCTAAGAATTACTTGATGATGAGCATAGGGTGAGTATCTAAGATGTATTAATTAGCAGACAGAAGAAGTCTGTATCTTTCTCCCAATTACTACTTAAGACTTGATATACTGCTTGCTGACAAGGTTAGGAATCCAGAGTACAAGGGTTGGACCAGGACTAAATAATCTTCAATTCTAGTCCCAACGAAACTGCTTCTGACATTATTGCTGCCGCATTCTACAATGAATCACCTCTGAGAGATTAAATATTGGTGGGGAAAGCTGAAAATATTTTGGAAAAAAATGGGGATTCATCTTGCTAGCTAAAAAAAAAATAAAGTAATTTAAAAAGTGCAGAAACAAACTCATATATATGTAATAATTTAGTGTTGGATAAATAGACATTTCAATATTAGGAAAGAATGAACTATCCTTTATAGTGGTAGAGGATGAACAATGTGTCCTATAGTATTGAAACAATAAGTTATTCATATTTTAATAAATCTAATTACATTCCTATTTGCAGTAATCATAAAAATTAGTTCCAGATAGACTAAAAATTTGAAATATTCATGTTACTAAGTACAAAATCTTAAATGATAAAATAAAGAGTACTTTCAAAATCCTGAGACAGGAAAAAGCTTCATGAGCATAATATAAAATACAAAAGCCACAGGTCAAAAAATGGACAGATTTAACTATATTAAAATTTCAGATTCTGTACAGAAAAGGATACCTTAAACAAAATTAGAAAGCCAAAAGAAAACAAATATCTACAATATATAACAGTCAATGGGTTGAGTCATAATATATTTTAAGCTTCTACAAATTTGTAAGAATACGCAAAAACCCCTAGTAGAAAAATAGATTAAAAACATGATGAACAAGCCTTTCACTTAGATTGAATACCACATATAAATATGTCCAACTCTACCAATAATTAGAGTAATGAAAATAAGGTATGATTTTTACCCACCGTATTGAAAAAAATTTTGAAGATTGATAATATCCAGTGTGGATAAAAATACAGGAAAATGGGTGTTCTCATACATTGTTGGGGGGAACTATAAATTGGCACAGCCTTCTGAAATTTAGAACTTAGCAATATGTGCCAATATTAATAAATATATCTTTTGACTCATAGGTTCTACTTTTTACTAACTATCCCACAGAATTGCTCACACTAATACACAGATATAGACACACACTGATATTCACTGAAGCATTGTTTATAATAGTAACAAAAAAGAGAAACAACCAAAGTGCCCATCTATAAGAGAATAGTTAAACATGCTATGAACTTCTGTATTATGAACTACAACAAGCCACTTTAAAAGAATAAGGTACAGCTATATAAGTACTGACAAGGAAAGATATCTTTGATAAAATTGCTAAGTGATAAAAAGGAAGGTAAAACATGAATGGTATGATCATATTTTAGTGAAAATGCAACTTTACAAATGAGTGTGTATGCATATTAAGATATGTTAGTTAGTACGTGCATGAAAAAAAAAAGTGTGCATAAACACGTATATACACCAGCAAAGAGATGTCTGAGAAAATATAAACCAAGCTGTGGTCAGTAGCTAAATCTAATAGATTTACAGTCTTTTGTATTGAGCGATCTTCTTATAAGAAGGATCTTTCACAATCATCGCATAATAGAAAAACCAACCAAAAACTAAAGTGACACGAAAGGATGAAATGGGCTGAAGCATCTTATCTTTGTAGCTGTGCCATGACACCACCACTGCCTGCATCCTTGCCTGGAAGTCAGTACCTCCAGGTTTTAGCCTCCTCCCATAACATGTTCAACATCTGAGAGGTTTTCCATGACCCAGTCCCTAAAGCAGTGATCTCAATGAGAGAAGGTGAACGTTTCAGAACCTCAGGAGCCTCATGCCCTCCAGTTCGTATCCTTTCTCCTATGCCTGCCATGGTGTCCTGGGACTTTTCCGAGCACGAGCTTCACAACTACAGAAAATCCCTTCTCCTAACTCATTGAGGGTAATTAAACATTCTATATATAATTTTTTTTCCATTTAAAACTCTGTATAATCATATAACTGGGTATCATTTGTGTACATTTATGTATTAATGCTAAGAGAAAATACCATGTGAAGTAAAAGTTAAAGAAATACAAGACCACAGACAAAATAGGAATGTTATTCACAAAATTTCAACTTCGACTCTTTTTAGTCACTGAACCTATCTATTCCTTTTTTAAAATCTAAAATCATGCGGACCTCATTCTCTATGGCAGTGCTGCGGGTTATAGGGACTTTGAGAACCGCTGAAGAATAGATCCACCCAGCTTGGTGGGAAGACTTGCTACTAGCCCGTCTGCTCCCGCACGATAGTCCTGCTTCAGGGCTTCAGAGAAGTATCCAAAGCTCACGAACACCTATCTATTTAGAATTTCCCAGTAAGGCTTTAATTTGCCTCCTGCTGCTGGCTCTAATTATCTAGCCGGTGCCTGAGAGGGAAAATCCAGCCTCCTGCTTCTGCTCTGCCTCTGTGGCAGTTCTTTGTTGCTCATTTCCTGTAGGCTTTCTCATCTTGCACATACCCTGCCTCACAAAAAGGCCCAGAAATACTGGGCCAGTGTGTGCCCCACCCCCCACCCCCACCTTCTGCATGACTGTGTGCCTCACAATCAGGAAACAGTTACTCATGATAACTATCATTTGTTATTGCAAGTAGACTCTAAAGATTAGTCATTAAGCCACCTCATCGACTCCCAATTGTTGTTTTGTTTTGCTTGATGGAAGCTAAGATTTTGGCTAAGGACATTCTCCTTAAAGGATTCTGCCTCTTTCCCCTCTGACCATTTTATATGTAAATTGAACTTAGCAGAAGAGTTCGCATGTAAATAAATTTCTTAGTAACATTTTACCTTAATTTGATGGTGTTTTGTGCCCAGAAGTGTACAATTATCAATTTGAGTGACTATGATTCCTTCAATTTCAGGTAAATTATTTGATGTATAAAGTAACCTAAAATATCAACATCCCCAAAGTCAACATATGTATATATATTGTTGGGACTCATTTATATAGTCTAGGATACCTTCATTAATCAACTAGGATGCTTTTTCCTAGGATTTTAGTCACCAAAATAAAACATGGTTGAGCAGTTGGTGCAGATAATTAAGAGTCCTATGGTCTTTACAGTTCTGCAGAGGGATCATCATACACTGATGAATAGGTTGTTTTAACATTCACAGAAAATTACTCTCACTGGAAATCACTCTCATTGCCATCCAGTTGACTCCAGCTCCCCTTTCTGATGGAGCATCTTTCCTGGGCTGGAATGACTTCTTGACAAACGGCCTGCACAGATGGAGCCTATGAAAGTCCGATGCACCTACATGCTGGCACCCATCATGGTCTGTCACCTAAGGAAACTCTCTGTAATTCAGCACCTCTTCTACGGGTTTTTGTGTGTTCGTTTTGCTTTTAATATTTTTTTTGAATCTCCAAAAGATCTTGTATGTGGAAATCTGCTTATCATCACTCAACTAATTTGGAGATGGGGAATGTAAAAACAAAAGCCAAAGCAAACTCTAACTCTCAATTCTTACCAAGTAAGTTATTTAAGATGTATCATGGTAAATTTCCAAAGACAGAAAAATGCCCTATGTCTATCTTGTGTTTTTTCACAAGCACTAGTTGATGCTGGCAGCAGACTAGATGTGAGGGTGAAAACAACCTGCAGAAATTGGTTTCAATCTGGTCATTGTTATTGTTCCCTATAATGCTAAACTCCCTACTTTTTAAACCCCAAAAGTGAAAAGAAAAGGGGGAAATGGTTATTGTTACATTTGTAGCACTAAGTCTCTCATTATGCTACTGTTTCAGCCACCAAGTATCCTTATGTCTGATTCCTAACCTCCCAGAGAAACCAGTACTTTCCACATTGCTACTCCTCCAAGGGACCTGGTTCAGGGCAGAGCTTGGGATAGATATGCAAAGTGATAAGGATTTTGAAAATAACATACCCTTAGATTGGAAGGTTGTAAATGAGTCTTCTCTTGAGGCCTTAAGCCACATGCTACGGAAGGAAATAAGGAAAGCGCTGCTATGCAGATTAAGGCGCCATTCTTTCACTATGGGCCTTCCCCATATCGGCCCCATAGCATATTGTCTGACAAAGCTACACTATCAAGAATGATGTCCATCAGAGTGGCAGGGGAAAAAGAATATGTGAATCACTTTTCAAAGCCTTCCACTCAAAAATGTCATGTGTTACCTCCCTCACACATTTCTTTGGCCAAAGCAATTCACATGGTCAGACCCAATTTCAAAGGGGCAGGTAAATGCAACCTGAACCTGCACCCACAGGAAGGGAACTGGAATACTGACCAGCTCTACGACTACTGCACCCACACTGCATACCTCAGAGGGGCTGCGAGGATCAAATGAACCACAATATGAAAGTGCTTTAAAAATCAGTGAGTTCCTTTGTTAATGAGTGCCACACCACCAAGAATATTCAAGACTCTGCCACACCGAAATTACATGGTTACATCCTAACAATGTAAGCACAATTTTATTATATATATATATATTCAGAGGATGATCTCATCAAAGACCCCACATAATTCTTCTGATCTAGAAATGTACTTTTTTCTTTATTGCCCTCTCCCCACATTTAAAAGCTTTTTACCCCTATAACTGGGATCCCGAAATTGGCTTCATTTCTATTCTTACTCAGCGTTCTGGAACAACAACAAAAAAAAATGCAAGCTAAATTGCTTTCTTACTAATTTCACCCTTAACATTTGCTAGTTATGAAGTCTTAGGCAATCCTTCTGTGCCTTAGTCTCCTTCTCTGAAAAATGGGGATATTAATAACACCTATCCTTCTGGGTATTTGAAAAGATTAAATGTACACAATAACATCTAGAGTTCAGGCTCATAATAAGCATTGGTTAATACTGTCTTTTCCCCTTTCTTTTTAAGAAAAAAAAAAAAGAAACTTACTGGAAAGTTATTTTAAGGGCCATGTTAGCCATGAAGGTAACTGTTAGGTCAGCCAAGCCTGTGGCAATGTCTAATAACATTAGTCCTAGAAAACGGGACATGCCTTAGTAGATTCATTTAATCAATCAATCGTTTAAGCACTTATTTACTATTCTCCCTATTCCAGACACTGTGCTCGACCTATGACCTCACAGATAATTAAGACAATCTCCCTCCGTCCATGAGCTTGTAATCTAGTAGGGGAAGCAGGTTCATGAATGTATTGTTGTTCCAGAGAATAAGAAACACTGTAAGCAAGATAAATCCAAAATGAAGACCAAGGCAGCCCCCAGACACTAACCATCCAAAACTCCCAAGCCAGGTATCTTGCTTGAGATTCTAGTCCTTCAGTGTAAGGATTTATCTTTCTTGCTAAAATGGAAACATTTTCTAGTCCTTCAGTGTAAGGATTTATCTTTCTTGCTAAAATGGAAACAGCCCTAAGAGAAGCACATTATTCTCACTTCGGGCCAGCTACGACCAACCTTATCAGGGTGTGATCTGGCGTGTCTCTGGGGAGGGTTATATCCTCAAACTCTCATCCCCAATTCTGCCATGGGACTTAATATTTCACTGTCTGAGGTTCATTCATTTGAATCATTCTTTATGCACCTGGGACCTAATTTGGAAATAAAACAAATTACCTTTAGAATGATTCTAATTCTCTAGAAGAAAATCCCCAGAGAACGAGTCCTGAAATTATATATGGCATATATTTATATCACACATATATAATACACACATTTATGAGGCTTCATTAAAATTCTATCAACTCTCCATGGTATTTCTAGAACATGATTATCATTTCCTCACCTCATTTTTCCTTCATGTATTGTGTCTTTGGTCTCATGATGGCATCTGCAATAGGCTAGAGCTCCCTAACTGTTAAAAGGACTCTCACAAGCTATTTCTATCGTATTGCTGCTATACTAATCATGAACAGTGATTAACTATCTTGCAAACAATTTTAACATTCATCAAACTGATAAAAGCAAGAAATAAGTTGAAACCTTTCAGTGTTTTACTAAATGTGTTCTCTAATTCCTATTACTTTATATATTTCTAGAAACTATTTCCATACACAAACCAAGCTGAAAAGAAAAGTGCTCTTTGCTGCAAAAATAACAGAACAAATTTAAGCTGTTTGCCTCCCTGGAGATAATCACAATCACATTAAAATGCAGCCGGATGGCTCATCTTTCGTCTTTCCCCTCTATCAGTCAGTAAATTAATTCCTTCAGAGATATGAACGTCAATATTCTATTTTTGTAAAAAGTGCCTTTTTTCAATTACTTTCTGGAAAAAGCAGAGTTACTATGGCAATCTCTGAATTTTGCAGTCTGCAGCTTTAGACTACCACTGTTTTATAAATGGGAAGCTATAATTTAGCTCAATTCATTTTACAAGGTGTAAGGAGTACACCCACATGTTCTTAACTGTCTGTGGTAATGATGTGTGTGTGTAGGGCAGGGTGGGGGAGGGCGGTGCATATGAGTATAGAGGGGGTTGTTGCTCAGGGCCATAAAGTGTGGAAGGGAAAAATGGGGAATGAACCTTTTCCTAAGGTGAGTTTTTATATCCCAGCACCTAGTAAGTGCCTCAGTCACAATAGATGCCAGATAAGTTTGTTAAAGATGAAGAAGAAATTTTACATTTTCATGAATTTCCCCCATGGCTGGCTCCTAGTAATAATCCTATTCAATGTCTGAAGGAGAGCAATGGGTGAAAAGGTTTTGCATTCCTTTTAGTTACCAATAGTGGTTTCATGGTCCATAAAGACCCTAATACCTGCTCCCCACTCCCACATTATAGAGCTCTGTTTAGTTCTATAGCCTCCTTTAAATCCCATACAGTACCATTTTGTAGTTTCCCAATACCTAGAAAATAAAAATCTTCTATAACAAGTCTACACTGATTGTATATTAGCAGGAAGAAAAGATGAGGAGGGAGGAGAGAGATCAAGCTTAGTTTTCAACTAAAGGTCAGGGAGGAAAACAGCAAGATAAGCTCCAAAAAAAAATAGTATGAAGGGAATTTTACTTTTAAGCACAGTGATTAATGCAATAGAAAACAAAGAAACAATAGGATTGATCAAGCAAAAGCTAATTCTTTAAAAAGATTAATATATTCTAGTTCTAAGTAAGATGGAATAAACACATTCTGTCTTATCTCTCACACTAACTGCCACTATAAAATTTGGACAGAATGCATGGAACAGTTGTTATAGAACTCTGAAAAGTAAATGGGAACAGGTGGATTGGGGGAAAAAATCAGAATTCTAAGTAGCACTCAACCAGTGGTGAATTTATCATTTTTTTCCCTCCATGTCTCCTAGCCTGGTCTCAAAGCAGCCTGAAACCCAGAAGTGGATATTGGCATGGACAGGGGAAGCTATAAGATAATATCCCTAATTCAGGCTTACGAGGCACAAAAGGGGCCTCTTGGTAGCAACTGGAACTTACAACTCTGAAGGAAGGGAACTTTCCTCTCTGATCAGAGATGCTCTGGTTCCCAAAAGGTAGAATAAACCCCTGTTGCTTTTTTTCTCTCTCCATCATCTAACCACTTGACCCCAGACATAAGTGAGGTCATAGAAAATATGTAGCAAAGCAAGATAAATGAATACCCAAATTTCTGTCTGTGAAATTGAAAAGGAGAACTCTGGGAAACCAGACAGTACCATGGAGCAACCATGTAAAGTTGTTTATGAACTTCCGGACAAACTCTCAAATTTTGCATAAATGGATCTGATCCTAAACAACATATAAAAATTCTGAGAATTGAATTATTATATCAACCACCACCCAGATCCCAGATTGGTGCACATGAAGGACAGATCTGAATAATACTGTAAAGACTATGAAACTGATGTTAAAATCACAACTCACAGAAGGCTGGATAGAACTTTTGACCTAAACTCTATCAGGTCAACTGACTTTCTCCACAGGATTTAAACAAGCTTTTGAATCTCATAACAACATATTCAAAATGTCAAACATACACTCTAAACTTACTCAACACACAAAGAATCAGGAAAATCTTGAATCCCATGGGAAAAGACAATGAACAGACATTAACACAAGATGATAAAGATGTTGGAATTATCTGACAAAAAAATATCAAAGCAGCTATTATTAAAATATTTTAATGAGTAAGGGCAAACACTCTGGAAATGAATGGAAGGAGTAAACAACTCTCATCAATGTAATAGAAGACTATATGGATATGAATATATGTGTGTGTATGTATATATACATGTATGGTGTGTGTGTATATATATATATATATATATATATATATATATATATATATATATATATAAAATTTAGAACCAAAAAGTACAATAACCAAATTTTAAAGCACCCTAGAACAGAGGTCCCCAACCCTGGGGCCACAGACCAGTACTGGTCCATGGTCTGTTAGAAACCAGGCCGCATAGCAAGAGGTGAGTGGTGGGTGAGCAAGCAAAGCTTCATCTGTATTTGCCGCTGCTTCCCAGTGCTAGCATCACTGCCTCAGATCATCAGGCATTAGATTCTCATAGGAGCACCAGTCCCTGGTGTCAAAAAGGTTGGGGACTGCTGCCCTAGAATGGAGATGACAGAGGAGTCAGCGAACTTAGAGATAAATCAATAGATATTATCCAATCTGAAAGACAGAGAAAAAAGATTGAAAAGCTATTTTCATTAATATAATTACTAATTATAATTACTAAGGTAATTCATTATTAATAATTTATAGGAGAAAAATATATGATCATCTCAATAAATGTTTAAAAACCATTTGAGAAAACTCAACTTATTCATGATTTTTAAAAACAAAACTCTTAGCAAAGTAAGATAATATGTATAACATGAGAGAGCATTACCACCAAAAAATATTTGTAAAACAGTAAAAACGTTCTCTTAAAATGGGAAGAAAGACAGATGCCTGCTATCATTTTTGTTCAACATAATACAAGATAAGAAGTAAGCATTAGAACTAGTAAACTAATAAGTATTAGAACTCACAAGCAAACATATCACTTATATATCTATATAAATTCCAAGCCTCGCAAGATAGTGTAGAAGGTAGAGGCTGGGCACACTCCTCTAGCAACCACACCAAAATTATAACAAAACTCAGAGCAACCTGTAGGTGGAGTCACCTGGGTCTAACTGAAAAGAAACCCTACAGCTAGGTCACCTCAAAACAGTAGGAGGGGTAGAGACGCAAGATAGCCTAGTCCTACAACCATATGTGTCAATGGGGAACTGAGAGGGCTCTCTTGACTGCAGAGCCACATCCGCCACCTGAAGAGTGAGGGTCCTGACTGCACAATGGGCTCCCAGCCCAGGGTTCCAGTACTGGGAAGAGAAATCCCCACAACCTCTGGCTGTGAAAACCAGTGGGGCTATGTCTGAGTGTGATGGAGGGCTGTGGGAATTGGAGACCATTCCTCTTAAAAGGCCCAAACCCAGCCTAACTCACTGGTGGACTCACTCACTCTGAGCTCCAGTGCTGGGGCAGCTGCTTGAGGGGTGCCAGGGACATACGAGGAGGCACTGAGCTGTCGGGCTGCATGGCGAGGGCTGGAGGAGTAGCTTGCTTCCAGACGGAGGTTCAGGAGAAGCCATTGTTCTTTTGTTGAGCCCTCTCCCCCTCCCAGCGTGCAGACACAGGTGCCATCAACCTAAATAACACAGGTCACTCCACCCAGGTAATTCCCTGAGACTCCACTTCTCCTAACTTGTGGGCCCACCCAAGCCACTTCCAGTGATTTGTTCCATATAAATGGTCTGTCTTGGCTCCTGCTGTGAACTTTCATAAAATCTCTCAAAGGCTCACAAAACCAAAAGAAACAGCATCTGGCCTCAGCATGCCTTGAACCTCTTGCTGAGGATCCCCAAGCCCCACACTAGTGGCATCCAGCCTCAGCCTCTGACTTGGTCCTTTAAGACACCTATAGACCCAGCACATGTGGCAGACATATGTGGATTGCTTGATGACTCTCATCCAAGAGGTACACAGGCTGCAGGTGAACTTGGCCTGCAGCTGGACCCCCCAGGACTAGGCCCCACAGCATACCTACTATGTAAAGCTACTCTACTAAGACCGGGAGACTTAGGAGCCCTACCTAATACATAGAAACAGAAACAGGGAGGCAGCCAAAATGGGGAGACAAAAAAGCATGTTCTACATGAAAGAACAGAACAAAGTTCCAGAAAAAGAGTTCACCAAAACAGAGATAAGCAATATACCAGAAGCAGAGTTCAAACACTGGTTATAAGAATGCTCAAGAAATTTAGGGAAGAGTAGATGAACTCAGTGAGAACTTTAACAAAGAGATAAAACATAAAAATGGGATAAAAAATTAATAGGGAGCCAGTTAGAAATGAAGAGTACAATATCTGAGATGAAGAGTACATTAAAGGGAATGAACAGGGTGGGTGAAATGAAGGATCGAATCAGCAACATAGAGGATGGAGTAGCGGAAGACACCCAATCAGAACAGCAACAAGAAAAAAGAATCCAAAAAAAATGAAGATAGTTTTAGAGGACTCTGAGAAAATGTCAAGCGTAATAACATTCACATCATAAGGATACCAGAAGGAAAATGAGAGAACAAGAAGTTGAAAACCTATTTGAAGAAATAATGATGGAAAACTTTCTTAACCTGGTAAAAGAAATAGACATTCAACCCCAGGAAGCTCAGAGAATCCCAAGCAAAATGAACCCAAAGAGGCCCATACCAAGACACATCATAATTAAAATGCCAAAGGTTAAATTCAAAGAGAGAATCTTAAAAGCAGCAAGAGAAAAGCAATTAGTTACCTACAAGGGAGCACCCATAAGTCTGGCAGCCAATTTCTCAACAGAAACTTTATGGGCCAGAAGGACTTGGCACAAATATTCAAAGTGATGAAAACCCAGGACCTATAACCAAGATTACTTTACCCAGCAAGCTATCATTTAGAGTCGAAGGACAGATAAAAAGCTTCCCAGACAAGAAAAAGCTAACAGAGTTCATCACCACTAAGCCAGTATTACAGGAAATGTTGGAGGGACTTCTTTAAGAAAAAGGAAGAAATATGTTTCAAAACTCTAAATGAAGAATGGCAATAACTGCATATCTATCAACAAGTACTTCAAAAGAAAAAGAATTAAATGCTCCAATCAAAAGATAGAGTGGCTAAATGGATAAGAAACAAGATCCTTACATTGGCTGCCTACAAGAGACCCACTTCAGATTAAAAGACACACACAGACTAAAAGTAATGGGATGGAAAAAGATATTTCATGATGGATCTAGAGGGTAGTGTGCTAAGTGAACTAAGTCAAACAGAGGAAGATAAATGCCATATAATTGCACACATATGTGGAATCTAGAGAACAAAATAAACAAACAAACAAAAACAGAAATAAACTGCTAGGTACAGAGAACATTTTGGAGGTTAACAGATGGGAGGGGATTGGGGGATCGGTAAAGTTGGAGAAGAGATTAAGAAGTACAAAATAGTCATGGAGATAAAAAGTATAGCATGAGGAATATAACTAATAATATTGTAATAACTATGTATGGTATCAGAGGGGTACTAGATTTATTGGGGTGATCATTTTGTGAGCTATATAGAAATCTAATCACTATCTTGTACTCTTGAAACTAATATAATATTGGCATTATCAACTATAACTGAAAATAAAAAAAATTATTAATAAAAAATTCCAAGTTGAAAATAATCATTTATAATAACAATAAAAAATTAATTATCTAAAGATTATCTTTTTTAAATATGCAAAACTTCTATCAAAAAGTATAAAACTTAATTGAAGGACATAAAAAATGACCAAAACTAAAGAAAGGCTATGACATTTTGATGGATGGAAAGACTAAATATCTTAAAGAAGTTCATCTTCCCAAATTATTATTTTGCAATATTTGCAATATTTGCAATTCCAAATAAATTTCCATTAGGCAGGAACTGGACACACTGTTCCTAAATTTAATATGAAAAAGTAAAAGGCAAAAATAGCTATAATAATTTTTGAAGAGAAGGAAGAAGAAGAGAATGTAGTGACCATGACTAGATCTGTACGTGGAAAGCCCCTCAATAGACACACATGGAACATTTCCTAGGCCATCCAGAGCAGGTACAGAGAGAGGCCAATTGCCCCAGTGCTGAGCCAGCAGGACCCCATGGCCAGTGTAGAATTGTTATTGACATATATTTATGCCTCTAGATATATCTTCCATAACTGATGATATATATCTCTATATATCTATATCATGATAAATCTATATGGTGATATAGATATATATCATCAGATATAGATATAGATAAATCTTATCATGATATAGATATATATCATCAGATATATAAGTCACCTCACTCTGCTGCAGCTACCGAGAACTTCATACCTCAGGTGTAATTCCATAAGATAGAAAAGAGCAATGGAGAGATGTAGCCATTATTAGCTGTTTTGGAAGTTCTACTCACCAAAATCTGGACCAGACTCCATGACTTGTCATATTAAGTCAGGCTTACTTTATAATATCAAGAATTATTATCAAAACATAATCATTCAAATTGTGTGGTATTTGCACTGGGGTTGTCAAATAGACCAATGGAACAGAATATAGAATCCAAAAAAGGTCTAGGCATAGATGAGATCTAGGTATATAGAAGGTTGATATTATAAGTCTACAGGGAAAGACTAATCAATAAGTTATATTGGAATAAATTATATTGGAACTGTCTTTCCATATGAAGAATTAGGTTTCTCTCTCACATCACATATAAAAATTGAAAATTCTAGATTAATTAAAGACCTTAAATAGGAAAAGCAAAATTTTAAGATCAGCAGAAAAAACATAGAGAATAATGTTAAGGCATAATGATTTCTACAATACAAAAAGCATAATCAAGAACAAAAAGGCTGAGAAATTTGACTACAGTAGTCACCGCTTCTCTACAGAGAATACATTCCAAGAGCCAAGTTCCAAGACTATCTGCATCTGCAACTGCAGATAGTACCAAATCTATACATACTGTTTTCTTCTTATATATATACATACCTTTTCACTCAAGGGAAGCATTTCATGGCTTCTCCTTGGCACATCTGCATTGTCATTACCTTTTTTCTTTGGGGCCATCATTAAATAAACTAAGGGTTACTGAATAGAAGCACTGTGATACTGTGACCGTCAATCTGATAACTGAGATGGCTAATAAGTAACTAACAGGTGGGTAGCATATACAAAGTGGAGAAGCCGAACAAAGGGATAATTCACATTCGAGGTGGGACAGAGCAGGACAGCATGAGATTTCGTCATGCTACTCAGAATGGCTCACCATTTTAAACGTATGAATTATTTATCGGAATTTTTTTATTTAATACTTTCAGACTGCATATGACCGCAGGTAACTGAAACCACGGAAAAAGTGAAACCACAGAGAACGGGGACGACTGTACACTAAAGTTAAAAGCTTCTGCACAACAGTAAATATCACAAAGTTAAAATGCAGCCCATAGACTGGGAGAAGATATTTACAACCCACAAAACAATAAAGGATTAGTATCCAGAATCTATATGATGTTCCTATAAATTAATAATGATGAAAAACCATCTGAAATGCAAGTGGCTAATATATGATTAAGTTGAAGATATGTATATCCATATGTACAGCAGTTCTACTCCTAGATACGCCTCCAGAAAAATCCTCATACATGTCTACAAAAAGATGAATATTGTTTGTAATGCTAACGTAGATGCTCGTCAATAAAGACAGGAAGAAAATGTGTTATTGTCCAATAATAGAATTCTATGCAGCAGGGAAGATGAACAAACTAGATCTTCATGCATCAACAGGTATAAACTCAAAAACATGATGTTTAGCAACGCAAAAGCAAGCTGTAAATGAATATGTACACTGTGAGAGTTTATATAACATTGTAAAACAATTGAACAATGCTTTGTATTATGAATATATGCATATGCAATAAAAGTTTCCAAAAACGTTTGGGAAAGACACGCACCAATTTCAGTTGTGATGGTCACCTCAAGGAAAGAAGAGAGAGGAATGAGATAGGTATGGGTACTTTCTGTTACGTTTTATTCATTATGAAAAAAGAATTTAAGGAAATGTGCAAGGTTCACAGATCTCATATTTTTTCCCAGGCTTTTTCGGTATATTTTTAAATATTTAACATAAAAATAAAAACAAAATTTAGAAACCTAGGCCACTCTCTTTAGGAAATAAATTATTTTATCATAAACATCTTTCCCAAAGGTTCCTTTCTCTCTTTCTTATTCTCCCCATGATTCGCCAAAATTCCATATAAGCTTCGACTCCTCTGAAAAATTTCCCTGACTACTCACTCTGCCTGCGTCTATCCACCCTCCTCTGCACCCCTACTGGGCACCCCGACAGGACTTGCATGCTTCTCTGTTATCATAGCTACCACACTGACATGTATTGGGCTGAACCACAAAGATTGCTGCTGTTTTAGATCGAAAATATTTGAATATTTGAAAATGTCATATGGTTCCACCATGATTTTATTTACATAACTGCCTTTCCTACCAGGCTCTGGGCCCCTCAAGTGTCCAAGTTGGACTCACTGCCTTGGCAGCGGTGGCACATAGAGGGTGCTCATGGTCATTTGAAGTGAAGTGATTCCAGAAGAAGAGACATTTCCCCTATGCTTCTCTTTTAGTCTCTTTTACATGGATTTTGAAAGATAGATAAATTATATAAATATTTTTTCTACCTCTTTCAGGAAGGAGCTGTGGAGTAGTTGCTAGATCTTTGCTTCATGGAGTCACACTTATAGCAGGAACTAGAAGTAAATATTTGAGCAAAGAATTCACATGAGCTGCTCAGCTGCATGGCAAAGAGACTCAGGAAACTGGGGAGCCAGTGCAGTTACAACAATGCATGAAGATGCACTTCTATGCATCTTTCTATTGATTCACTTATTCATTTGTTCAGAATCAGTATGCAGCTTACCCAAATTTATCAGGAATGACCCAAGAATCCAAATACAACGTATCACTTTAACTGCCATTTTCAACTAGAGGTACCATTGCCCACCTCCAGCCTTCTGACATCTGCACAGAGAAATGATTATAATCTTTCAACCCAGGCAGTTTTATTCTTGTTAGTGTCAAGAAATAAGCCAGTTTCAGCAATGAGCCAGTTTGTGCCTGTTTATAACGGACCAAAGGATGGTCGGTTCATCTCCTTCCTTCTGTCTCTGTAAAAGAGTGTGTTCCATAACTGCTATTCAAATTAAGAGGAGATATTCTAATGGGGAAGAACATCATACACTTTAAACACTATGGTGAATTCTTTGTAGTATTTAGAATATTTGGAATATTATTTAACAGCTTCAAAAGCTTGCATCTGTGGCCAAAAATAGATGTGTGCTATTTAAATTCGAAAGGGCTGTTTTATAAGGGAAGTAGAATGAATTGTCGAAGGGATTCTGAGTACAATTTTTTCCTACATCCTTGCTGTATATAGACTATAACATTCTTAAAATTTCAAGCAGGGAAACCTGCTCTGGTTACCTTGGTGATAAACTGAGGATAAAAATTATACATAATTGCTGCTGATGTCACTACTGCCATATTGTTTCCAAGGCTACAGATTGTCTCCAAATAATTGTAACGCTTTGTGCATTGGAAGCCCACTCTGTAGGAAAAAGCTTAGTATTGCAGTTATTCTTTCTAAATCTCCCTTATAAACCACCCATGGCCTCTCAGGGGCCAAGGATAATTATGGAGATGAATAGCCATTGATAATGCCTCTATCTTTACCTATTCCAGGCACACAAATATAATTCAAAAAATCTGATATACAGAAAAGTTAGTTTCTATTATGACATATCAGAAAATTTCCTTCTAAAACACATTTCCCTTAAATGCTAATAGAGAAAGCAAATTGCAGAAAAGTGCATGTGTTTGTGTGTGTGTATTATGAATGGAAAATACTGAAAAATATGTAGCAAACTGTTGACAGTGAGTCTTTCTGAGGGGTAGAATTAAAGAGGCTGTGATTCCCTGTAAGACATACATTTGCATAACATCTGATTTTTTTGCAGTCAGCATATATTACTTTTGTAATCAGACTAAACAGCACAGGTAAAAAGGAAATCTCTAGTCCCCAGCAGAGCTACCCTTAAATCGCCAGCATAACAGAAATGGTTTCCTACATTGAATGAATAGACGAAGCCGTTTATGAAGGACACATTTCCTCTGACCTACCTTCATTTGTAAAAGCAATGCCCATCGAGTTCTTTGTGTGGTCACACAGCTACAGTACAGTTACCCTTATATGTTAAATTACACAAAAATCAAGAATCTCTTCAAAACCAGCAACTGAAGTATATTGACTTACTAACTTTTTTTTTTTTTTTTTTTTTGCATCAGCCGTAGGTGTTACTGGCCGAGACTGCCACAGAGCAACTGTGGTAGTGAAAAAGGTCATTAACTTTCGGCTTCTTGGGAAATCCTATTAAAAGCTTAATATGCTTGAAAAACACTCTGGCGATGATGTAATGAACAACAACCACCATTAGAACAGACTCCGTGTGCTTTCAAATTCGTGAAACCTACTGCTACACCTGGGCTTCTAGGTGAACCTGTAGCCCTGTGTTTCAGATGCTCACTTGACCAAAAGCAGACAGAGTGGGAACCTTCTGCTAAACCCTCTCCAGGTGCTGCGCTGGCCTCATCCTTGATGACACCGGCTCCAACACTGAAAAGGTCAGCAGGACATTTTCCACTAGAGGAAAACAGAGCTGGTGCTCACTGTGTTTTAGCTGCCATGTGATGATCTAAAAAATTATGATCCAAATAAATCATAAAGCAAAAACACAGCCTCTCTGTATCACAGAGTCCTGATTCTTTTCTGCTGGTGATATTTACACAGGAAATGCCACTATGAAAAGAACGGAAATTGAAGAGTTATGTTTACAAGAAAGGTTGTAGCTTATTGGGCAGGCATTACATTATCTACCTGTGAAAAACTAAATACTAACTATTCGTACTTGTCTTTTTAAAGGGACATCATTTTAAGTTCTGATAATGATTTATTTTTGTACTTCCTATATTGGCTGTGTATGTGCCTACTCATACTTTTATGACCTATTTCTAGCTGTAAACTGTACAGTTAAGATAATAGGACTGTTAAGCTACAGGGTTTCTAAATAAAATGTTTCTTCTTTTTACCAAAGTGGATTTTGGAAGATCTTACATAACCATAAGTTTTACTCTAGAAAGCTCTTTAGGGCATCATGAGACCAGGACTAATACAGCTTTGGTTTTTATAAGTAAGTAGTCTATAAATAACAGAGGACTTATTCATATTGCTCCAAGTTTCTTCAAGTGATTTATTTATTTGCCATTTCAAAAGTTCATTGAGAAAGTGGTTTTTACATCATCCACTCGTGACTTGAGTGAAAGTTTCTTTCTATGGCAGTGGGTGTAGATGAGCCATCTATGCCGGTTCTTTGCATGACTTCATTTGCTAAAGTGACAATCATCATTTCAGGAATAAAATTCATAACTGATCTATGAAAGATACCTTCCAGAAGATGACACTGGCTAGGATGGAAAAGTATGGAACTTCACCTCCAAGATCCTCACTCATTGCAGAGAGGAGAGTAGCTTGGATTTAGTAAGGATTACAAAGTTCTGCTGTTAAAAAAACATAAATGATGGAGAGTATTTAAAGATCCATGACCACTGTAACTATATACAGAATCACTCAGAGGTGCTTATTTTGTTTTTGATTGTTTTTTTGTTTCCTCCCTGTGTGAAGAAAATATAAACACTGTATTTAAGGTGAAAAATTATTCCTTTACCCCAGATAATGCCAGATAAGTGGTTTAACCCATTTTGTGGTTTTGTTTTCTTCATGAATTTTACTAGTTTTATGGTATATGTGTTTTCTGCAAAGCATGAAACCATTCCTTAATGAAGAAACATGCCTCAGAAGTCAAAACAAAGCCAGGAAAGCCATTCATGCCCTGACAATGGGCCTTCCTTACAGGCACCACAGACTTGTTTTTTAAATAAGCTAGCACTCAGCTAGTATATGTGTTATTTGGCATAAACGTGAATAAGAAGTTTGAGAGGCCCTAGCTCTGTGTCTTTTTTAAATGAAACAAAATAAAATGATGCAGCCATACAGTATTCAGGACATAGTACACATAAAATATGTCATAGTAACTGTAATGATTCAATTAAATCAAGTTCCAAAAGGAAGGTACAAGAAAGAGATGGCAACATTTGGAAATTTTGGATGAAATGAGATTGATAGTAATATGAGACATTTGCAATCCGTAGTATCTCATTTGTTTGACTCTATTCTAAGACATCAGGAAGTCCTGAAATTAAAAACAACAAACAAACTTGTTTACTATGTCTGATAAGGGGTTAATATCCAAAATACTTAAAGAATATATACAACTCAATAGCAAAAAAAAAAAAAATCAAATTGGAAAGTGATCTCACTTATATGTGGAATTTTTTTATTGTTTTAATATCAAGTTCATAAACACAAAAAACAGATTGGTTGTTGCTAGAGGGAGGATTGGAGGAAGCAAAGCAGGTAAAAGGGGTCAAAAGGTTCAAACTTCCAGTTACAAAGTAAAGAAGTCATGGCGATGTAATGTACAGAATGGTGACTATAGTTAATAAACTATATTGGATATTTAAGAGCTGCTAAGAGAGTAAATCTTTTAAGTTCTTATCAGAAGAAAAAAATTCGTAACTATGTTAAGGTGATAGGTGTTAACTAGATTAATTGTGATGATCATTTCACAATACATACGGATATTGAATCATTATGTTGTACACCTGAAACTAACACCTCGCTTTAAAAAAAGAAAAAAAAAATCTGTCCATTTTGTTTAAACCAGAATTTCTCAAATGCATTCGAACCTTCATAATTTGTAACTGTTGTTTTCAATTGCCTGTTTAAACATCCTATGAAACAGTGTTTAAACCTGGGAGATGCTGACTTAGGATTGTATAACCAATACTGTTTGTGCTCTCAAATCAAACAGTTACTAGGAAAAATGTTAAATGAGAACCTAGCAGAGGCTAGGAGCTCAGGAATGTGAACCTACTTCTCTCTGAACATAACCTTTTACTTCTATCACTACTCAGAACTAGAAAATGGGAATAGTACCTTCTCTTTTGGCAACATTTTGTCAAGCATGTGAAAAAGCAAAATCATGTTCCACATTCAACGTTCCTGTTATCTGGAGCCTAAGGAAAAAACGAAAATTGAGTAAACTATGCATTAAAAAGTACTGAGATTCTTTATTAGGAAATTAATATGTTATGGAGAAATTCTTGTTTTAATTTGCTTTTTTTTCTTTTTAATTGACTGATTTTAGGTCAAGTTTGTTGAATTATAAATATACATTTTGCAAAACTCTCTTTTTAGGTATATGGTTCTGTGCATTTTGACAAACACATAGAGTCTTGTAATCACCACCAGAATCAAAATAGACACTATTTCCATCACTGCAAACAGTTGCCTGGTGCCCCTTTATAGTCAAACCTCTTACCCTACCCCTATGCCTTTCAGTTTTGATTCTACAGAATAATTTTCTGGGTGCTCTGTGGCATCCTTAGTGCCTACTGTTAGTTCATCCATTCGATATTTACTGAGTGCCTACTAATACCAGGCACTGTGTATTTCTCTCAGAAAGCTTGCAGAGATGGGCTAGTCAAAGCCCTCCTCGTTGCTCTGCAGAAAAATCTGTTTCAAACAGCTTCAGCAAAGGAGTTTCATTTAAGGCTATAGCACTGAGTGAACCTGAGAACATGACATTAAATTCAGACAGGCCCTGAGTGAACCAGGCTGGGAACAGGAAAGGCAAGAAACTTGGATTTTTTCCCCAAACCATGTTGTCTCGCCAACTTCTAAAGTGAAGCTAGTTCTCTTTCCCCTCTTTCTACCTCACCTTCTCTCTCTCCCAGGCTGGCTCTACTTATCCATCTTGATATAGGTCCAATACGGCCACCCCAGTTCCAACTCTTTCCAACTTTTGAACTCAGATACTGCTATAGACTAACTGTTTTTGTCCCCACCCCAAAACTGAATCCCCAGTGTGTTAGCATTTAGACATGGGCCCTGTGGGAAGCAATTAGGTCATGAGAGCAGATCCCTCACGAATGGGATGAGCAGCCTCATGAAAAAGAGTCCGGGGAGCTCCCTCACCCCTCCCTCTGTGTGAGGACACAGCAAGAAGACTAATGTCTGGGAGCGAGGAAGTGGACTCTCACCAGACACTAACTCTGCTGGCACCTTGTTCTTGGACGTATAAGTCTCTAAAACCGTGAGAGAGAAATTTCTGCTGTTTATAAGCCACTCACTCTATGGTATTCTGTTATACCACCAATTGTAATGACCGTCTAGGTCTTAGTAAAATTTCCAAGAGAGGAAATCTGATTCGCCCAGCACCAAATCTATGGCTTTCTCAGCTGCCCTCCCCATTTAAAGTGGGATCTCCAAGCCTCTTATTACTACCTATGGCCTAGGAAATTGGAGTCATTTCAAGTTTGGGACTGTATTATTTCTGGAATAAAGCAATTGCCACAAAAAGTTATTAGACCAACATTAAGATAAATAGGCCTGAGTCAAACCTTGCTTGATGGGCTTGAAAAAGGCTTCACAGAGGAGGTGATACATAAGCTGGATTTGTAAGGATGATTACCATGTAGACAGTGTCAGGATGTCACCAGGCTACCATCCAAAAGAGCCTAACATTTCTCAACTCCTTAACTACTTCAGGAGCTATACTTGCTTACAGGAACTGAAACGAATTCCTAACTACAAAGACCAAGGTGTTGAGTGCAAAAACCAAGATGGCATTGGGGTCTCATGCGCAAAAAAGACCATGCACGAAAGGGCCAAGTGCCACAGAAGAATAACTACGCCTGCCTAAAAGAATTTAATCACTCTGCGCCACACCCAGTCTAGGAAGAAGTGCTGTTAGAACATGAGCTCACCCTTCTCCATTCCTTGGTTGAAGAATAAAGTTTCTGTTCTGCTTTACCAATCTCAGCCTCATTCTATTGGTATAAACAGTACTGGGCAGAAAGAATTTGGTTTGGTTCCCTGGCCTGGAAAGGTCGGTAACAAAGAGAAAGCAAGTAGGAACCAAAATATGAAGGGACCTTACAAGCTCTAGCAAGATATCTGAACTTCATCCTTTGGAAATCATGGGTCATTCAGTGATTTGAGGCAAGAGGAAGATCCTAAGCTTGTTGGGATGATAAACAGCAAGGACCCAGGATGCTAGAATTCTCAGATCCCCTACCTTTGCCTCCAGTTCCCAAGAGAGTAACAAGAAGGATTATTTCAGGCTTAATTGCTCTGTTAATTATCAGCTGAGGCTTTGACTCCAAAACCCTGAAAGGTCATTGGGTGAGATGAGCCAGACTTCAGAGAGCTGAGAGATCCCTTCTGCCTTGGCTCCAGGCAGTCTTCAGGCCTACACTAAAATCAAGCTGAGTAGCCTCTTTAGATTCTTTTTGTTGACCCACTTTTGAATCCTGACCCTCCTGGTCTTAAATTTTAGATGGCAAATAAAGTTGATCCCAAGTGAAACAAATATACAACACACAACCCCATATAAAAGAAAAAAGAGAAAGAGTGGTTACCCAATATTCCCTCCCAGAATGGTTACCGCCTCCACACACATGCTGTGGTCTTATTACATCCATTGCCTGGGCCCATTCCTTGTGGGTGAGTGAAGGAAAGGGAGGAAACTTGAGATCCTTTTAGAGTGTTGAGCTCTCCACTGGTGACAAGACAAAATCAGCATTTCATTAAGAAGGTTCACAGAGACATGGAGATGGATGAAAGTGGTTAGCTCTGGAGGAAGGGAAACCATTTGGGGAGCTGCTCCAGTGGCTCAGGCGGGGAGTGTACCAAGGCAGTGGTACAGGACTTGGTAAGAAATCAAGGAGGAATGGCCCATCCTGGTATTCTCAAGCCTTAAGGAGCATCAGAATCACCTATAGGGCTTGTTAAAACACAGATCACCAGGCCCTACCTGCAGAGTTCCTGATTCAGTGGGTTTGGGGTAGGGCCTGAGAATTTGCATTTCTAACATGCTCCCAAGTGATGTTGAGGCTACTGGTTCAGGAACCAAGCTCTGAGAACCATTAGAATATCCCATTCCATGTGCCAAGTCATAAATGAAGTGTTCTCCAACAATGACAACAACAAAATGATCCAATCAAAAAATGAACAGAGGACTTGAACAGATACTTCTCCCTAGAGGACATACAAATGGCCAATAAATATTTGGAAAGATGCTCAACATCACTAGCTATTAGGAAAATGCAAATCAAGACCACAACGAGATACCATCTCACACCTGCTGGAATAGCTATAATCAACAGGACAAGTAATAACAAATGTTGGAGATGTGCGAGAAAAAGAAACCCTCATACACTGCTGGTGGGACTGCTAATTGGTACAGCCACTATGGAAAACAATATGGAGGTTCCTCAAAAAACTAAGAATTGATCTACCATATGATACAGCAATCCCTCTACTGGGTATTTACCCCAAAGACTTGAAAACTCATATCCATAAAGATATTTGCACACCGATGTTCATAGCAGCATTATTTACAGTGGCCAGGACATGGAAGCAACTGACATGTCCTATGATAGTTGATTGGCTAAAAAAGCTGTGGTACAAATATACAATGGAACATTACTCAGTCATAAGAAGAGATGAAATACTGTCATTTGCGACAACATGGATGGACCTCGAGATAATCATGTTAAGCGACATAAGCCAGACAGAAAAAGTTGAAAATAACATGATATCACTTATATGTGGGATATAAACCTAAAAACAACAAAAAACAGGACAGAGACTCATGGGCATGGACTATAGGCTAGTTACCAGAGGGTAGGAGGTAGGGGAGGAGGAATAGTGGATGGTTAAAGGGGGTCAAATACAGGGAAGTAGGGGGAGGGTTAAGTGGGTAAAGGAGATCAAATATATGGTAGCTGAAGGAAACTGGACTTTGGGTGATGAACACAATAGAATATACAGAAGTCAAAGTATAATGTAATTTATGTGATTGTATTAACCAATACTAGCCCTAATAAACTTAATTTAAAAAAGTAAGTGTTCTCTTTTGTCCTCATTTAGAAAAGGTGATAAGCCACTTGCTAGAGCATTAAGATAAAACGTAGAAAAATAACAGTACCTCACTAGTCAGCCATCACCTGCAAGGCTCCTAGACACAAAGAGCTATGTTCACATTGTTATGTACCATAACCCAGGTGCACACAGGCCACTCAAACCAAATTGAGACTACGTTCAAAGTGACTTGAAAACAAAGGTTGTTTTAAGGAAGATTTCCAAATCTATTGTAGGTAGTAACAGCATCAATGCTGGACATAAAGCAAGAACTCATTAAATCTGGCTTCTTTGTAGTCAAAATTCTCATTATGTCTCTTAGCAATTTTCACAATTTCTTAGTAAGGACCAGATGAGTAGCACTGATATATCACTTTACTCAAGAGTACAACAGCTTAAGGAATTTCTGGGTTCACTGCATGTTAAAATGGTTAATTCCAGTGACTCTGAGCACTGTCATGTTGTACTCTATTTGGCCAGACTTGACACAAGCCGAGGCAGCAGATGGAGGAGGTTAAAAGTATCAAATACTGAAGTATCAACTTTGCTAGGCCACCTCCCTTCATAATTTAGACCCTTCTGTTGGAGATTTGAAAATATATTTTAGACAGATGACATGTTAACAGAATCATTTCATGGTTCAGGGTCCTCTCAGTGTGATTTATCTATATCTGGAGGCACCAGAAGCCCCCTATTTAAAAGATTTATGAGCTGCCCATACAATTCTATTTTGTTGAAAGGAAATGTGCGCATTATTGAGAAACAAATAACCATATTTATTATTATTCCAATTAGAGACTTTAGAGCTAAAGCATATTCACCACTTTTATATTCACTGTGCCCCACCCCCCACCCCCATTTCTCTATCCCATTAACAAATACTAAAATGTGTAATACCTTGAGGAGAAAAAAAGAGGTCCTTCTCATTTCTGAATTCTTGGACCCGGACTTAGGTTACAAAATCTGGATGTATTTATTACTCAGCCATAAAAAAAAAAAATGAAATCCTACAATGCGTGACAACATGGATGGACCTGGAGGATATTGTGCTGAGTGGAATAAGTCAGGCAAAGAAGGACAAAAGCCATGTGATTTCACTTACATGCAGAATCTAAAGAACAAAATAAACAAACAAGCAAAATAGAAACAGACTCATAGATACAGAGAACAAACTGATGGTTGCCAGATGGGAAGGGGGTTGGAGGTGGGTGAAAAGGGGGAAAGGATTAAGTATAAACTGGTAGTTATAAAATAATTGCGGGGCAGTAAAATACAGCATAAGGAATAAAGTCAATAATATTGTAATAACTATGCATGGTGTCAGATGGGTGCTAGGTTTACTAAGATGATCACTTTGTAAGTTATAGAAATGTCTAATCACTATGTTATATACCTGAAACTAATGCATCATATGCCAGCTGTAATTTTTTTAAAAATATTATTTTAAAAAAATGAAAAAACAAACCTAGATGTAAATTCAAAATCTGTTACTTAGCGGCAAACTTTATGGGCTTCAGTATCCGTATCTAGAAAATAAATACAACGCTTAGATCCAGAGTCTGAGAATTAGCAAGATAACACATGTGAGTACCGTGTGTAAATGGCAAAGCGTTATGCAACTCCATGGTTATAGTACTAGTAGTGGTGGCAGTTGTGGTTGTTGGAATAAAATATGTTTTTTCTCTTCTCCACATTTACTATACGTACTCAGCTAAAGAAAGGCTGACCAAACAAACAGTGAAAATTACCAATATGCAAGTTCATGCAGTGGCTCGCCATGAGTTGTAGCTCCCTTGGTAGGTACCCTTCTTCCCTTGGTCACAGCTCCAACTCCTCACTCCCACCAAGTCCTACCCTAAGATACCATCCCAGCAACCTTGTAATAGCTGCAGGCAACACAAACCGGTGGCTCTGGCAGCGAGCATCAGGCTGTGGAGGGTTTCGATACAGGACAGGGCCACAGAGACAGGAGCTTAAACTGTGCAAGTTGGATGGTACTAGAGGTTTAAAGCCAAGGAGTAGAAAAGTCAAATCCAAAAGCTGAGAGACTAGGCTCAGGAAGAAGTAAACAGGTACCTCAGACCTAAGCAGTCTTGTGTCCGAAGTCTGAGAGCTGAACACAATTCAAAGTGAAAATGTTTGATTCTATTGCTCCATTACTCCATTATCAGTCTTTTTCATCTACACTCTACTCTTATTCCTCTTAAAACTACCCAACAGACATATTAGTCCTTCTTTTGTTTCTTTTTATAATTTCTTTTTTTAACACAAGTAATATATAAATATAACCTCCATGTGATAATGCACAAGTATTATTATAAAGGAATTTGAAATAATACAGAAGTATAAAATCGAAGTAAACGTGCTGCTGCTCCTCAGGGGGAAGCACTGGTAGTAGTTTGATGTCTACCCTCTGAGCCTTCTTCCACGGGTGTATGTCCATTCAAATATGGAGAGATTTATGGTAACAAGGACCATACTGTACATAATAACCTGCAACTTGATTTTTTTCCATTGAACACCAAATTTTAGAACAGTTGTTCTCAAAGTGTGGAGCCCAGACCAGCAGCATCGTCATCATCTGAAACTTGTTTAGAAATACAAATTCTTCCTGCCCTGTCCCCCACCAGACCTTCCTGAATCAAAAACTCTGGTGGCAGGCCCCCGCAGCCTGTATTTTAACAAGTCCTGCAGGTGACTCTCTTGCACACTAAAGTTTAGTAACCTCTGTTTTCAAAGGCTTTCCACGTCAAGACATACAGATCTACATATCTTTTTAAATAAGTACATATTATTTCATAGCATATGTATACGTGTGTGTATATATTTTATATATGTATGTATGTATGTATGTATGTATGTATATCAGTTGTTTAGCCATTCTTCTACTGACAGTTTTTTCTAAGGCAAAAGCTGCTGCAATGAACATCCTGGTACATTCGCCTCAATGAATTTATCTGGTATGTCTACAGATGGATTTCAGAGTGGAATTGCTGTGCCAATGTATATTTCTATTCAGATTTTGGTAAATACTGACTAATTGCCCTCCAAAAGGCTTTACTAATATTCCCATCAGAATGATAATGCTTTCCCCCCACACTGTCATCAACGGTTGTTATTAGCAAACTTTCCCTGTTTTACCAATCTAATAAAAGAAAATGGCAAGTAAAATCGCATGTTACCTGTGGTTGGGGTAGGGGGAAGTATAAGTTTTAAACTGGTAAGATGAAAATAATGTATAGTCAAACTGCCTTTGGATATCTCTTAGGAATATGCTATTTTGGAGGCATACATCCTTATTCTAAATATGGAAAGCTCAGCCTGCTTTTTTCCTAGGCTCACTCTGGAGCTCCAGATGAAATGTTTGGGGCCATTGTCATACGAAAAGTACACATATTTGAACACCAGACTCACACTCTCGCATGAAGAAGCAGTCTATGAAATATGTGACCACCTAATCAAACAGAAAATCCCAGCTTGCATCTACCCTTCATCTGGGCAAAATTGCCGGACCCCAATCCTTCAATTGAGCTGGATTTAGGTAAATCATGTGCCCCTATGAAGCAGCTCAATTGTGTCCTGTTATATTATTGCATATATTCTTCATTTCTATGTATAGTGATTTGAATAGTTTGAGCACTTTCTCTTATTTTCAATGACCATTTATATTTCTTCTGTGGAACGCCAATTTCTATTCTTTTGCCCTTTTTTCAATTGGACTATCTTTTTCTTAATTGAAAGGGTTTTTATATATTATGAATATTAATTTTCACGTTATATAAGTTATAAATATTTTCTTTCCATCTGATTATTGCTCATTTGGTACTCTTTTATATACTCACAGTGTTTAACTGTTTCCTATGTCTTTCCAATGAGTTGGCTGTAAAACTAAAGAGCAGTGAATGTCTTACATTTTTTAATTTATCTCATCTCCTGCAGTGACCAAGTTTGTAGTAGAGTTACAAATAGGCAAAATGTTCAATAAATTGAATAAATTACTACACATAAAAGCAAAGTTTTAAGCATGTAATCCCATGTTACTCAATATTTAATTTGATAATTGGACCAGTTTCCAGTAGGATTGCTTCTTTCCATCACTTTCTTATCCACTGTTTTACACTATGACCATGAGAAGAAATCTGTTAAGAACAACATAGGACTATTTACAGCTTTTACTGACCTTCCTTTAATTTCTGACTCTGTGGATGATAATCTGTCATGAACAGATTATGAACTCACTGTAAATCCCTAGTTATTATGACACGTAGAAATGGGACCTCCTTTTCTCCACTCTTCCACTTGACAAAGAAGAGGATGATAAACACACTTCTACAAAGAGCTTTTTTTTTTTTAATTCAAAAACTATTAAGAAATAGGTAAGCCATACAAAGAATTACTTAAGAGTATTCGAAAACCAGTCATAATTTCTGGTAGATATCCAACAAAGAATATAATTAGTTTATAACCAACTACAAACCAACTTGATCAGTTATTTAGAAATTTATTTGTTTAATTCAGGGAGTATACCAGAAAATGAAATGGATAAAAGTTAGTTTAAAAATTAAAATTGGGTGCTTATTGACTTTAAATGTGTTTTCTTAATAGCCAAGGTTGCTTAATTTATTCTATTCCTCTAGAAAATCCAAAAATTGAATCCTATATTAGGCCAAGCCACCAGAGAACTATACATATGGGTGGCATTTTTTATTAATTCTTACTGAATTTTTCTTTTTAGTCACATATGATCGATTGATATATATATCAATCTACATTGAAAAACTATTGTTGGATTTACCATAAAGAGGATAAGACATTATTTACTAGGTTATCCATCTTGAGCATATTGCTTGTTTTTAATGTTCTGAACACTGCAAAGCGTGTTACTGACTGTATTTCACTTCTTGCCTTGGCAGCTAGGAAGCTCAGAAACAAATGTGTGGTTCATAAGTGAATAAGAAACTATGGTGTGTATTTTTTTATCAACCTCCCCCTTGCTTAATCTTTTTTCTGTAATTGTTTTCTAGTTCATACAAAATTCCTTTCCTTGCATATTTCTATCTTGTTGCATAGCATGTGTTTATAAATGGCCTTACATACGTTTTAGAAAGAGCAAAGAGATGGAGAGATGGATACCTAATTAGAGAGAAGAGAGAAATCATGGTGTATGAGTGGATGCTAAAAGTAAGCCCTCAGTAGGATCACAGACTTTCTTCAAGTAACAAATTTGCCATTACCTAAATTAACTCTCTATCTCTCTCTATCTTGAAGCTCCTGGTTTTGACATTTCTCTGACCTGACAGCTGCTTCACTTTGTGTCCTGGCTCCTGTCTAACCTGACCTTGACTGCCCTCTGCTGTGACTACCAACACCTTGGCATGAGCACCTGGGTTCCTGGCTGTGTTCCTAATAACTAATTCACCGATTTTGGCCCAGCCATGCTATAATTATTCCCAAATTCACATATAATGTAGGCTTTTTTTTTTTTTAAATCACATTTACCTTCCAAGTTCCCCAGAAAAGTGCTTTTAGAATTTTTGGAATGCATGAACCTTTTGAGTTTTGGAGTGTCCAGTGGTGTGATTCAGGGATGAAGGATTCAGACTACTCTGAAATTAAGGCCAAGACTTAATCGAGGGAGCTACATATTCTTTAAGTGTCTGTCTCCTACCAGAGGAGACCTTGGGAGATGAGGACAAGGCAGCCCTCTACCAGGAGGCTAGAAGAGTCAAAGAGTTGAGTGAAGTCCTGCTATGAAAGCAAACTCCAACAGCTTTCTTGTTCATAATCACAGCTTTCTAAAGAGGGATCTGTAAAATCCTAAGAAGCCTTTTTAAAGCCTTGCCCTCACCAATTATCTCCTCTCACATATCTCCATTTTCCACCTCTCCACTTGCCCTTCTGCTTAACCTGATTTTCTGACATGACAGCCCCTTTCACTTTATTTCCCCTTTCACTGCCAAGCCGTGCTCACTGCCCTCAAATCCACTTACAGCTTAACTTTTGCCACTGTCTTTTGCTCCTCACCTAGCTATTTACTCTCTTCCAAAATTAGGCAGTCACCAAAGGTCTCTTAAATGTCAAATTCAACAAACATTCTTTCCATTGTATTCATCCTTTAACTACAATGTGACAGTAGTAATAATAGTAGCTACTATTTATTGAGTACTTACTATGGTGCCTGGGTGCTTTGCCATATCGTCTCTCTCTCACGGCACTCAGTAACGGAAACTATCTCAGCTAAGAGAGGTCACATAACTCATCCAAAATCACACAACCAGCCAGTGGCAGATACAGGTTCAAATCCTGGGATGTGTGTGTGGTGGACTAGAGATGGCCGCAAATTCTCTGTCACTCCCACCTTGGAGAGGGGAGTCTATTTTCCTCCCCTTGAATCTAGGCTCACCCCGTACTTCATTCTGACCTGCAGAACGTGGCAGAAGTGATGCCTGTAACTTCCACGGCTAGGCCTCACGAGAGCTGCAGCTCTGCTTTCGTAGACCGGGAAGCCAGCCGCCATGTAGGAAATCCAACTACCCGGGAGCATCTGCTGTGCGGAAGTCAGGTGGGGAGAGGCAGAGGAGGCCACAAGGAATGGGGAGCGAGGGGAGAGGGACCTCCTAGCCCAGTCAACTGCTAGCTGAATGCAGCAGCCAAGTTAATGCTCCAGCTAATTCTCACCACGTGAAGCAGAAAAACCCTCTATCTAAGCCCGGCTGAATTCCTGACTCACAGAAACTTGATAAACCATTAGTTGTTTAAGCCACTAAACATTTGCAGCCACTAAGTGTTAGGGTTGTTTGTTATGCAGCAATAAATAACCAAAAAAGTGTAATTCTAAAAGCCTATGTCACTTGGCCTCATTTTTACTGTCACCTCCTTACTTTCAGCAAACCAATTTATCCTTCTATATTTTCAAACGTAAATATCATACAACTATCCTGTTACCTCAAAATCATTTTTTTATTTTAAAAAATTCTGAGCACATGGTATGCATAGAATTTGGTGTATGACAGATATAAAGATTGAGGAAGTTGTAGTCAGAGAGATAAAGGCCTCACATTACACTCAGAGAGACAATTAAATACACAAATGGCCCCAATACACACAGGAGCGAGCAAAGAGTGAGCCAGAGTGAAAATCCAACATGCAAAAGCCCAGGTTCAGAGTTCTGACTGGGACCCCCACATTTATAGGGAGGGTTCAGTACGCAGTCAGGGAAGCGTACTCACTGGACTGTAGAGAAGGATCGACCTTGGTTTCTACCTGGCCTACAGACGCCGCCCCACAAGAGGTCAGCAGGTCTTGACATTGCCACCTCTGCTGCCCCTCCCCTTCCCTCTGCCACGTGCTGACTTGGCTTGGCCCCTGGTACAGCCTCCACGTGCTCCCCTTTCCCCTTCCTCCCATTTCCCCCAATTCACCCTTACTCGGTCTCTGGAGGTATCTTACTAAAAAGCAGGTGGAATTCTTGTCATTGTTCTCCTCCAAAAGAGCTAATGGCTTCCATTTCTGGGGAGTCCCCACAGACTGGTCCACATGGCCGTCCAGACCTTTGGCACTCTGTCCGCAAGGTAATTTTCTAGTCCCATCTCTCATCCCTGCCACTCTGGACCTGGACCTCTTGGGCACTGCTTTCCCTTTGCTCGTACCCTCGCTTTGGTTCTGAAGTATCACCTCATCCCACAGGCCTTACAGCTCTCTCTCTGCCGTTATCTCCTACACCTCTCTCCCTTTCTCGCATTTGCTCCAGCGGCCTTGGCTTCCCTGCCATTCCTATCACCTCCTTCCCACCTCAGGGCCTTTGCCTTTCCTTTTTCCCTGGGCGTGGCTTCCTCCCTCCCTCCTTTTAGACTCTTTCGCTTATCAGAAAGGCCTTCTCTCAGCTCCTTATATAATAGTAAATCCCATCCCAGCTGGTACTATTTTCTTATACTACTTTATTTTCTTCAGTCAGGTACCTATCACCACTTAGTATATTATATATTTCGTTTATTATTTCTCACCGCCTCTAAAACAAAACTCCCCATGAGGACAGGGAATTGTTTTGTTCGCTGCTGTACCTGATACAGTGCCTGACCACAATATATGCTTGATAAATATTTACAATGATTGAATAAACTAATTCCAAGCAGCAACTTACAGTCCATTGTAAGTAGGTCGCTGCTCTCACTCATGCTCCTAAAGGACGGAGACAGTTTTAATTAGGAAGCTCTTACATTTTGCCAAACTCATTTGGCAAATTTTTTACCCTTGGCTAATTTTTTTCTTCCTTGCAATTTTGTGTCAAGTGCTTAATTTTCTTCAACCTCTTTCCACTTGAAGAACATATCATTATCAAGCCAATAAACTGCTTCTTTATTGATATACATATTTAGTTACAGTTGGTTATTTTCTTTTTCCTTTTTAACAGACACAGAAGTGCCAACATGTAAACTTTGGGAAGGCAGTGAAGGGTGGAGCCAGAAGGAGACTACGATCTCCAGGGAAGTTCATTATCATCAAGGCAAAGGTGCAACACCCTTTGAGTTTGTTCCTTTGAAGTCATTGGAAGAATGGTGAGCTGTGCCAGACAGAGTAGGACCAACACCAAACCTAGTGATAAAGGGGACGGGCCAATTTCCCTATATTCATCTCTCCTGGCCTTGAGGTTGAACTTAGATGTGAGGATGTGTGGACTCAGCCATGTATCTCTTTTAATTAGCCATATCATCTGGGGAAACTCACTTCCAGTCTCTGGACTTCTTTTCCTCTGCTAACAGCTGCATTGGATTATATCAGCGTTTGTACGCCTTTTTGAGTTCTGGACCCCTTTCAGAGCTATGGACCATTATATTAGTTTCTAAAGACTGCCAAAACAAAGTACCACAAACTAGATGGCTTAGAACAAAAATTTGTCTCACAATTCTGGATGCTAGAAGTCCAAAGTCAAGGTGGCAGTGGGGCCATGCACCCTCTGAAACCTGGAGGGAAAAGATTCTTCCTTGCCTCTTCTAACGTCTGGTACCCCAGGTGTCCCTTGACTTGGCAGCATAACTGCAATCTTCACACAGTGTTCTTCCTATGTCTCAGATTGTCTTCTTTCTGTATGTGTCTGCCTCTGTGTCCTAATTAACCTAACTCCTTTTAATGAGGACACCAACCATTTTGGATTAGGGCCCACCATAATGACCACATTTTAACTCAGTTACCTCTGTCAAGACCCTATTTCCAAACAAGGTCACATCCTGAGGTGCTGGGGTTAGGACTTCAACATGTCTTTTTTGAGGAACACAGTTCAGCCCATAACAACCATCTTCCTAAGAATGGTCCATTTTGCATTCATTTTGGGGGAGTTTACAGACCCCTTCAGGTTTCTTCCCTGCCACTTATTAGCTTTTATTAACTGTGTGTCTTGGAGCAAAGCGTAATTCTTTTGAGCCCTGAATCCTCAATTCTAAAACGACTTATCAGAGTGTAGTGAGATTCAAGAAATTATGTATAATATAGTAGATGTAAACTGTGATGGGACAACAATTATAAAAGAACTATTTACATTTGCTGAACTAGGGCACAAAGCTACTGGTTTAGACCAGTGGTCTCCCAATTTTTTTGACTGCACACTTTATTGGTAAGAAATTCTGAGTGCACCCTTGAATGACAATTTCTTTTCAATTATGTACAAGTGTTACTAGATTTAAAAATTAATAAGATTAAATAAATAATATGTTTTTGTAACAGTATCCCAAAATGTTCTGTGGTTAGAGTGTAGAGGTTCGACGGTCTCATACGAATAACTTCCTGCACAATGTATACTATGGAAGAGGTTCATCATTAGCAGTTGTGATTACAAATCCATTGTTCAGATGCTCTTCATGGTAATTCTGAATCTTTCAAAATGATTTCTTCGAAGATCTGATTATGTAGTCATTGTTTTTAACCTCATGAGGCTAACAAAGAGCTTGTCCTAGGAGAAGTGTCCTCATCTCAGGCATTTTCTGCTGCTAACTTGTGCTTGCATTAGTAGAATTAGATTCTACAGGTTTCTTTGTGGAAATCTTTTAAAGCCACTGTCACTTTGTGAAGTTATTTTTAGTTGAAACAATGGCATTTGCCATGTAACCACTTAATGAGGCACTCTTTAAATTAAGGGCTTTCCAGTACTCTAAAATTGAACCCATGAGTGGGGCATCCTCAGCCCCTTGGCTGCAGAGTTCCCTGTGATTCATCTATAGATCAAGCCAGACAGGACCATCCAACTTTTGGACTGAGTGAAGGCACAAATATCAGCATTTATACTTGGTAATAGGAGAGTATAATTTGTTTCTTATGTTTTAGATTAAAAATCCAGAGGTATAGAAATCCTAATATTTTCTCTCTTCCCCCCACCCCAATGTATTGCTTTGTTTCCTCTCATTCTGGAGACACCCTGGAACAGTCAGTGCCTCTCCTTTATTCCTAGACTCCCTCAAGTGTAGGTTGACATGAATGAGAGTAACTATAAAGTAACTGATGAGGCCAAAAAGGGTTAAGTTCGAAACAGGAAAAGTATGGAGGAAGGTGAAAAGGGTGGCGTGGATTTGTTTCTTCTCTGTCTCCTTGGACTAATTAAAAAGAATGAGAATAAAAATAGAAGAGCCTGTTTTTCTAGAGGGATTTGATGCTGCTCTGTCAAGAGAGGACGGCCAGAAAATGACCAAACTGGAGAGACACTGGGCGCAAGAAGAGTTGTTCAGAGACCCGAGTGACAGAGTGTGGCTCAGAGCTCAGGAGAGGGGCTACTTTCCTTCTTTTGGGTGGAACTCAGTATTTCAGCATCCTGAGACTGAAGCTCTGGGAGTAAGCAATAGATGTGGGCAAAGAAGAGCCAGACAGTAGAGAAATAAGAGGGCAGAGGCCATACAATAATGGTAGCTCAAAATGGCTGTGGGCACAAATGGAGGACACCCTTAAAATTTCTAAGAATTCCTAGACAGTATTTTGGGAAGTATTGTAGGCAGAATAATGGACCCCCAAAATATCCATCTCTGAATCCCCAGAATCTATGAATATGTTAGATTACATGGCAAAGGAGAATTAAGGTTGCAGATAAAATCGTAGTTGCCAATCAGCTTACCTTAAAATAGGAAGATGACCCTATGGGGGCTATCAGGGTTGGCTCAGTGTAATCAGTGTCTTTAAATGAGGAAGAAGAAGGAAGAAGAGTCAAAGTGATGCAATGTGAGAAAGGCTTGACTAGCCATTGCCAGCTTCAAAGATCGAGGAAGGGGTCATGAGCCAAGGAATATGGGCAGCCTATGGCAACTGGAAAAGGCAAGAAAATAGATTTTCCCTTGGCATCTACAGAATAGAACTCAGCCCTGATGACTCCTTAATTTACCTAGTGAGGCCATTTCTGACCCCTGACTTTCAGGACTATAAGGTAATAAATTTATGCACGAAGCCTGCCGGAAGTCATTGCCCACATCCCATGACTGGGAAGAAGCATGAGGCTGGGATGCCCATCTGCTTTCTGTGAAGGTGTGAAGTCCCTTTGGGATACAGGAAGCAGATGGTGCTGCTCCTTGGATCATGCTCCACAGGACTTGGTCCTGCCCAGATGGATACCTGGAACTTGAAAATCTTTACCCTCCTCACAGCACCTGTCACAGACGGGCCACCACAGCTATGTCTCAATGCCCCAAGTTCTACCTCAAGTTCTACCTCCATTATTTAGTCTCCTTTGTTCTGAATGAAAAGATCCATCTCCTTTCATTCTGCACTCCATTCCAGAAGTCCTGAGTCTGGCAGGAATTTGAAGAAGAAATGCAGAGCTCCATGCTGAACACTATGGAAAAGATGGGCTCTTCCCTGCCCAGGCAGGTCTGGATGGGGAAGCAAGTTCTTGGCTCAGCAGTCTGGAGCAAGGGAGGAGAAAAACTCTCATGTACTTCCCACTTCCTATCTAGAAGTAGGCTGAGTCTTGCTAGGCACACAATGTAAGACTGACCCCTTTGGGATACAGGTGGCTTAAAACAATAAAAATTCATTCTCTCACAGCTAGGGAGGCTAGAAGTCCAAAAGAGAGTGTCAGTAAAGCCATGCTTCACTGAAGCCTTCTAGGGGAAACTCCTTTCTTGCTTCTTCCACATCTAGTGGCCAAGGTGTTCCTTGGCTTATGGCAGTGTGGCCATCTTCCTGTGTGTCTCTGTCTCCATATGTCTCTTTCTGTGTGTGTCTATGTCTAAATGCCCTCTTTTTATGGAGACACCAGTCATATTGGATTAAAGGCCCACTCTGCCTCATCTTGACCTAGTTAATCACATCTGCAATGCCCTTATTCCGAATAAGATCACAATCTGAGGTACTGAGGGGTTAAGAATTCAACATATCTTTTTGTGAGGGCAGGACCACAGTTCAACTCCAAACAGCCATTATTGGCTATTCTGCTGGAATCCTTTTCTCTGCTTTTATATTCTTCATAATGTGCAGTATCATCTCTCATTTCTCAATTCTCAACCATCAGGTAGGGATGGGAAAGGCAGGAGCCAGAATTTCCAGGGAAGACTCTGTAGTTTTAAATACAAATAAACAAACAATGGTCTGATAGCTGCACTTAAAATCATCTGGGAGAACTTTAAAATATAAAGTAAGATGCATATTATTACAAACATTTATTTGTAAAATTAATTATGTATTTATATAAATGTTGACTTGACTCCAGACCAATTATACTGAAATTGGCGGGGGGGGGGGTGAGTGTTGGACATTCCCCAGGAATGGATATTTTTAAAGCTCCCAGGGGATTCTAAACTCTAGTACTCTAGTTAGGACTAAGGACCCCTGTGCTGGGTGAGACTCACTGCTGTAGAATGTGGCCCCAGCCCTGCAGTTGGTGACTACTGACATTCCTCTCTATTAGCACCCATAGAATGTTGGGAGGATGCTGAAGAAAACAGTTTGCATAGGCCCTGTCATCTGAGTGCAAAACATGCTGCTTAAGGATGGTGCCATTTTTGCCCCTCTGAGAGGTGAAATGACAGACTGGTGACAGAGCAGGAGTAGAATCAGCTCCTGAATCCCATTGTTAAATGAAATGTGAGCTTCAGGCCTGTTTAAGAGTTCTGCCAGGGTAAGACTCTCTTGTGACAGTTTGAATATGATGCCCAGAATGAATCCAGGGACAGAGCCAATGTCAGGGTGGGGTGGTATTTGCTCTATCAAAGCCCATGTTAACCATGTAGGAATGTCTTACTGTTCGACTCCCAATGGGCTTGCAGCCAAAATTAAATCCACTTTTTCCCCTGTGGGTTACTAAGCCATGGCTCTCTCAGCCTGTAAAGCTCACCAAGATTTTTGAGCCTATTTGCTTGTAAGAGATTCCCACTATCTTGCCAACTGAGATTTTTTGGTCTTCCAAGTCTGTCATCCAGCATAACAGCTACCCCTTCCATGATTGTGACCAAAAGACTACCAACAGCCTCCAACTCATTACACATTTTAAAACATCAGCAGGCAGGATGGTCAGCAGAACCCTGCCCAAGACCTCAAGGACTTCTCTGCCACATGGACACTGATGCCATTATCGGGCATTCCTTAATACAGTCCTTCTGGGTTATGATCCATCACTGTTACCATTCTCCATTTTTTGTTTCTCCATCTTGGCCACAAAGACATCACAACAAATTTTACCTAAGGGCAAAATTCCAAACACATTATATCTAAAACGGTCCCCCCTTGTACCAGTCTTGCAATAACACCAAACGAGAACATAAGTTCAACGTGTGATACTGCACATTATGATTCTAGAATTTAGAATCCCCATGCTAATTCAGTGATCACAGCCTTTCTTCTAAGAATTCATATACTATTCAAAGAGAGAGAGAAAGAAAGAAAGAATTATAGTAATTAGCTCAAGATGAAAGTCAAGCTCACCAAAGGATGGTTTGTAGATTCTGTCTTCCTCCTTTTTATGAAGAATTGGAGCACATTCTCTATTTCCTACTCTTCTAACACTCTTCCTGTTCTCCAGAATTCTTCCAAGATCACTGACAGTGATCCGCAGTCTCATCTGTATTTTCTCTCAGTACCTGAGGTATCACTCCTCCCAGCCAAGAAACCTGAACTCATCTGGAACAACCTAGTGCTCTCCTTACAATCCCCTCACCTGGCTTGGGTTTCTGTCATGCTTTGCCAATGTTTTTAGCCTTTCCAAGCTGGACTGGAAAAAAAAAATCATTCTCTTTGGTGGAGAAAATGGGACCCAGTCTTGAGTCAGTGCCCTCTGTCTAATTCTCCTACTACTCTCCCTTTACCTGGGGACGAGTAGTTCCCAGAACTCCTTGTACCTATCAAGCAAGCTGAGGAGAACCTGTAGAGCAGGAGTCCCCAAACCCCAGGCTGCAGGCCAGTACCGGTCTGTGGCCTGTTTGGAACCAGGCCACACGGCAGGAAGTGAGCAGCGGGCCAGCCAGCGAAGCTTCATTTGTATTTGCAGCCCAGGCTAGCGTCTCCACTTCAGCTCCACCTCTGATCATGAGGCATTAAATTCTCACAGGAGCAGCAGTCCCTGGTGTCAAAAAGGCTGTGGACCACTACAGAAGGAGGCAGCCAAGTGCCCATCACACAACTCTTCTACCAAGCAGAGGTGGAATTGATGGGAAGGAACAGCACCGCAGCCTCAGTTGTCTTCCGAGGACGGCGGCATCACCACCCATTGTAGAGATAGATAATGGGCGTGGGACTAAGGCCAGCTCTGCCTCCCAATGCTCAGTGTCTGTCATCACATTCATAAGTATGTTTGGGGGCAGGAGGAGGAATGAACTCATCTCTTAGAAGTATGCGTTAACGAAGAAGTCGTGACAATATTCATAGCAGAGTCCTTCAGACAGGCACAGTGGAAGTATTCAGGATTGATTGAAAAATCGGTCTTTATTCTCTCTCAATTCCCAATACAATCATCAATCAATCCATTAACTAAAATTTCAAATGATTGATCTCGTGGGTGGCTTTTTTGAATGGCAGCTATAAGGGAAAGTAAATTCCTTACAATACAAATATGCCCTTGAGGTTTGTTCTTTGGTAGCACCTAGCAGAAATCGAAAGCTTATTGTGCACTGTTCTGAGCACTTTACATTTATTAACTGCTCACAAGAACTCTCTGAGGCTGATACTATTCACACCTCCTTTTATAGAGGGGGAAATAAGGCGCAGAGACATTAAGTAACTTGGTCGTGTTCATACAGCTTAAAGGTAGTACAGCTGGTATGTGAACCTGTGCAGACCAACCGTAGAATGCTATGATAAATTGCTGGCAAAAAGGGTCCAATTTTCTACCTCTTTTTGTATCTATGCTTGGAACCCTGTCACCAATGTGAGAACAGCCCTGGCTTGCTCCTGGAGGATGAGAAACCACACAGAGCAGAGCCAAGTAATCTGAGCTAAGATCATCCTAGACCGGCCATCCCCCAGCCAAATCCGCAGCTGATCACAGATACATAAGTAAGCCTCGCCAAGATCCATAGAACCACTCTGAAAACCCATAGACTCGTGAGAAATAACAAATGATTGTTGTTTTAAGCAACTATGTTCGGGGGTGGTTTGTTACAGACCAGTATATACAAGCACTGACACAAACACCAGTGTTTGACTACTGTGCTACATTTTCTTTCCGGTAACATTGGCTTTATCTGGCTTTAGGATTCTCCAGGAACATACAGCTCCAATTGTCAGAGCCTTCTTCCAGAATACCACCTTATCTCTCTTCATCCTTGTGTTGCCCCTGCCCTTCCACTATGCCAACCCATGAAGGCAGCTTATAACTTATTCCTCACTTTCATTCCCTAGTTTTCTCTAGAGGCAGAGGAAACTAGGGTGCCCCAAACCCTTGGGTAGTGTTTTGAGCTCTGTTTCCTTGATTACTCTCTTTGCCCATCTCTTCATCATTTAGGAGCTAAATTGAAATTAACCAGAGTGAGTGGTGCCAAAATAATGAAATCAAGGTAACAAGAGAGAAAGCACCAAGAATGCCGTAAGTCAACAGGAATAGGAATCATTCTCTGGCCTTTCCCTTCTCTTGGGGTGGGGGCTTCTTACTCCACACGGATCCCTGAAGGCATGCTCCTGCTTTGTCACCCGATCCCCAGATTAAACCTTGAAAAGCTAAACTCTCCCTGCCTGCCAAAATTCAGGGGGGGCAGCAAGCTGCACCTCCACAGGAACTAACAGCCCCAGCTGCTCGACTCAAATTAAAAGAGTTTGGAAACATGTTCCACAGAGTGGAAACCTTCTGGGGCATTTCTGCCAGCTGCCTCCAGCTATTGTGTTCCCAAGGAAATGGAGAGGATACCCCAAGGGGGAGGGGGGCAAGCTCAAGGCATCCTGAGGAACAGGGAGCACTATCCATAAAGATGGGACCAGAAATCTCCCAAAGAAAGAAAAAGACTCATAAAAGACTACTGTTTTCCTATTGGAGTGTTCCAAAACTTTTTTTTTTCTTTTTTGCTATTAGGCACTCAGTATATGCTAAATGATGCTAATTCTTTAGCTCTTCTTGCTTTATGAGTGAAGCTGGGACTGTGAGGGTTAGTTGCTCAAAGGGCCAATAGCTAAATGACCTGGGTTGGTGAAGAGAAACCAGAATTCCCGGGGCAGATCCAGTCTTACTGTGCCATTAAACACCAACCCCCCCTTACTCATTACACTTCAAACAATAGTTTAGTTTTAATTTCTTTTCCTTATATTTCACAGCCCTCAGGGAAAATGTCCTGTGACAATTCTGTAATAGTAAAACAATTACTGGTGACTCAGGGCTCCCTGCTGTCTCTGCATCCTCGCGCTGAGGAGCAGCCTCCCCATGTGGGAGCAACGTGGTTCGTGAATTAGGAAAGTCAAAATAAAATGAATCTTTATCTTTACAAAATGATAGAAATCAGGAGAAATTTGACGAAAATTCAGCACAAGGATTCTCTTTCAGAACAAGAGTTAACTGTAGGCATTGAGACTCTGAGGAAACCCTTTATACAGACTCACAATGTTTCAAGTGATGTTTTACCTTTTCTGAGCCCCACTTTGTCCAGGTAGCCCAAGAGTATCCTTTCATATTTTTCCTTTTTACTCCTTTTTTGCTATCTAACTTCTGCCAGTTTCATCTTTGCTAATGAATGGAGGAAGAGACAGTAAAACTATGTTCTCCTTGAGAGAGAAAACAAAAAACAAAAAACAAAAAAAAACCCTGCCTTATTTGTCTTAAACTCAAGCACTCGACCCAAGTCTAACAGAGTAAACAAAGTCAGAGATCTCCAAGGTTAAAGGGCACAGGCATCCCCAAATTTCCAGCAGACTGTGTTTTAAAACACTTGAATAAATGGGTAGTTTAGAGAATGGAAAGTATTTTTTCCCATAAGTGTAGTCCTCAGACTCAAACTTCAAACTTGGCCACAGGAGTCTAATAATGCACCCAAAGCAAGGACTTCAGGCATTATATAACCTCCTCCTAAATAACTATTTAAAATAGTTTCCATGAGAAAAAGCATTCCAACTCAGGATGCCAGAAACAGATTTCCATTTACTCCAGAACCAAAGGGAGCTTTTTCTACTGGAAAAAAAATAGAGAGACGGAAGACGAAGGGGGAGGAGATGCTGGCTTTACCAGAAATAGCCCTGACATGGCACGTGCAGGTTTTGCAAATGGGGGGGGATAAGACAAAAACTTCCATGTACCAATAATAATAACTTGAAATGCCTCCCTGCTTTTACATAACATGTTCTGCAATTCTTTAGTTCAAACACTTATCTTAAGTGTTCTAAATTAGGAACCAAAAGGCAGCTGCTTAAAGGGGAGTCTGGAAAAAGGAAGGCTTTCTGGTTTGGGGGCCATAAACCAATGAGCAAAGAAGGGCTGTGTTCACCTATGATAACACTCTTCACTTCTGTTCTTCAGTTCCTTGACTGACGCAGTCTTTGATGCTAATAAAATTCTAACTTTCAGGTTTACACCGTCAGTTCAAAATTGGGAGCAGGGATAAGGATGCTAAATTGTAAGCTTCTTAAAGGCCAGGTTGTCCTATTCATTTCTATATACTTCAGATCCCTTGGAGCTCAATTCATAATTCACTGATAAGAAAAATAAAATTTAAGGAAGGGCTTTGATTTTTCAATATAGTTGCAAAACATGTGAGCGTTGGAGTCAAACTTTTCAGATTCAAATCACTTTTTCTGGATAAGTGCATGACCAAGGACTTTCTCCCTGGACTTCCAGTTTTCTCCTCTAGAAAAATGATGGCAACAGTACCTCACATTGTCACTGTGGGCATCGTGTTCATTTATATTTGTGAAACACATAGCAACATGCCCGCCACATAGTTAGCACTCGATAAACTTATTATTATTTTCTGCATTATCATCTAGCTAATTGTCCTATTTTGCACCCGAAATAGTTTCTCAGAGATTTTGGTAAACAAGAAAGTTGGTTAGTACAGTGGGTTGAATTGCAGCCTCCAAAAGATATGTCCACTTGGAAGCTGAGACTGTGACCTCATTAGGAATAAAGGTCTTCTGCAGATGTAATTAAGATAAGTATCTTGAAATGAGATCGTCCTGGATTAGGAAAGGCCCTCAATCCCATGACATGTGTTCTTATTGGGCAAGGCAGAAAAGAAGACACAGTGAGACATGGAAGAAAGCCCATGAAAATGCAGGCAGGGATTGGAGTTATGCTGCCCCAAATAAGGAACACCAGAAGCTACTAGAACCTGGAAGGGACAAAGAAAGACTCTCCTCTAGAGCCTTCGGAAGGAGCATGGCTCTGCCAATCTTAATTTTGGATTTCTGGCCTCTAGAACTGTGAGAGGATAAGCTTCTGTTGTTTTCAGCCACAGAGTTGGTGGTAAGTTGCTGTGGCAGCCCCAGGAAACTAATATAGTTGGGTACAGTTTGGAACAGCCTAAATTTGGTGAGGAAAACAAGCCCAAGTGCGAATCGGTAATCCTCACGAGTTCTCCTTTGCTCGAATGTGCACTGCAGGGAAACTTCTCTTTAGAAAGAAAAAGTCACTGGCTTCAGGGACTGGAATGTTCAGACCATTCTGTCTCACTCAATTCCAGCCAAGGACATTTCTGATGGGAATCTTGAAAACATTCTGCATTTTCCCACAGGAATGAAGTGAAAGTACTCCATGTGTAGTAAGACACTGAACAGAGTTAGCCACTCTCTGGCCCCAAATTAATGGGCAGGCAACACAGCTCACAGTCTTTGTCCAATAAACACACCCACACTAGTCCCCACTGCCCTCCTGACCCCCATCTGTGGAGTCATAATAGGTCATTAGCCAATGATTCCAAGTTAAGAAAAGATACCTGGTTGCCAGGAGACCAACATAACTGTATATTTCTCCTAACTCTATGGGTTCTTGCAATTGTATCTATAAAACAGATCTCCTTTTAAGCGAAAAATATATCCAAGTCATCTTTAAGATCATGCTAAGACTTTGGAATTTTAAAGGAGTCCTTAGGAGAGTCATGAGAGAGATGTTGCCGAAACACTGACACCCAGAGAACTGGTATTCATTCTTTTCCTCCTGGAGAAAAATAGCAGCAGACACGGTAGTGACTGTCAGGAGTGACTTTTTTGGAGCAAAGGCATTAGACAAGATGACACATGCTGACAAGTTCAGTAAATAGTGGGTACTCTGCCAATCAGCAGATAATTTCTGTGTGTTTGCAATGTAGGAAAGATTGTGAGCCACACAGCATTTCAAAGACAGGTCATGACTACCCCATGTGTCATCTTCTTGTGAAGGTCACAAGAAAGGAGAAGGTGGGTAGAAGCAGAGAGGGGAAGAGCAAGGAGATCCGTGTGCAGACAAATCTACCACATCCAGGCGAGTCTCTCAGGCGGGGCATTCCCAGGGAACCTGTGTAATCACCTGCCTTGCTGACATCTGAGGCTCTCGCCTCACCTATAATTGGCACATTATTAATTCGTACGTAAGTCCTTTATAACTTGTGAAAGTCACTTCTTCCCTGACTCAGCAACGGTTTCTTTTTTTTCTTCCATTACTTGGTAATTTATTCAGTTTATTTCCAGTAAGGAAAGGGTTATAGGGAAGAAGTAAGTGAGAAAGTCCAGAGGAAGAAGTCATACACAGTATTCTGGATCTCAGAGTACTCCAAAGCAGACGTCACTTTTAATCGAAGAGAATTACAGAACACTGAAAACACTCATAACCAAATAGAAAACAACAACAACAACAACAACAACAACAACAACAAAACCTGGAGCCAAACAGATTTAAAGGATTTTTGGCATTATTTGTCATTAGCATTTCTCCATTAGGAAAGAAAATACTAAGAGGGAATGAGAGAAAGAGGCAGAGATTGAGATCCCTCATGAAATTTACACACAGGTAAATAATTTGAGTGCTTATTTAAAATATGCAGATGTTTAATTTCTCCACTCTTCATCAAGAGCTTTTCTGAGAAAAGAATACATTTTTAGCACTCAAAATTAAGACAGCACACACAACACACACACACAGGCAATCCACAACCCTTTATAAGAGAACTACATGATTCTAATTGACAGGGTAATCTTCAAGTAAATAACTTGATGAGCATAAAAAGCTGGGCAGTATATGCAAATTCGCTACATTAAAGAGAGAGAGAGAGTGAGAGAGAGAGAGAGAGAGAGAGAGAGAGAGAGAGACCGACCTCCATCTTTCCTGCCCAGGAATGTCAACTTGGCTGTTAAGGTTGTGACAAGGGCAAGTGTCGAGCATGCTTAATTGCACTGAGGATCTGTTGACCGATTATTGTTGACATTCCCTAGTTCAATCTGATTCATCATGTGCACAGGAATCAAAAAAAGACGGTAAAAGGCCAGGAAGTTACACTATAAGGAAAAGCTTCCACCTTCATCAGAATAAGGATCCTTGTCACCACTAAGATCTTTTAATAACAATTGTCCCAGTGGGGGGCTTTGTTATTTGTGTTTCAGATCTGGAAGCTTCTCCTAAAATGGAAAAAGTGATAGGAGTGAGAGTATAGAGATTATTAGAGATCAGGGGCTTGACTGGACACAGAAGCAAGCTAACAGGAGTTATTGGAGATGAAAGGTCTATTTAAACTACACACACACATGCATACACACATGCACACACATGCACACATATACAACTTCTAAGCAGCCTCACATTTATCACCATATGAAATTTTTGGACAATTGGTCTGTACACAAACACATACTAAAAAAAGGAAAGAAATTAACAAATATACCCAAGTAGATGACCTCTTATCAAAAGTATATATTTTGCTAATCAGAAGCCATGACTTAATTCTGATATTTGTGAAACTATGTGGCCCTGGTAAATAAATGGTGAAGAGTAAAGCATACGTAAAAATTCAAAGCACACACACAAATTATCCCAGACATAATTTCTTATTTTCTGACATATTATTATATACAATACTGTTTTGTGGTCCTGCGTTTTACATCTTTCTGAACCTTCACCAGACTATTAATTTAAAAAGCCGGGAGCTTTGTCTGCTCTAACCACCCTGACCTGATTTTGTACTTCGGAAAAGGCAAAAAAAGGCCAACTCTGACTTGAGTGGGAATCATTTTTGGAATAATGGTGGGTGGTTGTTCACATCTGGATTAGGCATAAAACGATAACATTATGATGATGAACGCCACAGAGCCTCATCTGCATATAAATAGACCTAATCAGAAATGCAAATTGCAATCAGGAGAAATTTTTAAAGGCTGTGATAGCTGTATGATTGTGCAGATAAGGAAAGGTTAACGCTTGGATTGTCAAAGTGGTTAAACAGGGCCCCCAGCAGCGGGCCTAGAGCCTTCCTTTCAAAGAGAAATGTGGAAGGCACAAATCTCTTAACCTGCAGCCTGGCTGGGAGGGAGCTGCCTGATAGATTCTCCAGCTGGCCAAACATCAGCCCGATTCTGCTGAAAGACAAACAATAAACCTCTTGTACAAACCCCTACTGAAAACGTACAATAGAAAATATACTAGCATTTAAACACTCTCGGAACAGATCTCTTTCAGTACAATTTCCCATTGAAACAGAAATTAAGGGATGGAGAGACTGTCATATGACTGATGTGACATTTTTATGATCTTTTTATGTGCTAGTCTGAGTGGATACAAAAATATGATACACAATTTTTTTACCCCCAAATTTTCCTGAATACTCCAGATTCAAACTGGGGGTGAGAGGAGGACTATATATGATTATATAGTTAATAACAAAACAGTTTTTAGACAGATTACTTAATCCAAAATTGCATTTGCAGTCTTCTTGTGCAAAGCACCAAATATGGACATCTCAAAAAACGGAGTGCGTACTGACAACACGCAATTGTTAGAGTCCAGTTATTCCTTGGGTTGCATTATCTTTCAGGAACATCCTCTACATCCCTTCTTCGTTTTCCCCCACGAAAGGAAACACTGTATATTTTACAATCAAGCTTTCACAGATTTGTAGAGAAATTGCTTACGAACTATTTATTATCCCGCTAATGAAACGCTTTCACAAAGAACTAACGAGCCAAGAGCGCCATCTTGTGTCCTACCTTGGAATCTTAAAGAGTGTTTTCACAGGATGCATGTCAAAGAGGGGAGGGTCTCCATCCCCCAGTTCAATAGCTGTAATCCCCAGGGACCAGACGTCACAGCGCGCGTCATAGGAAGAGTCATACTGCTGCTGCCACAAGCGATGACCTACCAAAGAAAAGCAGCACACAACGCATAAACCCACTGCCTCCTCAGATGTCCTAAAGGGCCTTTGGCCAATATTAGCCCCCTTCTCAGTTCCCTTGGCTAAGCTTATTGAATTCCTGTAATAATAACGTGGTTTTCTAAGCCTTATCTGTGTATGATTGTTTTATCATCTGATATGTTCATTAACTTTTAAAAATGTGTCAATTCAGTTCAGTAAACATGCATTGAAACCCTCTAGGTACCAAGAACAGTGCAAGAAGAGGCACAGGGGTGAATACCTCACGGTGCCCACCCTGGCATCAAGGAAAGGCTTTGTCTGCATCCTTCACCTCATTACCAGCTGCTGAGTTCAACAGCAAGGAACAGTTGGTCTCAAACATGCTTGTCTCCTGCACAAAATCCCCAGGAGTGTGGCCAATTGAGCAGAAGGATATTGGAAGACTGATGTAATCAGCATAAAACAGGGACCATTCCCTTCCATTCCTTTTTCTAAGAACTTTTGCCTCCACCTCAAATCCCAACAACTGGTTTGTATTTCAGCAGCAGCTGCCATTTTCAGTTATTTGCCTGACTGGGTACAAGAACCAGAAAATGCCCCTGGGCTTGTCATTGGTGCAGGGAGCATGGAACCTTTGGAAATCTTTATCAACTTTTGAGTCGGACAGGAAAAGCCACTCCACTCAGACTTTGGTGGCTATCACAATGGGATTGGGAGAAGGCAGGGGTGAGCCGGAGGATATGGAGGGACAGGTGCCCCTATTTGACCTGAAATCTGCCTCTATAACCAAGGATATTAAGTTTGAGATGCCTATGAGACTTCCAAATGAAGAGATCGTTTTAGTCATCTCACGAGACTGGTAGTGGACATCTGACTTGGAGAATTTTGACCTTGAGAATAAATGTGTGTGGTTTTAAACCACAAAATGTGTGATATTGTTATGGCAGTAACAGAAAACTAGCACACCTGCTCTCTGCCAGACCCAGTTAATTGGACTTGCAAAGCCAGGCTAATGTGCCTAACACGTCAGAGACCTGGTGCTCTTATTCCTATAATTGCTCCTACCCTTCTGTTCTGGTTTCTGAACTGAAGAATGTTTCTCCATGTACCCATGTCCTTGGCCTGATCCCAGCCCCATCCTCTGAATAAACTATCCTGCCACAGAATATCCTGTCACACTTTTAACACATTATTTTCAAAAGTGCATTCAAACTAAAGTTCAAATAATTGCAATTTCAGAAGCAAATGCCATTTCATTGCCTCCTAAGCCTTAATTTCTCACTATTTTAAAGATCTCCCAGAAAAGTATTCAACACCTTCCCTTTCAGAAATGACATTTCCAAACATGCGGGACAAACATAATTTTAGACCTATCAATCAGCAAATAGCTTACCATTCCTCCTACAGTTCTGTGAGGGAAGAGAAATAAGACTATCCCAGCAAGAATACACAATGAATTTAAAGTGTCCTATAATAATTAAGTAAAGACCTATGACAACTACAAATTATCCTAAGACATGTGTACTAGCGTGTCCAATAAGAATATGGTCAAAAATGCTTGGACAGTGGGAGGACCACTTCAGGCTAAGCAAGACAATGAAAGGTGTCTAGTGCACATCACTGTTTCCAGGAAGAAACTTCCAGCCTTTATGGATGCGACACAGAAGCGATTCCAAGAACCGTCAGATGTGGATGGAGATATCCTAAGGTCTCTCAAGTTCAGTCAAGTATTCAAAACATTTATCTGGTTTAACTTCTCTTCACAGGCATTCTTCAGCTAGTCTGATAAGAAGTATCTTGGCCAAACTCTCTTCCCAAAAACTCAGTTAGAATGTACACCACATGAAAAAATTTTTAAGCCAGCCTTCCAAAAGTTGCAAAAAAATTTACTAGTAAAAATTAACAAATAATTATTCAGTACTCATGAGCCAGGCATAATATTAGGCCCTAGGGAGAGAAAGTCAAACGTATACTCAATTTAATCCTCATATCATTCTGTAAGGTAAGTGCTATGGTCACTTTTTTAGATGTGGAAACTGAAGCATAACACAGTTAAACAGCTTATCCAGAGCCCACTGCTAGTCACTGACAGGACCAGAATTTGAAGCCAGGCAGAAAAAGACAAGTAAACAAATTATTACAATATGATAAGTGCTCTAAATAATAAAGTTTATATTCAAAATGTTGCATTATCAGCTTTTGCATTCATATTAACTAAACTAGATTTTAGAGATTTTTGTCACCTAAATTCTCCTTCTCAGAGGGAGTCTCGCAGGATTGTTATCAGGAATAAATGTGTGGACGGAATTTAAAGAAGCACTCGTAGAGGATGCATCCCAGCTGAAGGTCAATGCATCCTGGAACTGGATTCCTTATCAATCCAACACCAAAGTCTGCAACTTTTTTTTTTTTTTTAGAAGAAAAAGAATCTCTTTCTCCTTAGCTCAGCATTCTCCTTGTCTCTAGGTCAAATGAAGCTGAGTTAAGAATGCTTAAATGGTCAATTGGTCTTTGGATCCCTTGCCCCAGTAGAAGAGGACCTCTCAAAGAGCAACGGAATCATGATTGTGATGCTCCCTCCACTAAGAAAAAGGAGAGAGTGGCAATAGTAAGTAGGTGCATTACTCTGGACCGGGTTCCCAGGCTCCATAAGTCATGTCAAAGGGAACGAGAGAGGTGGGTTGAGGTGGCATTGACACAGGCCCAGGACCCCAATGCCTCTCCTCTCAAACCCCTCCACCTTACCTCTACACCCCAAGGAGGAGCCATGCCAAGGCAAGTGCATCCTCTCCTTTCCCATCAGTCATAGGAGTGTAGACGATGTTGGTGGTAGTGAAATAAATGGAGGTAATAAAATAGGCGTGAGAGAGAGTTCAGGGGAAGACTTGCGGACTTGGAGATTTAATATGGGAGGTTAAGGAAACGGACACACCAAGAAGACCGATATGTTATCCTGGGTGACAGGAGAATGATGGTGCCATTTACAAACACGAGAAGTCAGAAGTCAGTTTGGTAGGTGGTATATCAAGTTCAAATTGAGTGTGAGCTCCATCCCTAACCGGTGTAGAAAAAAAATCACTTCTGCTCTAGGACCTCACTTTTTTTCCCCACATGTAGATATACTAAGAAAAGCAAAACGTGCTTTAAGACCAGAAGCAGAATATACTAAAGGATAACAATAAAATACTGTGTTTTTAGTGACTGCAAGTAGTTTTATGTTACAGTAAATGTATCTTATATTTCAGAACTCTACAGATTTCAATATTCCTATTGTTGATTGCCAACACAACTAGTCAAAATCTGTAGTTTTAATACAGATATAATTACCAGAAGCAGATACCAGGTTATATATCAGGACTTTAACAAATTGGTTTATTTATCTTAAAACCTGCTAATGAATGTCAATTTTACAAATTACTGATTCTCTAAAGTTACATTTAAAGTCCACAGCATGTTGGAGGTTGACATGAAGAGGCCGTACCTTCTGGAATGTTCCATGAGATGTGTGTGTGTGTCTATATATACATATATGTATATAGAGAGAGTCTGTGACAAAAACATTTAGTGTCCCTGGCAAAGGCTAAAAGCAAAACATTAAATGAACCAAAATAGAGTGCAATATTTGCTAATGGCCTAATGACTCCAAGAGTAAACTATTATCTCACTACATTTCAATGAGTTTCAGAGATATATAAATCCATACATACTTCTGCAGATTCACCTGTAACAATCTTCAACTCTTTGGAATGATATCCTTAAGTGTTTATACTGTTTCTGGGTTTTAATGAATACTTATAACCACTTGGCATGAATCTATCATGACCTCATCATTTCTTCTATGTTTTAAAGGTGCCGGAGCCTTGATGATCTCATTGAAGTGACCCCAGAAGTAAACAGAAGTCACCCAGGATAAGGATTATATCTTATTGTTCTTCCTTCTCTATCCTCATCAATTTATTGTACTCATCGGAGAAATGTATTGAAAAATCTTTGGATCGAAATCAGAAAATCTGAACTCCATTATTTACTGGCTGGATGCCTTTGAGCAAGTCCCTTGAAAACTTTGAGCTTCTTTAGTTATAGTGGCCTCACTTCCTAGATCTATAAAATGACAAAGTGGGAATGAATGATCCCTGCTCTCCTTTCTAGCTCTAATATTCTATGTCTTCACAGTTTCCAAATAAGTGATTTGGGGGCTGCATATCAACCAAAAGGCTAACCTCTCCATGCAAATTAGCTAGAGCAAACAGTAGATGATTCCGGGGTATGAAAAGATGCTGATTGTGATGATAATACCTCCGTTAAGAAAGATGAGCTTCAGCGACAGAGCCCCTGTTTGGACGCTGGTTAGGGGAGCATGTCCAGGTTCCTACCTTGAAATGCGAACTTAGGCTTTCCTGATACACTTAGACTACGCTGCTGCTTATTTTAGGAAGAGGAAAAACACTAACACTCGGATTACTAGCCACATCCATGCACCAGCACCCTCAGTGCCCTATGTCAATAGCTATTTCACCTGGAGGTGGGCTTGAGCCTCCCGCATGCCAGTCATTACCAACTGAGCTGCCAAAAACTTTTCTTTCTGAAGGGGATTGAAGGTAAGAAATAAGTTTTCCACTAAGAATGTAACTGGCCTTTGGAGCAAGGGCTAGCAGTCAACTTTCTTTGATTTTTAGGGCAGTTCTCTTTAGCCTTCTTCAGGGTAATGAGTTCCAAAGTTCCAGACTTTCTAAATCTGCCCCAGTCACTCTGTCTTGCCCCACAGAGGGAACGCATTCTTCCCCTCTCTTGAGGAGATTATGAGGTAAAACTGCACCCACAACTTGATAACACAACTGCTTTGACATATATCATCTCCTCGTCACCCTTGGGCACAGTAGCTGAGTTCCATTGAGGATGGCTGACCCTTTGCTCAGCAACTAGTTGGGGAATGGCAGAGAGAAAAACAACTCCAGTGGCTCTTCGACTGTGAAAAGACTTGTACCTCTGGCTGGTGTTAGAAAACCCCAGAGCCAGGCATCTTTACTTTGGTTTTGCCACCCCCTCACTGAATAACTTTAGCAAATTGTTTAATCTCCCTGCGCCTCTTCTTCCCACGCAAACCAAACAACGCTTTCTCGTGGGCCTTGTCTGAAGCACTGCCTATGGCAATGCTGGTTACCCAGCTTTTTCTATGGCACCAAAATGTTAGTAGGTAATAAGGGTCATTGATATATGGGTGATACTGAGTTTATTTACTTACTTCTTTAAAACTTTTTGCATTTTCTAAAATGTCTGTAGAGAGCATGAATTATATCTATAACAAAAAGGAGCATTTTTTCCCTTTTGGTCTTGAAAATGTACATAAATATTGAAAAATTTGCCTTAACAAGAGTGTGTTTTCTTCCTTCAGAGTCCAGGGTATTTGTTGGCCTGTGGGATTCTTCATCATCAAGTTGGCAGTTAAACGTGGTATCTTCATTATAAAACTAGGTTCCCATGAGATTCATGCAAGAAGAATTAAAGAAATTCCCTTCACAACTATATTCCTTTCTATTATAAACATAAGGCGAGGGGTAGCACTTTCACTTTCTCAGACCACAATGATGCCATAAAATGCCCCATTATTACAGTTTCATGTCAGCTTAGACCAAGAGCAGAGCTTATTGATAAAGATCCCAAGATAGGGGTGAGATACACCCTGTATCTCTTGCAGAAAGACTTGGGCTATAAGAATCTGAGAGAGCAGTCTCTTCTCATCTCAAGGTCTTCATTGTCTGAAAAGAACATCTTTATTAGACTGGATGTAAAGGGGAGAGGAAAAAACAGTCAAAATATGTTCTCTTGCATTCAGAAAACCTAGATTTCTCTAACAAGATATTTAACTGAAACCATTTATCAAATTATATATCAAAGAACTGCTGAGCTGAAGTCTTTTTCAATAACATGACTGTAATCAATACTTTCAAGCAAATAATATTACAGTAGCACTATTTACAATAAGGAAAAATCTGTTTTGCTCTTATAAAAAATAATTCACCCAACTTAAAAAACAATGAATGTTATTCAGACTATTTCATTTTCCACTAACATTTAAAAATGTCAAAAATACAGGTTTGCCTTATATGTCCTGATTTCTCACCTTATTAGAATTAATTGTGTGATTCAAAATTAACCAAAGGCCAAGATTAAAATTTCACTCAAGTACACAGCAAAGTGCTGTTATCTCAAGAGCTAAATTCAGCCTAAAAAGAGGATAGGCAAATAGACCTAAAGCTATTAATCCTTGGCTGACCTTGAGCCTGAAAATGCAGTCCCTAGACTGGCAAATAAGATAGGCTGTAAGGTAGAAAGGCAAATAGAATTCTTAATTTTGCTTAAGCAATTCATGCAGCATAATTGATAAATGCTACTGATGTTAAAGATTTCTAAAATAGAAGTTATCTGGAATTAGAAATTGCAGTCATAAATATTCTAATGGTAAGTATTATTCATCGATTTACGTACAAACATCTTAAAGTGTTATAAACTGAGACACTGAATAAACAAATGAAGTCTCTTCCCTTAAATGAAATATAACTTCAAGGAAGGATGTATTTGAGATTTGTTTGAGTGGTTTTGCAAAGGGGATATGGACTAGAAGAACTGAAATTGATGGGGTTTTCTTTTTCTTTCATAAAACTCAACTTAAGGCTAGAAATACTCTGTATTTTAGATACCGAGAAATTGCCAGAAATAATTTAAATTATACTGTTCTTATAAAATTCAGAATGATTTGATTAAAATGCGATGTTCTATAATTTTTTTCCCCTCAGGATTGTAACATTCAGCTCATATCTTTAGAGAAATAAAACAAGCTTCAAATTCAAAACACACAGAGCACGCTTGCACAACACCGACTTCCCACCACGGCTAGTGGAGGGCAGAGGGGGACTGGTTCTGGGTTTGAGGCCAACACATAACACTGATTTTTGCACTTAAATTCCCCAAAGCCCTGGGAACATGTCACACAACATAACTATAAGGTAAGCTTCATTCTCAAACTCAGGACCGATAGCCACAGAACTCCCCTGGGAAAAGTAAATCGGTACGCCCGAAGTTTTGTAGGTGTCCTTAGTCCTCGAAAGGCTCTGCAGAAGCACATTTGCTTGGTGGCTCGGGATCATCCCACTGCCCTCCCCTGCTTCTGCACCTCGCACTAGAGGCGGATGCTGGAAAAGATCTTGGAATTCATTCGTTCAACCCCCTTTTGTTCACAGAGGAGGAAACTGAGGTCCGGGAGAGTGGGAGGAGCTGATTTGTTTGGAGTCACACACCTGGTTTACAGCCAAACCAGGAGCAAACTCCACGGTTCCCCTGTTACCCTCCTGAGTGAGGCCTCTCCTAAGAATTCGTACCATACAGAGAATGCTGGGCTGTTGCCAAACGGATTTTGTGTTCCGTTAGCCATAGCCACAGTCATGTCCGTGCTGTCGGCATGTGAGCACACCCTCCGTGTGAGCACAGAGAGTCCTGCCGCCTCTCACCACCCCCGTTCCCTCACTCTCCCTTCCTTGCCGCCCTTTGCCTTTGCCAACCAGTGCCCCACTTCTAGCAGAACACAGTTAAGAAAGGGATGAGTAGGAATTCCATAATTCTGTTCAGTTTGCAGCTCGTCAGGTTAGGTGTTAGTACTTCGGGTGAGGAAACAGATTCAGAAAGGTTAAGAAAGTTGCCCCGAGTCACATAGCTAGTAGGTAAGAGACCTTCAGCACAAGTCCACAGTCAGAAACTAATGGGAGAAAAAAGTTTTTCTCCTCCACAATATGTCTGAAAAACAGGAAATAGCAAATCGAATAGAAAATCTGGATGTTCCCACATGACCATATCCCTTTGCCTGCAAGTAGTCTCTGGATTCTGTCCTCTCTTATGCTGATGTCACCATGCAAACCAGGAGACCTGCGGGAATGTCATGCATTCCTAGCAACAAGTGATTTCCTTTAACTTTCTAAAACTAAAGAAGGTATGGAAAAAACCTGGGACATATAGAGCATCATGAATACTAGCCTCCCTACCCCCGCCTGCTCCTGCTTCACCCCCACCCCAGGGCTCCTCCTAATGCTGACTGCCCATCTCCATTTGTTTTTTCTGACAGCTCAGTGACCATCACAGAGGCCATTACTTTGATGCTTCTTGCTTAGCACTGAGCTGGGAGCGGAGCAGGGCAGGGCAGGACATGGCGAGGGACATAAAGCCTCTGCTCCGGGTCCCATGCGCTTCTGCACATCTGGGAGCTTCAGCCCTCAGATGGGGTCCTATATTTAGACCCGCCAGGAGGAGGGTGATGGCATGTCACCACCACCTCCAGGACCAGCCTCCCACCTCCACACTGACATATGACATATGACTCAACTTCCCCGCAGAGCTCCAGCTGAGAGGGGAGCCATCACTGGAGCAGAAGCTGGAAGCTGGGACTGCACCCTGTTATTGCACCCTTGCCCTGGGCCCTTCGCCCACTGGAACCCTAAGCTCCTGGGTTGTGCTTCAGGGCCCTTGAAGGCAGGACCACTCTGGGAATGTGGGCAGGGTCAGCTCCAGAATAAGGGAGGAAATCCTTCTGTTTCTTCAAGGCTGACACGGCAGTCTGGAGGGGACCAGTGAACACAAACGGCTAAAGAATCTCGAGATAAATGTCTCGGGGGAAAACACACACAGATCTTTTGGCCAGTCATCTAAAGTTCTAAACCACTCACTTGAATCTCCTGAGCAACCGAAACCAATATTTCTTCCAGTGATATGATTGGCAGATGGGGGATTCCAAGAATCCCCAGACTTTTAAAACAAAGTCAGATGAAAACAGACCCTAAAGGTTTTATCATTATCATCACTTCGCTCTTACTGAGAGCTAAGGGAGACCCTGCCTTCGGTATTGGAGGAATGCTAGGGCCACAGAATGTGAGAACGAGAAAAGGTCTTTCCCCTGAAAAATGTGAATATTCTTTAAAAAATAGAAGGGATCTTGGAAGCAGAGACTACCTAAGCCAATCTGTTTTTCTCACAGATGAGAACAGGTTAAGGAGGGCTTGGGCTTTAGGCAGTAAGCACCACCATTTTTTAAAGCACCTACTATGCCAGTTACTACGCCAAGCACGTTCAGTACATCATTTCATTTTGTTCTTGGGGCTTTTTTTTTTTTTCTTCTCATCTTACCTCTTTTAACTTCCTCCCATCTGACTACTCAGAGATATTCAGTAACTTTCCTGAGGTCCATAGTTAGGTGGATAAGCAGGTTTCTGCAATTTACTCCCAGGTCTGATTCCAAAATCTGTGCTTTTAACTTTCTGCCAAAACTGAAGCAATATTAAAATAATTGAACCACGATCACTTATGAAAAATGAATGGCAGAGCTAAAACTAAGATCCAAATCTCTTACATTCTATTCTGAATAACTTTGTTATTTTATTTTTTCATATCCTCATCTTGGGCATTAATTACATTGGCTTCTAGTGTCATGTTGATATATTACATTTCCTGGACATATTAGAAAGAATGATTCTTATCTAACATAATTTTTAAATTGGAGAAAAAAAGATTTACATCTTAATTGGTGGTCACAAACATTTTGCTCTAGTAGAGCGGTTAAAAGGGAGGATTTTGAAGCTAAACACCTGGTTCAAATCCTAATGGTATCACCTAATAACTTGTCCAAGGACAAGAATAGTGCTTTCTGTGACTAATTTCTGTGACTTTATCAAAAACATTGGACTAGTAATAGCACTGACTTTGTAGCATTGTTGTAAGGATTATAAATAAATTCATATAAAGTACTTAGTGCTTGCCTCACAGTTAGCACTCAGTAAATGCTAACTCTTATTTGGGAACTAAACTCATTAGCTAGAGCTTAAGGAACAAAATGATAATAATGACAATAATAATATTTCATCTCTGTAGTGTTTTATGACTTTCTAAGTCCTTCAACAAAAAATATCTCATCTGTCATCTCCAGTCCTGGCAGTGCCAAAGGAAATAGCATTATCGTATCATTTAGCTAGAAATGGCATAATTAATGAAGGCAAGAGTGGTTGCAAAAAGCCTGTGATTTTTCTGCATTGGTGTAAGCTGGTTGTTATGGCAACCATCCCCTGTCAAGGACCCTTTGCCAGACAGAGAGAGACCCATTTTTGGAGCCGTCACAGCACATCTGTTTCTGTGCTCAACTGATTAGCTCTTGTTTGCAACAATGAGCAGATGGAAGTAAAACGAAAAAATAAATTCTAAAAAGAAGCAAATGTTCATTTTATCCCCAAGTCTGCTTTCTAATATAGAAACAGACCTTCGGCTATTTTAGGAAGATGCCGAATAAATTGGATCCTTTATGTATGGGCTGCTTCTCTCATTGCTGGGATTGCAAAGTGTAGTCAACCCATAAATTATAGGTGAAAGGTCTTTCATGTATGTCTTTTTAAATGACATGTCTCACTCCATGCAGTGTTCTTCCACCACATCTCCGCATGTCTTCGTTGCATGAGCTCTCTTGGCACACATTTTCCACACTGAACGTCCCATATAAACATATAAATACACTAAAGTGAAAGAGCAGAAGGCCAGTGGGCTAGGAAACCTGAATTCTGGGGCCCAGCCTGCTCTGAACTAGCACTGAGAGTATGTTCTCCCTTCTTTAGTTTCTTTAGCTATGACAGGATACTTGCATGCCCATGCTCTCTGAAAAGCCAAACAGCTCCAGTACTTACTAGGTATATGAATTTAGTCACGGCATTTCCTGCACTTCTATGAGCCCCACTTTCCTCAGTAGTAAAATGGAGGAAATAATATTTACTGCTGAGAGCTGTTGGGAGAATGAAATAAAATAATTTATTTAAAAAATCACCTATCCTAGTCCCTGGTGCATTAGCAGGTCCTCGGTAAGTGAATGATTCCTTCCCACGGTACACTTGCTTAGCAGGTACAGTATTTAAACTACTTGACAATCAGCTGGTTCATAGCACTGGAACTAGTCCTTGAGGTCCCCTGCTTGCCAGACATTACCCCCTATAGATGCTGGACCATTAAAAGGTCTGAGATGTCCCAGAGAAAAGACAGGTGCCTCTGGTGGCTGAGAAACATTTCTGGACAGCAGCCATTTACCATCCAGAATGGAAGTATTTCACTATCTTAACAATCAGCATGGCCGCACCAGTGCATACCAGCTAACTATAAGACATTATTTTTACATAGTGTACCATGTCCTCAATAAAAACAATGACAACTGTGGTTCTTTTTCTTGGGTTTCAATCATTTCCTAACATTCAATTTAATTATTTACTACATATGCTGGTGAGAAAGATTCAACTATCCCTAACCCCCTGCCATCAACAAAAGAATACATAAATTAGCCTTATATCCCTTTTTGCTATAGATCAGGATATTACCTGGCATGTGTTTGATGAGAATATCAGCTAAGCAACACCATTATTGACAGTGGGCATGAGTTCTATTGAAAATTCTTTAGTTCAGTGAGTCACAACACAGATTTCAGGCACTGTTACCCACCTACCCTTTCAATGTCCCTGGCAGAGCCTTGGATGCTGAACCCACAAAACTAATGCAATCGTGCCTAACCAGCATCCTCACAGGTACATGTGAGGACTTAAAAAAGTAATATTTGTAAAAGTTCCATGCAAATGTCAGATACTATTATTCATATTATTTATTATAAGAAATTGAATGTCAGGAGACAATGGAGGAGAAAAGAGACAATAAGCATGGCTAGTGGGAAGACTGCTAAAGTGTGTGTGTGTGTGTGTGTGTGTGTGTGTGTGTGTGTGTGTGTGATATGCTAAAGTCACAGGCAGGGAGACCAGAGGCTCAGTGTAAACAGAAGGTTGAGGGAAGTGACCTGGGCCAGGCTTCTCAGGGGATAATAAAAAATGCTTAGCCAGAGAGCAAGTAGGACAAAACAAAATTCTGAAGGTGTTGATGGCCCATGTATATGCTTCAGACATCTGAGGCTAAGAGAGAGCAGTTGTGTGTGTGTGTGTGTTAACAGGTGGTGTAGACAGGCAAAGCTGAGCTCTCGAACTAAGCTCGCACCTATAATATACAGACCTGTAGGTTCCAAATGACTGGTTGATTATCTTGAAAACTTGAATTATTTACTATAGAGGAGGGGACTCAGTATTTAGAGGGTTGTTGTGGGTTGAATTACATTCTCCAAAAAAAAAGATATGTTAAAGCCTTAACCCCCAGGACCTCAGAGTGTGAACTTATTTGGAAATAGGGTCATTGCAGATGTAATTAATTGATGGCATACTGGAATAGGGTAGTCTTCCAATCCAATACGACTGGTGTCCTTATAAGATGGCCATATGAAGAATGCCATGTAACTACAAAGGTGGATATTGGAGATCTGCAGCTGCAAGCCAAAAAACCCACCAAAACTTGCCAGCAAACTTCCAGAAGCTAGGAAGAGGCAAGGATCGTATCCTGCTGATACCTACATTTCAGACTTTTAGCCTCCAGAACTATGAGATAAGACATTCTGTTGTTTTAAGCCACCCAGTTTGTGCTACTTTACTATGGCAGTCCTAGGAAACCAATACAGTGTGGATAAGGCTTTGATCCTAGGACAGGAAGAAACCCACTTTAACTTCTTCGCTGGCCACAAGAGCAGCCTCATGGGAGTATGAGGGTTTAGGGGGGTTGGAGGGGAGTTTGATTGTACCATGGGCGCTCTCACTGGTGGCTGTTAGAATGCAGGAGCCATTACTGCCCCTCAGATATTCACAGGTGATGTTGTCATAACCGCCTCCAAGTCAGTCCCTAACGATGAAGCCACACCACTTGCAGTGGTCACAGCTGGGGAAATTTAAGAACCTGGGTTTTTGATGGCTTCACTGGGCTGCTGAATTAATAAATTGTAGAACTACCTACTTCTGCACTTATAGAATTACACAAAAAACTTAATTTCCTGTTGTTCAAGTAATTTTGCTCAGGATAATCTGTTAAATAGATTCTATGTTGCATGTTTTCCTTTCCCTCTTAAAATAATCTCCTAGTCACAGTATGCTACTTACATACCCAGTTTGTAAAAAATTGTACAGATCTTGACTTTCAGACAAACCCTTTTACTTTGCCAGGCCATATTTCTCCAGCAGCTTTGTTTCAAAGTACTAAAGCTAATTGTGCAACCTAGAACTTTTCTTCTCCTACACTGCTGAGTCAATACTGCTTTTATCCATTGTTTTCCAAATTTCATAGTGTCCAAACGAGGCAGTGAGAGGAAATAAGTAGAGAATGTTGACAATATGATAGTCAATTCAAGCTGCAGCTTCGGGCTGCTTTGGTGGGCTATGCATTTGTACCGCGCGTCAGCATTTTATTGTGGCATGGTCACATTCCATTAGCTACCTGGTTTGTAGTATCGCCTATTAATTAAATATTGCAGGTACTCAAGCTGGTGAAATAGAAATGGAAATAAAAATGAGAAAATAATAATTTGATTCAATATCTCAAAAATAGAATAGGATCAGCTGCATTTTCAAAATAAAAGCACTTGTTACCTGCAATGGTTTTATTCCACTGGCACTGGCATGCATGCATTTTTCATATAATCTAAATACTACTATTCACACAAAGCAGAAGTGAAAACATATTACGGTCAAGATACTATGCAGGCCACCATATGGAAGGAAAGCAGAGTTTGCCATCCCAAAATATACCTTTTGGGATATGGATTTAAACTGGTTTTTAAGAAATGAAAGAATCAGAAACATTTGACCTTCCCCCTAACTGCCTAAAAGGAATAGATAGACTACTTGCTCTAGGAAGGGATGTATCATCATAGATAACTATAGATTCATCTGAACTGGGCATGGTAGACAGGGAGGAACCTAGTAAAGCCCATTTGTTCAAAGTCCTCTCTGTGCCCCATTGTTAAAGATGGCCCAGACAACATTTATTCACAAAACATTTGCTTTCCCATCTCCATGTAAATTGCCTTTCTGTCCTTTGAAGTCCCAAACTACTATGCATTCTGCTCCCTCTGCCCCCCACTTTCTCCTTAATTCTAGAATGACATATAAGTCTCAATTGTCCAGTAGGTCTTTGGGTCTCATATGACACCCTGGGCATGTACATCAGTAATAAACAGAAAATAAACATTTTCTCTTGTTCATCTGTCTCTGTTGATTTGATTATTAGCCCAGCTAGAAGAACTTAGAAGGTGAGAAAAAAGATATATTTCTATGCCTCCACAAGATGAAGACCCTTTTATTTGAACCATTACTGATTATACTTTCAAGGAGTGCTCTTGAACCAAAGGCCTTGCTCACAGTAGAGAGTATGATGGTTTGTTGAACTGAACAAATGTTCCTTATAGAGGTTATGAGCAAAAAGAGGCTTTGCCGGAGTCGTCTTCCATTTGGAAAATAAAAACATAAGGATTGTGTAGGCTTGAGTCCCAAGAACTGCAGCCTGGACCACTAGGCATACTGGACACAGGTACACATCCTGGCAGAAACTTTGAGGCATGCACAGAGCAATCAGGCACTTGGTTCTGAAAAGCACTGTCAAGGTCCCTGCACCATAATCTGCCTACTCCTTTATTCCTACATCAGGTAAGATGCAACACTGGCTTTTTCCTGCCAAAGAAGAAACAAGTTCCAGGCAATCAGGGCAATAGAAGCTCACTCTAGACCACTAAACTGCTCCCTATAGAAATTCTTCCTGTATTTTATTAAACCTAGCTGAAACTGAAAAGTCACAAACACTTCACAAGAAATGTACAAAGTACAAGGCAAGCTTCTCACATTTTCATTTTGTGATTCCAAGAACATTGGCTTCCTGTGGCTTAGAAGAGGAACACCATCTTCCTTGTTATGCCATCCCATATTTCAGTTGAGTGGTCTCTGTTATGCTTCCCTTTAATAACAGATCAATTAAAATCTACAGAGAAATTTGCTAATACCAGTAGTTGTAAAGCCATCCTCAAAGGACCTTCTGAATTCACCTTCTTTTTTTTTTTAACCAACGGATTTATTCATCCAATGGATGCTTATTGAGTCTCTACTCTGTATCAAGCACTATGCTGAGAGCTGGACGTCCAAGTCCTTGCCAGAGCTCAGGGTCCAGTTGAGAAACCTGCCTGCCAACAATTACAATAGCGGGGTAGGTCATGGTGTGCTAATGGAGGGTGTGGAGACGGCAGTGGAAACCTAGGGATAGGAGCCTCAGTGTTGGCCAGGGAGAAGGGTAGGTTTCCCAGGGGACGCACGCTTGAGCTGAGACCTGAAGACTGAAGAGGAATGTTCCAGGGTTCTGAGGGCCACTCCAGACGATAAAACAATACGTGGAAGGGTTTAAAGGGATGATAAACAGGATGGATTTGGAGAATTACCTGTTGAGGGATTAAGCACAAGTAAATTGGAGAAAAACAACCTGAGATGAGGCTGAGTAAATAAATAAGAACTGGAATATGGAAGGTGTGTTCGCCATCCAAAAGAGTTTTGACTTTGTCCTGCAGTGTTTCTCAAAATGGGGTTCACGAGAGCCCTATAAAATTTTTTGTTTTGTTTTTGTGTCAATGATAATTTCATTAATAATAATAAAACGAGAAGAATAGTGGTAAAAATATATTCCAGATCATCTAGATGACCATTTGCCATACAATTTTAGGGCCCGTGTTTATGTTTATTATTAAGCTGGCACCAAGCCAACAGAGATAGACCAGTTAGAGGCCAAAGGAGGTGCTGTTTGAACAAAGAGATAACACTAGCCGAAACAGAGTAAAATGATGGGAGAACTGGTTCACTGCATGGATACAGGGTAGTGAAGCAAGTATGGCAAAATAAAATAATCTGTGCTGTCATGCTCGGAAACATATTCACATTGCAAAGGGCAACTGAGTTCCACAAAACAATGTCATTTGTCTCATTAAAGTAAAGCTGCTTACTTGAATGTTTTTTTCATAATAAATTTTTTTTGTAGTTTTTTCATAATACATTTATTTTTCCTTTTGGTTTTATAGTTCTATAAATATAAGTGGCTAGGAGGTTATTTCCAGTCCATATTTTTAAAAATCTATTTAAGGAATATTTAAGATAAGTAAACACTGGAATCTGCAGAGTTGTTCTTTTTCTCTAAAACGGATCTGTCCCTTACCCAGATATGAAAGAGAGGGCCATAGATGATGGGGAAACATGGAAGAAATTTGAGCAGATTGATGTGAACCAATTACTATGTCAGGAGATCACTTTGGCAGTCACACAGAGGAAGGACAACCCTGGGGAGAGTGGAGATGGGAACACCTCCAAGGAGATGGCTGCCTGTGTCTTCTTATTCAAAGACCCCTTTGGCTTAATCCTACAGAGCTGCTCTCAGGCACAGGCCAGCATATTGTGGAATGAAATGCTGATGTGACAAGTAAAACTGTACCTGTTTCAGGGTATGCTTTATTCAGCTGGAAGATTCCCCAAACTTCCACGCGCATCATCTCACAGAGGGTTCCATGATGATGCCAAAACTAAATTAGGACCAATCCTAGGTTTAATTGGGAAATAAAAAACTATACAAGACTAGTTGCTATGTTCCTGGTAATGGAAACAAAACAACACAGAACAAACTAACAAAAGACAAGACTACCATAGACGGTTCTGTTGACCACTTGGAGCTGAAATATGTCTCTTCACCAAGCCATGTGTCACTGGGGCTGCATCTATCCAGGGAAAGTGACTTTTCATAATTTACACAGAGGCTGAATGGGGCCAAGCCATGACCCCTGAAGAGGGTGGATTTTCTGGAGGGGCACCTTTTTCTAATTTCATGAAGGTAACCTCCAGGTTAGCTGTGACTTAATCCTGTTTTTCTGAAATTAAGTGTTATCATTATCACTCACCAAACCAGAACTCTTACAATTCAACAAAGACAGAGAATTTTCTTCTTCCTGAAAATTTTGTGAAGCATATGGTTTACCCAGAAAAAGACATGGTATCAAGGAGCTCAAGAAATACAAAGAAATTGATGCCCTCTGCTTACCTCAGGGGCCATCCAGAACGGGGTGCCAACAGATGTGTTTCTCCGTAGACGTGTACTGGTGAGTTGAGCTGAGACACCTGTAAGGAAAGGGTGCCATAAATGAGCAGTGAGCAGAGGATGATGTCAGACGATGATGGCAAACTTTTTCCATAAAAGGTCAGATAATAATTATTTTAGGCTTTTTGAGCTATATGGTCTCTGGCATACCCAACTTAGCCGTTAAAATGCAAAAGCAGCCATAGAGAACACAGAAACAAATGGTTGTGGCCATGTTTCCATAAAAATTTATTTATGGATGCATATAATTTTCATGTGTCATAAAACATTCTTCTTTTGATTTTTTTCCTGAACATCTAAAAATGTAAACACCAGTCTTAGCTCACAGGCCATAAAAAAATAAAATAAAATAAAATAAACAAATAGGAGGCAGGCTAGATTTGGCTGACAGCTTGCAGTTTGCTGAGCTCTATGTGAGAGCATTTATCACTGCCTAAATCACTAGAATATTTTTTTTCCCTAATGAATATTCCTATCCATGTTGCTGCAAAATTGGAATCAAAAGAAAACATCGACAACTAGGATCGACCCCAACTATATTCCTATTATATTTCCAATATATTCCAGGTGATTTCTTTCTTAAAATGAAGCTTCGTTTTATGGAGAAAGAAAATTGGCATGTATTATCTATAATACAGCATCAGTGTAGACATAAAAAGTTTTCAGTGCCTTATCTTACCTAGAAGCCCAGAAAACTAGCAAGAAAACCATGTTTATCAAATGGAAAAAGAAATTGACTAATATATTATTTTGTAGGCTCAATGTTAAGGACCTGAATTTTAATATAATTCCAATGAACTTTATCTGTCTTAGCCTTGGGCCAGCTCCCTTTATGTACCGTCAAGGAATAAAGTGAACGAAAAGGCACGCTGGGCCAGGAGTCAGAAGATGTTTTTCATCCCTGTTACGCCTTTTCCTAATTGTGTAACCTCTCACAGACCACCTCACTCTAAGCCTCAGTTTTCTCATCTTCAAACTAGAGGTAAAGATACCCATCACAGTTAATACAAAGGGTGCCTCTTAAAGACTAAAAAGAGAACAAATATGAAGATGATTTATAAATTGTAAAATGTTTTATAAATATAAGGTATTCTTTTATACCAAGCGGAAATTGAGTGCAGCCCTTACCAGAATGATAAGGGTTGCCACTAATGCTCTTGATACCAGAACTTAGAAACCTGGATTCCTAGGTTCATTAGCAAAGGGCTCACCTTTGAAAATATAGATTTGCCAAGGAACCATAGGTTCTTTTGGGGTAGGGATACATGTAGAAGACAGCTATTTGTATTCTTTTTATAGAAAGCCAAAGAAGGCTCTATAAACACTATTGACCATGGATAATTTCCTATTTTACCCAGTCCTTCACTACAACTTTGGTTAAAAAAAAACCAAAAACAAAAAACACTATACTTTTCCATGTTTAATTTCTAGAAATTTCTTTCACAGCAACTGGAAGATCATGACCCTTCTATTGGAAAGAGTAGGAGCCTTTACCCTCATGACAAATTACAAAACTGATGAGTGGATAGATTGGCACTGCTCCACATCCTCACCTTCTAGACTCTTTCCCTCACAACATATTCACTGCCCCCAGGACTGTGTGGAAAATACATCCCTGATGTTATACACACAGCACGTGTGTGGAAGTATACCATTCCTCATGTAGAAAGAGGAGCATAAGAATTAAACAAAATGCGCCGCCCTCCCCCCCCCCGCTATTTTTCTTTGCTTACTCTTTAGTAAGTGGACCAATTCACCTAAAGTAATTTCATGCACTTTTAAGTAATTTCTTTTGAGCAAATGATTCACCAATACAATACATTTAACACTGAATTCTTTCTTACCAATAAAGCAATGACTATTCAAAATCAACAGTCTTTTCTTCTGCTATGTTAATATTGATAAAGAACATTTTAAAAAGTGCTTCTGTAAATGTTTTCTCATTATTTGCAACAATCATACTGAAGTACTGACTATTATTGAACTCATTTAGAGATTAAACCATTCAATAAACTTAGAAAGGAAAACCAAGTGGTTTGCTTGCTTGTGAATATCAATACATGAGTGTTGCAAGAAATATTTACTGGTTCTCTGCCTTAGGTAATATTGTTCGGTGTTTATTCTCACACTTCCATTTTCTATTAATGTTTCCAGTTCAACCAGCCTCACGTGTAGCAGCAATAATCACAATTTAAAGGGATGTTAGTTCCCATACCCAAAGGACTAGTTTACCTTCTGCTCACTGGGAATAAGTATGCCTAAGGCTAGAGAAAGTCATTTAAAAGAACAAACTGCTTTCTCTTTTCATATGCAAAAGAAGAAATGACAAAATGTAAATTATAGACAATTGCCTTGAGATGTGAAATTCTTCCAGAAAAGCAAAAAGTTTTTCTGTCAGATTCTTCTTTTGAAACACTTCTATTTTCTAACTTTAATAAAATTACTTCTGAACCTGAAAATAGATTAACAAACAGCATCTCCTAGGGTGATCCATCTGGTAAACCCCCTACTCATCAGCCTATATGAGACTAGAAAAGTCCCTCAGCCTATGGTTTAGCAGAGAGGCCCCAGCCTTCTGAGACTGCAATAAATTGTCGCCCTTGGCTAAACTGCACACATCAAGAAAACAAACGACAGGCAGTCATTACCAAAGTCAACGAGCTTAACTCCTCCTTCTGTTGTCAGAAGAATGTTATTCCCCTTGACATCACGGTGGATGATTCGGTTATTGTGCAAATGCTGAAGGCCCTGCAAGGCATCCCACCACCACCAAACAACAAGAAAGAGAAAGGGAAATTTTGCATGGTTATTTTAAAACAATTACCCTACTATTAAAAATCCAATCAAAGTCCACATTCAGCTAACCTCCCTGCTGTTATACACCTTGTGTATTTTATGGAGGTTTCCCCTTGTTAATATGCAATTAAGATCCAAGTGATGACAAATTGCCCCTCTGTTGTCATCCCCAGCTCAACAGACATTCTTACCAACAGGGCCCCATGTAAGATGTAGGAGATCACTGCTTCGTCCAACCGCTGGCCGCACCTGAGCAGACCTTTGACAAGCTCTGTGACCGAGCCCCCATTACACAGCTGCAAGAGGAGGTGCCAGGGGAAGAACAGCAGAACACATGCAAAAAGAAAAGAAAAAGACATTAAGAATAAAAGCCCCCATGTAGTAAATTTGCAGATTGTAAAACTCCAGTTCAGAATAACTAACTTTGAATTTCCGTTACAGAGGCAAATCGAATTGTGTGTGTGGTGTGTGTCTATTCAAGGTGAGGATTTATGAATGAAAATAGATGTCCAAAAAGTTGACTTTCTAATTGTCAAGTAAAATATAAAAGCACAAGTCATTATTTAGAAATTTGAAAGAGAAAGCATGGTGCCTTATTGGATATTTTTCATGTTATGTCAATATTGTCTATTTTTTAAAACATGCATTTTGAGAATAAGAAAAGACCGGAAGAGGCAAGTTGGATGCCCTCGATACTTGGAAGGGAATAAATTTCATTTCAAACCTTCCAGTGCTGGCACTGCAGGCAACAGGAGCCCAACCAGTGCTCTTTCTAGAGTTGCCACTGCATGTCAAATTTATGGAGTGCAATTGTATCACGTGTGCATTTAACCTTCGCAGATTCAACTTTGGGCATTCAGCAACTTTGTGTTCTTTTTTCCCTGTAATTAAAAACATAGTAAAAGTATATCTTGCATATTTTTTCTTTATAGTGTATTGTACATTACCGAGATTTGAGAGTACATAAACCAGGCATACTGCACTTTTGCAGCAATTTAAGAGTTTTCTTGAATAATTTTTATGAACTGCATACTGCGATATGTGGGTTTGGGTTTGCTACATGCCATCTTAAATCAAGAGTTCCCAACTGGTTTGAGCAGGGCATATAAATACCTTGAAATTGTAGGCAGTGTGTATGTGCATCTTGCATTTTTCCACTGAAAAAAAATTCAGTGCTTACATCAGATTCTCAGAGCTATCTTTGCCTTTATAAAGCTTAAGACCCTGCTTTAGAGACCAAGGTTTCCTTCTGGCACTTTATCTGAAATTTGGGAAAGAGTTAACAGTAAACAGTGGGGGTTTCCCTGGGTTGTGGCTGCTTGAGTCAACTGGCTTTCCATAAGCAAGAAAATTTGAGGGAACAAAGATTAGCACCTTTCCTATTATTATCAAGATAATAATACATTAGGATGTATTAGACTCTAATTATGAACATCTGCAATGTTTTAATAAAGGGTGAGCAGATGTTTTTATTTAATGTGTATATCATTCCCTGCTACATACATGGCAGATACCTTGCACACACATTAACAGTCAAGGTAACCTGGAACTGAATCTGCCTGTGTTTACCATTTAAATTGTCATAAGCAAGTGTATGTGACTAAAAATCTAAAATAGCATTAGGAGTCTTCAAAACTAAGATAAAGTTACTACCTCTCAGGAACGATTTAGGAGGGACCCTAGAAGCAGTGAAATGCATTGAAGTCTATGATGGCCCCATGAGTTTGGATAAAGTGTCCTTGGAATCCACTTTCTACCAATGTCAGGTGCAACTTTTAACTCAACACTGATCACTCTGATGGTCCTACTGTTGAGTACCAGGGTGTAATATTTTCTAAAGGATTTCACATTCTTTTGATTCCAACTGTGTCTTACACAACCCTGAAATGGCAAATAACATCCAATGTTCAATGTAATACCATCCTGAGCAAGGAACGAACTTCCAAGCCATGACTCATAGAATAGTCTTAAAAGCTAAGCTTTTATAAGAGACAAAATAATTTCCTCAAGACTCCCCAAACTAGATTCTATATTCTATGGAACAAAAATTAGAGAATTGACCACAGCATCAAATGATGATCATGGAAGAACATAGGATGTGACATAAGGGACATTCTCAACCCACAAGGAAGAAAAGCCCTTCTGGAGTAGGTGGCATAGAGCTTGGAGAGCTTGAAAGAATAAGACGAGAGTGAGGATACCCCCTCTTGGGGTTGGGGGAAGTCTTTGTAAGAAAGTAAGGATGGAAACTTCAGTTTATTATGAGCCTCTTTTCATTTGCAAATCTAAGGGGAGGCCTCTCCTCATAGGCATGCCTCACACCAGCGAAGGGATGAAGGGATGTCCGAGCTGAGTGGAAATGGCAGTATAGCACAGTGAGGTCAGCGGAGCCTGGGTTATCTCAGTTCCCTACAGTCTGCTCATGACTTGCAGGAGATTCAGAACTTAATGCTCATTTGGGGACAGGACAAGGCTAGAGTTTGAATAAGAAGAACAAAGAGAGACTGTAAAAATGGGATACAAATGCTAGAATTTGCCTCTTCACAAAGAACTGGCTCTATTGAACCAAGTTTCACCGAATGAGTTAAAATCAGTCATCTCTTTTAGGTATGCTGGGGTGGGGGGTGGGGCTTGAGAACAAAATCAAGTTCAGTTATTAAATAGAAAATTACTTCTTTGCTCCCAAGAGTTTGTGACTGTCCAGTTTATAACCATTCCTCAAACATGAATTCGATGCAGTCTCTACCTCAAAGAGTCCACCATCAGAAGTGGACACAGGAGTAATTAGAGTATGGCATGTGGAACTAGGGGTGTGCCTGAGGAAGTACGGAGGCACCAAAGAGGGAATGGCAACCCTTGCTGAGGTAGAGTGAAGAGGGAACAGTTGGAGAAATCTTCCTAGAGGATGTAGCAATTACAATGAGTTTGCAGGACAAATGAGTTGATGAAAAGTGGACAAGAAGGGGAAGGGCATCTCTGGAAAAGGAACATCATATGCAAAGGAAGGGAACATGAAAGAATGAGTGGGGAGAGAGAGAGGAAGAGAGAAGAGAGAGAGAGAGAGAGAGAAGAGAGAGAGAGAGAGAGAGAGAGAGAGAGAGAAAGAGAGAGAGAGAGAGAGAATTCTGATGGGACCAAGAATGCCAGGATCCAAGGGCAGGGAGAAGCAGAAGAAAGGTGGGGAACGGGAATGACAGGTCTGCCCTGCTGAGGAGTATGGGCTTTATTACTTTATACATATGTATTATAATACCAAAATATACCATTAGATAGGAAGGGTAAGTTATCGACAAGTTTTAGACAGGAGGGTTCTGTTCAGATTTGCATTCTAGAAAGATGACTTGAGCAGCAAATTGAATGAAAGGTAGACAGAATAGGAAGACACCAGAGCTGGACACCTGTCAGGAGGTATTGAAGTAACCAAGAGGTCAAAAAGTCAAGAGTCATGAGGAGGCTTTTACGAGACAGAACAGACAAAGATTTCTGACCAGCTATATGTAGAAAGTGAAGAAGAGACAGAATCTAGGGATCTTGTGAGAATAAGGGAAATATCAATAAACTTCTTTGATGCACTAAAGCCAAAGCAGTAATTGGAATGCAAAGCATTACTACATCTTCATCAGAACCACTCACCAGCCTGGCTCCCCTCTCAGGGAGGCACTTGCTTTACTGAATTGCAAGCACACGATTAAAATTCTGCCCAGATAAAATTTAAATTAAATGCTGGGTGATGATCCAAGCTAACTCAACCCTGGAATTTTCCCTTGAAACCTCATTTCACTCTCTCTCCTGCCCTACTTTAAATGTGGCCATTTTTTTTTTTTTTCCAACAGGAGCCTACTCAGCGATATTTTATATAAGTAGACAACTGGACAACTTATAAACTTCCTTCATAGCTCGAGAACCTATGAAGGGATTAAGAGCAGCCATTTTGTTAGCAGGATCAAAACTCAGCTGTGGGTTTAAAAACAACAATAGGATCTTAGTCAGTGCCTTTTGTTCACTAAATGTCTGAGTTGAGGAGCTGTCTGACTGCCTGTGATTCACAAAAAACATATCATTAAACTGCTCAAGGCAACTTTAGAGGAAGTTGTCTTATAAAGTTGATAAGCCCACTAGCAAAGTTTTAAAGGGCAGCCTGTGGGTTATAGAGAAAGCAGTTTCGGGGAGGGGAGGGAGGATGTTAAAAAGGGAGGCTGGCATAGACTTACAATGTCTAACCAGGGTCAATGTTCAGTGAAATGAACTGAATATTTTAAAAGCATGAAAAGAAATTATATTTAAATGCATGTAATAAAATAATCCCCTTTAGAGTTTTAAGAAGGCAACCAAGCCTCCTGCTCCGCCCCTGAGGGTTGGCACGTGGAGCCCTTTATTCCCACCCACTCTGCCAGCCATCAGAGTCAAACACAGAGGTGTGTCTCCATGCCTGCATTCCTCCCTACGCCCTCGGCATTCAGGAAACGTGGCAGTTGAATGCATCTAGAATTTAATAAGCATTTTGCTCTGAACCAAGAAAAATAGAAAAATCATTTATGTACCACATTTTCCAAAACATCATTGAATATTGATTCAATCACAGTATGTGCATTTACTAAGAAGGTCATAATTTCGAGCAATAAAATGTTCCTTGTTCAATATGCCATCAACTTTCCTCTGTGTTATTAAAAAGCCCCATGCAGTACCATCACCAGAACTTTGAAGCTCCAACTTGCAAGTGGAGTCTGTACTCGCATGTTGATTTGACCTAGTCAGAGTGCAGGATTAAGGGGAATTTCTTTTCAGTGTCCTTCGTTCAGTGGGCTTTATCTTTCAGGGGTGTTGGAAGATAGAGGGCGTAAAGCAAAACTCAAAGATCATCAAAATTGGTCTAGAATTTGCTTTTGGCACCCCCTTGGACACTGTCCACCTCTCAGTAAGGCCAGAACAACATATATTTTTCCTCCACGCTTTTAGGACAGATTGTGTTTATTTTTCTGATATCGGATAAAATCACTGCTTATACTTAGAAGAATGAAAACTATGTCACTTGCTACTATAGTGTTCAAATCGGAGTGGGGAGATGCTCGCACCACAAGTGGTAGGTGGGCCCCATAATGCCCATCTCCCACCTCAATCTCTCTCCAGAGCGTGTGCTTATTGAGTAGAATGGGGTGGGCAGAATCGCTTCACTCCCCAGCTTCTGAGTGATTCATACCTTCCTTCTGACCCAGCACTCCAGTGACTCTCGTTCTAGAGTCCTGCCAGAATTGACCACCTGAGTCAGTGCTTTGTAACCATCTCCGGCCAATCAAAACTTATCAGTCCTATGTTCCAGACCATCAGAGTCCTACTATAACCTCATTTGTTAATGTGATCAATTTGATTCACACCACAATATCAATAGGTGAAAATCGTTTAAAGTATAACACTTGCAGTGATACTCAGGCCTATTCTGGACTTTCTATGGCCTGGTCCATCCCCACCCCCCCCCCACCCAACCCTGCTCAGTTACTAAACTTATACATAGATCTCTAGGAGAAAAAGCAAATTAATTAAAAAACAAACAAAATGAGTTATTTTACCTGGTTTAAAAATATAAGAAGTTTTAAACGGAGACTCATGGACATGGACGATGGACTAGTGGCTACCAGAAAAGAGGATACGTCCAGAAAGAGGCGGTGGGGGGAGAGGGAAAATTTAAAAACTGTTTTTAAAAAATTATGTATATATAGTATAAAAAATAATTAATAAACTGGCATTTAAAAATATACATATAAGAAGTTTGGGGTTTTTCTTTTTTGTTGTTTTTTGTTTACAGCCTCATTTACTAGTGACTCCAGATTCCAAACCATTCCTTTTAAATTGAACATGTGGTTCATGCTGAAATTAATAATCTACCTGCTGAAGGTTTTATGTTGAAAGGAAAAAAAGAGAAAATGTAGTTCACACCTTAGCACATACTATGTATTTTTTCTGAGTATTGTGTTTTTCTTAAAGGTCTAAATTCTTTTTACAATTCATTTAGGTGAGAGATAATGGGACTCAAAGTTTTTTAAAATTTAATATTCATTTAGAATTAAATTTATTCACAAATTTTCCAAAATATTATTATGGATGAGTGCTTTTTTATTATATCATAGGTGTCTGTCATGAAAGAAGGCTTCGGTTTACTTTCCGCTAACAATTAGTAATGAATTTCAGAAATGACATTTTTATTTGCTTTTGTTTTCAGAGCTGTGGTGATTTAAGTGGGTTATGAATAACATTTTTCTATCCTTTAGAATTGCTCAGTGGAATAGCTGCTCATTGGTCTTTCATCTCCTTCAGCAAGGGGAGAAAAAGGCAACATAAATTTATTCTCAATATACAGGACGGGGAGAACAATATCAAACAGATCATGATTTTGTTGTGTGAGTCTCCCAAGACACTCCTTTAAAGCTGCAGAGGGAGTAAAATGGTCAGGGTGCTGTGTGGGCATCATGGTCATCCCACACTGTGTGTGTGTGAGAGAGAGAGAGAGAGGGAGGAAGGGAGGGAGAGAGAAGGGAAGAATGGAGAGTGAGAGGGAAGGAGAAAGGGAGGGAGAGTGGGGAGGAGAAAAGGAGAGAGGGAGAGAGAGACAGAGACCAGGAACTGCTGCATCCCAGCCAGACAGCCCTGTGTTCCCAGGGCCCAGCAGACAGCACCACAGCAGTGAGTGATGGGAGCAAACTGCCGAAGTGTGGTTCTCCCTCCACTTCTGCCAGTAGCTCACTGTGTTACTCGAGGCAGGTCACTCCCCTGCGCCTCTGTTCCTGCCAGGTCTATGAGACCAGGAATCGACCCCTGTTTCTGTACGTGTATTGAAGACACTACCCAGCAGCCTGGCATAGAGGGCCCGTTCAGGGAGAGAAAAAAAAACGAGGGATATCCCTTTACACCAACTTTGTCATGGACCAAAACAACTTGCAGAAGGCATAAATGTCAGCATATTGTATTGCCAAGGTATGAATAATTCAGTGTCTCAGGGTAGCCTCATTATCTGTCGGTGGTCACCCTGAAAAAGCAAAGGACAGTCTGCAGGAGAACACATGCGCAAGGCTCATTTCATTGTTCTGGGCTCCTTCTCATCTTTCAAGACCAGGTGTGGCCCTTTCTCGCTGCCTCGGCCATGCCTGGGGAGCTGACCTTTGGTCACTGCTCCTGCAGAAGAACATTTATTCTCCCGGTGACTACAGGTATGAGCAGCCCACTTACCTGCCTGGTCACATCAAAGGGAGGCCCTAGAAAATTCCTAGAAATTCCAGTTCTCTGTGTTTAAATACAGAGCTTTTTTGAGTCATGGGATAAAAATGAACAGAAACTAAGATTTCTTGGTCACTGTACTTCCAATATTGAATTACAATGAGATTTAAAACATGAAGGTCTTACTGAGCCGAAGAAGAATATAATCAGACACCAGAAACAATGCTTTCTGCGTCCCAAGAAAAGCAGCATTTCAAAAGTTGTTATTCTAGAGTTTCATTGGCATAATAAAATCTATAACATTCTCAAGGAAGGGTAGGGAATAATATCCAAAAGGTGATACTATGAGAACGTGTTATATGATAACCAGTCAACTAAGCAGACAAAGATGATTTCTGAAAACCAAACCCCTTATGTCTTTATATTCTGAGGAAGACAGATGTGACAGAAATGTTTAAATCAGTTTTCCTGCATATTATCCCGTTTGAATATAACAAATGAATTCGCCCCATACATGGTTGTCATGGCAACCAGTATACGTTGCCCATGCCCAGGCTCTCCCAGAGCCAGGAGGAAGATTCAGACAAGAGGCGCTGATCAAGGCTGGCTTCTCCTTTGGAGATCTTACTTAAGGCTTTCGATTGTGTCCACACACTCCTGGATCACATATGTGACCTCAAGCACAGAGGCATGTGCTGGTTCAGAGAAGCAAAGTCCAGAACAAATCAGGGTGGACCTCATGAGCACGAAGTAATAGACCTGTTCTAATATGCTAATTTCACAGATTGTCATTATTATGTCTTTCTATTTTAGTCCCATGGAGAATTGGATTTGTGGGGAATCTTGTACCCAGAAACACACATTTCTTCCATTAATAAGGGGGAATAAGTCAGGACGACAGTGGATACAATGGTGCTTTCAGATTCCCTCTTCAGAGCAGATACTGCAGGGGATATTGGCCACTTTCTGCTCCCTGCTCCTACTTCCCAGCAGCACTTCTCACTAGGAATTTTCCCCAGCTATAGGGACTGCCTTCTACAAGGTCACACTCCCTCTCAGGGTGGAATGCAGCCTGTGATTGGCTGAGGCAGATACAATCCAGGACAGCTCGGCCAAGGGCATCCCAGCTCTCTATCTCCCAGAGTTTGAGCTGAGGCCTCAGTTGTAACCACATTGCTATTCAATGTCTCCCTTGCCCAACCCTGCCTTCTTCACTTTCTGCCAGGTCTATCTCCTGCAAGGTCTCTCCTGCACACCTGCAGTACACAGCTCTCAGAATCAGTTTCAAGAAACCCAAGATAAGATGACGATTAATGAATTTAAGCGGCTAAATCTGAACTTGGTGAGCTGAGTAAATCTAGGGCTAACAATTTTTGAAAATGAGTTTCCATCATGTTTTCTATAAAATGTTCTCAGTTTAGGAAAGAAAAATAAACTTTTCCAATGATATTCCCATATTCACTCAGTATTAGGAGAAAAAGTTAGTAAACATTTGAGGCAGAGAAACATGAACATTCGCAGTACACAGCCTACCTGTAAGAACTGTGGAAGAGAATGCCACATCTGGCAAGGTACCTGTGACACACAGGAGGGACCAACTCCTCAAATGTGCCTCTTGCGCTATGTAGGCAAAGACACATCTGCTTGCCCCTGGAGCTGTGTTTGAATGGATGGTTATCCGACCAACACGAGACTCTTACCTCCAGGACCAGCCACAGCTGTCCTCCCACACAGTGATCTGCTTTGTAAAACATCCCATAAAACTTTACAACATTGGGATGATTAGGAAGAAACTGCAAAATGTTGTATTCTGCCTCAATCTCTTCATCCATATCCTAAACAAGGTACAAAAAGAAATGAATAAGTTAATGTGTAAGGAAGGGTACAGGTATGACATCGCAACAAGTAATCACTTAATAAAGTATATTTTTTTGTATTTTAAATGTCTTCATTACCTCATCTTGAATATACTTGATGATGGATGTTCAGATCCCAATTAAAACCTTCTAATTATTATATTAATAAAGTATCTATTATATCCGTTTATCTTTAACAATATTATTATAAATATATTTTTTTATTTGAAAATGTCAGAATTGTCAAAGTGGTTAGAAGAAGTAGCTCGAAGGGGCCCAACACAGGGTAGGACACCTATAACCTCACTGTGAAAAACAGCATCTAGCATTTTAACCTCAATGTTCAGGGTTCCGAAAAAGGTTGTGAGGCTGATTGAATGCCACAGGTCTGAGTCACTTTGTAACTTATAGAGAGACCAGGCTCTGTATAAGCCCAGGGAGTGAAATATATCACTCTTTCCAAGGGAATAACTTTTGAAGAGCCCAGAGGGCCAATGTAAAATAGAAAAGAAACAGAAAGTCAAGGCAAGTTTTAACACCAAAGGTAGTCCGGTCCTTCAGCTGAGCTGACAAATCAAGACTCATTTTGAGATTTCAAGCCAGGTTTCATGAAAATTATCCCTAGAACCAGGAACGAAGTTGAAAACTCAATGTTCATGAAATACTATATCATGGTTACTATTTACTTACACTGATTGGATCCAGAATTTTTACTGCAGCCAGGCTCCCATCTCTCTTGTTAGTTACCTTGTAGACCTTGCCATAGGTGCCTTTACCTATGGTCTCTATAATTTCCCAGGTATCTGTGGGATCTGGAAGCGATTCAAGTCCAAGCATCGTGGGATTGTAATGAAACAATCCATACAAATGTTTCCTGGTGGGGAGATAAGTTTGTTATGTGCAACAGATCACAGGATTGGGCGGTAGTAGGCTTTTGAAACGAGAATATATTTATTTCTTCACCAGCAACCTCGTGATACTTTCTTTTCATTTTCCCTTTCTCTTTAAGTATACTTTTTAAAAGGGGATTCGAAGCCTCCTTAAGAAGTGGGGATATAAGTTAGCGGGGAAGAAACTTGACTCTGAAACACTTTTAAAAACATGATTTTGAAAAGGGTGGGAAGATTATGTAAACACTACAGGAGCTAAAGAAGATATTTTGTCATGACTGGACAGTTGTCATTCTAGGCTGCTGCCAGGGGAAAAGTCTGAAAGCCAAAGGTCTTAGATATTTGCACCCAGGGTTATGGTAACCATGACCAGGTCTCTCTGACTGGCACTAGAAACCAATCTCCAACTTCTATGTGCAAAGTCTTGGCTGCTAGGAAGGATGTGGTGCCTGTACAGGCATCGGTCAATGCACAGCAACCATTGCCGACCAGGTCTTAGGTCCTGCAAGGACTAACCAAGCTCAGCACCAGGCTAGTGTGGGAATCACACTGAGTGCTTAACCAGGAGCTGCAAACTCACTTGACCTATTTAATAAGGACGGAGCCCTGTAAATTCAATGCTGTGACACAGTAGCACTCAAGTCAAACTGCGGCACGATCCTGGCCTTGTCCTGACCAGCCCTAACACTTGGGCTAGTTGCTCATCGCTCTGTGCCTCAGCTTCTTCATCTGCATCACGGAGCTGCTGCTACGGGTGATGCAACCCACTTAACAGAGTTGCATTAGGATTACGTAGAGTGATAGAATAAAGTGAGCGTAGTGAATGCTCAGCAAGTGTCATCCGCCATCACGAAAGAGTGGCACCAAGTTTTGCTTCGGAACAGGCAAGTCTTAACAAACAACTTTCTGTTCTATTTCACTTTTAGCCACCACCTAAATGAGAACCAAATTAATCTTGCTCCAATCAGCTAATAGTTGTCATACAAATGGCTGGAATTTGGTATGTCCAAACGAAATTAAATCATGGAATGTGGCAGCAGGAGAGGGTCCTGAAGGCCATTGAATCAATTGGTTTCCTAGTGCTTTTTGGCCACAAAACCCTTGTGTTTAATTAAATCGTACTTAGCGTACGATGTACGAGCTGAGAGACAGTGCGGCTCTGGCTGAGGCAGGCTGGGGAATCGAGTGCCAGCTTTGTGGCCCCTGTGGGAGGACAGATAGGGCGACCAGTTGTCCTGGTTTGCCTGGGACTACCTTGGTTTTAGGAATATCCTGGGGAACCTCTTGGAACTGGGCAAACTGAGATAGTCCATCCCCCTAATACCTGGAGCCTCCTCAGAGATATGTTAGTAAACCAGTAATACCATACATACCCCCACATCCATACCCTCCTTGCCTCCTTTATGAACTAAACTGTATCTCCCCACAAATTCAGATGTCGAAGTCCTAACCCCTAGTACCTCAGAATGTGACCATATTTGCAGATGGGACCTTTAAAGAGGTAATTCAGGTAAAATGAGGTCATATGAGGGCCCTAAAACAACATGACTGATGTCCTTATAAGAAGAGATTAGGGCACGGACGTACACCGAGGAAAGACCATGTGAAGACACAGAGGGAAAATGGTCATCTACAAACCAAGGAGAGCGACCCCAGAAGGAATTGACCCTGCCAACACCTTGATCTTGGACGTCCAGCATCCAGAACTGTGAGGAAATATCTGTTCTTTAAGGTACCCAGACCATGATATTTTGTTACAGCAACCCTAGCAAACTAATGCACTTCCATTTTACAAATGAAGAAACTGAAGCCCAGACTGGTGACCTGAGAATCCAGTCCTCCCTCAGCCCAATCCCGTGACCTTAGTTCCATGGAATAGAATGAAGGGAGTCAACTGGTTAACAATGGCTCTTTGCACTAAATACTGCACTAAATACTGAAAAGTGCTGTGTGGGAATACCCACATTCACATGGAGTTTAAATGCCCCCAGACCTAATGAACAGAAATCTCTGCTTCCCTCAAAACAAGAACAGGTCACCTGGAGGGATCCATCTATCGTTGGTGCCAATAATGGGTGAGTAGAAGGCAGACCAGTCATGCCCATCATGTCCATTTGGACATCCACAGACAGGTTGAGTAAAGGTGCCACAGAACAGGTGCACATCAAGAGTTGCAGGTCTTCTCTTTTTAAAATCAATACCCACCTCTATCAACTTTTCAGTTGATTAAATAATCAGCTCAAACTGTGGCTGCTTATACAGCCCTATAAAGATGGTGATATCCTCCAGGGAGGCAGCTGAACAGCCCTTCTGACAACCGAAGAGCTGCTCCTGGCCAGAATGTTAACCTTGAAGGCAGGCTGCACTTCTGCCTATGTCTGTGCATGAAGCATGACAGAGCTGGAGCTGAAGAAGTAGCCAGAATTGACCAAAGAGCCAGGAGCAGTTTGGAGGGAAAGGAATGAACCTGGGCCTCAGGACTCTGCCAAACCCTCAGAAGTCCCCCACAGAGGCACCTGGACTTCCAAATGGGCCTCCATTATTTATTTGGACATGAAATGAAAGGGTGACCTCAGGAGGCTAGAAAATTCAGGTTACACAAGCTACTCTCTGTGAAAGGCAAATAGGACAAAGCCTGTCTCAGCAGAGGTGAATGATGGCATTTGTTGGCATGAGGCAGACTCATGCAGTTCATGAACCAGTCCAAAATCCTATTGGCCTGGACTGGTCTGCGTGCGCAGCTGCTCTAAAGTGAAGACTTGAGGAACACTCTTTGTTTTTGCACGTAATAGTATTATGTAAGTCAATGCCACAAACAAATTTCTCATCAAGTCATTACTCTCTGAGAATAAGATTCTGCTGTCCCCTAAATTCCTGAGGCATCTAAATTCTCCCATCTAAATTATTTCATTAATTAGCAAGGCAAAGAGGACATCACCTAAGAAAGATATCCCATTAAGTAAATAAGGGTTACATAGGTATTAAAGAAATATTTTCCTGTCTTTGTCTCACATCATAATTAACCAAGTATCTAAGAAATAACCGAACTCCTCATTACTTAAGCTGATAGGTAGGTAGGTAAGAAGGCAGATATTAGTAAGAGACTTTATTTATCTTTGTGGGAGTAAAGTCCCTTGTTAAGAGACAATATCTTTTTCTCATTTTGTTTTGTTTTTGGAAGACAAACTCCTACAAGGCAGAAGCCATGTCTCTTCATGGAGGTTGAGAAAGCAGACTCTCGATAATATTCTTTCTGTTGATAAGTACAAATGGACTGAACGTGATCTCCGCTTGCAGTTAACAGCACAGGCAGGCCACCTGTGAACGCCACCAGAGAACAGCTCTGCGCCAGACCCCTCTTACCACAAGAGCAGGGACTTGCCCAGGTTACACATCTCACTGCAGTGAGGAGTTTCGTATACAGCTGTAAACCAATACCACAGCTGCTGCTTTACCTTCTCAGGATTGAATGTCTGAAGATTTCCTTAGGAGTTTTGGGTTCAATTAATTATCGGCAGGGACATACTTTTAAAAAACAAGCCATGAAATATTTTAAGGTTTGGTTTTGTCTAACGTTCCACAGATTTCTAGCATCTCAAAAAGAAAGTCAGGCATTATGCTTCCTGATGGAAAAATACCTAAGAAACAGTGTTGCCAAACATAAACCTGAATCTGATCAGGCTTCTAGATTACCAATTTACAGGAATAAAAAAAAAAAGGATAGCAAGTTAGACAACACCATGTGTGAATAAGAAGCAAAATCCATACTGTAAGAAAACCCAGTTTCTTCAAAAAGTAAATTGCAAATAAAAATAAATAAATTTTAAAAGGTAACCTCAGGATTAAAAGAGGCTTAGAATACATATCAAATGTGAAATAAGGTGTGGATTCACAAAAAATTATAACAGTTATGAGATATTTAGATCACTGACTAATTATTTGATTTTAAGAAAGCATTGTTGGTACATATATATAATGGAATATTACTCAGCCCTAAGAAGAGATAAAATACTGCCATTTGTGACAACATGGATGGAACTCGAGATAATCATGCTAAGTGAAATAAGCCAGACAGAAAAAGTTGAAATTCACTGGTATCACTTATATGTGGGATATAACCTAAAAGAAACAAATGAACAGTTCAAACAGATTCATGGACATGGACAATAGACTAGTGGTTACCAGAGGACTACTGAGTAGTGGTTACTAGTGGGGTGGGGAGGAGGGGTAAAGGGAGTCAAATATAGGGACGTAGGGGTAGGGCGAAGTGGATAAAGGGGATCAAATATATGGTAGCTGAAGGAAACGACTTTGAGTGGTAAACACACAAAATATACAGATGTCAAATGATAATGTATACTTGAAAATTATATGATTGTATTAACCAATGTTACTCCAATAAACTTAAAAGAAAGAAAGAAAAAAGAAAGAAAAGAAAGAAAGAAAGAAAGAAAGAAAGAAAGAAAGAAAGAAAGAAAGCATTGTTAATCAAGTTTTAGTTGTGATAATTGTATTTGTGGTTATGTTTTTCAAAGAGTCCTTATCTTTTAACAATACACACTGATTTACAGTTGCAATAATATATCTTGAAACTATGATAGAAAAAAATAAGTAGGGCATACATGAAATAAGATTGGCCATGGGAAGATTTGAAATGTATATTGAAGCTGAGAATATAAGGTTCATAATTATATTGTTTACTTTTGTATGTTTTTAAATTCCATAATAAAGTTTTAAAATTCTGCATTATTAATGGATGTCAGTATACATTATGGTATTCATACATATGACCAACCTCAGATCTCTGAAGCCTTTCACCACCACCACTCTGGATAAGACTTTAAAAAGTCTCAAAGTCTCATGTGGGCCAACACTTTACTCATGAAGGAAACAGAAACCACTAATATAAAACCAACAAAAACCATGCAGGCACCTACACTCTTATTATCAGAAGGTCACCTTCCCAATCCACCTCTAGCTGACTGAGGCGCTGTCAGTCCCCTCCATGGCTGATGTCCCAGCCGAGACTGCTGCTAAATACAGAACTGTAGTAGGAGAAACTAATGAACCACTGACTGGGCACGAAAAAATCAATAGGCAGAAGAAGGCAAGGGTACCTTCTTCTGCCCATCCAGCTCCCATTCTTGCTGCTGAATGAAGAAAAGAGAAAAATAGCATACACATAGTGCCCAAAGAACAAAAAGTCTCATCACCACAAATATCCTGCTAATCTTTTCATCTTGCCCCCCTGAAAAAGAAATATCCAATGGCACAAAGCTGAATCCGCCCAAGGCTAAACACAAGAGTTACACAAAGAAGAGAAAAATGTGTACTCATTAACTAGCTGGGTGGGCCATGCCCCGCCCCCTGCACCCTTCCGCTTGCTCTCAAGAGCTCCAGGGAAAGCCCTAGAAGAAAACTGAAGAATAATCCAATTTGAGTCTTGACTTTAGCAGTAAAAGGAATCCATGAAACAAATTTCACATGGTGCCCTTAAAACTGATATGTTTAGTAAAGAAGAAGAAAAAAAAGTAGCCCAGAGGAGAAAGGTGCTCCTGATAAATTCCCTGCTCATTCACCTGTGTCTTTTCAGAGGCCCTAAGGGCTGATATCCCACAGGGGGCCAAAAGCAAATAGATGCGCTCATTTCTTTCAGGGTTGAAGTGAGAAGTACTAAACATCTTCATTTTAAAGTGTAGCCATTTCTTCCATACCCTACTGCTCTTTCCTTGTGCTTTACCCATCGCCTCTTGGGATTAACCAAAAACTAGATGTGGTGATTTCTAGGTATCGCCCCTTGTTTCAACAATAAGGCATAGATTGGACAAAATTACCATAAAATTTATTATTTATTCATTTAGTAAGTAGTTTCTCCATTCCAATTATATATAAGACCTAGACTAAGTTCTAGAAGAAATATATTTAAAAAGATAAGAAACTCAGTTCTGCATCTGAGGTTCTAAAGTCTTTTAGAAAAACCTTTATGACTTCTGGGGCAAGGAGTAAGAGAAAAGTCAGGTACCAGCTTTCCCAAAAACTAAATGAATGAACAACATTAACAATACAAAGCTGAAATCCAGCAAACAAAACAAACAAAAACATACTAGCAACAATTAAACAAAAGAAGAGCCACACTTCACACCATAATCTTTGAAAAGCATTTAGGGTGTGTGAGAGATGGAAGATCCCAGGAATTACTGCCGTCCTCAACCCAGCTTTCTCTCTTCTCCCAGAAGTGTGGTGGTTTTAGGAGGTGGTAAATAGACAAAATTCTAAAAAAACTCAGCAACATTCCCTATTTAGAGAGAAATAAATAGAGAGAAAGGGTGAATTAGTAGCAGAGAAATGAGTCCATGCTCATTTACTTACATATTCAATAAAAATTGATTAAGAAACTGTTGCATACACTACTCAACGCTAGACTCTGTGGATCATTAAAAATAGAAGAAACAATTAGGCTCTATTCTAAAACAAGTTATATTTCCAAAGATATGCAGAAAAAGATGGCTGCTGCCAGGTGGAATGACCCTAGCACAGTACTTAAAACAACATTTCAGAAAGAACAGCACAGTCAGTATCCATCAACCATGACTGCCTCGAATGCCCAATACCATATATCAGAGGGCAAAGGAACAGGCCTCAGACAGACATGTCCTGGTAAAGTTACTGAATATCAAGGCAGAGAAAGAAATTTTCACGTACATCACACAGCGTGCACACACACACACACACACACACACACAGAGAACAAAATATAAAGCAAATGAAATACTCGGGCTTCTCTTCCTAGCAACATGTAATATTCAACACACACAAAAATAAGTAATCTACGTGTACAAAGTTCTGAAGGAGAAAAAATGTGAAGAAATATTTTTATATTTAGCCAATAGTTGTTTCAGTATTAAGACAACATACATTTTCAGATATGCAAGAGCTCAGTGACTGCATGAGCCCTACCTGAAAAAAAATGGCGTGAGTCCAAAATCCAGCAAACCAAGAGGTAAATGTGGAGTTCTAGTAAAAAGTCTGATAGGGAAAACTAAACCTATTCATATTTAGAAAGAAGGCTAAACAATATGAAATACTTTTACAGAAAGGAAATGTTATACATTTAAACAATAAAAAATAATAAACAAAATTTAATGTTTAGGGAGAGGTAGAGAAGAAAAATAAAGGTAGCACTTTCTCACATTTCTTTATTTTCTGCAGATCATAAGTCAAGAAATTAAATTTAAGTGTGCTATTTGAAATGATAAAGTCAGCCAAGCAAAATGACAATTGTAACAGAAATAAGGAGAAATATATGTGTTAATTTTCTCACCTATCTCAATAAATTGTCAATAGATAATTGATAGAGGTTAAAACTACTATATAAAGTTATAAAAGAAATCTCTAAAAAACCAAAAATTAGCTATAAACTTTGACATTATCATAATTAAAGTACACTTACACATATAGACACATATATACACCATATAAAGAAAGGACAATCCATGGGGTAAGAGATGGGGTGGGGGCATTAGAGATAGAAAATATAATGTAAGTTAAGAAACATTAAGGCTGAAATATTTAATATACCATTGAATACTGGATTCTTTAATGATGCCAAAATATAGAGCAAACCAAATCTGTAGAGATCTACATCCAAAATGAACTTTCCAAGTGTCTCTTTATGAAAAAGGTTAAAAGTAAAAAGGAGATCAAAGATAAACCAGTCAAATGGTAACAACAAGAAAAACAATCATAATATTAATATCAGTGAACAATAAATTCAAGGCAAAACTTTTAAAGAGCATACAGAGCTATCTGTACATTCCATAATAATGGAACAATTACTATGCACCAGGTACTGTTCTACACACTGTTAGAATGACCAAAGTTTAAGTCAATAATGAGCTTATAAATGTTGTAAATATTTTACCACCAAAAACAAAATGTCAAAATTTTTAAAAATATAAACCTCTAAACGACATCAACAAAACACAGTAATAGTAACAGACCCTATTAGCCACGACAGAACAAGGAGATGAAGTAATAAGAAATATACATCATATAATTAATATAGTTATATACCAAAGTACATATATAACAAAACTTCAAGTTCTGATGGGACATTTAATTTTAAAAATAAAGAATAAATTAGTCCACAACGTAAAGGCTCAATATATTTCTGGAAAGTGGAATTAGAACAATCGTCTGACCACACCAGAGTAAAACTAAATATTAATATAAAAAAAAAAGCCACATGAAAAATTTAAAACTCTCTCAGATCTCTCAGATCTTAATGCAAAGAACAAAGCTAAAACTGAAAATAGAAAGTATAGAAACTATGACAATATTAAAAATATTACATAGCAAAAAACTTGGGAAGCCGGCCTCAAGGTAAAACCTTACAGCATTAAATATTTTACCAAGCAAATGACAATAAGAATAAATTTCAAAAACATTCTAGTCAAGAAGAGAGAGATGGATACACAAAATAAACCTAGGAAAGTATCAGAAAAAAATAAAAGCAGAAATTGATTGAATTATAAAACAAAAATAATAGGTATATAATGAAAGGTATAGTTCTTAGAAGAAAAATATAAGAGATAACAATAAAACAGTTTAGTCAAAAAAAGGAAAAAGAAAGTATAAATAAAATTAGAAATAAAAAAGGAAAGCAACACATACATAAGAAATTCAAGAATGGGAAGACTACTTTAAAAATCTCTAAATAAATAAATTATAAATATTATGTGTTGTAATTATAAACAAATTATAAAGTAGATACTTTCTGAGAGATATATAAATAGTAAAAATTGATCCCAAGAGAAACAGAAAACTTAAAGTAGACATGTAACAATGGGAGAGATTCAGAATATTAAAAAAGAGCTGGTTTCTCAAAAGCTGGTCTCAGATGGTTTCTTTTTCAGACTTTCCAAGAACAAAAAATTTTAATACTATTTATTCTTTTCTGGAACATAGATGAGAAAAAAAAAAAACTTTCAATCACTTACAGTAAAAATAGCAAAACACTCTTATTAAAACCTGATAAAAGTAGCACAGAAAAATAAAAGTAATACAAATCTCACTTAAGAATACCTGTGTAGAAATCTTAAGTTAAAAATCAACCAACATGGATGACAGTAGGATGGATATATCCCCCCATAGTCTACCTCACTCTGGGGACTTAATCTCTTTTCCATTTCAAACTTTCAGCTGTGTTTCTAGGTGTACAAGCTAAGTGTGCCAGAGACTTCTAGATACTCACCAGTATCTGTGCATACAGCTAGGCCACATTTCCAGCCTCTGCTACACTTAGAATTGATCATGGACTAAGTTCCAGTCAAAGGAGTATGAAGGGAAGTAATGTACACTAGTGCTTCTCAAACCACATGTGGCAAAAAACAGGATCTTAAAATTTTCTACTCCCTGTAGACCCAAACTCGTGTAAAACACACTACAAATGAGTAACTAGGAAAATTTAAAAAAAACAAATACCACATTTAAAAAAAAATCAGCCAATAGAATTTAGCAAAGGTAATTCAACATTAGGTAATATCTTAATATGATTTTCCCATTAGTATATCTAAGTACAAAACCAATGAACAAATTGATACCCCAAGTGAATTTGATTAATTTAAATATCTCTTTCTATTTTTATACCATTAGAAAAATTGAAATAAGTTAATTCCTTTATAGCATTTAAGTTGCATTAAAATATATATCTCAAGCCAAAAGTCAACACCTTGCTTGACAGTATGTTAATAAAACCATCATGAATAAAGTCAGAGAAAAAATAGGTATCTCCCACAGTCTTTATATTATTTTGCATTGTTTCAGAAGTTAGTCATTGCAATTACACAAAAGAAAGAATAGGAATAAATACTAAGAAGATTGCAAAAAATGTAATTCAAATAATTAAAATCAATTCAGTGAGGTGGCTGAGTATAAAATTAGTATACAGAAATCAAAATTTTTTCTAAATTTAAAAAAGAAAGTAAATACCATTTTAATAGGATCAAAAAGTAAACTACACAAAGATAAACCTAGCAAAGTACAGCAAAATGTGTATAAAGTAAAATCTTAAAATCATAGAACTAAAAAGGGACTTTTAAATAAATGGAAAGACATATCTTATACTTGGATAGAAAATTTCACTGTGAAGATGTTGATTCTTCCTAAAGTTTATCTTAAAAGTAAATATTATGTTTTTAATTTTTATTTTTTAAAGAATTTAACAAAATGGCATTAATGTTCACCTAGAAAAGTAAACATGAAAACAGAAAAGTTTTAAAAAAAGAAGAATAGGGAACAAAATGTGAATAGATATTCTACAGTCACAGTAATAAAAACATTATGTTATAGGACAGATATAAATAGCTAAGTAGAATACAGAATAGGATATAATAAATAAAGGTAAACTAAAATACCTGGAGCACCTGGGGTATGCACCATGGCTCTGCTGGGGCTTGAATCCAGGACCTTCTGCATGTAAAGCAGATGTGCTAAGCACCATTCTATGGAACTACCCTCCCCAGTTTTTTTAAGTATTAATATTTTCCCAAAATAAACTAGGAAAAAATATTTGCATCAAGAGCTAATTTTCTTATTTTATCAAGACTATATATAATAGGATAAGAAAGGAATAACCTAATAGAAGATAAATTTAAATGTGTAATAGACAGAGGAAAGATGCTAAACCTCTATATTATAAAGAGTAAATGAAAATACTGATGTGCCATCTATCTCCCATCAGACTGACGAGATTTTTTAAAGTTTGATAATACTCAGTGTTGAGAAGAATCTGGAGAAATAAGCACTTGAGACAACGTGAATGAGAGGGAAACGGGCACAATATTTTTGAGGTTAATAGTCACAACCTCTCAAATACCACGGTTCTACCAGTAGGAATTTATCCTATGTATGTAATCAAAAAACCACACTTAAGTTCATTATATTAACAAACTGAAAAAGAAAAACCATTTGCTCATCTAAATAGATGCAGAAGAAGCACTTAACAAAATTCGACATCCATTCAGGAATTTAGAAAACACTGAGCAAACTAGTATTAAAAGGTTACTTCCTCAACCTGATAAAGGCATCTAGGAAAAACCTGGAGTTAACATCACACAGAAGCAAGTCAAGGATGCCTGCTCTCACCACTTCTACTCAACACTGTGGTGGAGCCAGAGGAATAAGGGAAGAAAAGAATTTGAAAGCATCCAGATTGGAGAGGAATAAATAAAATAAACTTTACTTGAAGGTAATATGGTCATTTATACAAAAAATCTGATGGAATTTACAAAAAAGCTAGTAGAACTAATGAGTGAGTTTATGAAAATTATAGGATAAAGGGTCAATATTTTAAAATCAATCATATTTCTATACAGTAGAAAGGAAAACTTCTCAACGAACAATGCTAAAACAATTATATAGCAACATACAGAAAGAAAAAAAAAGAATTCTACTCTTACCTCATTCCACATACAATTAACTTGAAATTGATCATGCAAGAAATGTAAAAGCTAAAACTATTCAACTGCTACAAGAGAGAGATACAGGCATGTTCGTTATAGCATTGTTTCTAATATAAAATCACAAACAACCTAAAGGTACATTATTATAGAAAAATTATCTAATAAATCATAATAATTACATAAAATGAAACACTATATAACCACATGTAACCATTTGAAAGATAGAAGGTAAGTTTTGTGTCAATTAATATGGGGAAAATGCCAAAATACATAATTACAGTTTCTAAAAAGTATTGAACAGTGTGTAAAGATTATCTTTTTGTGTAATTAATAAGAATATTTGCATTTATAGCTATTTCATGTGTATGTGTGTATTTTAATATCTATTTTCCAATGGCTACAAAAAAGCCTCTTAAACTTCAGTGAAAGGTACCAGGAGTCAGAGAGGCTGGAAAGGGAGAAATTAATATAATTCTTTAAAATTTTATACCTTTCTATACCAGTAATCATTTTTTTTGCTCATACATATATTATTTTAAAAATAAATAATTTTTTAAAAGAAATAAAGTATCTCTACAAAGGAGATTTTTCTGGTCCAGAAGCATAAGGAAGTCATGAGACAGCAGAACTCTATGTAGTAGAATCTATGCAGTAGAAGCCCACCCGGCGAGGAGGAAGCAGAGAAGAAGAAACCAAAGAGACCACGCTGAAAGAGGACTGGTACATGGGTTCACTACAAATTCTGCCTCCAGGCCCTCTGAGGCCTGTGCACTTTGTTGTCTGTCCTTGGACATCCATGGAATTTCCTACTGCGTTCTTCTAAGAAGCCCCCGCTTCTTACGAGCTCACCTGAGTCCTTCACAGGCTGGTTTTAGCCCCTAACCAAAGGAGCCTAGCCTGTACCCTTGTTGGATCCCCTGAGTTATTCCACAGTGGAAATGCAGACTTACCTTGCAGAAAATAGAACAATCTGAAGCATGCACCCTGTAAACTCCTGCAGTCAGTCAAGCCTAGCCAGTATGATTTAAATAGAAACTTGTCCAGCAACATTTTATATTTGTGAGAACATTCACAATGATTTCCATTTCTGAGTACGTTATTCAGAATATTTTGCCTAAATCTGACAGTATGTTCTACATGAATCATAAATCATAGAAGAATGCTTTTAACCTAGAGAATCGGTCTTAAAAAGAAATCAGAAGGAGAACAGTAAATGTTCAAATTTGTACAAAAATTAAATATAATAAACACCCAGAGGCACAAAGTAAGAAAATACATACCATATAAGCATGTACAAACTAGGGGGTAATTCCAAACTAACATACAAGCAAGTGCACAGTGCAACAGTAAAGGCTGCTAAGAGAGCAGGCTCATTTGTAGAAACTGGCTTCTTCACAAGCAGAACCTATCTGCTCACAACTAAAAGCACACACTCAGGTACAGATCAAACATGATCTCTTCTAGGAGGTCTTTCTTAATCTTCCCATTAGAGGCGCCCTTTCCTTTATGGTCCCACTATACTGTGTACCCTTCTCTAGCACTTTATCACATTGGCTGACATTTATGGTTCACACGCTGGTCTTCTCCATCAGTGAGCTCCTAGAGAAAAGAGGCATGCCTCAGCAACCCTTTCTGCCTCATAGGCAAAAACCCATTGCATAATAAATGCTCAATAAATGTTTAGTACAGGATTAAAAATCAGAACTTTAAACACCAATGAAGTTTTTTAATTTTAAAAAGTTGTGTTTTCACACTAAGAACACTAAGAAAACAAAGAAAAATAAAAGAAGCAAAATATTATAACACTTATAAATTCCCACCACCCAAACATAACCACTGTTGAGTATCAACGCACATGCACGCTTGTATACACACACATGAAGATGTATGGCTATGTTTGTTTGTTTGACAAGGCAGAGGGTCTGGTTTCTAGCCCAATCTCCCTACTGAATTGCTATTTCAAAGATTTTTATCAGTCCTGAAATTCAAGGCACTTACTCAATCCTCATCCTCACTCTCCAAGCATCAGCCATTTGCTCACTGCCCTAACCTTTCTAAACACTCTCTTTCCTTTATTTTTTCAATCTCACTTTCCTGGTTCTTATTCTGCCTCCACCTCCTGGACCAGCTTCTATTCTCCCATTACTGTAGACATTCAAACCAAAATGCCGCCTTTAGTCCTCCACTTTTCTTCCAAATGTCTCATCAATATCCAAGGCTTTAACTGCCATGTCTAGGTGGCACCTTCTTTCCAGCCTTATTTTCCTTCTAAGCCCTAACCCAGGATTACTAACTGCTAGCCACACATCTCCACTTATAAGCACCCCCTCTTTTCAGATATAACATGTATAAAGTGAAACTGACCACCTTCTGCTCTTTCAAAGCCGCTACTCAATTCCCTAATGTCTCTCAGGAGCCCACCATTTTCCTGGTAGCCCGGATCTCAAAACCTGTCTCCCCCTTAATAGGACATTTATCACTCTCTATTCTGCAGTATAGCTACAAGTAAATATAGAGTATAGTGTATTGTCTATAGTCCATACTTGTTTTCGTATAATAACTCATATTAAGTCGTATCCTTTCACTTACTGATCCATATATCCACTTAGGTCAGGACTAACTCTGATTCATTTTAAAGTCTTTTAATGACTTGCTCAGAGTAGGTGCCCAATATGCATTTTTTTGGAATTTCAAGCTAAGGTTAAGCCTAGCTCTCTTTGGATTTTGTCCTTCTACCATTTGTCCATGTTCTGAATATCTCAATCACAGCAGACCTTGCTTGTACTTACTATTATTTCATGCCATAGTATATAAGCTCCATTAAATCCAGGACATATAGCAAATACTCAGTAAATATTGGCTGAATGTTGAAAGGTACATCTGGAACTGAATCTTGGAGGCCTTGAATATCCTGCTAAGTGTTTGAACCTCAATGTAGAAGCAAATCACTTAACCTCTCTATGCCTCAGTTTCTTCCTCTAGAAAATAATATGTTCTCTATGGGGTTAGTTTTATGAGTTGATTGAGATAACATGTAAATACATGTGAACTTCTTAGATCTATTTCTGGTTCATAGCAAGTACTCAATAAATATTATTATTATTATTATTATTATTATTATTATTATCATCATTATTAATTAATTCTGAACACAACAGTAACCTAATGATCAGTCAGGAAAACTAACCTGGTAGGAGCATGTAAGGATGGTTGAAGAAGGTAACTCTAGGAAGATGAACCAGTAAGCTATTGTGGATTTTGGTTAGAGTTATGAAAGTTTGAACTAACACAGAAGTCTCAGAAAGAAAGACAGGGATATCTGAGAGAAGATTAGTAGTAGTAGAATTAGCAGATTTGGAGCAAAACATAAGCTGTAGAAATGAAAAGAAAAAGCAGAATACAAAAATAGCTAAAATCTTAAGCGTGGGTGGTTAAGACACTGTTGACAGAAATTGAGAGCCCTGGAGGAGGCACAGTTGTGGGGAGAGACTCTAAGTTCTGACTGGAATCTGATGATTTGAAGGTTAAGTAACAAGAAAGAACTGAAGCTCAAGAGAGAGGTTGTGCTGGAAGGACTGGTTGAAGAATCATCTGTAGAGAAGCCACCTCTGCTCATGACCCTGGTTGGGTTACCAAGGCAGAGGCGGGTGTGGAGGAGAGAGGCAAGGAAAGACTCTCACACTATCTGCATACTTATTAGGGATGTGGGGAGTGGAAGGGGAGCCAGGAGAAGGGCCAACAGGGTGGTAGGGAGAGAATACAGAACAGAAAGGGGAGAGAGAGTTTCAAGAAAAGGGGTGAATACTGAGCTAAATGCTCCTGAGTAGGTAAGAAGGAGGAGAGTTAAGGAAAGTTCTGGAATTTTGTCTTCAAAAGAGGTGTTGTTAGGAGGGAGCTCCAGGTGAGGCGGCTCCAGGAGAGGGTGTAATGAGAATGGTCAGGATTTGAACTGTGAACTAGAAGGTAGGGTCCTAAAGGTACCTGGGTGGCATGGTCAGATCTGTCCATAACAACTTGGGGGCTGCAGGGCCCAGCATGTGGTCAGCCTAGAAAACGACTTTGAACTGCAGAGCTCCCTGTGCTCACAGAGCTGGCAGGGAAAAACAATGGGTATAGGTCATTTTTTTAAAGACTTGTAGAAAAATCAGACAAAAGCCATAGTTTTAATGTGGTGGTAATAAAGCCATTTGTCACTTTGGCTTCTAACTTTTGCAAAATAGCTGCTGTGGATGAAAAAAATCTCATTTAGCTGCCTAAAAATATATTTATTTGTGAAAGCGACCATACTTTACAAAAATCATAAGTAACTAAAATAGCACTAATAAATAGAACACAGTCTGTAAAATCCTTGCTTTTATTTAGAAAAGTAATTCTGTCTTCCTGTGGTGAAATCTTACACTCCAAGGAGAAAAGTCATTGCAATAGAATGAATAATTGTGCACACCCCTCCCCCCATTTCATATATTGAAGCCTAATCCCCAATGTGAAGGTTTTAGAGGTAGACTCTTTGGGAGGTGATTAGGATTTCAGTGTGGAGCCTTCATAATGGGATTAGTGCTCTTATAATAAGAGGCACTAGATAGATGATGGCTTTCTCCCTGCCACATGAAGACACAACAGATCAGGAAGTGGGCTTTCAACAGAATCCAACCATGCTGTAGCTTGATCTTGGGTTTCCCAGCCTCCACGACTGTGAGAAATAAATTTCTGTTGTTTAAGCCACCCAGTCTGTGGTATTCTGTTATAGCAGCCCAAACTGACTAAGATAGTCACCAAACTATAGCATAGATCAAATAGAAAACAACATGATTTAGTCATTAAAAATTTATAAGTGGATGGGAAGAAAATCTTGGAAATTTACAAGATTTCTTATTCTAAGACGTTCCAAATTACTTCACAAATATGTAACTAATCTGCACTCCTATGGACAATAAATAAGTCCTGTCAGGTCCACTCTAAAAATACATTTGTTAAATTATACTGCAAATCTATAGTAATCAAAACAGTATGGAATGGGCAGAAAAATAGACACACAGACCAATGGGACAGAATTGAGATCCTGGAAATAAACCTGCACACATATATGGACAACTAATCTATGACAAAGGAACCAAAAACGTAAAACGAAGAAAAGAAATTCTCTTCAATAAATAGTGTTGGGAAAACTGGACAACTACATACAAAAGAAGGTTACTGGACCACAAAATTACTCAAAATGGATTAAAGCCTTGTATGTAAGACATGAACCCATAACATATGTAGATGAAAACATAGGTTGTAAGCTTCTGCACATAGGTCTTAATAATGTTTTTGTGGATTTGACTCTCATGACAAGGGAAACAAAAACAAAAATAAACGAATGGGACTACATCAAACCAAAAAGCTTCTGCACAGTAAAGGAAACCATCAACAAAAAAAAACACAACTAACCAAATGCAAGAAGATATTTGCAAATAGTATTTCCGATAAGAGGTTAATATCCAAAATACATAAAGAACTTACATAACTCAATGACAACAACAAAAACAAACAAGCAACCTAATTAAACAATGGACAGAGGATCTGAACAGACATTTTTCCAAGGAAGACATACAGATGACCAATAGGCACATGAAAAGATCTTCAACATCACTAATCACCAGGGAAATGCAAATCAAAACCATAATGAGATATCACCTTACACCTGTCAGAATGGCTATTATCAAAAAGATAAGAAATAAAGTGTTGGAGAGGTTGTGGAGAAAAGGGAACCCTTGTGCATTGTTGGTGGAAAAAGTAAATTTGTGCAGCCATTATAGAAAACAGCAAGTATGGAGTTTCTTCAAAAAATTAAGAATAAAATACCATATGACTCAGCAACCCCTCTTCTGGGTATCTGAAGAAAATTAAAATACTATTGAAAAGATATATATGTACTGCTATGTTCACTGCAGCATTATTTACAATAGCCAAGATATGGAAACAACCTAAGTGACCATTGACAGATGATGGACAAAGAAGACGTGATACACACACACACACACACACACACACACACACATGGAATACTATGCATCCATAAAAAGATGAAATACTGACATTTGCGACAACATGGATAGATCTTGAGGATATTATGCTAAGTGAAATCAGTCAGAAGGAAAGGACAAAGCCACATGACTTCACTCATATGTGGAATGTAAAATGAAAAAGGGACAAATGAACAAAGAAAACAAACAAAAAAGCAACCTCATAGATACAGAAACAGATGAAGGGGTACCAGAGGGGAATGAGGATGGAGGGAGGACGAAATGGGTAAAGGGGGTCAAATATATAGTGATGATGGAAACTAGACTTTTGGTGGTGAACATGCTATAGCGTATAGAGATACTGAATTGTAACGTACACCTAAAATTTATATAATGTTGTTAACCAATGTTACCTCAATTAAAAACAAAAGTTTTAGAAACGGATAGTGGTGATGGTTACATAACACTATGAGTATAATTAATGTCACCACTTTAAATGGTTAAAATGGCAACTTTTATGTTATATGTATTTTACCACAATTTTAAAAATTAATAATCTAATATACTAAAACCTATCAGGTCATTCACTTTAAACGGGTATGGTATGTAAATTGTATGGTATGTAAATTCTGTCTCAATAAATCTGTTTTAAAATAAAGAAATAAAACGAATGCTTTAATTAAAAACTTTTTATATATATAATAAAGTACATTCTTGAATCCAGACACTTGTCACCACCGCCCCTAAGGCCACTACAAGGCTCCAAGGAGCCTTTTGGGCAAATTAGAAAAGGACCCCTCACTGCCTCAGCCAGGCACTTCCATCTGGGTAGGCAGGCGTCCACGCCACCCACGTCTGCCACCGCGCCACAGCCTCCCTGCCTGTCGCGCGCTTCTATTCTCGCCCGGCCCAAACAGTGTACACGTTTTTAGCTTATACAAAACGCTGCTGCATTTGGAACAGGATCCACCTTTCTCCCACCGCGGCCCACAAGCCCTTCACGACCGCTTTTTCCCTTTCTGACCTTGTCTCCTCTTCGCTCTCCGTGGCCGCCACGCATCCCCGCGGCACACCGAACCCCTCCCGCCAGCCCGAGGGCCAGTGCTGGTTGCTGCCTTGCCCAGAAACATTCCTCTGCTCTATTCCCGCCCAAGCGTTGCAGCAATCTCTTAGCATTCAGGGCTCTGCTCCCATATCTCGCTCAGAGGACACTTCTGGAACCATCCTGCTTATTGTGGATAACGAGGCGTCAGAGGGAGCCTGTGGGATGGTGAACATTCACCATCAGAAGTACCAAGGATGGGATGAGAATAGGTGTGAGACGGAAGATCGCTGCCTGAGGATGGAGATCATGTTTTGTGAGGGACCCCTTAGCAGCAGAAAAGAAAGTTAAAAAATGGGGGGTTGCTTTTTAACCGTTGGGTCTTACCTTAGACCTCCGTTTGGTCAGAAGGTCACCTTGTTGAGGAAACAGGGGGTGGCACTACAGGAAGTCAAGAAAACTGGGAAGAGACCACAGGTTATTGCAGGCCTTCTTTCTCCCACGCGGATGCGGAGAAGAGGACCAGGGCGGAACCGGCGGGTAGTGCCAAGCGAATTCTAGCGCAGGAAAACACACCTCTCTCTTGGAGGGTGAAAAATGCGCTGAACTGGAAACCAAAAGACCTAGTCTGGAGTATCGGGCTTGTATTTCTGCAATTCTGGCAAATCTCTAAAATCTCTTCACTTCTTTGTACCTCATTTTCCTCATCCGAAAAATGAGATGGTTGAGCTAATCACTATGTCTCACAGTTTGCTCCCAGCACCTCTCGCTGTATTTGTTCAAACCCAGAGCAGCTGACGGTGAATCTCCAGGCAAGAGACTGAGAACTGGACTTGACAGAGCTCCCTGGGCAGCTCTAATGATCTCTCTAGGTTTTTCTCTAAGTTCCCTTCTCTAGCATTCCATGAATTTGAATTTTAAACCTATACCAATATGGGGCAGGGGTGGGAAGGAAGGAATTGCGGCACAATTTAATTGATCTAATATCATTCAGATTATCATGTTACCAGATCACAACAGTCACGATGTTACAGTCACTAAGGAATAATACATGCCCACAGCTATGACAAATGATTAACTGAATGATCAGATATTTTTACTTCCTCACCAAAGTATGGGGAAATTTATCTTAGCATTAGTTGCCTTAAATCTCTGAAATGCATTAAAAATGACTGCAAATTACTGATGACTAATGCCCTTCAATTTGGCCTCAAGCTGAGAAATTCTGTGCAGAAATAAAGTGGTTTATAATCCCACAGGTCTGTTCTATTACAAACTGCAGGTGGCAAATCAAGTGGCTATGAACTATGGTGTGTGTGTGTGTGTGTGTGTGTGTGTGTGTGTGTGTGTGTGTGCGTGTGTGGAAAACAATGCTTAAGGAGCGGGATTTCTGCACTCCTTTAATAGGAATTTAACAGCCCAGGCGAAAGGCAGATGCTGGTCCTGAGGACCCAGGAATCTGGGTGGTGCCTAACAAAGGCCTGAGGCTAGAGTGTCTGTCACCCCCTTGACTGCCTACCAGCCTGGCGGCTGTGGCTGTCCTTTGCAGAAAAGCAATCGAAAGCAAGCACAGAAGAAAGCTGGGAGAAAAATAACTGCAACTCACACGATGACCTATTTCCTGAATCCGGCTCATCTGAGATTGGATGCTCATTCCTCCAAAAAGGCAGAACATTTCAGGCCCCGAAATTGCCTTTGAGGAGTGCATGCACCAGAATACATGACACACTGTCACCAGAGGACTTTCTTCTGACCCCCGTTCCAAGTGGTGTTAGCCTCAGATACCTATTGTGGGGAGGGGTTGATAAATCTACCAGATCCTTGGGGATTTTGCTTCACCATTAGCCAAGATTAACATGACGGTAATTGGTAGTGAAACGGATCTGTTTAGTGTCTCCTACCAGCACAAGCAGCAGAATCGAAACTGTTCTTCCAGGCCCCATATGCATCTCATGTAACATTTCTAATTTTATATTTCCTCTACTTTAGGTTGCATTGCTCCTTCATTCCAGACATTGCACAATCAAACTAATCATCTTTTTCTGAGTCAGGGGCTCAGTCAAGGCCTGTAGACAAGTTCACGTTTCTGAGCTGCAGAGGTACCCAGGGGATATGCCATGAGTTTCAGATCTAAATTCCTGAGGAAAGAAAAGTGACTTTTCAACAGTATTCAGCAGCATATCCTGGGCTGTGTGTAGAACACTAGGCTAAGAAGATAGAGGGGGTGCTAAGAACATGAAGGCAGGGACTGTTTGCCTACAGTGAGCAGTCCCATGTGAAATTAGCTGAAGACTACAAAGCAGCAGGTAGCAAGAGCCAAATAACATTAAATTAGCTGTATCCATAAGTTTTGAGGAAGAGTCTGTTCAACCCAGGACCAAGACTAGTAGGAATGCTTCTTGGAGCAGATAAATTTAGGTATGGTTTTAAAGGAGGAAGTGAAAAGGATTATTGCAGATGAGGCAGGAGGGAAATTTGGAGCCAGGAAAGAATGCTCAGAAGATGCAGATATAAGAGCGTGGTTAAGAGAAGAAAGATTTTACCTCTGCTGGTGAACGCAGACTTTTGTGTTTCCATTCCCTGCCATAGAATCTTATGATGTGTTCCATGTTCTTGTATCCCTCACAGTATTTACATACTAGATACCCACATTATAGCTGGTAGAATCATAGAATTTTATAGTTGGACTAAACTTATTGATCATCCCATCTATTTGCTGAATGAATGAATGAATGAATAGGATATGAAAAGATGTGGTTCAAATAGAAGGGTTACAGACATAATCAAGAGATGAAGTTGAAGACCCACAAACACAGAGGACAATCAGATGATGGTCAGAGAAGAGGGAAGTGGAGAGGCTTGGGAGAAAGCAGTGAGGGTTTAAAGAAATACAAATTAGTAGTTGATAGAGAGTTCCGGGGATGGGAAGCACAGCACAGGGAAAGCAGTCAGTAGTAATGTAATGGCTATGTGTGGAGCCAGAAGGAAGATAGAGTGATGAGGGGGGTCATTTCATAAATTATATAATTGTCTACTATATACTTGAAACTAATAAAGGAAAAAGAGATGAAGTCGAATCAGTTCACAGGAGTCAGTGGATGACAGCAGCTTCAGACAGACTGGAGGGTTAAAATCTGATGCCAGAGGTGGTAGGGAGCCACACCAAGTTCTTAAACAGTGCAGTGAAATTGGAAATTTTCTCCGAGAGAGATTGCCCTGGCAGTTTTTCACAGAATGAGCAGAACGGGAAGGCTAGCAGGATATAGTCTTGGAAGTCATTGACGGCCGGCTCAGGCCCCAGCAAAGGACTGCCTAAAACATATTTACCAGGGATCTGCCCAAATCCCTTTCAAATGATAGAATCCCAGTAATTTATGCTGCCTTCCTTCCCTACCTCCCATCCCCTACCTCAATCCCGACAATATTTATTTGCTCAAAATAGACCATCTGAAAGAAGGGACATGCTCTGCAAATGGCTGAGAGCCTGCTATGCTTCTGATTAAGTGTTTCCATCTAAGAAATGAGTTATATAATACATTTCCCATGTGAGTGCAGTAGCAACAGCCCGACATCCATTTGCATAATTTTTCTTCTATATAAGGCTTAAAAAATAACAATAGGCAAACAAGATGGAATTTTTCTTTTAATTTGCTTGAGCTGCTATCTTTACTGGAGGTATCTACTAAAGCACCATGAAGATTTTAAATCCACAAGTTATGAAGTGTATCATTTGTTCTCTCCAAGGAGATCTTTGGCAGAATGAACCCTTAATTTATGTTACTTTAGAATCATCAACTGATTCTGGGATATCCAATTGTTCTGGGATATACTGATAAGGTTGGAAGACAGTTTGTTTAGAAGGTTCATCTAAAAATGGCAGGGAAAATTATTGCATCAAGAATAATAATACATAATAATGATATCATGATTATAAAAATAGTGGTATCAATAATAATATGGTATCAAGAATGAGAAATACACACATTGAGCAATGACTCAAGAACCCAGAAGCAAAATAATGTCATAGATGGCTTTTACAAGTGCTGATATCACTACATGATCAGCAACACAAGGACAAGGGCTGTACTTCTCAGGTTATATACCCAAGGCCTAACATAGGGCCTGGTACATGTCTACATAATGTTGAAAGTAATGACTGATCAGATGGATGAATAGATAAATGAATGAATGAAGATTGAATGTAATTTCTTTATGTAACAAAGGCAATTAATATAACTAAAAAACTTATATATATTTAATTTTCCAAAGAGCCAGAAATAATAAGAATTTCATCATGTTCATCCATAAGTATATGAGCCCTCATCTATGCACAAGTTCACACACACACACCCCTAGTAAAAACACCTTCAGAAGGTAAGCATCAGAAATAAAGATTTTAGATTTTAAATTCTTTATAGAGCAGAAACATTTCAAAACTAGCAGAGCGTTTATAACATCTAAAAATGAATTTCTGCAGGTTAGCCTTTTTAGTCTCCTCCATTCATTTAGGGACACCAGGCACCATGCTTGGTGGCTAAAGAACTATAAAGAAGGGACAAAGGAGCTAAATTTGGGTTCTTCGCCTAAATAATTTTTCCAAAGAGCATCCTATTAAGTTTTACTCTAAGCAGATGCATTTTCAGCAGGACCAAATAATCCATTTTCTGCTCTACTTTAATATCCACATTTTCATTTCATGGGTTTTATCCCTCGATTCCAAATGACATTCTAAGTCAAATGAGAACCAAAGTCATCAGCTGGTACTTTAAAAAAAAAACAAAAAAACCAAACAAACAGATCTTAATGGTAAAAGGAATAGGATCTCTGGATATTAAGTCTGTCCTAAACAGAGCAGCCACTGACAAACAGGCAAACAATGTGTTTCATTTGTAGTTTTAAAAACTTGGGAGTCTAGAATTCATCTGTTTTATGGCACATGAACACAAACACACACACTGGGTACACACAGAGCTCACCTGTGTCTGCAAGGACATAAGAGAAAGAATGCCTGAAGGGAAAAAGGCAAAGACTGAGCTTTTTGTCTGCTTTTGGTATGGGTCATGTTCCAGGTGTATGTAGGGGAGGGGAGGTCATTCCTACACTTTTATACTTCTCTCTACGTAAAGAACCATCTGCCTTCATCGTAAATTCTGTGGAATCACTATATTATTGCCATAATCTTGTCCCAATCATATTTTAGATAACACCACATGGAAATTTTTTGGTGTTAGTATTTTTTAACTAATTCTTCTAACATACCCTCTAATCAAAGCACAGTCGGATTCGTTCTATCACCATTGACTGGTGTCATAATGTAACAGATCCTAGTGATATAAAGCAGACTCTTGTTCATGAATGTTACAGAAGAGAAGTACAAGGTGCCATGGGAGCCCGAGACAGACAGAGGTAATGTAGATGCGAGGTGGTTCTCCAACTTGGTTGCACTTTGGAATCAACTAAGAGATTTATGAATACTGATTCCTGGGTCCCGCCCTCTTCAGACTCTGATTGAATTGTTCTGGAGTGTGGCTCTGAATACCAGCAATTTTAAAAGCTTCCTAGAGGAGTCTAATGTTCAGAGAAGTTTGAGAATCATAGCTATAGTACAGTGGTTCTCAAATGTTAGGAGGACTTGTAAAACAGAGTTCTGGGCCTCAAATCCAGACATAGGTTGTGGGGAAGAGCCCCAGAATATGCATTTCTATCAAGTCCTCAGGTGATGTGGCTGCTCCTGGCCAGAGACCACACCTTGAGAAGCACTGTACTAGGGGTCTGGGGAGGAGGTGAGAAGAAGAGATGAAAGAGGAAGGGAGTGATCCTGGCAGAGCAAAGCATAGTGACATTTTTTTCCCCAGAAAAGAGAGAACATAAGGGCAAATACATATTCTAGAAACTGAAAGATTCGTGGTACAGCCAGAGTTTAGAAAGCAGAAAGAGAATTGTGTACGTCAAAGCCGAGAGAGATAGGTGGGCACAAACCCTGGTCCTGCCATCCGTGGTTTTGAGTGAGGAGGAAATGACTCCATGAGGCGAAAGAGGCTGTAAACAAAATGTTAAAAAATACAGAAAAGGACACACATGCAAATAAAATCACCTATAATCTTGCCCCTAGAACTAAACACCATCAATATTTCAGTATCTTTCTTTCAGATATTTTTTAAAAATGTGTGTATGTTTTACCAAAGTTGACTGCCTACTGTTTGATATTTGAGTTTTTAAAAGTATGACAGCAGTAGGTATACAATTATTTAAATACAATAGTAATTCTTAAAGGGGAATATGCCCGCACTCATGGTATCAGAATCACCAGCGAAGACCCTTTTAAGTTACACTTTCCTTCCCAAACTACATCCCAGCACAATCCCACCCTCAAATTAAAACTTCCTGGTAGATCAGTGCTGTTGGGATGAGTGAGAATATCACGTGCCTCTCAGGTGAGAACCATTAGTCTACCATGTAGTTGTTCCTGACTGTTTCTCATTTCATTATGTGGCTCCTCCATGAACATTTTGTTGTTTCCAGTTTTCTCATGTTTAAGAACTACTGCAATCAACATCTTAACATTCTTATACAGGTCCTTATATACCTACTGTTGATCTTAGGTTATAGTCCTGAGTGTAGAATTGCTAGATCAAAGGATTCGAGTATTTTTAAGGTTTATGCATACCTCTGAGGGGAAAGATATGGCTTAGAAAGAGAATGATAAAAATAAAAGCTTTTAAATATATTATTATGTGTTGGTGAAACAATGCTGAATGAGTTGTTTTCAATCACTGGTTCTTCTAAGTAAAAGACAAGCATAGATTTTTCTCTCTCTTACTTCAGTGTCAAAACCCTCCAGGTTTCATGCATGCACACAGCTCCCAAGGGAAGCTCTCACATTTGCTTTCACTGTGACCTCAGAGATGCTTTGGCCTCTAAAGTCTTAACTATCTGCTTACTCCTTCTCAGGAAGACCAATTAATTAGCCTTTTTAATTCTCCTAAGTACCTCTGGCGCTCTCTAACTGCCTTCAAAGTGAAGACTTCAGCTTCCTTTCCTTTCAAAGTCAGAGTACAAAGGCTAAGTATGATGATACGCATGTCTGCACATCCACAGTCCCACACCTATTATTTGTCCAGCCAGGGAAGGTTTCCTTGGCAACCGTCTACATCACTGCTCCAACTCCTCCTGCTCAGTAAGTCCCTGATATTAGCAAAGAACAAGACTCTCTCAAGATCTGGAGTGTCTCTATTTTACTACTTTTTTTCCCCAGAATATTTCTTCACATAGGCAGGAATGGTGGCTGTCTTGTTTACCATCAACTACTGATCTCCAGTGCCTGACAATAGTTTTCAAAACATGTTTGCTAAATGGATAGATGACATTTAGCAACCTCTTTTTTTTAACGCAAGAATTTTGAAATTCATAACCATTTTGAATATTTAAAAACAAACTTGACAAAACAGTTTGCAAACAGCCATATGGTGTTTTCCTACAAGGCTTGTTAAGAATGAAATTATCATAGTTCCTCTAATTTAATCTGAACTGAATCAGCAATGCACCCACTAGAAGAAGTAACTTGAAAGAACTGGACGCAGAGTAGGTGTGCTATTTCCCCAACTAGATTACAAAGTGAGGACTGCTCTTTCCTCAGTTGCTAAGTGTGATTGGGGAGGTTTTATACCGTCCAAAGTCATCCAGTCAAGGAGAGAGCAGGAGCTAAAATCTAGCTCGTGCTCTGATCACCAACACATGTGCACTGGCGTGGAGCTTCGTCTACGCAAAGAAAAGGAAAACTTTGTCTAATGATGACAAAGGCACAGTTGCTCACCCAGTTCTACAGCATTTCATAATTCATACAAAAGCACTGGATGGGTCCTCTGTGTCTTATATTTATTCTTATTTTCAATTGCATGTAACAAAGTTCTTAATTATGGCAGGTGCTCTGTCAGTATACATCAACTAGACTGAGCCAATACATTGTTAATTTATAATTAATTGATAATTGTATTAAAACCACTCTTCATGGGGAGAAAATCCCAGCAAAACTATGGTTCACTCATTGGAATCAAATATCATTTTAAAATTGAAGAGACTTTGGAAAACATTTCCTTCCATTTAATAGTCAAAAAGAAGCTCAGAGAAGTCATCTAGATCGCTGAACTTCTGAAATAGCACACTTGGCCAAGTGAGATATAATTAAATTCTCCATTAATTGAGGCCCTAAGCAGCCCCTCATGGCCAGCAGGACCAAACCTTGGGTTCCCAGTTATGCAGGTCTAGTGATAGTTAGCAGCCTTGCAATTTGATTGGGACTTTAAATTCCAACTGGATGGTTATACTGTGTGAATAATTTTTCATATCACTTATCATCAAGATATTCTCCTAACTTTCAAAATGAACTCTAATAGAAAAAAAATGAATCAAACTTTTATAAGATCTAATCGATGTCAGAGTGTTCTTTCTCTGGCAGGAGTTCTAGTTCTTTTTCTTGAAAAAAAAAAAAAAGATTAATCATCAAAGCCACTTAGTATAAAATTGAAGTTGCTCATTTATATTATATCGAATTTATATTACTTGCCACTTCTATTAACTCTAAAGGGGTAATTTTCTATATTGAATTATTTATACTCTATTGTAATCAGATACCTGATTAACTTTTAAACATTTATACATCCTCCTAATTCAAAGATAGTAAGTGAACTAAGACTTAAAATGAAAATCTGCCTGTCAGAATTTGGGGCACTGCAGAATTTGTATGTGTCTGTTTCTCTTTCTACTTACCTACGTCCCTACAGATATACAATGATTCTTGCTGCCTAGCAGGCATTGTTGAATAAATGATGACTGAATGTAATAATATTGTGAGTTAAGATGGCAAGTCAGATAATGTCCACAATAATAAAGAAAGTAATAAATTATCAAATTATTTCGTTACTCTTATGCATTTCGGTACCACCTACCTTGTTATTGTCATTTCCATAGAAAAGCCTTGACAATTTTGGATCTCTTCCACATCACTAAACTCTTACAGTGCAAGCATATTTTAACTTGGTATTAGCCATAAGGATTTCTAATCAAGATACAAGCTATTAAAAGGGAAGATGAAATTTGTTCCTTTAAGGTGTCACGAGAAGATGATTTATATATTGCCTTACCGCTCTGCCCTTCTGTGCTCATTTCCTATTGCTGCTATAAATTAACACAAACCTAGTAGCTTAAAATAACACAATATTATTACCTTATAATTCTGGAGATCAGAAGACTGAAACAGGTATTACTGGGCCAAATTCAAAGTGTTGGCAGGGCTGTGTTCTTTCTGGAGGCTCTAGTAGAAAATCTTTTTTCTTGCCTTTTCTAGCTTCTAGAGGCCACCTGCATCCCTTGGTTGTGGCCCATTCTCCACCTTCAAAAACCGGAACACAGCATCTTCAAATCTTTCTGACTCTGACCCCAATCTGTCCTGCCTCCCTCTTCTCCTTATAAGGACTCTTGTAATTACATTGAGCAATCCAGGGTATCTTCCTATCTCTAGATCCTTTATTCAATCTTCAAAGTCTCTTTTGCCATGTAAGGTAACTTATTCACAGGTTCTGCAGATTAGAATATGGACATCTTTGCAGGGTGGAGGGAGGCATTATTCTGTTTACTACCCCTCCTAAAACTGTGGTTGGCATTTAGCATCAGACAGAGAATCCTGGAGATAGCACAGAAGTAGCAAATGAAACACATTCTGGGAATAAAGGAGAGCAGTGTTCGAATCCTGGCTTTGGCCACTTACCAGCTGTATGACCTTAGCCAGTATGTGCAAACCTTTGGAGCCTCAGTTTTTTTACTTGTAAAACGAGACCAGAGTACCTACTTCATTTTGTTGTAAGGATTAAAGGAGAAATCAAACATAAAGCTTTGGGCTCTTGGCCCACAACTGGTTTCGAGTAAATAGGAATCGATTCCTCTTACCTTCACATTAAAGAGCCAACAGCATCAAAGTCAACCACATGCTGATTTTTATTACATTGCCATACGGTTAGTTGCTATTAAACCCAGTGGAGAGAGGATTTCTCTGGCCCGGAAAGCTAAGGATTGAGAGTGGACAGTGGTATTTCTTCATAAACCAGTACCGTTAAACATTAGCAGGGCCTGCCTGAAAGTCTGCTCTACTCAGTAGCTTTAATGGCAACCTGACTAAAGACAGGGAAAGATTTCTCTTTATCTCTGATGCTCATTACCTCTTATGTGAGATACCTATAGCCAGGAGATCCTTATCTCAATTCCTGTTTGAAATCTATGGAGAATGCCACATTGTGGTGGAATTTATATTAAAGGGCGATTAAACCATGCCAACTTTCTAAATAATTTTATCATAGTTTTTTCTAATTTAGAAGTTATACATGCATAATATATGTTCAATTAACAAGATTGACCAAAGGAAAACATGCAATAATTATTTGAATGTCATAAATTAGAAGTTCATGGATTTAGCATTAAATCTAGAGTTAGATGATTGTGACAGAGACCCATGTGCAAATCTCGCTTATACCACTCCCTGCTGTGTGACCTCAGGTGGTTCTCATTGCCTCTCTGGGCCTCATCTATAAACTCACAGGGTTACTACAGGGATTAAGATGATGAATGTGAATGAGTACAAGCTATTATTACTCTTTATTCAACAAACATTTATCTGTACTCTGTTGCAGATATTAAAATAAATAGAGAATAAGAAATGAGTAAGACTCTGTAGCCTACTCTTAAGGATCCCTCAAGGTAATATCATTTTAATAAAATTTCTCCTTTAATATTATTTTTTAGTTGAAGTGTCATTTAGTTAGAGTAAAGTGGTCAGATCTTACGCGTACCATGCAGTCTAATTTTGGCAAGTGCCTGTCAAGAGACAAAACATGTTCATGACCCCAGAAATTCCCTCGTGCCCATTCCCACTTAATTCTCACGCCCCTTGAGAAGTAATAACTGGTAAAACTTCTACCATAGGTTCATTTTGCCAGTTGCCACGTTTCATATAAATTTCACAAAATTTCACATAAATAAAATCACACAGTATGTACTTTTCGGTGTTAGGGCTTCTTTCAGCCAGTGTATTGTTTTTAAATATTGATCCAGGTTGTACCACTTATCAGCAGTTCTTTCCCTGTTGTTTTCGTTTGTATTCCTTTTCATAGGCTATATCACAGCTTATCCATTCTCCTGTTAATAAAGTAAAATCGATGGGTCATGGGATCGCCTTTCATTTATAATTTATACTTTATGCTCTTTTCCATAAGCTTTACGTATTTTGTAATTTAACATAATTTTAAATTTAAAAAATTTTAATGGATTTAAAAAAATTGTTGGTCTGACATTGGTTAAGAAAAATTATATAAGTTTCAAGTGTACAACTCAATAACACATCTGTACACTGCATTGTGTGTTCATCACCCAAAGTCAAATCTCCTGTCGCCATATATTTGACCCTCTTTTCTATCTCCCTATTTTTCTTAATTTTAAAAACTATTTTATAATTGTTAGAGAAAATTCTATTAGAGATTATAATAACCTTAAAAACTTTTTTTTTTACCATTGCAAGTACAATTCTCTTTTCAAAGATAAATGAGATGGCTGTGTTTGGTGGGGGAACAAAGCCATCTGGAGGAAGCCGTAGTGGTTCCTGGAAAACACACACTGTTGACCTGGCTATCTGAGCCGGCAAGTAAGGAACTTGCCCGTTCAAAAGGGATGAAGAAAACAGTTCACCTGAGACAACATTTAGCCTTAACAATTAAACAATAAATATATTTTGTAACTCTTTTAGAATAAGTCACATCTTTTCTTTATACTCTAATTTTTGTCCATAGCTCAAAACTTTTGTAAATCCTGCCCAGACCACCTCTCAAGGAGAAAGAGACAAGGTAATGGTTGTCAACCTGACTGTGCCTCGGAATCACCATAGTAGCTTTTAAAAACATAAGACCTGATTTCAGCCTCTGCAATTCTTATTTAATTAGGCCAGAGTGGGGCCCAGAGACCTGTCCACAATGACTGATATTATTATTAACAAAAATAATGTCATGATTATACAGAAATGATTTTATTCAAGTAGCTCATTAAGACTTGCAGCATGTTTACTATTATTTGCTATGCTGTTAGGAGACCAGATGCTTAGAGCCCAGAGCTACCACTATACATGAATAGATTAGAGGAAAACGAGGAGCATCGTGTATTAGCATAACCTGAAAGAGGACATATAATCAGTGCTACATTAAAAAATCCTATAGTGAAGTAGAGTATAAGGATAGCATAGTGAAGTCTGCTGTTGCCATTCCAGATGCCAGGGTAGGGATTATTTATGGGGTAGATCCAGTGAAACTAATATGCTTTTGTAAATGGTGCAGAATTAAGGGTCCACTGAACCTTTTTCCAGGTCAAAATCATTGTGAGACAGAAGGAGAACACTGGGCTGAAAGTCAGGACACTTGAGTTCTATTCCTGGCTACTTGCCTAGTCATCTCAGGGAAGTCACTGGAATTCAAATTAGGTACCTAGCCCCATCAATGATGACAGGGTTCACTTATTTTATTGGGTTAATTTTGAAGGACAAATGAAAGTGCAAAGTTTGCAGAGGATATAAAAAGCTATTCAGACAGAGGGAGTTCTAGGTGGCAAAAGAAGGGAGCATAAAATGGCACGACATGCTTGGGAAACCATAAGTACTTTAACAATGCTGGAGCATACATATCAAGGAGAAGAAGAGGTAGGAGTGTGGGGTTAAGCAGAACTGATTCTGAAGGCTCGTGTGTGCCATACTGGGAAGCCTCAGCTGTATTCGGCATAGGCAACGAGAGAGTCCTCAAAGATGCGCCAGAAAGAGTGCAATAAGACATTCACTCACATATGTGTTTTAGGAAGATCACTCTGGCATCAGGGAGCAAGGAGGAGGAGCGGGCTGTCAGTGAGGGGAAAGGCACAATCCCAACCCAGTAGCAGGAATTCTCATTAAGCTGCTGCAGTCACTTCGGCGCTCCAGCTCTGTGTTCCCGTATATAAAATGAGAAGCGTATTAGTCAGGACACTGTTTATAAGTGACAGAAACAAACAAGATCTAGCTTTGTTCAAACTGGCCTTTTTAAAAGGTAGTTTCTTTGCTTAACATTCCAGACATGTCTAAGGATAAACTGATTTCAGGTATCACTCAAAGGATTCAATCAGAGATCTGTCTTCCTACATGAAAAACCAGAAGACCACCAGCTACCCACAGTGTACAATGTATGGTCCGCCAAGTGAACGCACAGCTTCAAAATAAATGTCCCAGGGAGGACTCTGACTGGTCTGGTTTGGGTCATATGTCCAGCCCTAAACCAATCACTATGAATCAGAAGATGGAGCCCTCTGATTGGCCGAGCATGAGTCACTACCACTCCTGCAAGATGGGGGCTGGGTCTGCCCCATTCAGGTCACATGAAATGAGCTTCCCATAGGAAGTGGGACTTCTACTCCCAGATAAACAGCAAAAGGATGCTGAGTAGGCAAAACAACGGATGTCTACTAGGGAAGATTGGACAAAATGTTCTTGAAGATTCCGATGCTCTAGGCCATGTTTTCGCCATAACCCATTCCATTTTCTCCACCAACCAGCCAGAGCCCCATGCTTTATTCTGGGAGAGTTTAGACATCTCTTACTGCTTTTAGCTAAAAGTTGGTCTTTTGAGAGAAGACTGCATGCACACATATACATACACAGAGACCTGTGCTGAAGAGAAAGAATGAACAGAACCTGATGACGTCCTTAGTTCTTGTTCAACTCATCATTACATTAAAAGAAAGGGGAGAAGGATAGATTCCGGCGGAAAAAAACTTCCTTTAGAAAAATCACTAGGTACCAGAAACTTCATATTTATTGTGAAACTAAAGAAGGTTTAAAAGAGAGACACAAAATTTAAGTCTGTAGAGAATAAGTTCTTGAAAAGGCTCAAGAATCTAGAATTTTTCAGCACAAAGAAAAGATTAAGAAGATTAAATAAATGGCTTAGGTCCTTAGCTGCAATACTACAGAATTGTACTAGTCTTAGAAATAATATATTTGTTTCCCCCCTTTCCTCCTCTTTCCATTTAGCCTTTTGATAAGGAGAATTTGGGTGATCTTAACATGATAGATAAAATTCTATTTCTGAAAAGATATTGAAAATTAGAATAGTTAGTTGACTAAGCTGAGCATTAAGAAAGGTAGAAAGAGAGAGAGAGAAGGGAAGAGAAAAGGAACAGAAAAGAAAAGAAAAGAAAGAAAAGAAAAGAAAAGAAAGAAAGAAAAGAAAAGAAAAGAAAAGAAAAAGAAAAGAAAAGAAGAAAGCAAGCATAGAATCTATGGATAGGTGCCGATTCCTTCTAAAGGCAAGGAGAACTAAATAATGCTGAGGTTTCTTTAGCTTCTATCTGATCTTAAAATTAAATTAGGTGATTATTTATATTCTTCTCACTTGACTTTTGGCCATGTTTTAAAAAAAATTTAAAGCTTCCTTCATATATTAAAATATCCAAATGTAAATAATTTAGTCAAACAATATTAAATTTACATATCACTTTACAATTCAAGAAAATGATAAAGTTCTATAACTTCTAACATTTTTTATTTCAAGGTACCAAATAGGATAAATACATTGTTAATTTCTAAACTTTACAAATAAAACAAAGATTTCACTAAGAAACCAAATTACACATAATTTTGTTATTTTTAACCTCATGTAAACTATTTTTGTTTAAAATGGGTTATGGTTCAATAACGAATGTTTACAGAACATCTGTGATGTGCAAGATATTATTCCAGACACAATAGGGAATACAAAGAAGCAAAAAGCAGGGTCTCTACCCACCATGAATCTTATAATTAAGTTGTATAGACAAATAAATAGTGTGACAAATTAGACAAAAATGCACAATAATGAAATATAAGAAATATCACATGGCAAGTCACAATTAATTACACAATGAGTGGAATAAGCCCTAAGTCTAGGCAGGGGCCACCACCTTAGTTGTTTACTAAGGAGATTGCATGGAAGAGAAGGAGACCTGGAAGATGAGTAAGAGCACAGGAGAGGGAAGGGCAGGCCAAGAATCAGGTGTGCGAGGCTGAGATCTGGAAAGCGCAATGTAAGTTTAATCGGATGAGAACCAGCAGAGGGGTTCTCTGGGAACAACAGGGTCAGGCTGGACAAATCTTTTGGGATAACCCTGGCCTTGAATTCTTCAGGGTTAAGGAGTTTCTGGAGAGAATTACAAAATCAGCATTGGACAATTGGTCTGGTTGCAATTTAATTTTACTGTGTTGCAGTACAATTCTAAGGGCTCTATAAATATTGACAAAGTTAATCCTCATGACAACACTTTGAGGTAGACACTAGGAAACTAAAGCACAAAGTGGTCACAGTGACTTGCCCGTGGCCACTCAGCTAGTAACAGGCAGAGCCAGTATTCACAGTTAGCAGTTGCTTCAGAGTTTGCCCTGCTCACCACTGTGCTATGCCCTGCAAAGAACAATTAAGAAGGAATGTGACTCCTGGCAGCAGATTGGGAATCCCCACCTGGTGGCTGAGCACCGAGGCAGGCAACGGTGGAAGGAGAACAGGGTGAGGGACACTGAGGAACAATGATCTGGACAAATAATGACTGTTTGAATATGCGCAGGTGTGGAGGAGAAAAGGAGGGCGTTGAAGTTAAGACAGGAAAAGTCAGAGAACTGGAAGTTTCCATTTTGATTCTTCCCCTGGAAAGGAGCAGGTCTCATCAGGGAAGATGAGTTCGAATGTAGATATGAAAAGTACAAGCTCCTTCAAGTCAAACAAACCTGGGTTTGAATCCAGCTGTGTGACTTGGGACAAGTTACCTAATCTCGCTGGGCCTCTCTTTCTTCCTCTGTAATGAGAACAATTCCAGTAACTGAGATGATGTAAATCAGGGTATTAGCACAGTGTCTGACCGGGAGAAAACCTTCCATTTGGCACCCCCAGACCACTACAGGTATGGAACTCAGAGCTTGGAAATGAGTTCACGACTGGAAAATATGGATGTGGAGATGGAGGGGAGGAAGAACTTAAAATAAGTAAGGACCAGCAATGTGACTGCCACTGTGCTGGGCTATTCAAATGCCTTACAGTATGTAATTCTCACAAAAGCCCAATGAGGCCATTTACAGATGAGAAAACCATGGTTTAGGCAGACTGAGTAGGAGGCAGCTTGTCCAGCTTGAGTCTGCCTAACTTCAGAGCCCTCCATCCCCACCACGGCTGCCTCTCTAAATGGAGCTACAGAGATGAGATCACCAAAATGGAGAATATCAGCGATGGGAAAGAAGGATGAGGACTGAACACTGGGGAAAGCAGACCAAGAAGAAGCGTGGGAGTGTCTGCCCTGCCCCAGTGTCTTGCGGTCATCTGCAAACTGTAGGCATAAGCTGACAAGCAGGTTTTCTTCAAATATCTGAAAGTCCAAAAAGGAGAAGCCCCTGGGCAGTGGTGGCCTTGTTCACCTAGCTTACGAGAAAATCTGTGTATTGGTCTCTGCCCCTAATTCCTGGCCCAGAGCTCTTAGAACCTAATTTCTTAAATCATCAGAACACTAGGACTATCTTTTGTTCTAATATTTGGTCTTTGACCTTGGTTCCTGACACAGAGCTCCTAAATCCCTTAGAATTTCTTGGGTGATAGGAGAATCTTCTGTTCTAATGGGGTGACTCTGGGTAGGCTCCCGATGGCTTCAGGATGGAAAATGGTCACCAGACAGACCAAGCCATGATAGGAAGGTAAGAACTTGTGTCCCCACTCCCCAACCCCTTAGGGAAGGGGAAATGGGATGAAGACAGAGTTAATAATTGTGTCTACATGTTGAAGCCTTCATAAAAATCTCCGTAGTGTAGTGTTTGGAGAGCTTGTGGGTTGGGGAGCACGTCTATGTACCGGGAGGGTAGTGTACCCCAACTCCACAGGAACAGACGCTACTGCACTTGGGACCCTTCCAGACCTCACCCTGTGTATCTCTTTATCTGGCTGTTCATCTGTATCCTTTATCACATCCTTTATTAAACAATAAACCGGTAACATAAGTGTTTCTCTGAGTTCTGTGAACTGTTCTAGCAAGTTATCTACTCCATAAAAGAGGTCAAGAAACCTCTGATTTATAGCCAATTCAGACAGAATTGTCAGTAACCATGGAACCCGGGGACCTGCTACTTGTGACTGGTGTCTCAAGTGCGGGCTGGCAATCCTATGGAACCGAGCCCTTAACCTGTGGGGTCTACATTAACTCCAGGCAATTAGTGTCAGAACTGTTTAGTGTAGAAAACCCACACATCTGCTGTCAGGGTGTTGTGAGTGTGGTAATAGTGTGAGTAAAGGAGAAACGGGGAGTTTTTCCAAGTCACTACCCCACATGAGGACTCTCCAATTAACGCCAAATGGGGCATCTTCCCGTGTCTAGTACCCAGGAAAAGCCCAGTGCTCTTCCTCAGATGGCCAGTTGGGAGCCTGTTTTTTCTTTATCCTGCCAATCCTATTTCCAAGGCTGGGCTGATTTCCTGATGTTTCTTTTTTTCCCATCTCTGTTGACTTGATCAAACAGCCCTATTCTGCATCTAAAAATCTCATGTTTGCATACCACCCTCTCAGAGATCTCTCCCACTCTGCCCCTTTAAATACTGACGTGGGCCTGGAATTGGACTGGAATTTCCCATTGCCTTTTGGCCTGGGTAGTCTAACCTGCTGGCCATTGGCCTCTTCCAGGGAAGGAGCCACCATTCTGCCCAGCGTTTTCTTTACTCTCTTAAACACAGCAGGCCCCCATGCTCTCATTCCCTGCCTATCTTGCAGCCTGTGTTAATCCCCTTCTGGAAAATATTCTGGCAGAGAGGTTAGGAGGGCAGAGTTTCAAAGAAAGAGTGGTCAGTAAGGTTAAAAGCTACCAAAAGACTGAGGACTAGGAAAAAGCCATTTCATTTTGCTAGTGATGCTAAGCAATGGAGGCAGAAGTCACATTGCAGGGCTGAAGGTACCAGAGTTGCTGCAAACCACTGTTCCCCCTGACTTGTCAGTGACAGGAAGGGGAAAAGACAACCATGGCGAAAGGGGCCACATGATCGATTGAAAGTTTTTCTCAAGTTAGAAAAAATCCTAGGGTTATTTTCTGGCAGAGGACTAAGACATGGAATATGGAACCAAAGTCTAAGGAGCAATAACATGTTCTTTTTATTGATGAAATATTTATATCTACTTGTCAACAAGAATTATCTTCACCTTCCAAAAGCTTTAATTAGTGAGTAAAGTGTACATAATATAGCTATCCTTTCACTTGGATTTTGAAAAAGATGCACCTAAAAGCTAATACATACAAATCCTTTTAAAATTATAAGTCTTATAGTACCCTCTGACCCCTTTTGATTAAATTCAACTGGCATAAAAACAAGTAATTGAAGTATTAAGAATCAATTAACAGTGATCTGGCTGATTGTCATCACACCTTTAATTAGCAGTATTAGTTTCAGTATCACAGTGCAATGGATTGTGGGTATAAATGCATTGATTGCCCAGCAACCGGCTGACATTTTGAGAACCTTGATACATCATCACTTTTTCCTGCTACTAATTAAGATTTATCTCTTCCACTGTATTAATATTGCAGAGGCCTTTGTGATGGAGGCAAGGTTTTTTCCACTGCCTTTGTGTCATCGGTTACAGTGCACGCTCTAGGATCATCCACTTGTAAATTCCATCCCAGGGACTCAGTTCAAACTGGATCCTCTGCTGATTCATTCAACGAATATTTATAATAGGACAATCTCATGCAAATCACTATGCTACAATGCTAGAGTAAGGAAGGAAGAGAGAGAAGAATACCAAGATGAATGAGGCTCTGGTCTGAATTTAGGACGCTCATATTTTCCAAGGGAGATACACATGGTACTCACTATAATACAGTAGGATGCAAATTACAATAGGATAGAAATAATGTGGATGAGGGCACAGAAGATGGAGCCATTAGTTGTGATTTCCAACAAGTGACTTTTTAAAAAAATGCTTACTGTCAAAAAGATTCAAGGGCTCACCCTAAGGACATTTAACTGGGAAAGGAACTTTTATTGGGTAATTTCAGGACCATTCTGGACATTCTTGAAAAAGGCAGCTCATTTATCTCCAGCCATGATTCCACTCTGCAGGAAGCAAGGACAGGCACAGCCTGTGTCCAGCTCTGGCTCAGCTTCCACTCACTGGTTATAGGGTCAGCGCCTGCAGGGCATAACTTCGCCCTTCCTCCCAAAGCAGGTCAGTGCTCAAATAGTGCTCATTTAATTACAGAGGCACTGCTACAATTAAATAAACATGCCTAAGAATGACTTTGGAAGCATTTTTAAAAGCCCTTTTCCAGGCCCCACTCTAAGAGATTTTATTTAAACTGATAGCCTGTGTTATTTTGATGCTAGATGTCTTCAGACCACATTTTGAGAAATATGGCCAAACCCAACCCTCTAGCTCTACAATTGAGGAAACTGAAAGCACAGAGGTAATTGCCCTAGGCCACAGGTGGTATGTAATAACAGCAAACACGTATACAGCCTTTCTTATAAACAAGTGTGGTTCCAGATGTTTTACACATTCTCACTGCAACTCTACAAGGTAGAGATGGGTATAATCTCTTTTAATAGATGAGGAAACTGAGGCACAGAGAGGTGAACTAAGTTGCCCAAGGTCACACAATGAGAAAACGTCAGATCTAGCCTTGAACCCCGACTGACTGACTCCAGAGCCCATCACACCACTACCCATGGGGCAAAGGTGGGTCAGAACCCAGTTTGTCTGACTCCCCGGCCGGGAGCGCCCCACCACCCCACACTGCCTTGAAGGCTGTGATTTCCGTGGGCCACCAAGAGCGCCTGTGATTTTGCTTTCCTGGAAGAGCTGGTTTGTTTTGGAGACTTTCCCACACCACTTCATTTTCTCTGCAACATTTTACTTTCTTTGCTTAGGGCGTCATGAGAACCGGAGAAATTCAACTTCAGAGCTATAGGTAAACCTCGCTTTATCCAACTCATTCGTTGAGTGATGAAACTGATGCATTCCATTAGCAATTCCAGTGGGGCCGAGACAGAAAAAGATATCACATACCTATCCTTGAGTGTGTGCTGGATATTAGAACCCCCAAAGTAAACTTCCAATTTCGTCTCATTGTTGAACTTTTCATTTTTTTTCTCCTGAAACTGCCTGAGAAACTGAACTCATGGAAGAGTTTGGGATAGTCAGAAGTTCCAGGTCATTAAGAAGAAAGTATGAAAAGTCAGTTGAGAAAAATAAGCTCAAAAGCAAAGGACCTGACTACAGATTCGAGTGCACCCATCTGCTTGAGAGAATAACCTTAATGAGACATTTCTCTTTACGACTCTGCTGTTTGGAATCTCTGGCAGACTGCAACATTGATTAAGCAAATTCTTTTTTTTCTGAACTCCTTCATTTAAAAAAAATTCTTCCTGGTCTTTTTAGTGAGCCCTTTCCTGCTGCTGTGTTGCTTGATGCTGACAGTTAAAGGTCTTCATTCTAGCTGGTTCTGCAGCTCTGACTCAACTGCCAACAACTCCCTGACTTTCAGATATCTCATTTCCAGGTCCCTGCTGTTTTCCTGTGTGAGGCTGATTGCCAGCTCTGGTTCCCAGGAGGCACCCAGGCTCAGCTGAAGGCCAACTTTCTGCCACACAGCCTTGTTCTCAGAGTCTCGATCCTTGTTCAGCAAACTGCTTTCCACCAACTTAATGTTCTTCTCACCCTCCCGTTCCTGCACGATGTGTATGATAAAACAGCCAGTCCCGAAGCCAGCGCCACACAATACAAGGAGCAGAGCTCACTTTGGGCTGCATGCACGCTCCCACCAACGGCTGGTCTCTGGATGGTCAGAACTAATTAAGCACAACCTGGGAAATTGTGTTGCCTGGGATTTTAATCTGGACCATGCTAGGACAAGGAAAGTAATTGTGGTGTAATGTTGCCTAGAATCTAAGCAGTCTCCATGAGTTTTGCTACGTCCAAGGCTTTCATAGCTGCCCTTTATCGGGTCAAGGAAATTCCCCTTTATCTTAATTTGGTATAAGGTTTTACAATGAATCAATGTTGAACATTTTTCATTTCTTCAAATACTTTTTCTTCCATTCATATCATCATGAGCCTTTTCTCTTTTAAACTGTTAATAGAGTGGATTACATTGATTGATTTTCAAACATTGAACCAGACTTGCATTTCCAAGATCAATTTCACTTGGTCTTGGTGTAGTATTTTTTTATATTGCTGGATTTGATGTGCTAATATTTGTGTGGAGGGGGAGGGGGTTGTGTCATAGGATATTGGTCTGGAGTTATCCTGTATGACCATGAACTAGTTTTAGTATCATGGTTGTGCTGGCCTCATAAAATGAGTTAGGAAGTGTTTCTTCCTCTCCTTTTTGCCTTAGGCGTTCAACAATTATTCATTTAAAAAATAACCAAATGAATCCCAGACCCTGGCTTAAAATCCCCTCACACACAAATTCTTCTTCTATTTTCCGAAAGACATTGTGTAGGATCGATTTCTCTTTTAAACAGTTGGTGGACTTAGCCAGTGAAATCTGGTTTTCGGAAGGTTTATGACTATGGATTCAATTACTCATGATAGTTATAAGAGTATGCAGGTTATTTATTTCATCTTGGGTTGGTTTTGGTAGTTTCTGGTTTTCTAAGAAACTAGTCCATTGCATCTAACAAATTTATGTGTGTAAGAGACTGAAGCCTCAGTCCTGCAGCCACTTGGAAATGCATTCTGCCAAACAACCTGAGGAAGCTTTTCCCTTACGGAGCCTCTAACGAGGCCACAGACCCAGTTACACCCTGCTGAGATCTTGGAGTAAAGAACTCAGCCGAGACATGCCTGGACTTCTCCCCTGCAGAAACTGTGAGACAATAAATACATGTTGTTTGAAGCCATAAATTTGTAATAATCTGTTACACAGCATAGAAAACTAATATAATCTTTTTCCATTCTTTACCTGTATAACTACATTTGACGTAAGTTTTTTGTAGATAAAATAGAATTGATGTATTTAGACCATTTTCACTTAATATAATTCTTGATAAGTTTGGATTTAGGTCTACTATTTTATTGTTTTCTGTTTTATTTTTGCTTCTCTGTTCTTTTTTTTAAAATTCATTTTTACATCTCTGCTTTTAATTAGTATTAGCTGGAGTTACTTTCCTCTCCTCTACCTTCTTGGATTATTTGAACATCTTTTAGTATCCCATTTAAATTTATTACTTATTTCCTTACTACACATCTTTGTATAGTTTTTTTCAGTGATTGCCCTAGTGATTACAACATAACTGACATTTTACTTGAAGCGATGAGGCACAAGTAGACTATGAAACATGAGGTGTGGACTAGTATCATGAAATGGGAAAAGATGGAATGGAAGGAAAGGAAAAGAAAAAAGGGAAGGAAGGGAAGGGAAGGGAAGGGAAGGGAAGGGAAGGGAAGGGAAGGGAAGGGAAGGGAAAAGACTAGAAAGACATGGAATGCAATCATATGGAATGGAATAAGGAAGAGCCTGTGGCCCATTTTTTCGATTCGATCCAGAATTCCAGCATGTCAAAAAAAATGCTCAAAAATAAATCTTCTTTTACACTACCAGATTGACAAATATTGAATTCTTTCTTAGACTATTTATCCCAAATAATTAAATAGGTTTATATTCTTTGGCCAGATTGATATAATCTAGAAGTTGAGTTTTTTAATGTTCATTTTCCTCTTCCTCTGTAGACCCTCATACCCTGCCTAGAGGTGGGACCTGTAAATTCTGTGGCACTGTTTTAAAAAGTGATTACAGGTCACAGCTGGGAGCCCCGGCCAAAGCATCTTTTCGCAGACCATACACATCTACAAATAAAAGCCAACTCAATGAGAAAAAGTCAAGCTAAGATGGGAGTTCAAACCCTAGGTCTGACAGATACACTGGAGCAGGCCAGAACCATCCCGAATCTCCACAAGGCTCGCAAAGCAAATACTGGCCCATTACCCATCATTTTGAGTTCTACAAATAGACCTCTGTATTCATTCTTTCCTTCACCTGAGAAAAAGTAATAGCAGTGACTCCAGCCTCTCCTCCTTCTTTACATTGATTTCTACATTGTGCCAAGGATCTTTCCCTTAATCCCGCCCTCCCTTAGCACTGTCCTCAATGGTGAGGATGCCAGGATTTATTGAGATTCCACCATGAAACACCCAGAGGTAGCAAGAGGTGACTGAGCAGAGAAGTGCCCTGTGTGCAGCCAGAGAGATAAACGTTCAGAGGCCTTGCCCCTGGCCAGACACAGGCAGCACCTTGAGAGTGCCATTTGGATTACTTCAAAGTTCTATGATGAAGGTGACCTTAAGAAAGTCCATATACATATACTTTAAAGGTGAGAGGGCACACCTTCTCACTATTCTGTGAATTTCTGATGACTCTGGCCCTAAATGTTTAGGGAGGTTGTATTCTAGTTGTTCTTAAATTGTTTCTTCCTCATTCCTTCCCATCAACTTACACTTAAGTGACAAAATGAATGAGTTAATTACTTAAGTAAAATGAATAATGTTTAATTCTCTTCCCCCTAGGTCTATAACATTAAAAGAGGACAAGTGAATGGTTGTAATATACCATTTACAGAATCCAAGGGACACAAACAAGTACTTAGTACCGAAAAGATTAAAACATGATGCCAAATGGGAAAGCACAATCCTTTACAGGCAGTCCTGTCTGTCCGTAAATGAGTAACCATACACATGTACTGGAGTCTTCCTTCCTTCCTCTCTCTCTCCTTCCTTCTTTTCTTTCTTCCCCTCCTTCCTTCCTTTCTTTGGTAAATATTTATCAAATATTTACTCCATAACTGTGTTAGGCATTGGGATATTTGTGGTCTAAAAATCATTCTGTAAGAGTTAACACTATTGTCCATTCGAAACCATTCTTTCTTTGCCTAGTAATGTGATTGTAGCTAGTTACTGGTTAGACTGATTTTCCAGCTTCTATTGCAGTTATGTGTGGCCGTGTATCTGCGTTATCCCCAATGGAAAATGAGAAGTAATGTGTGCCATTTATGACCAAATTTTTAACAAGCAGATGTGTTTCCTCCATGCTCTTTCCTCTTCTATACATTAGGTGCAGGCCAAAGTGAGAAGATGAAAGGGCCCCAAGAGGGAAGGGAAGTAGATTCACACTCCTAAATCTCCATGTAAAGAAGAGCCACACAGCTACAAGGAATACCTACCTGCCTCAACTATTACACAGATACTTTTCTATTATATTTGCACCATTACATGTCTTGGCGTGTTTTTTTTTTAAAGCAGTTAACTACCACAACTGGCAGAAATTCATATCTTGAACTGGAGAGCTACTGTTTGAAAAGTGTGCTTATGAAAATTGGCTTAGTGGTTTAGCACCAGATAGCGAAGAAACAGATATAGCAGGCTGGAAAGCTGGAAATTCCTCTTATCCCATGGGCAAAGTATCTGATAAAACTGTGCTCTTTATTAACTTACCCAATATCTATCAGGCCTATAGCTCTAGAGCAAGGAGTTAGAAAACTGTAATTCATGGGGAAAATTTGTCTTGTTGTCTGTTTTTGTTAAGTAAAGTTTTATTGAAACACAGCCATGCTGTTCTTTTATGTATTATCTATGCTGCTTTTGCACTATACGAGAAGTATTGAATTATTGGGAGAAAGACCATATGGCCCCCAAAGCCTAAAATATTCACTACTTGGCAATTTAGCAAGAAGTTCGTCAACTCCTTATATCCTGTGGTTGTCAGTGACAATGATGGCACCTAGGTGATGATAGAACTAGAGAATGGAAGATGCCTGGGTCCCTAAATCACTATGTGAAGAAAGCTACCTTCCAATGAGGACTACTATTATTAAATGAATAAGAAATTAATTTCTACTGCATTTGAGCCATTACATGCTTTGGAAATCTGTCACAGCAGTTTAGTTTACCCTACTGTGGACAAAAACGGGGCTCTATAATAATTCAGTCATTGACAGTAACCTCACAAGGTGATCTAAACATAAATTCCTAACTGGGTAGGTCATGGTGGATAGTCACACCTCAGGCCTATAACTTCCCTAGAGAATAGTTATCTTTGCCTTAAGCAAGCCCTGTTTGCTGTTTTTGTTTAACATGCCTTGTTAAACATCTTGTATTAAACATCTTGTTTAACATACCTTTGAAATGCCTCTTTTCCAGGCTCCTTGGAAGCATAACAACCCTTAAGAGAGCACATAATCTTGTTAACTATCCTGTAATCCAATTAGAGATTTCCCTGCCTTGCTTTCTTCCATGTTCATATGATCGTTCATACATTCCCTCCTTAATTCCAAATATATAAGAGGAACTGCAAACTGTCATCATGGGAAGCATTTTTCTCAGTCTGTTGAGATCTTGCTCCAAGCATGCTCTCTATTTGGCATGAATAAACTCTTATAAAAATTTTCTACAGGTTTGGATGTTCTTATGTCAACACTACGGCGGTGGAATGACAGCACAAATGACTCCAAATCCTTCCTCATTCCTGGATCTTTTTTCTGTATAACTTAGCAGTGCCTTCCCATGTGGTTGGGGCTTTCTGTCCCAACCCCTGACTCTGGGTTTAGCGATGAGACTTACTGAGGTTCAATGGAATGTTAGCAAATATAATGCAAGCAAAAGCTTGAAAAAGTGCTTGTACGCTTTTGCTTTCTCTCTCTTGTTCCTCTAACTTGGGAATGAGAACAAGCCCAGGCTAGCCTTCTGGAAAATGGGACACATGGACCAGAGCTGAGCTGGCACAGTTGTCTCAGCCAAGGCCCCCACACATGTAAGAGAGCCCAGCCGAGACCAGCGGAGCCAACTTATAAAATCATAAGCAAAAATAAGTGTTCGCTGCCATTAGGCCACTGAGATTTTTGTGGTTATTTGTTACACAACACATCATATATAACTGTTTATTTACTAATACATACATGTACATATGTATACATATATACAAGCATACATATACACACACACATATAATGCTGCTTACTCTATTTAGAAATAGAGGACCTTATCTTGTGCAAAACCTTTCTAAAACCTTGTGAGACAGTTACCATATTTCCTCTTTACATATGAGAAAAGAGACTTGTCCAGGCTAAAAAATACCAAAGCTGGGGCTTTTAGCTCTAGTCTTCACAGTCCAAATCCAATGGATTTTGCCACAAAATCAAAGCAGCCTAACATCTTCCTCAAGTGCCATGAAATTTAACGCATACAGGAGCCAGGTAAGCCATGAGAAAGGCATAAGGAACCACTCGCATTGTCAGAGTAGTGTCAGGGAAGGATGGTGATTGAGGGATCTGGAGAACCATGTGGCCCATCTGAAGGGCCACAATTCAACTCAGGTCAATTGAGGCGCACATAAATGGGCCCAGTTTTGCTACCTGGCTTTTTTTTCCCAGAGAGGCCAAAATCCCAAAAATGTTTAGGTAAATTGTTCTATTTATAATGTTAACTCTATTTTTTTAGAGTATAGTGCAGGCCCCAAAAAATATGTGTGCAGCATTTTGACACAGGAGCTGCCAGTACGTGCCTCTGCCTTATATTTGCGCACTTTACGTGTAACAAGCAGTTTTACATCCGTTTTGTCATTTCTCCCATATAAAGGCCCTATAATGACAGGAAAAGTATTATTGTTGGCACTTGTTGGGATGAGGCTCAGAGAAAGTAAATAATTGCCCAAGTTTATATACCCAATTAGCAAGTCAAGATTAGCGCCCACAGGCCTTCAGTTTTCTGTACTTTTTTTTCTTTTCCACATCAAATGCACATGATAGTTGAAAACTTTCTTGAGTCTGAGGCACAAGGAGGGCAGGCCAGTGCAGAAGGCTCCATTGTTTCAGGAAGCCGAGGTCGCCTCAAATCTCCAAAGCTCTGTACTGTGGGCAGAGATCTTTGTTTAAATTAGGGAACTGATTATAGTCACTCCTCCAGATAGTTCACTTTCTCTGATTATTTTCTTCTTTTTCTCTGTAAGTGAACCATATCTACATATTTAATTTATAAAACTCTGCCTGATCATCAAATAGCCTTGGGCTATAAAACAGAAAATTCCTAATCAACGTATTAATAGAGTTTTAAAAGCTAGCAGAAATAATGACAAAAACACAGGCATCAAATCTATAAATTAAGCATAAAATTGCATTAGAAAATAATTTCCTCCCAGTATCCAATCAAGGTGGCTCAGCAGACTGCAAAGATGATATAACACGCAGCAAAGCATCTAATAAACAAATGGCCCTCAACAAAACAAGCATGTGATTTCTGCACAGGAAGCAGGATTGTTTTTACTGACTTACGCTTTAACCATTTAGCAAACTTATATTTGAATGAGGAGAAACGGGAAGAATGTGGACAGCAGAGAAGATGAATAGATGTCTTTTTACAGTTTGCAGCTGGCCAGTAGTGGCCACAAAGGCTTTAGAAGGTCAAAGTATCCCCGGAATCATCTGTCTCTCTTCTGAGGGCTCGGGTTTTTCAAATGGGCCTCAAAAGCTGAACTGAAGGACACAGCATGCACACAGAGATGGCAGCAGGGACACACAGGGACACCCGTCCATACCAGGCAGACATCTCTCCTGAGAAGAAAGACCGTTCATAAACAGTCATATTTCCATGAGTACTAATGAGATCGTAGACACAACAGCTTAGAGACTTATAGCAGTCCCAAGTGCCCACATAAATAGAAACACAGTTTAGTTGATGCTGAGCATTAAATGTGCTTGAGAAACATCCTCATTGAAATTTCAGTCTCTTTTCACATTATTTTTACATTGAGAAATATATTTGCTTTGCCTCCCTCCAGTGGGGGGGGAGGTCTTTTTATAGGACCAAAATAAATAAAGATTACTTGCTCACAAGATTGTTTTCATCCTGCAAGTAAATAAAGTGACTACTCAACAAGTAGAAATTGCACAAGTCCTCAAATAATCATTACCAATACAAGCTCTATTAGCTATTACTAATTGCTTCTTTTTTTTTTTTTTTTCCCTAAGCAACTTGCTCAGCAGAAAATATTCTTAAAAATCAGTGATAGAACTGAGTCCTGAGGAGACATGACAACTAGATAAGCAATTTGGGGAGAAAGACCGAGCGTAGATTCTCCGCCACTGAAGTCTCAGAGTGTTCCCTTTGGGAGAGCTTTAACTTCTCCCATCGCAGCTATAGGCTTGGTGAATCTTCTGTTTGAGGCAGCTTAGTATTTTCTAACCTGCTAAACTTTTGTATTGTTCAGACCAGATACTCATAGGCGGTCATTTCCAGGGTGCATTGGAAACTGCCTACGAGGGCGTTTTGCTGAGCTAGGCAGATACCTCAAGCCCCGGCTGGCTGAACACCCAGATTACACAGAATGAGGAGACTGTAAGGTCAGGTTCCTCCCTCCATAAGCAGGTTTGGCACCAGGTAAATCCATTAATATTTCCCCTTGAAAAAAAAAATAGCCTTGTCAAACACAGACAGAATGGAGCTTCCCCTACATCGCACAATTGCTGTTATAGATATTTTTAGTGAGTGACCAAATACCAGTATTTAGGACTCCCACAAAAGACTCCCTTGCTTAAAAAATGTATGCCAGATTTATATTTCCAGGGAGACAACCACTTCTGGGCCTCTGTTTATAATAGTCTCTCTAATAAAAGATTACTAGGGTTTAAAATGAGAGTTTTTATTAGATCCTGCCTAAGTTCTATCCATCAGAGCACTTAGTTCGAATTCATTGTCCTCTTTACTTAACGTCAACTAGACTGAATCTTTGATCGCATCATTTGAACACTGAACAGCTGCCTCCTTCAAAATCACTTTCTTTTGTACCGTAGATCCCACTCTAGTTATTCACTCCACAAATGTATATCAAAGCTGGTTCTGTGAAAGCAGCTATGCCAGGCCTGAGAAAATGACAGTGAACGAAATGCTGTCCCTGCCCCCAAGATATATTATAAATAGTCAAGGGAGGGAACAATCTTGTGTAAACTGCATTTTCACATTGCAAGGAATGTTGCCTCTTACCTTCATTTTATATGAGACTACTACTCAGTATCCTATTTCTTTTTTTATTAAAAATTTCTGATACTGAAAGATATGCTCAATGAAAAATTGAAAAATATTGACATTTACGAAGGAGAAAAGTAAAATCATGTATAATCCTCTTACTCAGAGATAACTGTTAAAATGTCAGGGGTGCATATATTTCCAGACGTTTTTCACTGTGTGTGAGTGTGCGTGTGCAATTATGTACATTATTTTGTAAAGTTTATTGATAGAAAGGAAGGTATAGAGAACAAAAAGGAAAGGGAGAGAAACGGAAATATAGTGACTGAAGCTAAGAGTCAGAGGCAGAGAGAGAGGGAAAGAGAAAGAGAGAAGGCACCCTGGTAGATCCCCTTAAATCAATTTAGATCTCTTTCCTCACCAGGAAAATCAACCAGTCTCAGGGGCCTGGGCCAGCCAATTGATGAGTAAAAAGCCTTTATCCCAGCACTTCCCTTTCCAAGCACTAACTGAATCCTGAGTCACTCCTGCTCACAAGCCTAAGGCCACTGAAAATTTATACCAGGCTTATTAATAGTAAAAAGTGCTGCTGTTTCTCAATTATTCATTTTAAAGACTTTTTTTAAAAAAAGAATTATGGGTTTAGAAGTATATCGACGATTAGAGAAATATTAATGATTTCTATCATGAATTTTTGACAGCACATTTTTCTTTCTTTTTGCTTTTCTTTATGCTTATATCTCAATATCTAATTAACTTGTCATATCATCTCTTGTTTTGACATTAAAGGGTTTATTTGGCGAAAAAGCTAAGAAAACGCTTATTCACAATTGGGCAAAAGGTTCTGGCTGAGCCCAAGGTCATTACCAAAGAAAAGCAGATGAAAGGTATTCAAATGTACTACAGCAAATGTTTTTTGACTAAAAACACACCCAAGCCCTGTGTCAGAGCAAGATATAAAAATACATGGTCTTATCCAGGCCAAACTGCCTTGTGATAACAATTTGTTTATCACTCTTTACATGGGGTTCTGATGTCACACAGAGAATGACTGTTTTCATCTGGAAGGAAAGCTAAGTCTGACGATCCCCACTGAGAGGTCCCCTGCCTGCCGCAATATCCTCCCAGTAAGCATTCTTCATGTTTCTAACCGAGGGCTCAGCTCGAAGAAGCCAACTGGTTACTCCCAATGCAGAAGAGATCGCCACTAAGGGTCTGGGGATGGTCTAGAGCAGTAGGGCGAAAGCATTCAGTCCCTCTGCCTGTGAGGGAGCATCTGCTTGGGAACAGCTACCCCGGCACAACCTTTCCAGGCCTGGACTGCCAGCAGCAGCCCAGCCAGCACCGCTCCGGGCTCGCACAAAGGCCACTGCCTCGGAAGAACTTGTGCTCACTCAACCATATTTTTGCCTCATCAGTAGATCAGCTCAACTACCAGCTTTTCTGTTATGCATTACTGAAGGTGAACACAGTGAGCCCTGATGCATCTGTGATCACATACCATGCTCTACAGTCATTTAAAAATCATAACTATTAAAAAAAAAAAAGGCAAATGATGTCTATCAGTGGGGCTGTGTTAGCCCTAAAACATTACACTGGGAGGGCAGGCAATTTTCCTTAAATGCTTCCTGATTACCTGCTCCTCAGATCTCCCTTATCTTCTCTTGTCTGAAGACAGACTGCCAGCAAAGGCGCTCCCAGCCCGACTTCACAGCCAAAGGACTGGCGTAAATCAATTTTAGTGCAGTGATTACAATGAGGAAGGAAATGCATGCCTCTCTGGTCTCTCTCAACCATCCTAAACCTTGTAATCGTATCGCCATCTCCTGATAACACTGATGTGGCCTTCCATCAGCCATCTGCCCCACGCCTTGCGGAGGCCAGCCTTGGGAGACAAGGAAGAAGCGCGGGGTGCTCAGCCTCTTGTGGGCAGAAAAAAGGAAAGTCCCTCTTCCTTCCACCGTCCACCCATGCCTTGAACTCTGAAGCTTTCCCAGAATGTCAAGGACTGATTGCATGCTAAAAGTGTTTGAACTATAGGGGGAAACCAGGTAGATTTCCTCTAAATCCTAAAGGGCAAAAAAAGAGTCTAAGCAATTGAGCATCCTGCCTGCTATCAGTTTCCTCTCAGCAGGACTAGCCCTGGCGGCTATCTGCACCATGGCTTGCTGTTGGACTGGGCTACTCCAGCTCCTCTAGGATGGGAAGGTCTGGCACTGCATAGGGGCAGGGCAGGGAAGGCCAAAGTGCAGGACTCCCAGAGGCTGGGACAGACACATCACGAGAGCACAGCAATCACTGTTTTATCAAAGAGCCTGATTAGAAGGCAAAATTTTCATATTTACTACGCACAAACAGTTGCACCAAATTCACCACTGTTGCGTAACATTTCTCTGGCAAGAACATGTTAAACAAAAATATACTTGCGGTGGCAGGGAGTGCACAGCGAGCAGTTTTCAACTGCATTTTACATCGGATTTACTTAAACCTCACTAATTTCAACTCTTCTTGGGCTGCAGCTGAGAAATCATGATTACATGATTTGCAAATACAGCTATGTGATTTTTCAAAAGGGACATTCTTCTTCAGGATAAAAACAAATAAGGCACGCCAGAAAGATCAAGCCCAACTCTGCACATCAGGCAGACCTAGTCTAGTTCTCCAAGGTGGAAGGACGTGGCTTTGGGAATTCTTTCTCTTACCCTGTTTTGTTTCCTTCGGCGCTATCACTGCTCACCACCGATGCTGCTGCAATGAACAAGCAAAAAAAGCAGAATCGTGACAGCCACCTGACACCTGCAGCCCTGGGCCTGTGTGCCAGCCCGAAGTGATCGCCTGGGACGTCAGGACCCAGGCATTATTTTTCATTCACGCAGCTCCTGGCCAGAGGAAGGGCCTTACCTGCCATCGTTCTAACCGACCGAAGGTGAGACTAACCCCAAGAAACTCCTGCTCCCAAGATAAAGAACAACAAGAGATGAATAATTAATAATTCACGGGAACTTGAAGCTAATAGTATGTATGAAGCCAGGGTGAATAAAAGAAAGAAATACTGAAAGAAAGGTGAAGTGTTATTCATAAGGAAGCTCAGAGAAGGGATGTTCATGTTCAGCTGCTGGCCACCAGAGCCTCCTTTCCCAAATATTAGTTTTGAACTGAGAGAAACCAGGTTTTGGGTTCCAAATAACTGCAAGGGAATGCTTGATGTTGAGGGAAAGTGCCCTCTTCAGAGCCTGGTTACCCTGGTTTCTGCATCTGGCTCAATTATGAGGATCTATCTACGTTGCTCCATGACTTATTAGTTCCCATTCTTAGGAATCTTCCTTTTCGTTTTCAAAGTTTACCATTGCAATCACAACAACTCAACAAAAGCCATTCACTGGTCCTTTTATCCATTTATTCTTTGTTCAACAAATATTTCTGAAGTCTCTCTCTGTACCAAGATCGGTGCTAAGACACTAGAATTAAAAAGAAAAATAAGACCCAGACATCCTCAGACAGGTTTGCAGTCTTACGTCTTTAAATCATGAGCATGTCCTCTACATTGCTATTTTCAGCCCAGACTTCTCTCCTGAACTCAGAACTCATATAGCCAGTACACAGTCAATATCTATCGTGGACCTCTTATATTGTCCGAAACGCATCAAAAAAGAACTTATCCAAATCCAAACTCCAAACCTTCTCCTCCCACGGCCTTGTCTATCTCAACTAAGGCAACTCCTTTCTTCCCATTTAGGTTTCTCTTGGCGTCATCCATGTTCTCTGTGTCAGCCAGAGTCTGTTTAGGGACTAGAAACTACCAGTTGTTTTAACAGAGTTTAACATAAATCATTGTCAACCAGATGCTAGAGAACTGGAAAAGCTAAAGGGGACCTCTGAGGTAGCACAGAGGTAGTCCGTAGAGGAAACAGCCACGGGGTAAGGGATCAGACAGAAGGATTGTGGTCATCTGAGCCTCTGGGAGCAGAGTCCCATAGAGCAGGTGCTTATACCTCTGAGGGGCCCAGTGGTTCTGAGTGAGAAGAAAAGCTAGAAATTGAAACCAGGTACTGTTTCCATGTCACTGACAGGAACAGGAAGTCAACACGATAGCGCATATCCCTTCTCCTTCCCCAGCCTTGGATCTCCCTCTAGCACCTCCTCTCAGCAGAGCTTACATGGAGCTAGATGGCAAAGCGGAGGCATGGTTGGCTGAGAAACACGTGCTTAAGACCAGCATAGTCCACCTCTTTGGCTACTTAGCCTCCACATTTAAAGCATTTAAACAAAACTGCTTCCTCTCACACCCACCTCCAGCCTGCCAACAAATCCTCCAATTCTACCTCTAAAATATCTCCAGGGTTTTACTGCTCCTCACCACTCCATTGCCACTATTCTGGTATAAACATCACCATTTCATCTGGATTATTGCCATAGCCTCCTACGGGGTTTCCTTTACTTTCACTAGTCAGTTTTCCACTCAGAAGCCAACATGATTGTACTTTAGTTAGCTAGTGCTGCCATTACAAATAACCACAAATTTAGGGCACTAAAACAACAGAAACTTATTCTCTCATGTTCCTCACCCCACAGAAGCCCCTCGGTTCCTCAGCACTCCACACACATGCCAGCCTCAATGTGGTCTCTGTACGTGCTGTCCCTCCTCTGTACAAAGCAGGCTCCCCCAGATATTCCCAGTACTCTCTCCCTTAGATTCTTCATATTTTTTCTCAAAAGTCACCTTCTCAGTAAGCCTTCCCCAACCACACCATATAAAACTAAACTCTAGTCCTCATTCCCTACTTTATTTTTTGCCATAGCACTTAACAATATAACATACTATAAGTTTTGAGTTGTATTACTTTATTTGATGTCTCCTGCCAGTAAAATGTAAGCTCCATAGGACAAGGATTTTGGGGGTGGGGAGGGGGATTTTATGCACAGCATAGAATAGTGTCTGGTATCTATAGGCCCTCGGTAATTATACTTTTAAATGCAGCATATATGATTGGAATTGCACAAAAGAGACTATATCAAAATTCCTGTGTGATAGGGCCCAATCCTACTGCAGCAATAAAAATAGCAAGTAAATCTGTAGATGAAAACATGTGATTTTGCATTCCAGCAAATCTCATTTTAGTGTATCTGATTCACCTTATTCTAATGATGTCTAATGATACCAAAGTGGAATGCATAATTGTCACCAATGGAGTGAAATAGTTTAAAAATTTGCTCAGATATAATAAAAATAATTTTGATTAACAATGATAGAGGAAAACTCAATTCTTTCTATTTTCTATGTAGAAAATGTTACAAAACTTTTTGTCATATAGAAAGATAATTAAATAGTATCTAGAAAAAATTAGAATTAAAAATCTCAGAAGGTTGATAAATAAAAGTATGTTATTTTTCCATATTATTTCAATTTTATGTTATCTGTCAGTTTTTTAAAATGATTTTTCATTAACTACTTATTGAGATATAATCACCATAGAACTGTACATATTTAGAGTATATAATTCACTAAGTTTTGACATAAGTGTACACCTATGAAATTATCACCATCAAGATACTGAATTACATCACAATTAAGATAGCGAATATGGCCATCACCCTCAAAATTTGCCTTGGGATCCTTTATAACCCTTCACAACCTACGCTTACCTGCTTTTTGATAGATTGTGGTTTTCTTTTTATTTAGTTCAAAATATTTTCTCATTTTTCTTTTGATTTCTTCTTTGACTCATTTAGATATGTGGTTCTTCAGTTTCTAAAGATTTGGAAAATTTTCAGAGATCTTTCTTTTACTGGTTTCTTATTTAATTCCACTATGATTACAGATCATTCTTTAAGTAATTTGAATCCTTTTAAATGTATTGAGACTTTATGCTGCACAATATGGTCTATCTGGTAAATGGACTGGAAAAGAATGTGTCTTCCATTCTTGTTAGGTGGCACACTCTCTATTTGGTTGATTATATATATTCAGTCTTCTATATTCTTGTTGATTTTTTATTTTCTCTATTTATTCTATTGATTATTATTGGAAGGGTATTGAAATAGCTAGCTACAATTAAAGATTTGTTTATTTCTCTTTGCATTTATATTAGTCTTCACTTCATGTATTTTAAAACTTATTAGGTGCATAATATTTAGGATTTTTGTGCTCTCTTGACGGACTGGCCACTTCGTTATTAAGAAATGACAGTCTGTAGCTCTGGCAATAATACTCTTCACTTGAAATCTACTTTGCCTAATATTGATATAGCCACTACAGCTTTATTTTTATTGATATTAGCAAGGATAAACTTTTCCCATTCTTTTACATTTGACTTACATGTGTCTTTATATTTAAAGAGTGTTTCTTACAATGTCTAATTGGTCTTGCTTCTTTATTCAATTTGACAATCTCTCCCTTTTAATTGGAGTTTTCAATTATTTACATTTATTATGACTACGAATAAAGTTAGGTTTAGGTCTATCATGTTGTCATATGTTTTCTATTTGTCCCATCTGTTCTTTCCTCTTTCCCCCTATTTTTCTGCCTCCGTTTAGATGAGTACTTTTTACGATTTCATTTTATCTCCTTTATTGACTATAACTCTTTGTTTCCTTATTTTAGTGGTTACTTTGGGGGATTATATCATCCATCTTTCACATACACAGTGTTCTTTCAAGTGCTATTGCATCACTTTACCTAGAGCATATGAACCATACAATAGTAGTTTTTAATTCTTGCCTCTAAGCCTTTGTACAATACATTTTCATGCATCCTACTTATACATGTTATAAAATTCACAATTATTTTTGTTTAAGCAGTGAATTATTTTTTATAACAGTTTCATTGATTATAATTTACATATTAGACAATTCACCATTTCAAAGTGTACAAATCAGTGGTTTTTAGTTTGTTCACAAGACAGTGCAGCCATAAATATGATCTAATGCCAGATATTTTATCATCCTAAAAGGAAACTCCGTACCCTTTAGCCACTATCTCCCCAATCCCTCAGCCCTCCTAGCCCTAAGTGACCACTGATCTAATTTCTGTCTCTATAGATTTGCCTATTCTGGACATTTCTTATAAATGGAATCATATGTGTGATCTTTTATGCTGGCTTTTTTCACTTTGCATGTTTTCAAGGTTCATTCATGTCGTAATATGTATCAATATTTTATTCCTTTTTATTGCTGTATATTTCATTATATAAATATACCATTTTTTATCCATTCATCAGTTGGACAGTCGGGTTGTTTCCACTTTGGGACTATTATGAATCTCAACAGTCAAGTACATGTTTTTTTATAGACATATGTTTATATTTCACTTGGGTATATACCTAAAAGTAGAATTGCTGGGTCATATGGTAACTGTATGTTTAACCATTTATGGAACTTTCCAGAGTAGCAGTACCAGTTTATATACACACCAGAAGTGTATGAGGGTTACAATTTCTCCACATCTTCACCAACACATTATTATTCGTCTTTTTTACTATAACCATCCTAGTAGTATTTCTTGTGGTTTTGTTTGCATTTCCCTGATGACTAATGATCATATTTTAGATAGATTTAAACATAACATAAAAATTTATTATTTACTCACATAATTATCACTTCCAGTACTCTTCAGTACTTTTTGTAGATCTGTATTTCTATCTAGTATCGTTTTTCTTTTGCCTAATGGACTTCCTTTAACATTTTTTCAGCTGTGACTCTTTTAGTGATAAATTTATTCCGTATTTGTATCTCTGTTAAAGTCTGTATTCTGCCTTCATTTTTGAAAAATTTCTTTGTGGGGTATAAAATCTTATCTTGACAGTTTTTTTTTTTCTTTCAGTTCTTTAAATATGTTGCTCCACTGTCTTGTGGTTTGCTAACTTTTTTTTCTGGTGCAAAATCTGCTGTCATTATTATCTTTGTTCCTCAAATTTAACGTGTTATTTTTCTTCTGCTTTTAAGATTTCCTCAGTAATTTGATAATGATGTACCTTGATGTAGTTTTCATTTTTCTTGTGCTTGAGGTTCATTAAACTTTATGTAGTTTTAAAGAGATTTGGAAATTTAGAGATTGTTATTCTTCAAATAATTTTTCTTTGTTCAAATCCTTTTCAGGAATTCTAATTACTCTTATGTTTGGCCACTTGAAGATGTCCCTCAGCATACAGATGCTCTGTTAATTTTTTAAAATTATTTTTTATCTGCTTATTTTAGAATATTAAATATGTTTATGTATTCAAGTTCCTTACTCTTTTCTTCTGCAGTGTATAATCCATCACTATTTCTAATTTATTTTTCACTTGGGGTATTATAATTTTCATCTCTAGAGATTTGAATTTTTAAAAATTATTTTCATATCTCCATTTGCCGTTTTAAACATACATAATCAGTTGTAGTAACTCTTCTTATGTTTCTGCCTACCAGTTCTAACATCTATGTGAGTCCTAAGTATTGATTTTCCTCTTTATTATTGTTTTATTTATCTGCTTCTTTACATATCTCATAATTGTTTTATTGGATGTCAGTCATTATGATTTTTTTGGCTGCTGGCTATTTTTGTATTGCTATAAACATTCTTGGCTTTGTTCTGGAATGCACATAAATTGCTAGGTATCCTTTGATTATTTTTCATCTTGTTTTTAAGACTTTTTTATGTGTCAGAGAGCCATATTTAGTCTATAATTAACTGTTTCTCACACTGAGGTAATATGCTTCTGAGTACTCTACCTAATATTTTGAGAATTCTGAGGATTTCCAGTCTGGCTGGTAGAAAGAAGTACTATTCTTCACCTTGTAAAAATACTAGGTAGTCTTCTAATTCTTTTAATGGTTCTTTCCTTGGCCTGTGTACTTTACTTTCACACATGCACTAATGACCGCTCTGCCAAATACTTAAGAGGAACTCTCTGCAGATCTCTGAATTCTCTTTCTGTGCAGCTCTTTTCCTTCTTTGTACTCTTGTCTGTAAACTTTTAGTGAAGTAAGTCAGGGCAATTGGAAGGTTTATTTCACATGTTTCTCATTTCTCAGGGATCATTGTCCTTTGCTGCTTGATATACCGTGTCTTAAAATATCATTGTTTCATATATTTTGTACATCTTTTTTTGGTGGTTGCATCAGGTAGGAAGTAAATATGAATCCTGTTACTCCTTCTTAACTAAAAATAGAAGCCTCTGTCAGGTCTTCAAAATTTTCAATTTGTTATGATTTTTTTCTTACTCTAATATTCACTTTTATAATTAATTTTCATTTGTAATTTTGCATTATTTTTCTTAATGAGGGCTCCCATTATCGTATAATCTCTGGTCCCGTACTCAGGGCTGTGTGCTAAACACCTGGGTTGGAATTCTGCCTCCACCACATCCTTGAACAGCCTTTGTACCTCAGTTTCTTCATATATAAAACCAAGATGATAGGACTTACTTCATGATGTTGAGCATTAAGTGAGTTATCGCATGTAAACCACTTTGAAAGAACCTGAAGCATAGAAATCACTCGATAAATCTCTGTTACTTGTATTATTTTTTGAGCATCAGCAAGGTGTAGGTAGCACTATAGATTATGGAATCACTAAGAGAGAGTGTGAGGGGTTAGAATGGAAGACCCTCACAATAAGTGATGAGAACAGGGGGAAAGTAACAAAGCATGGTCAGAGAATGGGATTACTAAAAAAATACAGTGTCCTAGAAAACAGAGTAGGCAAACTTCCGCAGAAGGGATGGATTAATCTGTTCTATGCTTCTAAAGATCAGGATGAGGACTTAAAAATGATCCCTGGATTTGGCAACACAGCAGGCATGACTGATTTTGTAAAATGAGAACATGTACACTCCACTACATTTGTTAGCAATGAGTATTAAATGAGAAATTCATGCTAATTCCTTAGCCCATATTAAGTATTAAAAATATATAAGGTATTTTTATTACTATTATTATCAAAATTATGTTTACCCTTTGCATCAAAGGATCCAGCCTGCATCTCACCCTAGAATATAAATGTTAGGGCAGATACACAGGCTCATTCTAGTCCTACTATCTCTATTTTCCTTGGTTCATCATCACTCATACCTCAAGCTATAACACTTCAGTCGCATACACATACACACAAGACTATCCTACGAATTTACTTTGCTTTTTTCCAAGGGCAGTCATTTACTTCTACCTGACCCTCCTCTCTATTTTATTATAATAGTATAGAATTCACCAATGATTAGCACTCCCTGTAGATTCAAAGGCCAAGGCCAATCCCAGGTCAGTCTTGGGTCACATGCTCACATCCTTTTGGGTCTAGGAGAGATGCTTCAGCCCCTTTGGATTCTACATGAGAGGTAGAGCTCAGCTTTCCACTAGGATTCCCTCCACATTAACAAAGGGGCTGGATTCTTAGCAGCCAAAGATCAGTGGCCAGTGTGCCCTACACTTGGCCAATTCCAGCAATCCAGGACATAACCAACCAAACCAAAAAGACACATGGTTCTAAAAGATCAAACACTTTGAGTTATATTTCTAAATTTTCTTTTTAATTTGGGAGCAACAAATCTATTTGGTAACTTGTTTATAAGCCCATATGAATTTCAAGTGAAAAATAGGTCCTGTGGTTCTGATTCATTGCTATATGAATCATTTAACGCTATTTGCAAATGTCTGTGTGAAGCCCCAAATTACATCCTTCAAAATGAGAATTTGTACCAAGAGTCAACTGATTTAAACCCCAAACACATCTGTGTTCAAGTTGAAACTTTGCTCCCTGGGTTTCTCTGAATCTCATACCATGAGTCATTTTAGATGACTAAAACTTTCAGTACTTGAAAGTTTAATCATTTAAACAGAAAACTTTAGAATTTTAGTAATGTGAGACAAAAATCTTTCTAAACAAATATATTTCAACTTCCTAAACAAGGTAAAGCATTGTTTAGAGACTCAGGGGCATCCACAAAAATACCAATAATGGCCCATTCTAGAATAGATTTAAGACTTTAAGGGTTATTTAGTCCTACACTAATTGGGCCCGGCGGTTGCTTTTGAGTTCTGGGACTATTATAGTAGTTTCTCTGTTTTCCCTCTTGTTAGTATCTGCCATTTCCTACTGCTATAAGTTTACCTTCTGCTTCCACATTTATTTATTTGTCACTTTTATATCTGAGAGCTTAGACAGCTTGTGAGGACTGCTTATGAAGTGAGTGTAAATGTCTCTGTTACTGTCTTCCAAGGCCCCTTTCAACTTGGTGGAGAGCCTGCACAGTGCTTCTAGCTAGCATTTCCTGGGACCTGCCAATCAAAGGGGCCTCTCTTAAACCTATTGAGGTTCATAAAATATAATTTAATAATGAAGACCCTTTTATTTACTTCTTTGCTTTATTTGCAGAAGTGCTGGATGAAAACCTGCTCCCTGGGAACTGGGCAGAAGTTCTTAGTCAGTGGTAGGACAGTTTTGTGTTTCTAGCACTACTTAGCTCTGCCAGGCACCTTGGCATCTGCTTGGTCCTGGAACAGCTATGCACAGCCAGAGGTCTGGACAGGAGTTCGAATGACTCCTCTGGGACTCTAAAGTAATTAAACTCGGGACTTCTTTGTCATGAGCTATTGGTTTGGTCTTTTTAGAAACCTTGGCAGCTGCCAGCCCCGCTTTAGAGAACATCTTTCCTCAGCTGTTCCAAGAGAGGGGAAAAAAGGTTGGATGTGCTTTAGAAGTAGACTGATAAACAGAATCCTGGAAGTTGGGGAGAGGGAGATTATGCGTGTTTGCCTTTTTTCAACTTCCTAATGAACAGCAATAGTAACAATACACTCAATTTCACCTTAGAGGCATCTATTTTAATTGTGCCAAAATTCCCAAATGTTCTCTCATCTTTCTATCTTGTCAGAAAAGCTGAGCATCAGACATTCTACTCAATTCTCTTGATTCATCCATTTAATATCATTTGCAACAGAGCAAGTACTTTCACAAATGCTTTCTCTGTCACAAAGATAAATAGTTCACGGCTTTAGCCTTGCTCCTCCATCAACTTAGGATCTTGATCGAGCACGTCTCTCTACCTTCCAGGTGATGTTAATAAAAAGAATTACAGGGTAGTTGAGATATGGAAAGTGTACATCAATATTAGGATAAATATCCTAACCTGTGTCATAAAAATCCCCCAATCTTCCAGACTAAACAAATTTCAGTCCAGATGGCAGAGTAGGTAAACACTGTGTCTGCCCCCTCTCATGACCACACTGAAATACAACTAACCTACAGAACAACTATCAATGAGAATGCCTGAAGTCTAGCTGAACAGAAGTCCTATACTAAGGACATACAGAAGAAGCCTCCTCGAGATTGGTAGGCAGGGCGAAACAATCTGGCTGCACATCCAGAGAATGGGAAGGAATGTCTTGGCTTTGGAGACCTCCCCAGAGGAGCAAGTGGCTGCAGCCTGTAGCAACAGCACCAGGAAGAGAAGTCCCCGTAATTTCTGGCTGTGAAAACTAACGGAGGTTGCGGTTGAGTGAAACAGCGGCTTGGGGAGTCCCAGGCATTCCTCTTAAAGGGCCCACACATGAACTTACTTGCTCTGAGATCCAGCTCTAGGACACCAGCTCGAAATGCACCAAGGACATACGGGGAGGAACTGAGTTGTCTGACTTAAGGGCAATGGCGGAAGGGGCAGCTTTCTCCCATAGAAGAGCTGGCAGAAGCCATTGTTCCTTCGTTGAGCCCTCCCCCTTCCCAGTGCGCAGACGCAGGCCTGCCATATCTCAGTCTCCATCTCTTGCCCCGCCCTGACGATATCTTCAGACCCCACCCACACAATTTGTGGGCCCACTCTCACCACTTCCAATGGCTTTTCCATACAAACTGCCCATCCTGGCTCATGCTGCACAACTTTCCTAAAATGCTTAAAGGTTCACAACCCCCAAACTGGTAGCATCTGGCCTCAGCATGTCCTGTACCTCTTGCTGAGCAGCCCCAAGCCCAGCACTAGTGGCAGCCAGACTCAGTTCATAGCTTAGCATCTCCAGGCAACTCCAAGCTTAGCTCAGGTAGACGATATCTGCAGATCACTCTGTGGCCCTTCCCAGAAGGTCTGAGATGTCTGATGGCTACTTTGAACCAAGTCAGAGCATCAACTGACCCCCTCCACAAACAACACACACAAAGGGCAGACTTGGCAGGCACCAGAGCCCTGCTAAAGTGAATCTTGTTCTGTAGGGTCAGCCCCTGCCCAGTAGTTCCTTCACTGCAGTCATGACCAGTTCTCACAATCAATCAGCCTGAGAATCAGTTCCTCCCATTGATGTGTAAACAGCACAACATGGGTCGGGGGCACACACAACCCACACAAAGGACACACACTTGGAGCACCTGGCTCAGGTGACCGAGGAGACTGAACCACTGGGCCCTATAGGACCCCTATTACATAAGGCCACTCTACTAAGACCAGGAAACATAGAAGCCCTACTTAATACATAGAAACAAAAACAGGGAGGCAGCCAAAATGGGGAAAAGAAACATGTCTCAAATGAAAGAACAAAACAAAGCTTCAGAAAAAAACTAAACAAAGTGGAAACATGCAATCTCCTAGATGCACAGTTCAAAACACTGGTTATAAGGATGCTCAGGATCTCAGAACTTTGACAAAGAGATAGGAAAAATAAAAGTGGAATACAAAATATAAGAAAGAATGAGTCAGAAATGAAGAATGCAACAACTGAAATAAAGAATACATTAGAGGGAATCAACAGTAGATTAGATGAAGGAGAATATCGAATCAGCAGTTTGGAAGATAAGGTAGCAGAAAATATCCAATCAGAATATCAAAAAGAAAAAAGCATCCAAAAATATGAGGATACTTTAAGGGGCCTCTGGGACAAGATCAAGTGTACCAACATTCATGTCATACCAGAAAAGAAGAGAGAGAACAAAGAATAGAAAACCTATTTGGAGAAATAATGATGAAAAACCTCCCTAGAGTGGCAAAGGACATAAACATACAAGCCCAGAAAGTGCAGAGTCCCAAACAAGATGAACCCAAAGAGGCCCACACCAAGACACATCATAATTAAAACACCAAAGGTTAAAAACAAATAATCTTAAAAGCAGTAAGAAAAAGCAGTTAGTTTCCTACAAGGTAGCTTCCATATGACTGTCAGGTAATTTCTCAACAGAAACTTTGTAGGCCAGAGAGGATTAACAGGAAATATTCAAGGTGTTGAAAAGCAAGGACTTACTATCAAGATTACTCTACCCAGCAAAGCTATCATTTAGAATTGAAGGACAAATAAGAGAGCTTCCCAAACAAGAAGAAACTAAAGGAGTTTATCACCACCAAATCAGCATTGCAAAAAATGTTTTAAAGGGACTTCTTTAATAAAAAAAAAATAAATAAAAATATGAATAATAAAATGGCAATAACCACATATCAACAATTACCTTAAATGTAAATGAATTAAAAGCTCCAATCAAAAGACATAAGGTGGCTAAATAGATAAGAAAAACAAGTCCCTTACATATGCTGCCTACAAGAGACACTTCAGATTAAAAACACACACATACTGAAAGTAAAGGGACAGAAAAAGATATTCCATGAAAATGGAAACAAACAAACAAACAAAAAACTGGAATAGCAATACTAATATTAGACAAATTGACTTTAAAACAAAGGCTATAACAAGAGACAAAGAGGGACCCAGTATTCCCACTTCTGGTATTTATCCAAAGAAACTGAAAAGACTACTTCAAAGGGACATATGTTCATTGCAGCAGTATTTACAATAGCCAAGATATGGAGACAACCTGGATGTTCATCAATGGATAAGTGGATAAAGAAGAGGTGGTACATATATACAATGGAATGTTACTCAGCCTTAACAAAAGAATAAAATCTTGCCATTTGCCACATGGAAGGACCTAGAGGGTATTGTGCTGAGTGGAATAAGTCAGACAGAAAAAGACAAATGTCATCTGTGGAATCTAGAGAACAATATAAGCAAACAAACAACAGTAACAAGCTTGTAGATAGAGAGTATTTTGATGGTTGTCAGATTGGGGGTCGGGGGAATGGGTGACTGGAGGAAAGGATTGAGAGGTACAAATTGTTAGCTACAAAATGCTCATGGAGATGTAGAGTATAGCGTGGAGAATATAGTCAGTAGTATTGTAATAACATGTGGTGTCTGATGGGTACTGGATTTATCAGGGTGATCACTTCATAAATTATATGCATGTCTAATCACTGTGTTGTGCCCCTAAAACTGATATAATATGGTATGTCAACTATAATTGAAAAAATATATATAAATTAAAGATAATGAAAGTAATTTCAGATTTAAAAAATGATGGGAAATGCCTAATGATATGTTTAATAGGAGACCCACCTGCTAGCTACCATGTAATCTAGAGTTTGTCTTGTTCATTTTCGTCTATAAAACTAATCAGTAACATAAGAACAAACTAGGAGAAAAGCCATATAAGAACCAAGAATATAATTTCCCCAATAGATTTAAAAGAGCCTTACTGTTTATATCACCTTCTAGAGAAATAAAACTATGTGTGAATTTTATTATCAGAGCTACTGTATGGTAATATTATAGAGGAAAATGATAGGTTTTTGCTTTATATGTTCTTAATAGTGGAAAATTACAGAGAAAGTAATTTCCTTGAAGCAACTGTTACTTTAAATAATCAAGAAACACTTAGGAGAAATAACTTGACTATATAATGTCCATTGCATGCAAGCAACCAATCTGGTAGATCTGGGTTTCCAAGGTGACATAATCATCTCTACGTAATCATTCATCATGGATATCTCCTTTGGAAAAATGGAAGTGAAGGGCATTGAGCCAAAGAAATGTAAAGGTCACTGAGAAAATATAAGCTTAAAAAAAAATCCCAAATGTCATAAAAGAAAAGAGAAGCCTGAAGGTAAATTACATAATAATAATACTTTAAAGCATCCATATGGCATAACTAATTGGGATATCTTAGAAATTTTACTGACAAATGGATGGCAAAAGAAATAGAATCTATTTTTTAAAGGAAACAAATTAGTGTGTACAGGTCAATATAAACAATGAAATAATATTGAAATAAAATATTTGACCCCAGATTGAAATTCTCAAACATCTTAAGCCAAAAATATTTCATTTTATTTCATCCAAATTTTCTCATTGACTTTTATTACTTATATATATATTTTATCTACAACTGTCATAATCCATTTAGATCAAATATTTTACTTATCTTGGACAATTGCTCCTTTAAATCTAATTTATAATCTCTGGAGATTTCACTTGAATGATTATTTTTCCTTAGAACACTTCAAAAACAGATTCATAAGTGATATTGTATACATTTAAGAATTCATATTTATTAAAAAACCCATCCATAGGAAAAGTGTCAATTTGAGTGAAAATTCCTAATTACATAGAAAAACATAAAATGTGAATATGTAATAAGGGAAAGGGGATGCAATAAACACAATAAACACTTCCATTTAGAACATGGAAAAATTTTTAAATACAGTAGCTACTGATCTATAGCAATTTTGAAATCCGGCTGGGAAGATATTTTGAAGACCCTCTGCCTTCTGGATGTGTAATTTCCTGATTTTGGTCCAGATCTGCTCCTTCAGGTGAGCTCCCTTGTCCACGGTTCTCTGTGGCCTTTGGTTCTATGCTGCGGGAATATGCTCTCTTTCCACTACACATCCAAAGTGGGCACTGGAGAATATGCTTCCTTGGGAGATGCACAGCTCTTTAACAACTTACTTTTTTCCCATGTATGGTTGGCAATAGTCATTTTAAGTCCTAAAGAGTCATAGACTTAATATCCAGATTCATGGTTTCTTTAACACTACAACTCTTAAAAAATATAGTAGGCCTTTTATCTATCGGTGTCTGGTCAGTTCATGTTCCAAAAGCTGTATCAACAATTTTCTAGACGTTCTTCTTATATTTGCTCTATTCATTGCTTTCCAGTTTCCATGACTCTCTTCCCATTTCTTTGCAGGTAAATTGAGCTTCTCAGTGTGAGAGCCACATCTTTAGTCTCTTTTCCCTAAATCATTCTGTCCAACTGAAGAGATGTACTGGATGCTGTACCCTTCGTTTATTGAGACAAGTACTTTCACAAAGGCTTTTCAGAGCTTTTAACAATGGTGTCAAGACCATAATCTCATTTAATCTTTGCCACAAGTCTGAGTTTATTCTTTGTGAATCAAAACTTTTTCAGTTTTATATTTTAGTGGTTGTGGTCGAGAGTAGTTGTGTTTCCTGTCTTTTCAATTCCCCACATTTCTGGACTGTATTTTCTATTCTTGGTACAAAATGATCAGTTCTTTTCTGAGCTTCTCTCTCTTTTGTAATTCCTTGTGTATTGTAGCTAACAGCAGGCAACACATTCTGTTTTCCAATCCTTTCCTCTATAGCCACAAATTCATTAGGTGTGTTACCTGTCTTAAAAACTATTGCGGACAACAGCTTAATAAATACTTTGCCCCTGGATAACATTAATCTCCCTTTCATCCTTTATCAGCCTTCTTGCTGCCTACCATCAACTCTTAAACAACTGACACATATTTTACTGGGTTTTATTGTTGTTGTTGTTATTGTTACAAAATATCCCGACCCTCATAATTTCTCTATCAGTAAGGATAATCTAGGTCAGCAGTCCCCAACCTTTTTGGCACTAGGAACCAGTGATCCTATGAGAATCTAATGCCTGATGATCTGAGGTGGAGCTGAGACTGGATAGCGGCTGCAAATACAGAGGCAGCTTCACTAGCTCACCTGCCACTCACTTCCTGCTGTGTGCCACCACCCCCCCCCCGGGTTGGGGGATGGAAGGGGGAGGGGAGGCTGGGGGATCCATAGTGTAGAGAACCCGTGATTGAGAGTTGTTTTCAACACTTGATGTTGTTCTACTCTCTTCTCGTTTCGGATGTTACTATTGAGAAATCAGAAGTCTTTTGAAGATCATTTTTTCCCCATTGAGAACCTTTTAAGATCTTTTCTTTTTCACTATGTGTCTAGATATGGATTCCTTTCTATTTATCTCACTTGGAATCTATTGAACTACTTTATGGCTCAATGTCTTTCCCCACTTGTGGGAAATTCTCAGCTATTACCTCTTTCAGTACTGTCTCCGCCACATTCTCTCTCCCCTCGCTTCCTGGAACTGCAATTACAAGTGCTTCACAGTCCCACGATGTCCTCTGTGTCTTCCACCTCGTACGCATTTTCCACCTTTTAGTCTCTCTGACTTATGATGCAGTTTACCAAGTTTTTCTTTAGCGGTATCTCATCTGATATTAAACAAATCCATTGAGTTCTTAATTTTAGTTTTTCAAATTTAAAAAAAAGGCAGAGTTTTAATATTAATATCTGGAGTCCCGGTTGTTTTTGTTATTTTTTTCTACTGATTCTGATTTATGTGTATTCTCAACGTGTTCGTTCAGTTTATTTTTAACATTTTCAGAAATAATTTTAGAATTTGAGTGATCATCTTCCAGAGAGGGTCTTGCTTTTGGCGAGGCACTGGAAAGCTTTAGTAGTCCACGATCAAGACTAGAATTTTTCTAGAGTTAGAGTACAATTACTACCTCCATTCCATCAGCTTTTTTGATGGTTTCCCCGGTCGACTTGTGGTTGGATGAAGTCAGACTTACAGATTTTCTCAAGAAAGGTTCATTTGCATGCTTAAAAGTGTTTTTTTCTATGGTCTTTATTCTTGAAAGGCTAGCTTGACCTTAAACAAAATCATTGGGTTACACTTTCTTCCCTTAAGGTTTTTGAAAGTTTCACTTTGCATTTTGCCTTGCTTTGCATGTTGTGAAGTCCGATACCAATCTAATTCTCTTGCCCTTTTCGATTATTGTATCTTCTTTTGTCTGTAGGTCTTGAGAGCTTTTATCTTTATAGTCTAATATTGTTTCTAGGGTATGTCTTGAAGTCGATTGTTAAAAGAGTCAATTTTTCTGCTATTCTGAGGGTTTTCAATATGAAATAGTTTTCTTTTGAGAAAAGTTTTCTTAGATTATGTCTTTTTAAAAACTTTTCATTTTGAAATTTTAGATTTACAGGAGGGTTGCATGAATAGTGCAGAGTTCCTATTTATTCCTTACTGTGCTTCTCCTAATGTTAACAACCATAGCAACATTATCAAAATCAGAAACACTTACTATTAACTAAATTCCAGACCTTATCTGAATTTCACCAGTTTTCTCACTACTATCCAAGATTCCACATTGCATTTAGTTAATTTCTCCTTGGACTCCTCCTGTCTGTAGCAATTCTTCAGGTTTTCCTCATTTTTTACCTCAACACTCTTTTGAAGAGTCCTAGTAAATTCTTTTGCAGAATGTCCTGCAAGTGGTTTTGTCTGTTTTCACATGATTAGCATGAAGTTATGTATTTTTTGCAGTTTTATTATAGAAATGTACATTTCTCAGTTAACCATATTAAGGATTATGCTTAATATGGAGTGAATATGCTTTATTATTGGTGATATTCACTTTTATCACTCGGTTAAAGTGGTGTCTACCAGGTTTCTCTACTGTAAAGTTACTATCTTTCCCTTCGTAGTTAATAAATACCTTGGGGGCATCCTCTGAGATGATGGAGATACTATTTAACTTTTGCCTGCTCATTTCAATTTTTTCTTCAATAAGATGGTCCCCCAATGATCTCCACCTCCTGGTCCTTATACTCTTGTATAAACCCCAGCCACATCGTACCAGGGTTGGTATGTGTGGCACAGTGATCAGATGCCACTTCTAAGATTAGGTTATAAAAGAAACAGGGGCTTTCATCTTAGGCATTTTTTTTGGTGTGTGTTTTTGTGTCTCTCCCTCTCCCTCTCCCTCTCCTGGATCACTTCGCTCTGGGGAAAATCAGCTGCTACACCTATGGAGAGGGCCACATGACAGGAAACTTAAGTTTCTAGCCAATAGCCACATGAGTGAGGTTGGAAGCTGACCCTCCAGCCCTGGTCAAGCCTCAGATGACTGCTGCCCTGGATGACATCCTCATTGAAGCCTCGTGAGAGACTGAGCCAGAATCACTCAGCTAAGTTACTCCTGGATTCCTGGTCCCACAGACACTGCAGTATAATATGTACTGTTTTGTTACGTTCATTTAGGGTTGAGTAGTTGTCACAGAAACCACCTGGCCCTTTACAGAAAATGTTTGCTGACGCTTGCTCTAAACTAAGGCTATAATGATCACTTTAATACTGCGATGTGATCATTCACTGCCCGACTTAACCTCTTACAGTGACTTCCTGTTACCCCAGGGATAAAGATCAAGATCCACAGCATAGCTCAAGAGGCCATGATCTGATCTGTGCTATCTTTCTACATCACATCCTATCACACATCCCACTCCATGCTTTCGATGCTTCGACCGTATTGTTTCAAACATCCTTTAGTTGTTTTTTTTTTAAATTTTATTGGAGTAACATTTGTTAATAACATAAGTTTCAGGTGTACAATATTATAAGGCAACATCTATGTACTCTATTGCATGCTCCCTACCTGAAGTCTAGTTTTCTTCCATCACCACATAGTTGACCCTCTTTACCCACTTTGTCCTCCCTCCACCCTTTCCTCTCTGGTAAGCACTATTCTATGAGTTTTTTTTTGTTTATTGGTAGTTTACTTTTTGTTTTATATTCCACGAGTGAAATCCTATGGTTTTTGTCCTTTCCCTTCTGACCTATTTCACTTAGCAAAATGCTTTCAAGCTCCAGTTTCTTGAGTGTACCCTGCCCACACTCATTTCAGGGTCTATGAGCTACAAACCCTTTAGAATGCCTTCCCTTATTCTCTCCTTCACCTAGCTCACTTCTACCATTTCTCCAGGTCTCACCTTAAACATTACTTCTACCACGTAGCCTTCCGTGAACTCCCCAAACTAAATGAGTCTATTGGTTCCCCTAGCCCTCTGCCCAACTTGCTGATACCTTCCATTTAGTTGTAATTCCATACTTGGTATTGTTTTCCTCTAGACTGTAGAAGACATTAACCCTTTCTGTCTTGTTCAATGTGGTATCCCCAGCATTCAGCTTAATTTCTTGCACATAGTAAGCACGTAATAAATATTCCTTGCTCTCCCTTACCCTACTGAATTGTCGACTCTCTTCTAGTATTACCCACTTCTTTCCGTCTCTACAACTCCCCTAGTTGAGTCAACTATTATGTCGTGTCTGGATTCTTTCAGCAGATACCTAGCAGTTCAATCTGGATATTTCTCCACAGTGCAGCTGGATAGACTTTTCTAAGATGCAAGTCTGACAGCTTCCCACTCCTCTCTAAACAGTCTAAAGCCCTTAGGTGGCTTGCAAAACCTTCTGTAATTGGTATTTTACTTATATCTCAAAAGCACCGATGTTAGAGTCAGAATGATTCCCTCAGGTCTTTAGAAGTTCTCTCTCAACTCTGAATCTCTCAAACGGCATTCACTTCACCTGCCTGAAACATTATTCCCTGTACTCCTTTCACCAATGTATATCCTACACAGTATTTCGGAATCATTTTAGACATCTCTACCTCCTAAAAGCCTCCTTATACTCCTCAAGTCTGGTTTAGAGATCCTCGCTACAGTACCCTATATTCTTCCCAACACCCCCAAACACACATACACTATTTGTAGTCTCAATCACACAAAAAGCTGTGAGAAAGGGGCTTCTTTTCCATTGTATTTCCAAAATTTAACACAGTGCCTGGTGCATAGGAGCCCAATAAACATTTACTGAATAAATGAATTTAAATGTTTCAACACTAAAGCAATTTTTCATAATTTTGAAGGAAAATTTTGAAAGTTCATCAATTAAATCTGATCTTTAAATCTTACTGTGACTTCCAATCCTATACCCCTCAACTCATCTAGCATGGACCCCACACTCATTTCAAACAGCACCGCTAAATCTCTTACTGCCTTACATTGTACCCACCTCCCAAATCCCCAAATCATGATTTTCATGTTTCTATCCTTCAGGTTCAAGACTGCTGATCTCAGGGCCTTCATAAAGTCAGAGAATCTTTTGAATTGGACTTATTAAAATGTATGGCTTCTAATCCTCTTGGGCTCTCTATATGATTTCTGTGGTGCTTCTCCTTATTTCTAGCCTATTCTCTCCTAGCATACATCTAAACTTTTATGTTTTACCTCAAGCCTCCAGAATATAGTAGGCCTGCTTACTTTCAACAGACCATCCTGCTTCTTTGTCACTGAGATAAGAGGAAATCAGATACAAACTTTCTTTGCTCAAAACTTTCCTTTCTGTTTTCCCTTTTCCCTCCCTTCAAGCTGAAGCATTTATCTGTGCTCTTGAACTTACTTCTTCTGGCCTGTTCTTGGGCTCTGCCACAACAAATCGTGCATTTAACTCACATAAAGGCAGCTGTACTTAAGGCCTCATTCATTATCCTTTTTTAAGGGCTATAGCAGCTAGAGTTACATTTGCTCCACTGGCTAGTTGATTACTGTACACTAAGAATGGTATAGCTCTTCCATACTTGATATGCTTCATTGTCAAGGTAGCTTGGAGTATCGTAAATAGAGAAGTGATCATGTTGCTATCCTTCTGTCCACTCCAGCCCATCCCCAATAAACTAAGCAGAGCTTGATATCATCCAGCCAGATCATAAAGTTAAAGGAAAGAACTATGTGCTGTGAATATGACTGAGACAGTAACAATTCTTCTGCTCTCCCACTATCAAGTGTCAGGCATAACCATCAGTCAATGTATCTTGTCTTGGTGACTTGATTCCAGTGGTTACAACCATGTTGCATTGTTTTGGCTTTATTACTGTTGTTCAGCATGACCTCAAATACAAGCCAACAACAGGAACTTGTAAGTTAGCAATTACGATCTTGGAAATGGTACAAAGACTCTTGGACTACATCTCTTCTCATACTATGTCACCTCCAAGCCTTCAGTGCTTTTAAGGCAGCATCTTTTCTAAGTCACAGAAATCAATAAATATCAAAAATCAATAAATATCAAAAAAGCAGAAAGATGGTTTATAGATCCCTGATAACTGGCTAGTGAGCTACAGGACAGACGGGTAGGGGTGAGGACTTTCACCTCAAATAGGACCATGGGCCATTGAAAATAAACATAAATTATCATAAAGCACATTAGATGTCTGATGTCTAGCTGGGAATTTTCAGAGAGCAGCAAGGACCATAACAGTGTTCCATGGATCTACACACCTGTTTTCCTCTCCTCACCTTCCAAAAACATACTGAGCCAAAGCTTTGCATGAATTATGAGACATGGATAGAAGAAATAGTGTCTAGCTCTGAAAATAAAAAGGAAGAGGAAAAGCAAAGCTTTTATACTTAACTCCACCTTAAAGCAACTATTAGTCATGTTATGCTTTCAACTTTTCAGTTATGCCTACTTATACACTGTATTGTCAATATCTTTGAAAAAAAGAAAACGTAAGCATTAAACATTTTAAGGACCTTTCACAAACCAAATGACAGGTTTTTATTAACATATCTTACAATGTTGATTATTCCTAGTTTTATAATTTCTGCTTAATTATAAAGATTGATTTAGCTTCTACAGTAATGTACTGTATTTAAATGATCATTCATACAAGATATCACACCAGTACATTTTTTTGAAATATTTTTAAAAATACACACATCACTCTAACTTGGAAACCTGTTTATTTTTTAAAAAGTGGGTTTATAAATGGGACTTATAAAAGTTAAGAGGGGAGAAATTAAAGTTCTAGTTTAGCAGCATGCATGTATGTATTCAAGTACAATTTTCAACCAAGTGCTTTTTTTAAAATTTACTGGTGACTAATTCACCAATATCAAAATAAACACTATCAAACCCAATTTTTAATGTTAAGGCTAATATTTTCACTTCACATCCATATGCACAACCATAAAACATTCCATTTTAAATATGTAGTAATCAAAGTCTGAATACATTATACCATGTATATATAGCATCAGAGTTTCAAACTGTAGAATTATTCAAGTTCGTGAATTCTGAAACAGTATTTACTAGAGATGTAAATTAGCATTTTGCTCTTCAACCACACTTACAAATGGTCTGGTATTCATAATGACTGATGCAAAAGATATGACAGGCTGAACTTATGATACATTATTTTAAAAAGTAGCAATGTGTTGGAAAGGATAGCTATTTAGTCAAACAGAATCACTCTAGTCTTTCAGAAAGTTATCTTAATGTTTTGGAAATGTATATAAAAATAGCAAGCTATTTCCATGTATTTTGCTGTAGAGCTATAGATATTTTTTGACTTTTTGAGCACATTTGAATATGTACTGTTTGTTCTGCTCTATTTTAATGCAAGGCCATCATTTAATGTCCATTTGCATATTCTGAATGTCACATCTTTCAATAATTTTTAGAATGTAGATATTTTATTTCATATTTCTCATTAGATGCTTTTTGTTTATTTTTACATGTAAAAATGTAACTTTACATAACAAGCCATGGAAGTCCAAAATACCAGGAATTGCTTGATAGCACTATGTACGAAATAATCATCAAATTATTTGGAAGAAAAATCTTGGTAGCAATATATAACATGCTTTTCTGTAATCTTTCCCTACTGAATGGGTTTTAGCTCAATCATTCCCATTCTTCCTGATTTAAAAACCCTACAAACATAAATTGCTTTTCACAGCAGCTTCTAAGAAGAATGCAGATGCATGGCTCATTCATTAGTATCATCACCACTGAGCCATCCTCCCCCCCTTTAGGAAACTAAGCAGAAATTGCAGTGATTACATTGCACAAATATATTATAGATGAACCTCTTGAGCTGATAGGAAAGTTCCAAAATTATGCTTCATTTGTGGGGAAGTCTGAGCATTTTCAAACCAGTCATTTAAACAAAAACTTGGTAATAAAAGGTAGACATGCGTAGAATCAAAATATGCCACGTGTACGCTCTTAAAACTTTTGATTTTATAGTAAAGTCTATTTGTTACTACTTCTAGTAATTCATCCAACTGAAATGGCAAATTCTGATTTTTAAGGACTCCCCCAACCACACACGTCTCCCAAAATGTACTGTATCATATTAATAGCAGCTATCTACTTATTTTACAACTATTTCAATTATTTACCTGGGGAGAATATTTATGAAATTCCTGAGAATGAATTAAGTTTTCAGCAAAGCCTTAAACTTTTAACAGATTCCTCAAAATAAGAAAAAATTTTAAAGTTCTACTATTAGACCAACTTTTACTATACAATATTTCACATAAATCATGTTTTACATTTTTTTCTAATTACATACAGCAAATATCTCAAATCAACACAAGAACGGAGGAGGGAAAAGGTACATTATGTTTAGCAGATGCAAATTAAAACACACAGATATAAAGAAGCAGTAAAACTTTAAATAAATCACACCCACTCTAAGTATCAATGAACAACTGATATGGATTGCTGGGAGAATCAGTTTTAAATAATTTTGTCAAGTTGTGCTTATTAATTGAAGATTTTTTTAAAAGAAAATGATTGATCAGTTATTTAATCTTTTATAATAAAAAAGAATGATTTAACTTTTTACTTGTTATGATCTCCAGATACTTTAAAAAAAATTTTTATACCATTAATGTGATTACCAAGCACCTAATTTTGGAAAGACTTTATAATTTCTTTTTTTCCTTCAGCAAAAGCGTTAATCTCCCAAATTAAGTTAAAGCTTATTGTTGATAAATTCTTAATGAAAATGATGATATAATGCAATGCTGAGGTGGTGAGTCACAGCCCATTGTAATGTGGACCCCATCTTTTATTGATGTGATCAAAAGTATGAGAAATCCACTGTTGTTCAAGAACTTTGTATCTTTCCTTACAGATGTAGAGAGGCTTGCCTCGCCTAGAATAAAAAGAGGGAAAAAGTATTAAAAGTAATAAAATACAATGAAGATTTCACATCTTTAAAAAATAAATTCTTCATGGCAAAAATTTTACATAGTAATTTGGTTTATTTCATGCTCCCTTAGCATGCTGATGAGGAAAATATCTCAAAAACTAGAAATAGCTCTAATGACTCAGAATTTCTTAATATAAAAATTAGCAAGTATTATTTCAATGCCAGAAATGGCACATTGTTCTCACTGACCAAACTTCATACAACACCCAGATACATGTATGCACATCTAACCTAAGATCCCGGTCTTCCTCTCCATGGGCGTCCAAATACACAGAACCCCAGAGGCAGAAGCGGTGGCCTCGAATGATGATAATCACCGATGCATTGATCAAAAGGAAAATCCCCGTTCCAGCTCCACAGTTCTGAGAATGCTAAAACATCAAAAATATATCAATTAACTTCATAATCACATGGGCTTTATCAGATCAAGAATCCCTTATGTAAATCTCTTCTATGTAAAACAAATATTTTTTAAAATTTTAATAAGATTTCATCTAAGTTAAATTTACAATCTCATTTCTAACACTTTATTAATAATACATTAAGAGGAATTTGGATAAAGATTATCTAAAGATGTATTTAAAAGCCAACCTAATAGCATATACAACTGTTGTTTCATGGCACCAGCATTTAAAAAAGTATGTGTCATTAAAGGGCAGTGGGAGTAAGGAGAGGAAGTAAATTAGACTTATAAAAGGTTTTATTTAAAGCCTCAGGTTTTTTTTTTTTAACCCTTCCACTGCATTAAAAAGAAAAACAAACAAAAAAACTAGAACAAAAAAAAGAACAAATCTTTACATGTATTGTTCATTTTATCCAAAGAGTAGTTAAACTTGAAGAGCAGGCTCGACCCTATAAACACCACATTTCCACGTGTTATGAGATCTGAGTATCATAAAATTTATATTATTTACAACTGCTTACCAACACACATTCACAGTAACTTTGTTGCTTGCAGCAAAGTCCTTTCAGGCATACAAAAGTACCACAAACAAGGCAAACGGCAGGATCTTTAGGAACCTTGGTGCAGACACTACAGGTTTTTCTGTGATAGTACTGGAAAATGGTGTTATAATTCTCAGGCAACTGCAGTAAGTGTGGTAATTTCCATCTTGACTCTTGGATAAGCAAAGCCTAAAGCATTATCCAAAAATATTCATTAGTCCTATGTATTTAAGTCATTAAGGCAAAATACTTATTCTTTAAAAGGATTTTCTTTAAAGAATGAGAAAACTGTCTGTAAAATGTGACTTATTTGCTTAATGCAAAATTTTACACAGTTCACAGTTTTAAAAACCAAGTTTTTACCTTTCTCAGATAAACAAACAATTCATTAGCTTTTTCTTTAAGAAAGGTCACAGTTTTAACTCTTATTTCTATTTCAACACTTTATAATCCAGAGTCTCCCTCCTCAAACTAAGACCTTTCATATCCATAAGTGCTGGGCTACAACTCTTCATAAATTTTCTGCTTGAGCATGGGGAAAAAATGCCAAATTAGTTCAATTTCCCTGCAGGGTACACTTTAATTATTATTTTCAGGTATATAAAAATGTTAGTAATAGCACTAATTTTTTCTAGATGTTACTCCATTTATACATAAATAAAATACAGTATGAATATTATCTTAAAATGCTGTATGATGGCAGGCAACTCATATGCTGATCATTTCACATTATCTCTAGCTATAACCCATCTAAACCGATGCAGTAATTAAGTAGCTAACTTGGTATTTATCAGTAAGTTAATGGATAAAGTGGCCATGGAAGCAGGGATAAGGACAATGTGGGCTTACGATATGTATTTTTGAGTCAGTGCCCAAACCTGGCTCAAAAGACTGCATATTCTTTAATGGGCTGACTATATTGGAATTCTTCCATCAGTGGAAGGAACAGAAATTTGTCCTCACTGAACTTGATACTTATCTAGATCAGGTTGTAAATTCCCCAGTAGCCCACATTACATAGCTCCAATCAGAAAATTTTCTTCAAAAACAAAGCTATAGGGCAATAGGTGGATGTCTATGAAATTAACTGATCTTAACATGTACTCAATCATCTGAAAAAAATACTGGCTTTTTAAATATAGCTACTTTGTTGATGATTTTTATACGGCACCAGCTGGAAGAAAACACCTATAGAATAAGGTACATATAGGCTCCTACAAAATGAGGTGTATAGTCTGAACAAGCAAGCATTATATAAACAAGTATATATGAGTGATCATTCTCTCACAGTTGGAATGGACAGGTTAGGGAACCAGAGGTGAAAACTGCTTGTGGCATCTCTCATAATTCCACCAAAGAATTCAGTCTTTCATTTCTCTTTCCCTGCTATATTTTAGATTCTTCTGTGGTTTTTAGTACCATCCTAAGGAAGCTATGCACTATCTTCCATCAGAAGATATAATAATAGTCCATGGAATTAGAAACTAAATGTCCTCTTACCATTCTAGCTAGGGTTCCCCAGCCCATTGGGAGAAGAAAGGGAATGGCTTACAACATTATCTGGAAGAAATGACCCTGGCTATCAAGAATAATAAAAATATTGTTATACGATTGGTATCAGTATGTTTGGAACTTAAAGACTCCCTACATCTACCTCCTCCATGTCCCAAGCTTGAAGGAAAAATTTTAACACAAAACTATTACAGTCTTATGTAAGCAATCACCAGAAACTCAGATCTCTTAGAATAAAGTTTGGGTTACATCCTTAGTCAAACATTCACCTGGTTGAGGTGCTAGTCAAAGAAAGTGAAAAAAGAAAGTTTTATATTTGACTATATGTTAGCTACAGCTTTATGACTAATTGTAAATTTTCTTGCTTACTGCTGCATACATTTTTGCAGTATTTTTCATTCTCTTTTCCTTTCTCTTTACTATTGAATTCAGGGTGAGTAAGTGCTAAATAAAATTTTCTAGACCTTTAGGATATGAGTACAAAAATCACAGAAGGAATAGACATCTCCCAGAGCCTCTGGATTCAGGAAGGCCTGGAGATATAACAATTGGATGTGAGTGACTTCGGGTTGTGTATTTGGGGAAGTGGTGAATGCATCTGTGGTTGTAAATGGGAAGGTTACATCACTTTGAACAAAGGAAGAAGTGAAACTCTATGAATGAGAAGGATGTCTATGTGCTGGGCAAGTAGAAGTGAAGGTATTAGGCCACTGGTGTTTTTTCTTTTCCATTTGTCTAGTGTCCTGTTCTGCCTTCTTATATTAACAGCATTACAAGTTCTTTTGAAAAATAACCTATTTTCCTGCTCTATACAGGTCTGATGAGGTTGCCCCATCACAGGGGTATACACATGGTGCAAATCAGGCCAATCAGATTCTCTCTCCCAGGAATATGAATTTTGAGCATGCATACATAGAGAAGGAAAGTGGCTGAGGTGGAGTCATCCAGTGGTAACTCTTCAGAGAAAACAGACCAGAGGTTTGCAACCAAACTGTTTGCAACTAAAGAATCTTAGTTGATGCAAAACATGAGAAGCACTCATTCAGACTATCTTTCAAGGTTGTTGATGAACTATTTGGATCTATTCCTGGTTTATTTTGCGAAGTCTCTCTATTCAAATTTAAAATTCCTAGTAAAGGAAATCTGGTTGACGGAGGATCTGAGTCAGGATTAGAGACAGAACAGTAGAGCAGGGACAAGAGTAGGAACATAGGTCATATGAGATGCATTCAAAAGTGGTAAAAATTCTACCTAAGTAGAAAATCATAAATAAATGTCTACTGTTCTGACTCTAAAACAAATAATTATCGCTCAATTTTACAAAAAAATGAAATATTTTAAATGATAAATTCTTATTTTCCATCAATTTCCACACCAATAATCATTCATCTAAAATATAGGCTTGCTCTTACACTATCAAATAAGTTAATTTTTATCCATTGCTTAACCAATGGCTCATATAAAGACAAAACAATTTAAGTATGCTCATCCTTTTTTCTCCTGTCCTGGTTCTACAATTATGTCCATTTCTTACTCAAAGGTTTTCAAACATCAAAATATAACTTCAGATTCCAGCTATAATCTGTGAATAAACTACTAGACAGGAAAAAAAGCATTTTTGTACGTAATATCCAAGGTTCAATTAACTTCTGAATTTCCCTTTCCTTTAAAAAAAAAGGTATAAAATGAGATATTATCTCTTTAAAAACTTCAACAAAAATATAGAACTGAACAAAAGTACACATTATTTATGCTTACCTTGCCTTATTATTCACTTCAAATTTTTAAAAATTAAGTCTTGCCTGACTCAGCCACCTGAAATACTAATTTATTATTGTCCTTTTGATGTTAAAATTAAAATTCTCATTTCCCCTGAAACTTGACTCCCCTTTCATCAATTCTATTTCTACCAATCCACCTAATTGTTCCACCAATATTTATTAGGTGACTAGTCTACGTCAGGCACTTTACAGGAACTAGGGATTCGAGAATAAACAAGAAATCATTTTTGCTTTGTGGAGCCACAGTTGACACAATAAACAAAATGATAAATATGACAACTTAAGAGAAAGTGGCAAAACTATTCTCATACAACACAACAGAGGGAAGGGATTAGGACTATGGAAGAAGAAGATGGACTATCAGACAAAGATTTATAGAAGAGGTAACATTTATCTTAGCAAAGCCTAGATTGGTGATTAATACAACAGGAGAAGGGTAAGAAGGTTGCTTTAGATAAAAGTAACAGCAATAAGCAATAGCATAAATGTTTGAAAATATATAGCACACTTAGAAAGAAAAACTCTTATGTGGTTTGAATAAGGCAACGGGCAGGGGAGTAGTACAGAATGTGAGATGGTGAAAATCCTAGAATGTCATGCAAGGAGTCCTTATCTTTCTCCATAGGCAATGGGGCATCATCAATGGTGTTTATTTTAAGCAGGAGCAGGTTCTTATCAGAACTCTCTATACTAGTTACTATTCTTCTAATGATTTAAGTACAAGATCTTAAAGTCACCAAGTCTTACATATTTTTTTCAAATGTCTCTTGCATTGGTTGCATTCTGATTTCTACTATTAGAATAGTCCAGATTTTCTTTACCACCTAAATAATCATCTCTGGCTTCCCTCTCTCTTGCTTCAATTTACCTACTAAAAAGCTACCAGATTACCTCTATAAAATACTACTTTCATCATATTATTCACAAGAATTGTAGTTCTAGCTGTAGAAGAAAGTCTGAGCACCAAACCACGGCATTCAGAGCCACTCACTACTGTCCCCACTCTGTCTTTCCATTTCACTTGTCTCCAACGCAAAACCTGTGCCAGCTGAGCTGGCAACACTGGCCCAGCAAATTTTGAAGACATGACCTTTAGGTCTGCTATTCCAAATTTTTGATTTTTATGTGACAGTTCTCTTTCTAGTTAAGCTTACAGACTCCTTATCTATCTTAAAATTCCTTTGTATCTTCCAAGTCTGATGCTATTATTTAAGAAAAAACTAAAAGTGGCATACTAAGACCTTAGTTTTATCCATTCGGATAAAATTTAGAAATATTTCTATTTACACACTCATAAATATTATATAAGTAAGCCATTTTTTTCAATATAATTAAATAAATGCTGCCCAAAACAAATGACCTGGCATTTCAAATTCTTCATTATTCTTACCTATTAACATATCACCACTATTGCAAATTAGTGTTATTCTTTTTACATACCTTTCCTTGTTCTGCATGTCTTTCAGTAAATGAATTTATCTCAAAACACCACTGAGATATAATATCAAATGCTGGAACTGGCCAATCCAGACAGGAGGCACTGATAAATGGATGTTCTGTTTGGTAAAACGTTGGCAGAAGTCCCAGGCAGCTGGAAAGAACTGAAAATTCTTCTTCTTCCTTTTAGACATGAAATACAAAATTCTTAAGACATTGCATCAAGAACATTTCCCATTATAGATATTTTAAATGTCATCCTCATCAATTACTTTTGGATAGTAAGAAAATCTAACAGTCAATTAAAGAAAAGTAAAAGGAGTAGGAGGAGCAAAGAAGAGACAAAGGTTTCTAGCTTCTATATCCAAACATCCCCTTAGAATTTAACACCTTAGTGCCACAGCATCTGCTTCTTTTATATATTTATTTTTTAAACAGTGTTGCTACATATCTGATGAACACAATCTATAGAACCTAGTAACGCTATGAAAGCAAATGTTAATTTGGGGCAAAGGGAAAATGACTTTTGGTTAAAAAGAGGTAGGCTATCATTGCAGATGAAGAACAATAGTAAAAGGATGGACTTCACCAGAGGCAGTACTAAATAAATAATTTGCCTCGATCCTGAATGAGTGTGAAACAAAGTCAGTTTTAAAAGGAAGTGGAGTTTAAAAAAAACAAACAAACAAAACAAACAAACTTTAGAGCTCTAAGTGCCAGGCAATCGGAAGCTCTACTCAGTAATAAGAGAACCAGAAAAATCAGTTACCCAAAGGACTCACATCCTGGAAAGTTGATTTTTAAGGGATGTTAGTCTTATAAACACCAAATATACTTCCTCTAACCCCTCTTTATTCAACTGAAAAACCATTTAGGATGCTAGTATGTCTACTTTTCCCTATCCACTGGATCAATTCCCATCATCGTTCAAATTCCATTTTCCCAGGAAAGCCTCCTCTGAGCCCACTTAATGAGACCTTAGACTGCCCAACTCCACTGAGATAAAATTAATCTTTCGCACCTTGTAAATACTTTCGCTCTTGGATATTTTCCATTAGTTACTTTAAAAATAAATTAGCCTTTCCTACAAGACAGCAGGAGTAGCCCCTGGGCAGGAGCTCTGTCCTCTCAGTGCTTGGCATGTTGTAGAAATTCAACAAGCATCTGTTTACAAAACTGAACTAAATTATGTAGATTAAGCAAAAAATTCTGAAATATGCTACAGATGAAATAAAAATGAAAAAGCAAAATGATATGCAGACTTTAAAAAATGTTAATTTTTAAAATCTCTAGAAATGAGGCTACAACTCCATTTATATAGCTACATGAAGAAAACATTTTTAAAAACAACTTTAGTAAGTTGTAATTTACATAACCATAAAATGCACCAACTTTAAGTGTAGTGTCTGATGAATTCTGGTAAATGTATAATCATGTAACCATTGCTACAATAAAATTTTAGAATAATTTCATTCCTCCAAAAGATTCCTTTGTGTCCCTATGCAATCAATTCCAGCCCCTTCTCCTAGCCCCAAGCGACCACTCATGTGCTTTCTGCCATTACAGTTTTGGATTTTTTTAAGAATTTCATATAAAAGGAACCATACAGTATGCAGTCTTTTGTGCCTGGCCTCTTTCACTTAGTGTAATAATTTTAAATTCATTCATGTTGTGGTGTGTATCAGTAGTCTCTTCCTTTTTATTACTGAATAGTATTCCACTATGTGGATATACCACATTTTGTTCTTGCATCCACTTACTGACAAACTTCTGAGTTGTTTCCAGTTTTGACTACTATAAATTAGGTTGTTATGAACATTCATTTAAAAGTATTTATGTGGACATAGGCTTTCATTTCCTTTGGTAGATACTGTGTTGTAAAGTAATTGTATGCTTAATTTTTTATAGAAACTGCCAAATTTTTTCCAAATTTTAATATAGAACTTTGCATTTCACCAGCAATGAATGAGTTTCAGACATTCCCAACTCCTGATCAATACTTGCAACATAAATTTGTACTCTTCCAATCAACAATGATGTTGAACACCTTTTCATGTACTTGTTTTAATCATTCATATATATTCATATGAGAAGTGCTTGTTCGAATTTTTTGCCCACTTTGTTTTTTGTTTTATTATCAGTTATAAGAATTTTTGATAAATTCTAGATACAAGGCCTTTCTCAATATATCTTTAAATTGAGATAAAATTTATATACTATAAAATCAACCTTTTAAAAGTATGTAAGTCAGTGGGGTTTGGTACATTTACAAAATTGTGCAACTGTCGCCACCATCTAAATCCAGAATATTTTCCTCACCCTATTGTAAATGAAAATTTTTTTGGTACATTTATCATGTATTTGACAATCCTGCTGAACTGATTTATGAGCTCTAATAGTTTTTTTTAGAGATTCCTTATGATTTTCCACATATGAGATTATCTAATTTGCAAATAGAAAGTGTTTTACCTTTCCTTTTCCAATCTAGATGCCTTTTATTTTTTGCCTGCTTTTTTGAATCTCTAATATAATGCTGAAAAGAAGAGACGAGGGCAGCCATCCTTGTCTTGTCCCTGATCTACAGGGCAAGCTTTCTTTCACTATTAAGTATGATGTTGCTATAGGTTTTTCATTGATGCCCTTTATCAAGTTAAGGAAATTCTCTCCTATTCCTTGCTCTTCAGTGTTTTTGCCATGAAAGGTGCTGGATTTTGTCAAATGTTTTTTCTTTGACTAATGAGATGATCATATGCTTAAAAAAAAATCTGATTTCTTATTATGGTAAATTAAATTAATTATTTTTGTTAAACCAACTGTGCATTCCTAAGATAAATCCAGTTGGTCAAGGTGTATTTCCTTTCTATTGCTAATATTTTGTTAAGGCTTTTGCTTCTATGCTCATGAGAGAGATGCAGTTATAGATTTTTTTTCTCTTGACGTCTGGTTTGAGTTATCAAGGTAAAACTGGCCTCATAAAATGAATTTGGAGAGTTTCTTCTTCCTCTTTTTTTCTGAATTTGTATGGTATTGATAGAATTCCTTCCTTAAATGTGTCATAAATATCACCATAGTATCATCATTGTTGGTATAAAGTTCTTGGCTTTTCTTTTATAGAAGGATAATAATTATAAAAGTTTAATAACTAAAATAAATTTTCTTACTTGATATAGAGCTACTCAAGATTTTCTATTTTTTTTTGAGTCAGTTTGAGTAATTTGTATCTTTCAAGGAATTTGTCCATTTCATATATGTTATCAAATTTTTTGGCAAATGTTATTTTTGGTTCTGTAGGGATGCTTCCTCCTTCACTCCTGATACTGATAATTTTTACTTTCTCTCTTTTTTTCTTATCAATATAGTGAAGATTCTGTCTCTTGGTTAAAAACCTATGTATGACTTTTTAGGCCTAATTAAGGCAATTAAAAAAGGTTTTACTTTGCAGGACACACAAGTGAAAACTGCCCTCCCTACACACTTGGTACAGAGCCAAGGCATCACAAACTCTGAAGAGATTTGGAGTCAAGGCCCCAGGCTCCCCTGGCTAGTCATGCTCTCATATATTTACATTCCTAGCCCTGGTGCTTTTATTCCAGGCCTCTTTATTTGAGGCCTTGGGCAAGGGTCTCTCTGGCCTCTCTCACAAGGCCACCTTATGGAAAGAAGGGGAAACCTTAAAGACACTTCCCACTCTGACTCAGTACCCAGTACTTTCCCCACCCTATCTCTCCCCCTTCCTCCACCTCAGAGTACATAAAATTGCCAGATTCTTTGTCTGGGGCTCCCTCAACAGACTCTTAAATCTGCACTGATTGACTTGATCCTCAATGGATGTGTCAATCCATTCCATCATGGTAAATTGAATGGGGGGGGGGTCAGTGTTTTCTCTGGTTTTGGCAACCTTGCTTATACTATCACATTAAGTAGTTAAAGGCTTAACTCTTTCATTTTTGGCTTATTCCTTTAATCAGCTACTCCAACTCCTACCAGCTCAGTTCTCTCTCTCTCAACACAGCTGAGATCCTGACATTTAGATTTATCCATTTTATTGATCGTTTGGTAAAGTACTCTCTATAGATGCCAATTATATCAAGTTGACTGACACTATTGTTCAGGTCTCATTTATCGTAGTTGATTTCCTGACTATGAAGAAAAAACACCGAAGTCCTCAGCTGTAATTGTGGATTTGTATATTTCTTCTTTCAATTCTGTTAATTTCTGTTTTATGTAATTTGGGGTTTTGTTGTTTTGTCCATATATATTTACAAAACTATATGTTCCTCCTCTATTGAGACAAGGCATTTATTTTCTAATGTAAGGCAAAAAAAAATAATAATAACTTGAGAAGAACTACTAATGATAGATAAAGAGCAATTTTTTTCATCTACTCTATGCCAGGAAATCTTTAACAATGGATGAAAGTTAACAAAGACCTACAAAAGGCATCTCCTGGGATCTGTAGGCTACTTCAAAGTTACTAGGCTTCCCTCATGAAGCAGATGTTGAGTCCAAATGTGAATCACTACAATGAGAGAAATCTAACCAAGGAAAAATTTATGGAAGAAGAAAAAAATGAAAGAAAAGTTTCTCATTCTTCCCTATCATTTGACTCGGGCAAAACAGACAAGAGCAGCAGATTATTCTGAACAAAGAAAAACTCATACTTTTTTTAAGGTCAGATAGTAAATTGTTTTTCTCCTTGCCTCCACTTTCTAATTATTTTCAAAGAGGTATTGTGTAAATGTAGGTCATAGTATAGAAAATAAAATGGCTCCTAAGAGAAAATGCTCAACCTAGGAGAAATGCAAATTAAAACTATATATTTTACTGAGATATATTTTAACCAGACAAATGATCTAAATGCAAAGATCAAATAGTTTAATAATACACTAAGTAGACGCAAGTATAGAGAAACTCTCATAATTGCTGGCATTAACATATTTGGTACAACTTCCATGAAAGAAAACTTGATAATAACCATAAAAATACTATCAAAACTATGCAATATAGTTTGCATGTACTATTATTCATTGTGGTATCATCTATAAATAGCAAGGGACTAAAATAATCCAAATGTTTATTAACAGGGAACTGATCAAATATATCATGGTATATTACATAATGAAATATTATAAACCTGTAAACTAAAATGAGGAAGGTTTTCATGTACTGAATATGAATTGATCTCCAAAATACACTCGTAAGTGAAAAAAAAAATATGGAAGATATAAAACAATGTGTAAAAAGAGGGCTAAAATAAGACACTTCTACACACATTTTTTAGTTGAATAAACATAAAACATCTCTGGAATAATACAGAGTGAACTGACAGCACTTGAAGCAACTGAGCAGCTAGGAAAAGGGGTAAAACAGATTTTTTTAATAGAATATCTTCAAATTTTGAAAAATGTGATTGCCTTTTCAAAACAGAAATACATTTTTTCTTTTCTGTAAACTTAATTATTACAGTAATATATTTATACTATTTAAAAACTAGAAATTATAAAAAGATACCATTTCAAAAGAAAGCCTCTCAACCATCTTGTTCCCCTTCTACCTTAAATCTAAAACTCACTACATCAACTCCTAGGTAAAACATAACCATAACTTTTAATGTATTTTCCAGAATATTTTATATATATTTGCAAACATGAATACCATTATTTCTCCCCATCTACATTTAATATAAGCACCACTTGCCTTTTGTTACTTAATATATTTTTGAGATTCTTCTGTATTAGCATAGAAAACTTTCTATTCTGTTACTTTCTACAAAATATTAAATTACCTGAATAAACCATAATTTATTTAAGCAGTTTCCCATTGATAGATATTTGAGATATTTTCAATTTTTTGCTATTTTAGTGTGTCTATTCAGGTATCAATAAATCGATTACCATATTATATACTACGAGATATCTATAGGTAGAGTATTAATACTTATATTGAGATCAGAGTATAATATGCAATATTATAGTGATTTTTACAAACTTAATACTAAAAAAAATTATCTGCACTGCTCAAAAAATGTTTTGTATAGCAAGCAGCGGCATAAACTCAGATGTTAATAGTGCAGAACTGGCATCCAGACTAAATGTGTTCAAATCCTGGCTGCTTTACTTACTAGCTGTGAATCTTGAGCTATTCAGCTTTCTGTGCCCATTTCCTTATCGGTAAAGTGAGGCTTATAACAGCTACCTCATATTTGTTGTAAAGCTTAAATGAATTTAAATGAAAAGCACTTAAAACAGTGCTTAGCATATAGTTAGTGTATAATAAATTCTAGCTATTATTATTATCCATAGGAAAAGTATTTTTGTCAGATAGAAGAAAGGAAAAAGACTTAAAGAAGATATTTTAGAGCAGTGGTTTTCAACTTTGGTGGTAGGGGAGCGGGTAACATGGTCCCCTGTAAGAATCTAATAATTATTTTCTTCCAAAAAATACACATATACAAATATTTTTAAAACAATGCTATGGAATTCAAAAATTACCTGAAGTCCCTCCATTAAGAATTCCAGAGTTGAGGATAAATAAGAGAGAAGACATTAAGTAGGAGAAAAGATAAAAGAACTATATAGATTACTATACTTAGCCCTAATATGGTGGTAGAAATAGTGTTAGACTAAGATATTTAGGAAAGTCTATCAGATTATTGTGGAGAGCAGGCTTGCTGTTGTCAGAACATGTACTAAGCACCAGTCTTGATGATTTCCCAAGCTTAACAAAATGTTTGATTAAAAAATGAATTGTTAAATTTGAGGGTATCCTAGCTATTAGAAACAGTCACTGAATTTATTAGCGAAGTGGCCAAATATAGATTAATGTTAAAAATTCCAATTGGCTTTCTACATTTCAGCAATATATGAGAAAATGTAATCTTTAAATGATTTCATTTATAATAAAAACAAACTATAAAATACACGCACAGAAAACTTAGAAGCATATTCTATGAGTAGAACACACGAAAAGGAAGCTATTACTTGTATTGTTCAAAATAATACTAGACATATGTTAAGACAACAACAGAGTATTAAAGAACAGAAGGGAAAAATAACATTGTCATTTCAGATGATATAATCATAATTACATAGAATACCTAAAAAAAATCAAGAGGCAAATGATTAGAATAAGAGCGTTCAGCAACTAGCCAGGCATAAGAACATATAAAGTCAATAGTATTATTCTACACCAGCAAGAAGTAACCAGCAAATGTTTTAGAAAATAAGATATAATTTAAAGAGAATTAACATCATAAAGCCTCTAGGATTAGCTTAGTAGAGAATGCTCCAGACATTAAGATGACAATTTAAAAACTCTATGACAAGTATTAAAAGAAGACCTGAAAAATGGGCATATAAACTATGTTCAATGCCTTAAAACTATAAATTCAAAGCAATTCTCATCCAATATTTTGAAGGATTTGGGAAGAAAATTTACAAATTGATTATAAAATTTACATATAAAGATCTATATATAGCTAACTGAAAAAAAATTAGAAAAAAAAGAAAAAAAAAAAAGACACTCACCCCACCAGATATAATGTCTGTAATAAAACCACAGTAGTTAAAATAGCCTATAACTAGTACAGAAGCAAATAGCTCAATTGCATACAATAAAGAAACTACAAACATAGAAAACTGTTAGCATCAAAAATTAGTAGAAAAAGTTAGTTTACTTTATAGATTATTTCATAACTAGTTTCAGGAAAACTGTCTTATCAAATAAAGGAAAAAATTAGATGTTTACTTTATACCTTACTACAAAATAAATTCCAGATTGAATAAAAAATGTAAATGTAAAGATAAAACTATAAAAATAACAGAAGAAAATACAAAATAATTTTACAATCTCAGACTGGAGAAGGATTTTTAAAATAAGATTCCAAAAGCTTAAGTCACTTATAGGTCTGACAACATTAAGTATTCCTGTTCCACAAAAGGCAATACAGCCAAACAATAGTCTGTGAAAAGATATCTGCAATGAGTAAAACTAGCAAAACAGCAGAAAGATGATGACAGAAAACCCAAGCTTTAAAAATGGTCAATGAATAGGAATAGGAAAAATACAGAGGGACATTTAAAAGGCTAATAATAAGTATATAAACAGATGATCGATCACATTTATAATTAGAAATGCAAATTAAATTAGCCATAAGCATATACTTGTACTCATCTGACTGGCAAATATTAGAACACCGGATAGTAAGAAGTGCTGGCAAATACAGGAAAGAAATTAAGAACCCTCATGCACTGCCAATGGGAATGTGAACCTTCAGCAGCATTTTAGAAGCAAACAGGCAGAATGTATCCTACTGATCCAGCAATCCCATGAGTAGATACAGAACCCAGAGAAAGTTTAAAAGTACACAAGATATTAGGTTCATTGAAGCAATTTATTTTTTCTGTGATAGCAAAGATTTGGAGACAGTCTAGATGTTCATCAGTAAGGAGTAAGTAAAATGTGAAATATATGTATAGTGGAATACCACTATTCAGCAATAGGAAAGGATCATTTAGAGCAACATGATTGGGTCTAAATGGTCTAATATTTAGTAGAAAAAAATAAGAGAGATGCAAGATTTATAGCACAATACCAGTTATGCAAATTAAACAAACACAAAACAACACTATATCCAGTTTATAGTGATATACACATTACTCCTGAGTAATGGTTAAGGTACCATGGTGGGGAAAAAGAAGGAATACTAATACTAGGACACTATGCCATGAGCCGAGGAGCATGATGAATTGAATTCCTTGCAGATGCACCTCCATCCTTCCTCTCAAAAATAAAAAGATAATTTCAGGTAAGGAAATGAACAAAGGGACTAATATAAATATTATCAGATGAATTAGATAAATGCTACCTCTAACTGATTTACTAGCTTAGACATGTCTTCATCCTTTAATCTCCTTATGGTAAAATGAGGTCCTATTTTATAAACTGGTTAATTAATACCTGGTCATTTTGAACTGCTTTGTAAGTATCTTTGAGCAAATAAATGTTTAGACCTTTCTCCCCCAAATAAAACAAAGAGCTATAAATGAATGATTCTTGAGTTAACTTGAGAAATACAAAAAAAAAAAAAGGTAAAAACTGCTATACTCTAAATAAAAAGTTACATAAAGAAAAAAATGTCAAATCCACAAAAGTTAAAGTATACATAACATTACACCTATCTATACCTTACCATGATTAATAGAAACAAAAAGCTAAAGCACAATGTGAGAGCATGCAAATATCTACAAATGTTTAATAGTACATACATTTATATATTTTATGCTACATATATACATATATTACATATGTACATAAAAACAAGATTATGTAATATATACATTACATACATATATAATATATATGTAATACATATGTGTGTAAAAACAGTCTAAACAAAGATGACAGAAATCTAAACAAAGAGACAGCAATCTTCTATCTAAAGTTATCTTAGTTTAGTCTTAACTTTCCTCACTTCTGCTGAATATATCTAAATGGTCCAACTAATCCCTCACTTTGAATATACGCAAAGTACTGCCATTAGGGCCCCTAAAAACCTGCTCCACATTTCCTCTTTCTATTAAATGGACCCTAAAAGGTCCAAGTCTTCCAGGCTCAAAACCCAAGTACAACGTGACTCTTCCCCCTCAACTCCCACATATGCAACTAGCTGTTAAATCCTGACTATTCCATATCTGAAATCTCTAATCCCTATTCTCTTTTATTTCTAATATGTCCTTCCCCAGCTGACTATTCTGTTCCCAGTCCTTCCAATTCTCCACACTCCATGATCTGTTATTAAAATAGGTTTTATCCTGAAATAAAATGTGAATCATGTCATATTTTTGTCCAAAATCTTTCAATGATCCAAATTCTTTCATGTGATATTCAAGATCCACTTAATCTATTTTATCACCTTAATCTATCTGAAACTACATTGCACTTTTCATTTTAATGGATCCTTATCAATGCATTTCTTCCTTGGTCTAAGCACATGTCTGGCCTTACTATAGGCATCACTGTATACCCAAAACCCAGACCAAATTTCAGTGCCCAGTACCTGCCTCCAGGTACTTTCCAACTCATGAGAGAAAAAATACTCTCTGATAAAAACCAATGACAAAATAAACTGTAAGGTAACAAGAACACAAAGAACCACAACCCATGGCCTACGTAAAGAAAGGAAAGTTGTGAGGAAGTAGTAGGCTTTGATTAATCTCCAAGCTTGAGGATGCTTATGTGCCAGAAATAAATATACTTTTAAGTTAAAATTTAAAAATAAATACCTATGAAAGAAAATATCTAATAGACAAATTTTTTTGAAGAGGAGGTAGAGGTATGAGGGATATAAAATATTTAATAAAATAGCCAAAATTTTTCCAAATTTAATGAAAACTATAAACCCACAGATCTAAGAAGCTTAATGAATCCAAAACATAGAAAACACAAGATCCACTATTGGAGTCAACGATATTAAGATGTTAACATTATAATATTATAACATCAGCTCTTCCAGCTAAGATGATGGTTCTAAATTAATATTTAAAGTCAATGTAATTCCAAAATAAACATCCAAATAGGTTTATTTTGGGGTAGAAATTTCCATGCTGATTAAAAAATTTTATGGAAATTCAATGAATAGCCAAAACAACTTTGAAAAAAAAAAGAACAAATTTTGAGGACTTACACTGCATGATTTTAAGTCTTACTATATAAAAGCTATGGTTAATCACTTGGAGTTTTAGGCAAGATCCCATTTGAAAGAAGGGTTCTACTACTAAAAAAATGTTTGAAAACTTTTGGGGCAGTGTCATGGGACCTAGGAGAGGGGAGAGACTGAAGGAATGTGTGATGAGGCGTATCAAATTGTGCTGCAATCAGGAGGTCCTTAAGTGACATTTGAGGCTGTAAGACAGTACTGGTAGAGAGAAAAAAAACCAAACAAACAGATTTTGTGGGGTTAAGGAGTGAACGAGTAGAAAGTAACTGTCGACAGCAAGTACAGATCACAAGTAAGAAGAGAAAGGAAGGATGCAGGTAAGCATCCTGTCCGGGCAGCCCCTTCTTTGTGCCCATACTCAGTATCATTAGTGCTTGGGATGGCTTAAGTTAAGGTGCTTCGATTGAAACTTTGAGATTTAAGAGAGTTACCTGATTTGACAAGACCAAGACTCCACAGATCTCTCACCCCCATCCATTCTTCTAGTGACTACAAAACAGCTCTGACACCCTTATGTTTGACAGGTTATATCACCATCATTTATTTTAGAAATATTTATATTTTAAAATTTATTTGGTTTTCCAGTACCTGATTACTGTTTAAAAAGAAAAACTTGACTGCTTAATTCAATCCCTACTTAAACATTTTTTTAAAAAATTTTTGATTACAGTTGACATACAATATTATATCCTTTGAGCGTAAAACAATCTTTACTTTTCGTTTGAGGAGATTCTCCTAGAATATTGGTGCAATACAGAAATGTGAAATTTTTAAAAATATTTTTAATTTGTTCAATATCTTATAACTCTAAATAGAAAGTTTTGGGGACATATGTACAGAGTTTATCTCAAATCCCTGGATAAAAAAAAAGAATCCAAACCATTTAATGCAATTGTCAATTACTTAAGAGAAAAGGAACAATCAATGCTTAATTCTAATATACTTCAGGTTTCGAAGACCATAAATATAAATGCCTTAATTCACACATCAAATTCACTGAAAATGAATGGCAGATAATGCAAAGAATGTAATGCTATAAGCAAGTTTGGTTTACTTACCTTCTGCTTTTCTACCTGTGACTCCGTTGCCTACTCACATAGACCCACAGTTTTATGAAACAAATTAAACCAGTGATAATTCATTCATCCAAGTTTTAATATATTTGTCTACAAATCGAACATTTTGCTGCTCTAAAATTACATAAATACCATATCTTTAAACAATTAGCTTTCTGACCAATATAACTTCTAAAAAGATACTAAAAGCAGATAATTAGTTATAAATATATAAACAGTGATAAATATATCTATATGATAAAAACAGTGATAAATGTCAATATGAGTACTATGATCCTATTTAAGTTTTGAGCATTTACTATCACCAATCTAATTCCAAACTGCTCAAATATAAAATATTAGTAACATTACATAAAAATAGGTAGATGCTAATAAATATAAAAATAACAATAACAGTAAATATTCTAAATAATTTATTCCTTTGAGTTAGGCTACCATATACTTATATAACAGTTCTATATATAGATATAGTATTATACTAGATAACAGTATATTTCAAAAAATTGTAAAAGCTAATTGTAAAAACAAGGCTCACTACTCTCTACCCTAAATTATACCTGGCAGCTAGGTAAATCTTCCCCAAAAAGGTGATGCTGAAGAAGGCTGGTGATTCTGAGGAAAGGTAAGCAGAAGTCCTGTAAGTATTTTTCCATGGATTCAGGAGACCAAGCAATAGGGCTAACCTAAAGTTAAAAAAGAAAATCTGAACAATTCATTCTATAACAGATATAGCTTTAAAAATATATTCATAATGACAACAAAAATCTAAATTTTTAACTAAATAATAACTACATCTTGTCTTAGAGAAATCATACCATTGCACACTCCTGAGTTCCTTCTTCATGGTATAACTTTCCTTTAGCTAGTTCGCTTATCACAAAGCTCAATAATACTTCATAAGACTTTTCTGCATCACACGTATTCTGAAAAAAATTAAAATATTAGTTCCATCAGTCATTGAAAATACTTACATTGGAAAAAATACCTTTCAATGAGTAGAGTATAAAATGTGGTTACATTATTTTTCAAGCATGTAAGCGTCAATTCCTCAAAACCTGTACACAACAGTATACCTCTTGATTCACAATGAAATTTGGTAGATGATTAAATACTTCTTTAAAAGGCAGCATATAAATTATGTAATGTATGTATAAATAAATATATGCAAATCATAGAGTTTGCCTATATAACTCCCCTACTGGAAATTCTTCCTAATAATCCAAAGGAAAAAAAATCTATATGCCCAAGACATTCAATGCTGCACTAAAATAATGAAAAATTAGCAATGATCAACAAAAATGTAGCTGTTACCTAAATTATGACATATCAACAGAAATATTTTATAGATGATGAAAATTAAAAATTTAGCTATATAAAAAATGTTCATAATTGATGTGAAAAAGACCAACAGACGTATATGTATACTCATTATAGAGGCACAAATAACATATGCACAAAAAAGAAGAAAATATAGACACAGAGTTTTTCTTTTATAATTTTCCTCAAATTTCTTGAATAGGATTGTACAATTTAATGTAAAAATGAAATAGAACAATATATTTATTACAGAATGTACAGAGAATTACATTAAATAAGTCTATAAAATAATTAAGCTTAATGACTATATTTTTTATAAGAAAGGAAAAATGACGGCTATTTACAAATTTAAATTTCTTTCAATAACATTTTTACACATAAAGAAATGCACCTCTTTTAATATTCACTGAGATATTAGAGGTTGTTGCAAATTATAGTAAAGTGTAAATCAGAATAAAGTGATAACTTTGTTGTGATGTCACTTATTCTACTCATTAACTACACTTTTGAAATAACAAAATGTAAGAATTAAGTAAATGCTGTGGAATATAACTTTATCCCGAATTTTTAAGGCACTGATAGTCTGGACCACAGAGTTTGCTATTTGATGATATTCAGTCTTTCTTCTAGTCCCTCACTGTTCCACTCCTTACTGTGCTCTCTTCAACTTGACTGTAAATTCCAAAAAGTCAGGAACTATTGTTTGGTATTTTGTATGTATCCCTTTGCATAACAAAAATCAGAGCAATAAATCACCTGCTGGCTCATTAACAAAATTTATTTCAGTAATGTTGGAGTTATCCGGCTTAGTACTTCCTTGGATGTGCCTCTTTCGATAACCAATTCTTTACATTATCTTTTTTTTTCTTTATTAAATTTACTGGGGTGACATTGGTTAATAAATTATATAGGTTTCAAGTATACAATTCAATAATATGTCATCTGTATATTGCATTGTGTGGTCATCACCCGAAGTCAAATTTCCTTCGGTCACCATATATTTGACCCCCTTCATTTACCCTTATCTACTGCCTTCCTTCTCCTTTCCTTTTGGTAGCCACTAAGCTGTTGTCCATGTCTATGTGTTTTTGTTTGTCTTGTTCGTTTGTTGCTTTCAGTTTTATATTCTACATATCAGTGAAATCATACGGTTCTCAACTTTTTCTGACTTATTTCACTTAGCATGATAACTGAAGTGCCCTCTGATAGATGACTGAATAAAGAAGATGTGGTACATATATACAATGGAATATTAGTCATAAGATGAAATACTGCCATTTGCAAAGACATGAATGGATCTTGAGATTATCATGCATTATCTTTTAAATAATTCCTCTTCCCTTTCTGCCATATTCTCTCAGCCATGTAGTATTATCCTGTCCTGATTTTTAACTATAAAAACATCTATGACATTGTATATCAGCTATACTTTAATAAAAAATCAGGTCCCTTTACTAAACTCTTCTCAAAGTAAAATAAAACAGTATAAGACAAATAATTTTATATATAAGAAGTCTCAGTAAACCATATTTTATAAAGGCAATATTTGAATAAACTAAAGAGTAGGCTAATAAAGCTTAAGAAGAGGATTTCTAAGACTATGGATGAAAGACCTAGAATCAAGATCAGAAGAATCCTATGGGGCAGGTGGCCAAGGTATGTGGATTAAATAAAGAAAACGATCAAGAGTTAAGAGATGCAATTAATGCTGTGTTGAGTAGACACTTTGTCTAAATTCTATGCTTCTTAAACTTTTTGGGGTGACAGACCCTCTGAATATGTGCTGGATTGTTATGCTATGGTCCTCACTCCGCAGCAAAATCAAAAAAAGGAAAAGGATCCCAAATTAAGAAAATCTAGTATGGTCTATGGCCATGCCATCCTGAATGTGTGTGATCTTATGTGATCTCTGAAGCTAAGCAGGGTCAGGCCTGGTTAGTACTTGGATGGGAGACCACCTAGGAATACCAGGTGCTGTAGGTGCTTAAGATGAAATGAAATGAAATGAAATTTTAAAAATCCTGGTAGAAAGTCTCTTTTAACAGATTTCTCAAAGAACCAAAAGAACACAATTTACACTAACTGTAATAATCACTTTTCCAACACAACTAAACCTCATTATCAAATTAACTCTAATACCCCTTTGAAAAATATATAGTGCCTATATTTGTACTGTCATAGGCCAGATTCGATCAGGAAAAAAATCTGTTTTCACTGAGATTATCATATCTGAGGATAATAAATTGAGATAGAATGAATGAGACTCAATGAAGACAGAAAAGAAGGAAGAAAAGGTATGAGAGAAGAAAAGTAAAGGAAGGAAATGAGAAAAAAAAGAGAAATAAATGATGCAGAAATCTAAGTAGCTACAGAAGTTATAGTGATATTTGTCATTACTCATACGCTTGTTGCTATTATTTAAAATGTTATATATCTAAAATGTTTAGATCTATTACAAAAAAAAGCTAATAACATGTGGCAAACCAACATACAGAATATCACAATTTTTGCTTTCATTCACTAAAGCAATTTATACGCTATAAACTTCTAATTTAAGTTCTGATAAGAATCTGACTCATATTAAATGTTTTATTAAATATTTTTAAAATAGCTAACAACATCAAACCTGAAAGAAAACTGACAGAAGATACCTAAATTAGTTCATGTTTCTTCCCTCACAGATTTACAATTATCTAATTTTCTGTCATTAAGGTATCATTTTAGCAGTCAGATGAACAAATTTAGACCAAAATTCTATCAGAAAATATTTTAAATGTATAATTTTTCATGATTAGGCAGTTTACTAAGAAAATATAGTTAAACAAGGACACAGCACAGAAAGCTAATATTTGAATACTAACAATCCAAATAACAGATTAGTGTGTTCAGAGAACTATAAGAATAGTTAGAAAAAAAGAAAGATCATTGCAAAAGGCAAAATTATCTAAGAATCGATTAGGAACAAGGATGAAAAATCACTGAAGGAAAAGACAAAACCATTTCAAAAACAGAGGAACGAAATTTTAGAAAGAGAGGGACTCCTATAAGTCATATATTCCAAATTCTCATTTACCTTTGAGAAAACTGAGGTTCAGTGTTTTTATGTCTTGACTAAAATAGTAATATCTCTATTTAGTGGTAAGACACAACGAATACTGGGAATCATTGTTGCTAGCTTTTTCTGCAATAGTTTCTAAACATTTTAGAAAGGTAACGTATTGTAAATAATAACAACTCTATGTGTAATGAAATATATCACGGTAACTTCTATAGCTACTTAGATTTCTGCATCATTTATTCCTTTTTTTTTTTTTTTACTAAATTACTATACACATAATCATGATTTGAGAGTAAACTAATGATGAAAGTAAAGATTATACTGAATACATTTCATGTATTTATAATTGGTTTTCTCTCCTTTGATACAAGTAGGTCTGATTTTAACGAACTGTTCAATGAGGTATAAAACTTCTTTAAGAGTTATAAGCCAATCAGAGGTTCAGTTTATACTTGACTTATTATTTTTTCCCTACCAATTTCCGCAAATAAACACTGAAGTAATTTTCTTATTTTAACTATCTCTAAGCCAAACCACTCAGTCAGTTCTTGGGTTCTATATATAGTATCCCATTCGTTCTCAAGCCACTGAAAATACTTACATTTTAACTAACCTTGCACAATTTTTCTAAATTGTTCACATAATTTTAACTTAAAGAGAATTCCTTTAATTTTGCTAAGAAGTTAAATATATTCTACAATGGAGAGAAGGAAGTATTTAAATAGGCATAATTAAGAAAAGGTTACAATTTTAAATTTAGAAGTGATGAATCAAAAGCTATCTTTGGATTATACTGGGGATAAGGATGAGAAGAAAAGGTGACAGATAAGTAAAACAGGTAAGTCTTTTAATTACGTCCTCACTGTGCTAGCACAATTTTTATAACTTCTCTAAGTTTAAGACTTGTAGCAAAAGCAAAACAAAACTGCCCAAATATAAAGGGATAAAAGACAAGGATTAGAGATAGATGCAAAAGACCTCACTGTATAAGGAAAACATTTTTAACTGTTTAGCCAACTAAAATACTGTTAATAACTTCTTTTCCTTTCAAACACCTAATCTCATTCATTCATATCTGCAACTTAAATGAGTTCAGTGAACTACTAAATGACAAATGCAGAAAGACACTCACCTTTTTGAGAGCACCTGTGCGTTTCCAGGTTGACCTATCTTCCTCATTGCATTTAACTGAAAGTGCTGCAAGAGCTTGTGTATACAGTAGGGTAAAAAGTACCTTCACAATGCAGGTGAAATGGTCTAAAAGAGACAGAAGATCATTTATTTCTTTGGAATCTAGACATTCTGTACTCAAGATAATTTCACAAATACATGCCTTTCCTTGCCTGTGTAACTGAGTTTCTGTTCAATACTTAAGGAATTAATAAGAGGAGATTATAATGTGATGATACACTTTTTTACTTGACAGATCTGAAAGTATGAATTATGAATAAATTCTTTTATTCAACCACAAAATATGTAAATGAGAGGCATTTAGCATAGTGGAAAGTGTGCTCTGTGTTAGAAGACCAGAGTTCTAACACCACTCAACCTTGGAATAGCTTTGTAACTCAGCTATTTTAAAATTCAGTGAGAACTGTGACAATACAAAAGCATGGTAACAATAATATAAAATGCCTGGTAACATCTGGACACATTAGGCACTTAATAAGTGATAGCCTAATAATCACATTCAATATTTATATATACCATAACTAAGAAAATTTACCCAATTGTCTCAATTCAATCCTCAGAATAGTCTCCGTTGGACAACTGAGCTTCAAAGGATGTACCTGTATAACAAAGCTAATAAGCACCTGGGTTTGAACTTGAATCTATACAAAGTCAGTATTCTTTCTATTATATTATTCTGCTCCCTAGTAAATGCGTATTACCATTTAATCAGTTGCTAAATTCAGAAACTTGTAGACATCCTCAGTATTTTCCCCCACGTTAAAATAAATCACCAAATCTTATCAGTTATACTTTTAAAATATCTCATAAGTCAGTCCCAATACCCTGGACCAAGCTTCTATCCTTTTATGCCTAGATGGATAATCTCAAACTAAATTGTACGGGGTCCCCAAGACCACTTCTAGGTTTTATAATTCCCTAGAAGGACTCACAGGACTCAGCATATAGTCCTATTATTTACTTCAGTAAAAGGATACAAAGTAAAATCAGTGAAGGGAAAACGCATATTGCCTGAAGTCCAGAGGAAACCTTTAAAATATCCTCTCCCAATAGTGTCACACAAGATATGCTTAATTCCTCTAGCAATGAGTTGTGACAGCCTGTGTGAAATATATACTAGGAAGCTCATTAAGAGACTCAGTGCCCAAGGTTTTTATTGAGAGCAGGTCACATAAGTACTTTCTGCCTCGTACATACCAAAGTTCTAGATTCCCAGGAGGAAAGCAGGTGTGGTCAGCATAAGCCTCGTTTACAGTTTAGGCATAGAGAGCCACTCTTATCAGTTCTGGAACTGGTAGAAACCTTCCCCAAATCACCATTTCCAGATGTCCATCAAGGGCAACCTTAAAGCAGGGCCTTTCAAAGGATAGCAGTCAAGGTTTCTATGGTAACTCTTTTCTTCAGGGTGGTTTATCCGCACCTCTAAGACTGCAGCAATCTATTTGTTGTTGTTGTTGTTGTTGTTTTTGTTTGTTTGTTTTTGTTTGTTTTTGTTTATTTTTGTTTGTTGTTTTTGTTTGTTTGTTTTTCATTACAGACTGATCTTTTTAAAAGAAATATTTAGCATCTTTCCACTGGGTCTTAGTACAAGCTTAAACACTTTTTTCCTCCCTGTAGCCAGGCTAACTTAATCAGATGACACCTAAAAAGTCACTTCCTAAGGAAAATCTTCCATGATTTCAAATTGTGCGCACACATGTACACATGTGCACATTGTCTCTTATCCATAATGATGGGTTGGGATGGAAACTTGATATAAGCTGAAACAATCAGAGTACCTAGATGGGATTTTTCTAACTGGAGGTAAAGGGAAGGTATAAGATGAGTCTGAAAGTACCAGAGGTCATGCTCTCCTGGTCCATGGTAGTGACTGTCTAAAACAAGATGAATGAGGAGATCCCTGTTCTACTCGCAATTCCTACAGTTTGGTCATATGAGTCCATCAGTGCTTTTTCCTTTGAGTTTATAAGCTAGCTCTAAATAGATTTCTAAACAGCCTAACAGTTAGGTACTTAACACATGCCAGGATATAGGCAAATAAGGACTTACTGTCTGGATAGAGAGAGACAGATGGCTGTAAGCATGTACAGGGTGTAATGGGAAGAAACATGAGGAGGAACTAATATAGAACTAATAAGGTTAGAAAAAATATAAAAGCTACTGCCCCAACCAGGAGAGTGAGTCTTGAATGATGAAGAAAAATAAGCCATAATAAGGTAGAGGTGGGATGCAGTAGGGAGGGGGATTCCAGACTGAGGAAGCCATTTATACAAAAATCACGGAAAGACACTAATACTTATAAGAACTATAAATTGTCCAGTGTTTAATAAGACACACATAGCGATTTTTGAAAGATGAAGATGGAAAAGTACTCTATGCTTAAGACCAATGGTTGCAAATTATAGGCTACCTGTCTGAATGCAGCCTGCAGAGATGTTTGGTTTACCTTTACCCCATTTCATTTTTTGTTACTGGCATTTAAAATGATATTTCTTGTAAAAGTCAAGAATTCCACTTACCCTTGAAATGTAGGAAACTCTGACAATACTGGGCCCATATTTTTACATGCCAACAAGTGCCTGGGGCTGAGTAGTAACTGTCCCTTTTGGCCAAGCTTGCCACAGTCCCCCATTCCCAATTATATCAAACTAAAGACTGTTTCACAAGGGATCAGTATACAGAATTATGTTAAGAATGAATTTAGGCTATGAAGCCAAATTGTCTAAATTTAAATTCTGACTCTTCTGATTTTAAGCAAGATAGTTAAAAACTATGCTTTTTAAAAACATGTTCATCTGTTAAATAGGGATAATATCACCTGCCTTAAAGGAATTAAGGTTTAAACACTTAAATGCTTAAAATACTAATTGGCAATGGTAATCTGTAAATATCTGTTGTTATTAATATTACTGTTTACATTACTTATTTGATGTCTGTAGGCATTTGATTTATAGCACCTAAACTAGGCAATGAAAAGCCACAAAGCATTTTAAGCAGGTCATTGATATCAGATTTGCATTCTAAAATATTCATTGCTGCTTAAGAGAAAGAGACTGAAAAAAGACAAGACTAGAAGCAAGAACACCTATTAGCAGAGAGCAAAAGTACACACACACCTGTTCCTTGATTTATGTGGATTATCTGTTCTATGCACCATTTTTTTTACGCGGAAAAAAACTGCATAAAGAGTCCATCAGTAAGAAAAAAAATACTTAAAAAAAGGCCGATATAAGTCATAAAAATATTTATTTCATATATTTTCACAAAAAAAATGCTAGTGAAAATTCAGAAAAATGAGTAGTAGGAGAGATGAGAAAAACCAGGAAAGGATAGTATCATCAAGGTCAAGAAAAGAGTATTTCATTACTTAATTATATGTTTTAATAGAATGATGAAAGTTACAGAACTATTCTACTAAACGCAAACAAAATAATCTTAAACCAGGAAGTCACTTATATTACCTAGAGACACCACTCACATATAGCTTCTTCTCACTGGAAACTACACAAATTATTTTAAGTAAAAAGAAATAATGTATTTAAAGAAATGAAAGCTATTGTATGCATAATTTTAGCTTTTTGTTGTAGCACAGTACTAACTTCTGTTTTCAGTTACTTTGTCTGCCTTCATTATCATTTTTAAAATATTTAAACTGGCAGTTTAAAGTCACAGCTTAAGCTTAAGTTCTCACTTTCTCTATTTCATTGAAAAAGTATTTATTTATTGAATGCTTACCATGTATAAAATCGGTCTTTTAGGAACTTAGAAAGAAATCACTCACATGAAGTGTATAATAGGTCAACAGGTTCCTATCTTCCAAGGTTGTAAAAAAGAGCAAAGCTCTTCAAAATACAATTATCAAAATTTAAAAAGAAGAAAAAGGATTTGACACCTATTCTCAATGTGTTTAAACAAACAAACAAAAAAATCCACTACCAATACACCTGAGAGTCAACAAAATAAGATCAATATTTATTTGAAATGCCTTACAAGCAAACAGACTTTAAACAACAACACATACCTTAACTTTTACTGTGCTACTGGATGATAGGAAATGGGGTGGGAGGAGGGGGAGGCAGGGCAGGGGGAAATGGTACTTTCAAAGCTACTCAAATAAAAGCTTGCTCCTACTATTCAAATAAGAAACAAGTGTTTGGTAACAAAGAAATGTTAGCCTGAGGTTCTTTAAAAAGTAAATTTTTTCTTTAGAATTACAAATGAAAACTATATTCTTTACTTCCTAATCTAAATTGCTGTGATGATTAAACTACTAAATAGGTACCATATCTACCACCATTACACTATTTCAGAAGTCATGATTTTTTTATATGCAATTCATCATTTTTAAGAATTTGAAACATTATAACTCATGAAATCAAAATAACTTTTAAAATAGATATTATATGTGAACCTTTGTCAATATTTATTTTTCTTCACAAGATAAAAATTTTAAAAAGAATAAACAGTTCCAAGGATAGTGACATTAACTGAGACATCAGTTTGACTCTGGAATGATATCAACAAAATCTAAGTAAACCATATTTTCTTCAGTGGGTAAATCATGCAAGGCCAATAAGAAATTTTCAAAATCAGACAATTAAATATTTAGTGAGTAGCCAGGTTTTACAAGAGTAAATCTAATGACTGACAAACAAGAAGACAAACAGGATTCATATGCTTACATAAGTTCCTTTTCCATAAACAGTTTTAGAGTTAATACAAAATGCTTCAAGTTTCTTTTAAGACAAGGTAGATAGAGCATGTATAAAATAACAAAACCCTAAAGGGGAAAATTATACAAGTAAACAAGACATCATCGGAAGATGGTATCAAACATTTTACTTTTTCCTAAAATTATCATAAAATTTTTTGTAAAAAAATATACTATTCCACTGCTTTCATAAATCACTTTGCACATATCCATGTAAACATCAACTCTTCTGAGTCTTCTCTTTTATGATCTGAGTTATTAACTACATGTGTTCAGACTCTCTTCGAAAAGTCTAGACTACAAAAAAATCAGTTTGTGATGTGTTTTTGTGTGTGTGATAAGCTTGAGTCTATTTTCTCTTTGATAAGTGAAGAACCCAGTTTAATAAGACTTTCTTTAATCAACACAGAAGTGAGGAAAGATTCCAAGTCCATCTAAAAACTAATAAGGTAGTTAATGCTGTTCCCTTGGGTATACTTCAGGGCAATTGAGGTTTGGGTCTAATAAACTGCCAATGATTTCAACAAACATTATATAGAAGTGATTACAATATAAAATATAAAGACTCAAATGAAAGTAATACCTTTCTTGAATTTTAAAATAGAAAATAAGCAATTTACCAGCAAATTGGACATTTAACACATCCATTCCACAAACATTTACTAAGCATTTTATGTACCAGGTAGGCACTATAGAAATACATAAGCATAGTGCTGGTCCTGGAGGAACTGATAGTCTAGAGAGAGAGATATTAAAGAAAATCTACTATTACGGCAAATATCAAAATAGAACTATGGACAAGTTATTATGGGAAAGGGAAAAAGGACATCCAAAAGAAAGGCTTTCAAAAAAGGGTAACACTTAAGGTAAAGGACCACCAGGAGTTATTACATGGAAATGGAGAAGTGGCAAATATTTAAACATGCTCAAAATTCTATCTTAAAAAGCAAACAAAAAAACAAACAACAACAACAAAACCCTTGAATTATATCTACATACAGTTTCTGCTCTTTTTCATATTAATTCTTGATAATTCTCTCTGTGCATTATCTCTGTTCTCTCATCTCCCCCTCATTTCTCATCCCACTATAATCTGCTTCTACAACAACTACAAAGCAATTTCTTTACTGCTATTTCTTATTATAGAACTATTTATTTGTCTATGGCCAGGAAACCTCAGGAGAATTCATAAATAACTCACTTTTAAGAGCCAATATTCTTTTGAAGATCTGGTAAGAGCTATGGAACATCTCAAATAAAAATGCACATATACATATAAAAATTTCCTATATCATTTTAGGAGATTCATGGATTCCTTGAGGCTCACTAATGAACTTTTAAATCACAGATTAAAAAGCTTTGGTCTGAGGAAACTTATCAAAGACACTGGGGTCATATCAGTAGGACACAAGCCTACAAAAACTAAACACAAATGTTTAAAGAGTTATTCTACACTGCAACTGAAAGACATAAAATTTGTTAAAATCCATAAATTCGTCTACTACTTTTTAAAAAGCATCTTTGGAGGATGCTTTAAAAAACATTCATTTTTCTGAAAACTGGTAAATAAAACTATCAAGTATTTAACTGCCTTTCCTATACCAACTCTACCACTTGGTAAACAAATAGTTGATGAGGAAATTTTTTAATAAAGATTCCACTTAACAAATGAAATAATTACCGAATAAGTATAGGCAATCATCAATTGCCTTAATGTCACATAAAGAGAGACAACTGGGAATTGCCTCCTGATGAGAGTATGTAACACCAACCATAGTGTATTTTTGCAAAAAAATAATAAAATAAAATAAGGAACTGAACCAGGTGTCTAAATCTATCTGTAGAAAATACATGTTATTAAATTATACAGTAGGGATATAATTAGCAAAATACAGATAAAAGATCCAGATTCTTTAACAAATAAAATGTAAGAAGGAAGGACAAAGGAGGAAACTCATAGATTTTGAAAGGGAAATAACGAAATCCAATTTGTGCAGCTTTTTTGGATCCTTAATCAAACAAACCAACTGTAACAAACATTTGCAAGAAGCAACTACACGAACTGAAAACTGACTGGACATTTAATGATATTAAAGCAAAATTATTCATTTTTACATGGGTTAATAGTATTGTGGTTATGTTTGAAAGAATCTTTATCTTTGAGCAATACGTACTAAAGACTATATGGATAAAATGATATGATGTCTTGAATTTGCTTCAAGATAACCCTCAGTGGGAGGGAAGATAGAATAGGTGGGGGTATAAATGAAACAAGGTTGGCCATGAGTTGATAATTGGTGGGTAGATGGGGGTTCATTAAACTCTGCTCTCTACTGTTATATATACTTGAGATATTCTAAAATAAACAGCTTATTTTTAAAGCCTTCCTTTGTAAAAAAGAAAACTGAGACCCTTCCTTTCTTAAAATAAATGAGAAATAATAAGTACTCTATCTTTCTTTCATGATCCCTGACTATGGAATTCTGGAAGCAGAAAACAGTCTATAATCACCAGTACCAGATGTTCCAAAGAACCCAGGAGTTTCTATCCTATAAACTTTATAAAGCATGATTCAACAGAATTGAGAAGCTCCTCAATGACAGAGAGGTGGAAAAAAACAGCAGCATGATCCAAACCTGAGTAACTGATCCTTCTTAAAAACAATGGCGAGTTCATGTTTTAAATCCTGGAGTTCAAAAGATGAAAGAAGTTTAGCCTAGGAAATATGTTTTGTATAGAATGTCTAAGAGGGCTTCTTAAAAGAGAGGATGAAGTCTCCCTCAACTCAACATCTTGCTGCCATAAACAAGACTGTGATAACTAAAACTCTAGCAACTAGCTTGGAACACAAAGATAAGTAAAATGGCGCTGTTAAGTAGAAGGACTTCATCTGCCTACCTTCTACCTTCAGACTTCTTTCTACATGAAAGAAAAAAAACTTCTGTCTTACTTAAGCTACTGTGTTATCTGGGGTTTCTTCTCTATTACATATAGCCAAACTTGATCCTAAGTTATAAAAGAACTACACCTGAACACCTGGAAATAGTAATGTATCAAAAGTTACTTTCAAGCTTATTCTCGGAGGCTAGTGATGTAACAAAGAGTATAATGGATAAGATATAGGGACAGAAAAAGGGATGAAAGAAAAATAAATGCTTGTCTTTAATATATTAATTCAAGCTTCTGATGAGACAATTGGTGTAAAAAAAGGTCTTTTAAACTGAAAACAGTGCTAAACATTAAAGAGCTTAAGGTAGGTTTTGTATCATCTTCAGATAAAAGCATAGGAAGCATTTAACATCCTAGTACATACAAATAGTAATATTTATTTCACTTTTCTCTTCTAATAATAACCAATAATAGGTACACAAATACATATTCTTACAATAAAAAGGCTTACAATAAAAACACAGACAAAATAAAATCAACTATTAACCCACAGATTAACAGGGGAGTAGAAAAGGAAAATCTATATTAAAAACTCTACCTACTATAACTTCCCACCTTCCAAAGAAAGTTGTCCAAAAGAAATTAAAGTAACTTAATTTAATGAGTTTTGAACTTCCTAGCAATTAAAAAAGCTATCCCGTTAAATATAAAGCTCAAATAACGGTCTCTATTCAGTTCTCAATGTGTCACAGACTAAAAAGATTTAATAGAGAATGGCAATTTTTTTCTGGCCCTAAATTCTAAGAGGAATTCATTATTACAATGACAGTGAGCAACTATTATACAATGTGTTTGAAGCTGTTTTATAAAACAATACAGATAACCCAATCTTGAATTAAGTTTTAAGAAATAATATAAATCACAGGCTTATAAAAATAATTCTAACTAAAGTTAATGACTGCTAAATACTTAGCTCTCTGGTTCCCCAAGGGCAAACTCCATGTTTTATTCACTCTGTATCTCCAACATCAGGCAAAGAAGCATAGAAACCTGGCACATAGTAGGTACTCATTAAATATTTCTTGAACTGAATCAGGCAACAACTTCTACAACTAAGTACCAAATAAACATTTGTTGTTTACATTTGTCCACTAAACGACACTTTTTAAATGATATTATTTTAAGGTATAGTTACCAACAGTGTCATTAATTTTTATATAGATGTTTTCCTGAATCAATTCTATTCATTTAACCGGTTTTTAATTAAGTAGATCAATTATCTTGATTCACATTTTACTGAACAATTTTAGGATATGTTCTACTGAATTAAATTTACTAAGTTCAATTAATTCACTGCATTATATGCCCTTCTGCATTAACTTCACCTTCTGTTGAAACCCAGTGCCAACAGTTACCATCTGAGATGAGAAGAGTCACCAGTTACAGCTCTCAGATATTGATACAATAGGTCCTTTACTATTAACTGAAAAATTTTCTTTTAAGATAAATATTAATTATAGAAATAAAACTACTTGTATATAAAGTTTCCTTCACTTTTAGCTTTTCGTGTTTATGTAATAATTATGTTTATAAATAAAATGTATATTTAAATAAAATATTTAACTATTTTTATGACATTATAAACCAAAGTAATATTTTTTTTAGATTTCAAAATATACTACTACTAGTATAATTAGAAGAGCACAGAGCAAACCAGCATAACTCCAAAGCAACTGTTTCGCTAAACTAAGGAAAACTAAACAAAGTAACACAAAAAACCTGAAGAATTTATAATTACTATTTCAAAGAGAAGAATTTCAATAGGCCATCTGTGGGTTCATATTTTAAAGTATGCAAAATAAATAATGAAATTCATAGACATAGCCAATCCCCCAAAACATTAAGAAATATCTGAAGTTTTGCAGTTCCTCCAGAAATTAAACACAGAATTACTATGATTCAGCAACTCCACTTTTAGCTAAGTACCTAAAGAATTAAAAACAGGTGTTCAAACAGGAACCTGTATGTGAATGTTCACAGGAACACTACTAACAGTAGTCAAAAGGTGGAAACGATCCAAATGATGATCAATTGAAGAACGGATAAACAAAATGTGGTATTAAGGTAGGTTACAATGAAATATTACTCAGCCATAAAGAGGGATGAATTATGACATGTACTACAACATGGATGAACCTCGAAAATGTTTTAAGTGAAAGAAGCCAAACATGAAAGGGCATATATTGTATAATTTCATTAATATGAAATATCCAGTATAGGAAAATTTATAGAGACAGAAAGTAGGTTACCAAGGGTTAGGGGAAGAAAAAGATGGGCAGTGACTGGTTAATGGGTACAAAGTTTCTTTCTGGACTAATGATAATAATCTGGAACTAGATAACGATGGTTGTACAACATAGTAAATGTAATGAATTGTACACTTTCAAGTTGTTAAAATGGTGAATTATATGTTATATAAATTTTAGAATTAAAAAATATTAATCCAAAATTTATGGTGCTAGTATAAATAAAATGTTTGTTGATTAATGACATTATTTAACTCCTTAAATCTGCATGAAATATCAATTTACCTATATTCAAAATAAATAATCATTTCATATCCTTAGGTAAAAAGTTTTATCAAAAGGTAAAGCTGAAGTACACACAAAGAATATCTTCCCCAGTAACAAGGCCTTTATATACCCACAAATGTTCTTTCTAGTGTAATTTATAATAGCACAAAAACAAAAAGCAGAAACCTTTCTTCCCACCAAAGGAGAACATTTATTTGATAGAACATTTTAAATGTCTTCAAATAAAAACTATAGACTGTGTAGCAATAATTAAAAAATTGCTAATGTTAACATGCCAATATCATAGTATTATGACATTAATACTAATTTAAAATGATGAAGCATCATATTTTAATAACTCTATGGCATTACTATATAATATATATCATATGTATGCATATTATATATAGGGTGAAGGCATTGAGGCTGACAGTTTGCTCTGTTTTCATGTTTTTGTATTATCTTTTTAACTTTTCAAAACAAAAGTTTTCAGAGTGATTTGTCCATATCTATTCCTCATTATGGGCTAAAAAGCTAAAAACAGACCCATAAGGGAAAAACTTTTTATTTCACTGTCATCTTCTTTGTATATATTATTTACTAATAATAGAAAAAAAAGTTACTTACCTCTAAACATTTCCATCAGACTGAATACTATATTTGTCCCCAGGATTTTCAGAATATTCATTATATATACTATATATCTAAGAATCTGATTTATAAAGACATACCTTTGCGTAATGGTTGTGGCATCATTAAGATCTGGACAAGCAAAAGAGATGTAACATCATGATAAAGAATTGGAACTTCAGGCTGTTGTTCTTCATTTCCCAGCCTAAAACAAAGTGTATAATCACTGTAGACAGTATCGTATATCTTTTTTTTCTATTTTATATTTCACATATATGTCTATGGAATAGAAATTAAACTTTCATACGGGACTAAAAAAATTTCAAAAGAAAAAGCTAGGGGCCATATATTTGCCTAAAAATATAATCTTTTACACTCATATTTCCTTGAATTTGCCTAATGTGAAAAAAAATTAATAGAAAATAGAAATTTTATTAGGTCTTACTAAAGTAAACAATTGGCATATATTAACTTGATGATGAATCCGATCTCTTACATTACAGAAATCAAATGAAGCATTAAGTGGAACTTAAAAGAATTAGTTGCACTACAAATGAGTGGCACATGGAACACTTGTTTTCACAAACAGCACTAAAGAGTAAATGTTCACATTATTAAAAGAACAGATACAAATCACAAACAAGTTACATTGAAAAGGCATGGTTAATATCTTGCTAAAAAGTTGTTCTGATTTTATGACTAACATAAAAGTCAAATAAAATCTTTAACATTTTCCAAGCTTAAAAAAAAATAATAACCAAAGCGGAACTTAAAATAGACTATAAAAGACAAAATAATAAACCTTAGAGATGTGTAGCGCCATCAAAAATTCTTTTATTCTAAAACTCCTTTAGAAGGTTAAAATTTTTTTGTAGGTTTAATTTTAATGTCAGAGAACAAAAGTAAATCTTAAGCTTCCAGAATTAACTAAATTCTGAAGCTATGCTTCAGATGAGACTTGGGATAAATGACTCTATACTTAAGATTATATCCTCTATTATGATTATTCATATAGTCTTTGTTAAAAATTTAGCAACCACTATATTAAATACAATTAAGAATGTGTAATTAACAAATATTTCAAAACTAGAATACAAAAAAAATGAATTAAAACAATGGGAAATATTCCTAAATTGAAGAAACTGTCTATTATAAAGATAACTATTTTTCCTAGATTAATTTATGAGATTAAAATAACTCCAATCAAAAAACAAATTAAGGGAAGATTTATAAAATGGTTCTGAAGATCATCTGAAAGGATAAACAGGTAAGAACAATAAAGAAAAATTGCGAGGTAGAGGGGAGAAATGGGTCGAATGTAATCCGATCAGAGATATACACAAGATATCTCCACAATAAGTAAACCAGCATGGTATTGTCACAGAAATAGGCTTGTAGACCAATAAAACAAAGGGGAAAGTCCCTAATCATGATCATAATATACTAACACTTAGTAGAAAATGAATGGTCTACAAAATTGGTAAAAAAATAGTTATCTGAAAATATATTTTAAATCTTCATCAAACACTACTGATGAAAATAAATTCCAAGTAGATTATATATATATATTTAAAATCACCCAATAAGGAAAATTCTACCAATAATATATAGGCAGATATAGCTTATCCTAAAACAGGAAATATATTGTAATAACAATTAATAAAGGTAAACATCATATCTCTGGTGGGACAGGCATGCACTGTTAAGTATGAAAGTCAAAATAAAAAATATAAGGTCTCAATGATTTGGTTACTTGAAAATTTAAAACCTTAATACATCAATAAAAGTTATTATGAAATTAAAAGGCGAACATATTTGGGGGAAAGTTTCAATAGAATAAGGTTTAATATTTTAACCATAAAGAATCATTCAAGCAACCTAAATGCCCATCAATAGACAATTCGATAAAGAAGTTATGGTTCATATATACAATGGAATATTACTCAGCCATAAAAAAATGAAATCCTACCATTTGCAATGACATGGATGGACCTAGAGGGTATTATGCTGAGTGAAATAAGTCAGACAGGGAAAGGTAAATACATATGACCTCACTTATATGTGGAATCTAAAGAACAAAAGGAACAAACTAAAAAATAGACTCACAGATACAGAAGACAATCTGGTCGTGGCCAGAGTGGAGGAGAGTTGGGGATTAGGTGGAAAAGGTGAAGGGATGAAGAAGTAAGAATTAGTAGTTACAAAATCGTCACTGGGACATAGAGCACAGCATAAAGAATATAGTCAATAGTATTGTAATGGCTAAGTGTAGAGCCAGATGAGTGCTAGAGTAAATGGGGGGAATCACTTAATAAACTGATAAATGGCTAACCAATAAACTGTATGTCGAAACTAATATAAAATAGAATTTTTTAAAAAGAATCATTCAAAAAAAATTTAATAAGATGCCAACAGAAAAATGGACTGTGTCCTGAATACATAATTCACAAAAGTATACACAAATAGCTAATATGAAATATTTATGTGAAGTTAACTTTACCAGAAATTAAATAAATTTTTATTACTTTGGGATCCCAATTTTTATCCATCAGGTTAGTCCCTAAAACTGTTTTTTAAGTGATAATAATCAAGACTGACAGAAATGGGGACATTCTTACATTGCTAGTGACAGTTTATATAGGTACAATCTTTCTGAAAAGCAATGTTGTACTAAGAAACAGTACCTGACACTCAGTGAATATCAAATAAATAACTAAAAGTCTAAAGTATTTATCTTTCACATTATTCATAGTTCTAGGATTATGTCTGACAGGTCAAGAAGTGCTAAATACATTATCTGGTATTAAGGTAGAAGAAATTAAATGATTAATAACAGAAATAAATAAATAAATTAGGTACATAATTTAAAGAATTTTTAATGATGTCAGAATTTGGTTGTTAGGTGTTCTTTTTAAATGCAGATTATAAGACTGATACAGTAGAGATCAAATAGTACTTAAAAATTCATAATATATATACAGAAAAAAGAACACAATGCTATATATATATAGTGTTGAACTAAACATCTGAAATGTACTGGACTTCATCAACCAATGTCACCATAATAAAAATAAACAAAAATTAATGAATTAAAAGAAGCCAAAAAGATCTCAAAATATCAACAGTAGTAGAGGAATTCCTGGAAAATATGATCAATTTTTTCCCCTTATATTTGCTCTCGTTCTTATGGTTCATGAGTTCATTAAATTATAATAAACTATATATAACACGCGAGTTATAAGATTTCAGATTATTTTATTTTCTTTCTCAACTTTTCTGTATGTTGTAACATTATACAATAAATATAATTTTTGCAATCAGAAAAAAATTACAAAAACAATAATATGGAGCTTATTGGCTACTAAAATAAAAGCAATCATTCTGAGAACATAGAAATGGATCTTTCCTGGCACACAGCAGGCACGTAATCAGAATGAATGAGTGGATAGATGGATACACCCCCTGTAAAAAAGAGAATCACAGATTTTGACTGTGGGTTTTAATACCATCATATGATAACTATCCTTTAAATGCTTGATATTTTAAAATAAATAATTTTTTTATCTCCTAAAGTTTTTAGATAATCTTTAAAATCCATACTACAAAAACTGTACATTACTATTAACTCTATGGATGGTAAGAGAAATGGGTAGGTTAGTTAACAGGCCTAATTTTCCAATTTTATTTCTAAACCAGCTGACTATCGGTACAATGGGAATTAAAAGGGAATAGAAAATAATATTCGTGAGGATTGTAGAAAAAAGTATATGAGAAACCTATGCCATTAGCATAAAATTTTATGTCAAAAAAGTATTAAAAATGAGAAAAGAAAAGATACTTCAATTTTTAAAAATCTAATGTAGTATGAAATAAAGACGATATTATAATTAACTGATGAATTAATGAACCTAAAAAATTAGAGTAAATATGGGGGAGGGGGAGATTAACCAGATTTTCCAGAAATTCCTTAGATCTTTTAGTACTAGGAAAGGAAGCACAGATAATACTTAAGAATTTAGGCTCTGAATCAGAAAAATTTGGATTCAAATGCCAGCTCTATTTAATGGCTATGCACCCCTACAGAATATGTTAACTTCTCCTAAATCTCATGTTCTTCCTATGTAAAACCGGAAAACAATGGTACTTAGTGTACACAGTCACAGTGATGGTTAAATGAGATTTAAAACGACTGTTATACTAAGTACAAAAATACCTAGCATGAAGTAAGCACTGACCAAGTGTTCACAGCATTTACTACTATCCTAATGAGTATTAAATCTTAGGCTTGAAAAGAAAATAACCCAGCAGTATGCAAGTCTAGCTAGGGAAAAAAAATTACTAGCCAATATCAACAAAAGTGATTTTCCTTAGTCATAACATGCAAATATTCCTAACTTGCCATTTTGTCTATAAATACAAAAAACACACACACAAATTTTTTTTTGAAAAGTAGCAGGATATATTCATAGCCTCAAAGTATCTTCCCAAAATAATGTACTGATTACAAAGGATGAAATAATAACTCTACAGTGGAAAAACTGGCAGATACCACAAAAGCCAAATTATGAGTTATTATTATCAATAACAAATCAAATCAACAGCATGTGCTTCCTGATATAATGCACTAAAAATAAACACAACATTATTTCTGTGGTACTTCTGCTAAACGTTTATAACCTGAATCTAACCACAAGGAAATAGCGGACAAAATAAATTGAGGCACTCTACAAAATAATGGGCCTGAGCTCTTGAAGAAAAAAAAAAAAAAAGTCAGTGTCATGAAATGCAAAGTAAAAGTCAGAAACAATTCAGATTAAAGAAAATTAAAGGGATATAACAACTAAACACAAGCATGATCTTGAATTTTCTTTGCAATAATTGCATCTGCATTTCCCAAGATATTACTGAAACAGCTGGCAAAATCTGAATAGGTTCTATGTGAGGTAGGGGTCAATACTAATTGTTTCTCATATACATAGCCAATTAACCAGCACCACTTACTATGAAGACTATGCTCCTTCATGCTCCTCAGTGCCATCGATGCTATAAATCCAGTATCTTGTACATCCAAAGAGAGGGTTTTTTTTTTTTTAATCACTATTTTGTAGTCCTAATGAAATTCCGGGTTTAGGCAGGAATCATCAGGGATTGCAAAAATCATTAGTTGAAAGGCTGACGGGGCCTTTAGAATGAAGAGATCAGACTTCAAGCTACCTGAACCCACTGATCAAATCTGACGTAAAAAGGACAACCGCTCACCATGTACTTCCATTTGAATGTTTTATCTGCATAAAAACTAATGAGATTCTTTAAAAGATTTTCTCACTTGGTAGAGATTTTTATGCAGTTGTTACAGAAAGCATAATGGTAAACTGTTCTCAATTTTTATTGTTATTTCTGCATTTCATAAGGAAAATTAACATAAGGAAATTCGTAAAGATTTTCAATCTTATTTTTATATTTAATCATTTTTCAAAAAGTTTTAATTGACTTTAACCTTTCAAAAATACTTACTGCGAATTCATCTCTTCTACTAACTGAGTAAGCTTTCTCCATGGATTATACTCAGAATCAATGCTATAAAGCCGCATGTGCAAGGCTAATACAAGGAACAGCTGATCTAAATAAATTGAAGAAAAGGTAATTAGAAAGTTTATAAAATTCTTCCAGAACAAAATTAAGACAAAATTTCTAACTAATCCATAAGGAAATGTTTCCTATCCTTATAATTATAATTTACCAAGTTTAAGTACCAACTACTTCATGCTCTCTTTTAAGGTAAACTCTGAAATTTAGCCAAATAATTTTTACTGGAATCTGGACTGTTCCTTATGCTTAATCTTAATTCAGGAATGGTTCATTTTCATCATTGTCACAGTCCTATTTTTCCTTGGCTTCATGCTTCAGCCTTGACAACTTGTACTTCTCACTATGGTGGTCTCCTTCTAACCAAAACTTACTGCTATCTTCAATATCCTACCCTGAGTAACTGGTCAATAACATCCATATAAATCACTGTTAGGTGAAGTTCTTTCTTTACCTAATATTTTCCCCTAAATCCTCTTTAGATTGAGTTGTGACTTCATTATCTTTTGAGTCTACATGAAGAAAAAATTAAGTGAAATAAGAAAATTATTTAGGAGGACTAATCCAGCTATTTTCATTTCTTCCATCTAAACCCTAACAATAATCTATCAGTCTTAGCTTTCACCAAATTCTGTTCATGACATTTATAAAAAATACTTTTATTTAAAAATTTTAAATTATCCAGGAAAAAAATTATAATTTTTCTTTTATATCACATGTACTTTTTTATTATAAATAACAAGGACTGCATTAAATTATTCTGCCACGAATACTCAAAAATATTTGTGAATTGAAGTCATTTTCTAGAAAGTTAGCTAATACTTCTTGATAAATGACTGAAATTAATTCTTAAAACCAGGAAGAAGTTAGTCAATGACACAAACATGCAGTTGTCACTTATTCTCTAAGTTAAGATAATCAAAACTAAATATTACATAGAGTATTTCAATTAATTTTCACAAAAATTAGGTTAAAATTGTTATGCCGAATTTTGAGATAAGTTTCCGAAATTTCTAGTTTCCCAGTAACCTTTTTCCATTGATAATACTGAGAACAAGGAATGTTTTTAGCAGAAAAATAACATGATAAAAGATACACTGGTCATTTTTACTTCAATTCAATTATACATAAGAGATTATTTTTACCATGTACATAATTTACAATTTTTAAAGTGCTTAAAACCAAAAGTGTTAGAAAACAAATTCCTCTAGCAAAAAAATATTAAGAGTAACTCAAGTTGCAAGGTGGGGAGTTTTGCATTCTTTTTATATAGGTGTTAACTAAACCTAAAAGCTCTTTTATAATATAACCTTCTTGTTTTACATTGAAACCGGCCAGCACAGAAATAACATTACAATTTGCCTATTTTCCTACCCTCTACCATAATTAAAGATATACAAATGTTAGGAGGAAACTTTTTCATCTTATATTCTCTCATTTTACAGATGAAGAAATAGGCCCAGAGGATGGAAGGACCTTGCCATGTCACACTAATATTTATTGGAAAAACTATTAATAGAATTCAATATTTACTACTACCTAGTTATTTCTACCACTCCAGTTCTCCTTGGGGCTTCTATACTTTCCCTGATCACAAGAAAGGTACAAAATTCCTTTTTTAACACACATAAACATACACATTTTTGTAAAATTGAGATTGTCACCTGACGCATCTTCTAAAACTATTAATACAATACATAACAAGAGTCTTTGGTATTGGCTTTAACTAAAAGTAAAAAATAATAACATCTAATGAGGCATATCAACCTTTCAAAAACAATGCTAGAAATTGCAGATAAAGAGAATTGGCCAAATAACAATCAATACTTTGAACTATGTTTATACAATTCACTGTGCTTTCAAAATTTGAGACCCATCAGCGAGAATGAATTCTAATATTCATTTTGCAGTTAAAATGTCTCTTATACTAAATAAATTATTGAAAGTAATAGAAGATCTGAATAAATATTTCTCCAACGAGGAAATACAGATGGCCAATAGACATATGAAAAGATGGTAAAGGTCAAGGTCACTCACTAATCATCAGAGAAATGCACATTTAAACCACAATAAGATATCACTTCAAACCTGTCAGAATGGCTGTCATCAATAAATCAAAGAACAACAAGTACTGGCAAGGATGTGGAGAAAAGGGAACTCTCATATACTGTCAGAAGGATTGCAAATTGGTACAGCTACTATGAAAAACAGTCTGGAGGTTTCAAAAAAATTAAAAATGGATATACCTTTTGACCCAGCAACTGCAATTCTGGATATTTATCCAAAGAAAACCAAAGCAATATTCACAAATATCTATCCACACCTATGTTCTTGGCAGGACAATTTACAATAGCCAAGATATAGAAGCAAGCTAAATGCCCATCAAGAAAAGACTGGATAAAGAAGTTATGGCTCATATATACAATGGAATATTACTCAGCCATTTAAAAAAATGAAATCCTACCATTTGCAACAACATGGATAGACCTAGAAATTATCATGCTGAGTGAAAGTCAGATAGAGAAAGATAAATACCCTATGACTTCATTTATATGCGGAATCTAAGGAACAAAAAGAACCAACTAATCAAACAGACTCACAAATATAGAGGACAATCTGGTGATGGCCAGAGAGAAGGGGGGTTGGGGAACTAAAAGAATTGGTGAAGGGTTAAAGATGTACAAATTAGTTGTTGATAGATGGTCACAAAAATGGAGAACGGCATAGGGATGCAGTTAGCATTAATGTAAGGGCTAGGGGAAGAGCCAGACCAATTAGGGGATTGTTTTATAAACGATAAAAATGTCTAACCAATGTACTGTATACTTGAAACTAATGACAAAACAAAATTTTTAAAAAATTTAAAAACTAAAAATGGAAAATGTTATTAACACCAACTGTATGCCATATTTTAAAAGTTGAAAATAATTATTAAGAAAGCATATTATTAAAATTTTGAACATTTGCAAAAAAAATAGATAACTCCTTTTCTAGAATGATTCATTTTAAAGTTCTAAAGTTAGGCATACATTTATAAAAGGGTTTGTAAATGAGAAACATAATAAATAAACTTACAGGTGTGCTGGCATTTCGACATATGTGTAAAAGACACCACTGTCTAGTAAAAGCCAGGAAGTTCTGGATTTGAATCTCTTCTCTCTCCTCTCCTAACCTTTCAGTACCACTCTTCCCTGGTTCTCCCACAATTTCTTCTCAGTTACTTGTACATGTTCTTCTTCCTCTACTGAACCCTAACAAGTGGCATTCTCCATAAAAAAAAGGAAAAGGAATTCCTTCTTAGTCCTTTTTCCCTCTTATCCTGCAGATACTACTTCATCTAAGGTCAATTTCCATTTCTACCTATGAGTTTATTATTCACAAATTTCTGTAACACTTCAGATGTTCAACACAGTACCACAAAATCAACATATCCAAAACTAAACTGATTGTATAAAGCCTAGTCCAGCTCCAAAGTTCATTTCCTCTTATAAACCCTATGTGAATTAATGATATCACTGTCCATGCAAACATCCAAGGAAAAACTTAGGAGTCATCTCTAATATCTTTTTCTCCATAGCCAATTACCAACCCTATTGGTTCTGCCTCCTAAGATCCATCCTTTTCTGCTCCACACCACCATTATTTAATTTCTCAACTAAATTACTGACAAAGTGTTCATTAAGCTTTATGTCTCATGTTTCACCTCCTATCAATCCCTATAAACAACAAAGCTATTCACATTATCTCACAATTGGCTGGTGAACCACTGACGGAACAGGTACAGAAAGCCCTTCGTGAGCCGACCTCCATCTTCTTTTCCAGGTTTCTTTAACCTTCTTTCCTCCCCTTCCCTTCTAAGTTTTCCCCAATATGTCATGTTTTCTCAGTCTGTTTGCAAACTGTTCTCTCAGCTTTCTGATTTTCAAGTCAAACTTGACTGATCTTTCAAGAGCCAGCTCAAGTGCTCTTCTTTAAAGTTTCCTCTAATACCATACCTGAGACAGATAAAACCATCCCTTGCTTTATGGACTCTCTATACCTTGAGTTAACTCTATTTTATCACTTCCTATACAGCTCTGTAAATATTTTTTACATGTTTCCTCTCCTATTAGATGGTGAGCTCTCCCAAGACGACAGTGGTGTCATTTCCTTTTTGTACTTCCTGGGTTAGCCCGGCGCTTGACATATGATAGAAGTTTTTTTAAGTATGCTGAATATTGTATAATTAAATCAATGATCCTGTAAAAAAAAGCATGCAATATAAGCACAAAATTCATGATGAATTTATACTTCTTTTCTGTCACAACAACACGCTGGCTCAGTAACCAAGAAGTAGGCCAATCAATCAGCCTTAATTTCAGTGTTCCTAAAGGGACTGACTTCTCAACTCTAACAACTAAAGCAATGCTTGAACTACTTCCTCCCACCTTCTTCTTCTCCATGTTACTTATTGTGACACTCTCTTGGGATGAAAAGTTCTATTTTCTGAATTATCAATTCAAATTCTTTACAGCTGTGACAAATCTATGGTACTATAATGTGCTTAAGCACAAGAAATACCATTACTAAAAAAAAAAAAAAAAACACCACTGAATGACTGGTTTGCCCTTCAAAAAAAAAAAAAGGCAAAAAACTATGATTTAAATGGAACAAAAAGGTAAGATTTAATAATCCCTCTACCTTCATCAATATTAAAGACTACTTTAAAAACAAAACAAAATAAACCCTATAAAATAAAAACAAAACTCCAACTTTATTGTAAAATTAACAGATTTATGTGTATGAATATATGTATGACTATGAATGCTATACACACATGAAACACCACTGTGCCAATTTTTATGACTTCTGGAATATCCACTTAAGGAAACTGAACCCAAAGCTGTTACAGGGTAAAACATCTTAAAAATGCTTTTGAAACAGATGTTCATTGAACTGTTTCTGTCAGATATTTCAAAATATGTAAGAAATCAAAAACTAACTGGTAGTTATTTCTTAGTATAACTCATATTGGTCATTAAGACAGAAATTCAGATGAAGGACAAGAGTTATGCCAAAGACTTTTATAAATTTGCTCTCTTAAATTGTAATACTGTTAAAATTTAACTAAGGTAAACATAATTGGGTCTGCCTTTCCAGATCATTTTAGTTTAGTCCTATTAAGTACAATTATCACTGGTTAAAAATAATTGCCAATGAAAAAAATCTCAACTAGACAAATGATTCTCTGAATTACCATGAGGTGGGGGTGGGAAGTACTCAATTTCTCTGTAACTGAATAATCAAAGTGAAGAATCGGTTCTACCCATTTATCCCAGGGTGAATGTAATACATGTGGGTATACTCCTCTCACAAGAGAGTCAGTTTTCCCTGCTTCCTCTACACATTCTTGAGAAATTAGTTGTGGATGGGAGGGAGCTCTCAAGTGAGGCCTGGGATCAACTCTAGGAAGGGAAGATTGGTAGCTCTGGTTCTCAAGAAACAGAAGGTTCATGCCATGGGTGACAATGCTGACTTATCTTTCCCCATCCCACTCTTCACCACTCTAGGCGAGGAATAAAGTAGCAGTCATGGAAGGAATTTTAAAGGGTTAAGAAAGAATTTAACATAAATATTAAAATTTAAAATACTTTAGTTCATACATCTAATACCATTTGAGCCATACATTAACCATGATAGCTATGTTAGTCAACACAGGTATCATCATCCCCATGTGCACAGTAAGGTAGAAAAAGTTAAGTGACTTTCCTTAAGTCCAACAGATAACAAATAGGACTAGAATCTAGATCGTCTAACTCCGACCCGATGTTCCTTCCAGCACTGTATTCTATGTTGCTTCTAAACAATAAAGGCATATAGAAGTTGGGGTTAAGGTAGCAGAGCTTTGCTTACTTAGAAGTTTCGTTCCTTACATATAAATGGGAAAATACTGAAGGCATGGGCTGTCTTTAGTATTTTTCTAATTTTCTCCTTTCCTATGTCCCATCCTGTGTTCCTTTCCTGCCTCCTGGTGTTACTTTGTGCCCACTCTCAGGTATACTATGCCATCTTTCTCTGGTTACCTCAAGTATCAAAGTAAGAGTATAGTTTCATGGAATTTTTCTCCTAATTTTAAGTTTCAATAACTAGCAGTGTCCCCCTTTACCTCTACAACACAGCATGGGACAACATGGAGTGGAGAGAGGCACAATTCTAAATATACACAGTCCTATGCGTAAAGATTAAGGGTAGTTCTCAGGACTCCTAATTTCCTTCTTACCAAAGAGGGCACACTCCATGAATCCAGATCTAATATGAGCACCACCTTTAAAACTGAGGGAAGGGGAGAGTTTTTAATCACACTGCAAAAAAAAGAAGCTTCCCCTGCCCTAAGCCAAGCAAGATCTCAGAACCCCTATACCCTAACAGTGGAAATTATTATCTGTAGAATAGGCAAATCACAAATGCAGGAAGGCCTGGTTACCTGAGCCACAAAGCCTATGATCTTCAGAAAGACTTCAAAGAACAATTAAAGCTCCCTCTTAGCTCAAATTTTCAAGTCACACTCTTACCCTTCTAACCCAGGCCTCCCCAAATTAACAATGTATTTTGCTCCCAATAGATAAGCTATTATCAGCCTTTGGGAATAAATCCCATTCTATCCTTCTAACCTCATCTCTTAACAGGTCAATCAAAGGTTTGTTAAGTGCTTTAAAAAAAAACTGAGCTAAAATTTAACTTTAACTTTGCTTCTGGTCTCTTTACCCACCCACTCTACCCCCAATTTGATAACGGTAGTGTTGAAATAGTAAAAAAAAAAGGAATGTAGAGATTTATAATCTTTGAAGATCTGAATCTACATTGTAAAATTGAATTCCCACAACAATCCTCTAGTTGGGTACTACTATCTGTGGTTAAATAACTTGCCCTAAAACATCTACCTACTCATAAAGAACAGAGTCAAGAGGCAATTTCCATATTTTTATATTAATTTATACACTTTGAGCATTATAATAATTTGGTGGCCAAATTTCCCTCTTGTTATAGGGTAACAAAAAGAATAGAACAAGAACAAAAACAAAAAACCAAAAACAAAAAAACCCAAAATGAATAGAACAAAAGTTGTGATTCAACTGATTTATAGAGTTCATAATTTTTAAATCTGAAAAAATAACTTAGCAAGCCATAGGTGTCAGAATTTTACCAATATTAAAGAATAAGGTAAACCTTGCCAAATGGAAATGTCAAAGCAAGGGTTTGCCTTAACCTCTCCTGAGTAGTTTAATTTTTAATCTCTCTATAAAATCATAAAATCATGAAACTTAATTTTGATACAATTTATTATCTTATCAAGAAATGATGCATGCAGTGAATAACTGCCCACTGTGTTTGTGATTCATAGAAAGCAATCCAGCTTAGGTGTGTGCAGGAAACTTAAAATTATTTTGATGTTAATTTCATCCTGCAAGTAAGGCTGTGTAAAGATTTGTTGAATAAGATTACAAAATTGATCTTCAGTAATCTGATCTATCTTATAATAAATTTTCCAGAACCAGTCTTATCTGCTGAACACAAGGTCCTTAATGCCTGACCTTAATGGCAGTAGATTGTTAGGAGGTCTAGACTCCGATCCCAGAATCAGGAACAGAGCTGTATATGGGAGCTGATGGAGATGGCTCACACCAGGAGCAAAGATTTGGGACCAGGAGCCGTCATTTGGTAAAAAATAAAGAACCAACTGGTATCCAAGGAAGAAGAAAGCAGAACTTGAGAAAATAACTGAAGGAGTGGCCCAAACCAAAAATAGGAGTCACAATGAAAGGCTAGCAAAAAGAAACAGACAAGATAACAGGAGGGTTAGCGTGGCAGAGCCTGGAAATATTCCAAGTCAACAGTGTGCTGTAGGATGGATGTCTATGACTAAGCCCATAGGTGAAAGTTCTTAAACATTATGCATCGTTCAGGACACTTAAAGGCAAGGAAAATGTCTTACATAATTGAATTTAAGTCAAAAGAGCTGAGTTCAAATGCTAGCTTTGACAAATGTAAGGTATGATTAAAATACCATAGTATGCTGCTATGTAAACTAATTTTGCTCAGTTTTTACTATGGAAAATTTCCCAGACACATATTTAGGAATGAACTCTTATTTTCACTAGATACTGGTCACTGTACCTCAACACTTAAAATTTTTGCTTGAATATGTAAGTGTTGAATAGCACTGTTCCACTGCAATTTTATTTGATTTCTCAGTATAACTTTGGCCAGTAACATTTCTGCTTTTATTGCTGTAGAAAGAACAATCTTCTCTCCCACTTCTGACCCCTCCTCCAACCTTGTGTGTGTGTGTGTGTGTGTGTGTGTGTGTGTGTGTGTGTCCCCATAATTATCAGGCATTACTTAAGCTGTTCCAAACAAAATCTATTCAATCTTTCATGAATAATCTTCAATTTTATCAAAAAGTTGTGATGAAACATTATTCCAAAAGTGTAAGTTCCTTATCATTTGCTTAATTAGTAGGGCATTTTCTCACTGTTTCCCTAAAATACCATAAAAAAAAGAGACACTTTTAAGTGAGATATTTAAGAGGTAATGGAAAACAATGAATGGGGAAAAACAAGTCTGACTTATAAGGAATCTATGGAGAAGACAGTTTTTGTTTAATAATACCATTAAATTTCTAATGGAAGATAAAAAATGAGATAGTTGAGCTAAGAGCCTATGAAAGGCCATCAATTTAAGTTCTTGTGTTCGAGTTAAATCAGGTGTGAGTAGACTTTAGCAAATAACAAATACAGTAAGCTCACACACTTACAAAATAGCGAGATTTCATATAACATACAATATACTCTATATACATGGCTTATAAAGCTACTTTTATAAATATTAGGATAAACAATGCATAAGTAATGAACCATAATAAATCATATGAAAACTAAAAACAAAAACATTACTTCGAACAAGGTAAATATATATAATTTTTAGTTGTCAATCATACCTTAATAAAGTTGGGGGGGGGAAGAACTAACATAATTGATAAGGAAAAAATAAAACCAAAAACAGTATTAACTTATATTTAGGATGAGCTTCATACAAGCTTTTCTATACTGGCATACTGTAATCTCTTATTTTCTAAAAGGGGAAATAAAAAGAAATGAAAACTTGAAAGTAACCATCAATTTAATAATTTAAATTTAAATTGAAGGTGATAATTGAAGTGGTTGCTGCTAGAATTTTACTATTTTTAGAATTCTGAATAAATGAATCATTTACAAGCCTTTGGATAAGTTTAAGTAGCTAAGAGAAAAAAAATCAAATAGAGTTTTGAACATAAAACTGAAATTCCTTTACTAATCACTTTTTAATCTAATAGTTTTGGGAATATTATCAGCTAATGCCAAATGTCGATTAAAAATAAGTTAACAAAAAATAATTTATATAAGTAAAATTACAGTTTCTGTTAACTTCTAGATCAAAGTCTAGAAGTTAAAATTCCTATGTATCAACAACTTCTTTAAAATATAATACTAAATCACTGGATAGAAGTAGGATTTAGGTACGCATGTCAAGAGAGCAATAAATTCTAAACATTCAGTAAAAAATAACTTCCAAAACATCAAACTTCTAGGAATCAAGTGATAACCCAAAATAAAATATCAAAACCTAATATAACTATTTAAAACTTTAAAAGTAACTCAGTTGAAATTTCACATAAGTTTGAATCTTGATGTTAGAAATTTCAAGGAAGGTATTTTTGATAAGTCTTTTGTTTTCAAATCATTCCAAAACCCCAAATATCTTTTTAAAAAATACATACATGCATTTTTGAAAAACAAAGATGTATTGTAATTTTTAATAATTACTAATATTTTTAGTACTTAAGAAAATATATTCATTTTTCAAAAGAATATATTATATGCTATCTCCCATACAAATCACATTAGGTAATATTTTAACACTAGTGATTTGGAACCAATAATTAGCTCTACATGACATCAAATAATATTACTCCTAGTATTCACATTAATTCTCTAAACAATGATGAAATAATGATACCATCAAAACCATGCTCATGAAAAATCTACTTTAAGATCCAAATGATGCTTCCCTCAACTATACCCTTAAAAAAGTAATGAAGAATCATGCCATTTTACAATATAAAGTATATTCATAAATAAAAGCAAACATACACAATTTTAATGTTTTAATGTGCACATCAAAATACAGTAGATAGGTGTTCCTTAATAACAGATATGTATATATAGGAAACTGTAGGCAATACAAATTGTCTTTATAAAAAGATTTTCTTAAATCCAACAATTCAAGTTTGAGGACGATTTATAGATGAGAATAATATATTGTTTTAATTTTGATCCAATGTAAATCTGATTAATTAGAATGACATTTATTTACTGAGTAAAGATAGTATAGAAAGAGCTAAATATCTATATGATTCTTCTAAATACAAGACTAACCATTTAAAGCATATAATCACTATTAATACTGACTATGTATAACATAAAAAGAATTTGAAAATATACCAAAAGATTACTTTATCTGTATATGCTTTCATATACGACATAAAAAGAATTTTTTTTAAATTTAGCACTAACACTTACTTAAACAAGACCTTTTGCCAGCTGTGCTTGCACCACCTGAACACAAATTGCCTCCTCGATGAATTAATTCAAGTTCCAAATTGGTTCTGTAAATAAAGCATTAAAATATATCTCAGTCATTAGGCTTAAGCTACACTTTTTGTTTTATTGATATGCCTGAATCAACCTAAGTAATAAAGTTCTTCAACTGTATAATTTCAAAAGTAGAGTTTATGCAATCTCAGTAATAATCATATTTTATATTTCAAATAAAAAAGGGAACAGTTTATCCGACCTTATTTATATGTTCATATGTATAACTGCAAAACTGATATATCACAATGTATTTGTTGCAAAATTCCAACTGTTGGAAAATACTAAAAACTAGGCCATAAGGAAAATAACTGCAACACATTTCATAAACCCACATATGAATGTGAAGAAAAAATTTGTACTCCAACTGTTAGCCACTGATAGTTACTGTCATACAATACACAAGGGCATATCAATTTTTCTATCAGAAAAATGGTTATCATTCATTAGAGGTTAGATGATATCTAGAAATCAACACGAAGAAACACCACTAATAGTAGAGTGGCTATGAACAACACATATAATTAACAGCACTCTCTTTTATGGACTTCTAAAATTAAAATACAGTGTGTACTGACTCTGCTAAACATCAGTATCGTTCAAATAGATCTGAAGTTATATACTTAACAATTACTAGTTTACAGAATAGCAATAATTAGTAAATTGATATTTCAAAAATCAAACTGATACAGAATTTAAAGATTTACTCAAAATAGTAACAGTAAAATAGCCAATTTTGCCAAAATAATAAATAAAAATTCTGAGTGATAAACTGTATTTTTACTTTAATAGTATGAATAAACCTAAACACACCTTTATTTGCCATAACTAAAACTGAATAAACCTCTTTATATCGAAGATATGCATTTGATACTAATAATGAGCTAACCCATCTTAAAAATAAAAAAATGGTAGCCGAGTTTCAAGCCTACTCTCTGCAAGTGAATTCAATAACTGTTATTATCCTATTTTATTTAAAACAAAATATTTTGAACCGATTTTGGTTGTATTTTGAACACAGAATATTTAAAAATGTCATTTTCATATTACTTATAAATGCAAACTGTTAAAAAATATTAATATTCCTAAATCTGTACAGTTGCCACCCATTCCTAAAGGAATGCTTTAATCCTCTCCACTGGGGGGGGAGTGGGGAGAAGAAGCAATTTAACATTGATAATGTTCCTGCTCAGAGCTCCATCTGGTTGCTGCTGATAAGGGCATCTGTGTGACAAGGGAATTTTCCACCCTTCAGGCGATTTGCATTGCTCACTGAACTTCTAAAAACCTACCAGCAAGGAAGCAGGGACAAGGATTTCATATTAGTGGACAGAAAACGAGCGGAGACCAGCATGTGTTCCTTCATCAAGGGAATATAAATGAGATCAATACATTTTGTTTTCACAAATCTTCTGTTGCCTAATCTGTAGGAAAAAATTAATGGCTATATTCTCTTATAAAAACTAAGATTTCCTAGATGTACTTTTAAAAAGAGCTAACAAGAAACATGATCAATTCTAATAATCAAATGTCAGAACCAGAATGTCAACTTTTATTTCAGCATAATTTGCAAAAATATTAATTAAAATATAAATACAAGAACAATTCTGTTTATTCAATTATCAAATAAGATACTTTAAAAAATGACAAATATGTTACCAAGAATTTGATTTTAACGAATGCTTCAAAGAAACTACTAAATGTTATTATTATTTCACATTATGGTTGGAAGATCTCCTACACAACCTTCTTTCTCAATTAAGAAAGCAAAAACTACCTATCCAAAGGGTTAGTATCATATAATAATACCTAGGACTTTAAAAATCAATGCCAGAGGCCGTAACCATCAGCTTGTCCTTATTTCATTTCCAACAAAACTGGCCCTTCGAGACTTGCTAGAAAAAGGAAGACACAAATGCATCTCATGCCTCATGTCTTATCTTCCCTCACTGTTGAAAATCACAACACAATATTTGGTTTCTGCCTTCCAAAATGGATAATGCAAACATAAAGATGTGCTGGGAACAGGAGTTTTCTGAGCTTTTTTTGTTCTGAGAGAAAAGTAGACCCTACTTCCTATATTTTCTAATACAAATACAATCAAATTAGTTTGGAAACGAAAAAAGAGAAAATCCCTACATTTAAAAAAATGCGAAAAACTACTCAAAGCCTCTCATGGTGGCCACCTAGATATATCCACGTAAAACTCTCCAACTATGCTCCAATTTATTTTCCTATGATCAAGGTCTGTTTTCCCTTTTCCACTCCACCCTGCCCCCCACCACACACACACACCCCTTTGGTACCAACATCTATTTCTAGAGCTATAATATGAAAAACAAATTGTATAATTTGTACACACACATAGAGAGACACACAGGTATCGTGTGGGTTCAAGGACTGAGCCTGCCATTTACTGGTTAAGCAAGTTACTCAATTTCTTCATCCATCCCATAGCCTATATAAAACACAACTCAAGATCTAACTTCTCCAGGAGTTATGAAGAACTCACTCCCTTTTCTTGGGACAAGATAGAAAAACTTCCATATACTTTATATTTCAATTTGCTCATCTGCCTTTTTCAAGTTCTAAAGCACTTTCTCAATAATATATATTTTTAAACAAACTGTATTCTTTTATACAGATTAATGTATATTAGTTTTGTCTCTCTAACTAAATTGTAAATTCCTGTAGAGCAGGGACCATTTCAGACAAGCTTCTAAACCCCTGATGGTACCTAGCAAAAGTGCTCAAAAGCTTAGAACTTGATAATCTCTGTTTTGATATGTAACCAATAATAATATTTTTGTCCCTGAAGTTTACTCTCTTTCTTTTGCTGACCCTTCCTTCTATTCCCTTAAACCCAGCAGTGGACCAATAAAAGGTGGGGGGGGGGGGGGCGTAAATTATTTGTTTTGCAAAAGAATTTTTTAGTTTTAAAAAGAATTCATAATTTGATATTTCAACAAGCATCTCTTTTATTTGGAACATAATTAGTTTATAAAGTTTAAACTTATAAAGCAACTGAAGTATAAAGCAAGGTGCATTCACTCTACTGAGTAGTTTACCCACATGTAATTTAAAGATACCTCTCCACCTACATCTTAGTTACTCAAGTTTCATATTCTTTCCATGGAATTTTGCTGTTTCTCACCATGTAAAATACAGTGCTACTCACCAATACCTCTATGCTATATGTAACTTGGGTCCAAAATCCCTGGAAAAATCAATTACTAAAATAAGTGTTAATCATTGCTTCAATAATGAAAAAATAAATTGGTGTTAAAGTGAAGAAAGCTTTCTTCCCCCAAATTAACTTTCCATTATCTATTTGAATGACTGATATTTGCAATAGAACGTTTTAGGAATACATTAAAACCTGACATAATGATTTTGATTTATTTAATATAACAAAAAGATAGCATTCCAACAACTTCTTCTCTGCTGCCCTCAGGCAATTTTCCAAGGCTTCATCATACAAATAAAATTAAGAACAAAGAGATCTGCACAGTCCTACAAAACAAATTAGGCTAAGTATCCACTAGAATTATTTTATTTCTAAACATCGAAAAATTTAAGCTCCCAAAAGAACAAACAAAATTAGGAGGGAGAAATTCTGCTCTGGGAAACTAGGGTTGCATTCCATTAAAATTACTAATGCCAAATAAATAAACACACACTATAAACTATATATTTAAGAATCCAACATTTATATATTTGAGTGATTCAAATTAAGTTTAGTTCTAAAGATTTTACTTAAAAATTGAGTGATTCAAATTAAGTTTAGTTCTAAAGATTTTACTTAAAAATATTTTAATGTCTACCTTTAGGTATAAAAATATCATAATCTGTATTCATAAAATTTATGAAATAAGGTTATATGCTAGGCATAAGGTAGAATAAGCTATACCATCTAGGTTTGTGTAAGCACATTCTATAATGTTTGCACAATGACTAAATCACCTATCCACGCATTTCTCGGGACATATCTTCATTTTTAAGTAACATATGTGACTGCATATAATGTGTATACACACACACACAACAGAACTAAGTTGGCCTACATTCCCCCCAATTTTCTATAACATTATTACCACAATACTCTACAGAAGTTTTATATAACCTTGAAACCTTGGAAAATTAAATTAGATCTAAGGTAGGATCTGGTTTCCCATCTTGAGAGAATTACATCCTATTCCAATAAGACACAATATACTTTTTCCCCTTCAACTCATGTTTTTGCTTCTTGAGTCAATTTGGGTTTTGTTTGTTTTCTTTTGGATGACTAAATCAAACTTAGAGAAGGCTTGCAATCTCACTGTGAGAACTTTGCGATGGCCTGGGAAATTTTAACCAAAGGATGATGAGGTTTTTAAGGATTATATACTTTCACTTTCAGAATCATTACCTTGCAACTTTAGAGTTTATGGTTAGCAATCAGAGAAGAATGGGAAGAAGGGAGAGCATATTTACTGTTTCTCTACATATCGATCATTAGTAAATAACATATGACATCTTTCCCTACTTCTCCATAAAAGAGAAAAATTGAAATATATTGATTCAAAATGTCTCCCATTATCACAACAAGCTTTATTCTATGTTATTTCTACATTTTAACGAAGAAATAGGAAGCTAAAACGTCCACTAAATTTAAAACAAATTACTGGATCTTTCATACTACAGCAAAATTCCATAAACAGATCATTCCCATTCAACCAGAATTTTCTTATAAAGTCAGTCCTACTAAAATCAAAGGCATAAATACAGAATCAACATAAATGTGTGTGTGTGTCTGTGTGTGTATACAGTCATGAACTGCATAACGGCATTTCAGTGAACAATGGACAGAATATACGACAGCGATCCCGTAAGACAGCAGAGCTGAAAAATTCCTATTGCCTAATGATACCATAGCTGTCCTAACATCATCCCACAATGTATCACTCACGTGCTTGTGGTGATGCTGGTGTCAACAAACCTACTGTGCTGCCAGTTGTATAAAAATATGGGACATACATTTATGGACAGTACATAATAACACTTAATAATGATAATAAACAACTAAATTACTGGTTTGTGTATTTACTAAACTACACTTTTTATCATTATTTTAGAATGTACTGTCTACTTATAAAGAAAAAGTTTGCTGTAAAACAGTATGCCATATTACATCAGCAGCCAACTCATACATCTTGTTTACCACATCTATTGACTGCATACTTTTCCCTTGTGCTTGATTTAATCTTGTGTTTGTACAGTAACATGCTATGCAGGCTTGTAGCCTAGGAGCAACAGACTATACAATATAGTCTAGTTGTATAGTAGGCTATACCACCACTTAGGTTTGAATAAGCACATTCTATGTTTGCACAATGACAAAATCATCTATCAATGTATTTCTAAGAACATATTCTCATTTTTAAGTAATATATGACTGTATATAAAGTGTGTATACGCACACACACCATAACTAAGTTGGTGTACATTCACCCAATCTTCTATAACATTATTATCACAATATTCTAAAGAAGTTTTATAAAACCTTGAAACCTTGGAAAATTAAATTATATTCTATTTGGTTTTCACATAAAGTGTATTTTATTGCAAATATGAAATTGGTAACTCTCCAGAAACGAAATGTTAAATTAGCTGTTATAACTTCCCCCAAAGCATTATGGATAAATAACAACAGTCTAGGAACATGCAAACTAGAAAGTTACTTCCCACTTCAATAGGATCCTTTTCCATCAATCTGTGCCCAGCATTTTCATTCTTAGACCAAAGCCTAATGTTTCTTTATCTTGAGCTCTAACTTGCTTGCTGCAAATTTCTTAGCTCTGGTTCCATTTTTCCTGGGTTCTAAAGACTACATTTATACCCTTTTGTTATCTGCTGCTCCAGGAATGGGGCAAAGAGAATGGCTATGATGAACTGCATGCATCTATAACCTATAAAAGTTGAACACAGAAGAGGAAAAAGGAAGATAGGAACTGCAAGAACACTAGACCTCGACTCAAGAGATTTGAGTTCTAGTCCTATTCTGTCACTAATTTGCTGCATGACTTCCAGTTATATTATCTCTCTAAATCTTGCCTATTACAATACTAGTTAGACAAAATACGAAGTATGCTCCTAAAAATACCCAAGCATCTACAGTATTAGTTCTGGCAGACTATGTTTATAAGTTTCTAATTGCACCCATTTCTCCCCTATTTACTTCTTTTACGGTTCTCCATTTTCATTCAATTAAGTTTTCTAAAATTTCTATTTGAAACTATTTCTTAGGTATTGAACACCTAACTCAGTCAATTAAACTAATCTACCTAATCTGAGAGATGAGAATTATTCACCTCTGCTTTCCTGAGCCCCTGGCTAGGTACAAATAGAGGCTTAGAACATGCCTGATCTCAAGTTTGTCTTCCTTATGTTTTTCTAAACCATCATAGTGTTCTAGTATGTTATTAGATCTTACACTAGCTTAAAAGAAACAAATAAGTTCTTACTCTTTTTTTATCTTTTCATAAATAAACGTTTACCATATTACAATGTTTTAGTTCTCAATGTCATCACCTTTTGACAGAACTGGAACAGTGATTTCTTAACCACCCTTCATATATAATACTCACATGCTTTGCAAGAGACACCTGCCTCACAATGTTAATAATACACTTTTCTCCACATATGCTATAATGCTTAATAACACTTAACCCAATATTTCATTAAAACCCTTCAAAGAATGAAGAAAAACTATACTTTTATAGTCCTTCTAGGAGATTCTAAAACTAGCCATAATTTCAACCAACATTAAAAATATCCTGTCTTCAAATAAATGTAAATAACAATAAAACAATAAAACCAACTAATATTAATAAGAAAATATAAAAGTATATATTATATATACCTACCTAGCAACAGAATACATAAATAGAAAATCATTGTCTGGTGAGCCTGGGGTCTTGCTATAGTCTCTATATTTCTTCTGAGTAGTATTTTTGATGTCTTTCATTACAGATTCCATTTCTTTACTTAAGTTGGTTTCTGACTATAAGAAATACAAACAAAAATATAAAGTTTATATTCATTTTCTTTAATAATAGTCTAACACTATAATGTTTATCATTTGAACATACTAGAAAATTAAAAAGTCAAAACAGACGTACCTTAGCAATTACTATAAATTTATTCAGTGCACAAAGACCAAACAGATCAAGAACTATTTTCTCTTATTTTAGGGATTTTTTTATTCTAATTCTATATTGTGACTGGTACTTCTATAACCCCACTAGTAATTAACCACACAAACTATATTCTAATCAAATGAGTAGGTGTCATTAAAATTATATTTTAGAATAGTTCCCATATTTATAAAAATCCTGACTTTGATTTAAGTTCATTTTTCAAAGACGAATATCCCTTACTTTAAGCATATTTTAAACACATAAAAACTTGGATTTAAAAAGAAAAAAATCACACAGACTTTAAAATTAGTCTTCAACTGAGAAAAGGAACTGCCAAGAGATGATTCTGAGTAGCTTTAATCTATGAATTTGTTTCAAAAGTCAAATATTCATAGTTTTCATAAATTTACTAGATAAATTAGGCATAGCTGGCACTTCTCTCAAGGACTGTATCATAAATCTATAATAAAGGTGAAATATTTAAGAATTTAAATCAAATAAATAAATCCTACTGGATGGGATAAAAGATGTGTGTACTTACACCAAATCTCACAGTAAAACATACTGACTTAAAGTGAATGGTTCAATTAAGTATACACTTGTGTGTGTATGTAAATCTACAATTACACATACATACACTGTGTGAATGTCTAAATATATCATCATATTTTTTTAAGTTTTAAAAAATGTTTAAATTTTTATTATGGTGACATTGTTAATGAAATCCAGTAAGTTTCAAGTGTACAAATGAACAGTAGGGCATTGTATGTTCACCGCCCATAGTTAGATTTCTTTCTGTTGCCACATGTTTGACCCCTGTTACCCCATCTTAATCCTAATATACCTAATGAGCATATTTTTAAATGATTAGGCTGTGCTTTACACTGCAAAACATATATATAATTTGATCTTGTTTTTAAATATTTCAACTCTTAAAAAAAAAAAGTCTAACCATATCTAACCTTATAGGAGTTAATGATCTGAAAGATATATATTAAAACTATAACAATTTAGATTAAGGAAAAATATAGCCTTTGGTAATAATTTTTTCTATTATGTTCTTTTCTGTTTTAATAACCACAAGAGAAAAACCTCTAAAAGTGATTTCTACTAAATGTATAAAGATTCAGAGTAATTTAGAAGCAGAAGCGAGTAATTTAGAAGCGGAATGAGAACAAAAGCTGAAAAGTGCTGAGTTAACCAGGATATTTCTGCCTTACACTGATGCTTACTGGGAAAGCTCCCGGTCGTCCCTGCAGCTCCTCCACCTCCTTTATGAGATCTTGTATGCTTTTGTTACTAGGACGCTGCCAAAGGTTATTTTCCACATTGCTTCCAGGATAACAAGGAAGAACACTGTTTGCAAACTGCCTACAGAGAGGACATGTGAATTCTCCTTTGTCCACTGAAAACCCCTGAAGAACCTGGTCATTCTAAAAGATGAAATAAACATACAATATATGATGTATACTTTTACAGAAAACAAAATTTACACCACTACATTTTATAGCAAATAAACGAATCATACAAAAAAAGACATCTCCAATACGTCATAAAAACATATCATTTCTCATTTAACTACTGAAGCTTATCAAATAACTTCTTACATCATGGCAATCATACAATAGTTGCCATAACCAAAGAACTACATAAACATTTCACTCTTCTCTCAGTATGAAATATTCAAATAATGATGCAATCAATCTGAAATGTGGATTTAAAATAAAGAATAACTCAAAAAACAGGGCACATTAAAGTAGATCACCTTCCTCTTACCCCTTGCCCCTGTTTTCATAATCTACTGGGCTTATTTCTGAGTGCCCATGTTTTCTGATGTGGGCTAGATAGCTTTTAAGCATAAATTAAGCCCCCCCCCCAAATGTAATGTGTCTCCTAAAGCATCTATCTCCTGAATACAATTCATTGAACTTAATGCAGTAGGTCTATTTAGGTTTAATGGATAAGGGGAAAATTTAGAATACTCAGAATATAAGTGCAATAAAAGGGGAATTAACACCTTTGTTCTGATAGAAAGGAAGAAAAAGTAGAATTTTTGAAACATAAAATGCATACACCTAGGAGAACTCTTGCTCATGAGAGACTGCAATACATGTTAACTAAAGACAGGAATCCAGGCTGACACATTTGTTCCCTTCTTTTGCCTGACTTCGTCCCACATCTATGATATTTTAGGCCATTGCTGTTGTGTAGTCCTAACCATTATATTACTCTTTCCTAGCAATCTCTCTCTTACTCTGCCACTAACCTAATGCTTTATCTCAAAATGTTTTTAACATATTAATATATATGTATGAATGCTACAATATCTTCATTACTAACAAGAAAAAAATGAGAAAAACGGATACAAAGAATAGAAAAGAAATTTATTTCCCTATGGTTACAAAGGAGGTTAATGAAAATGTCAGGATGAATCAGGTTTCCTAGTTCTTATTTAGTGCTCTAGTGTACTAGAAGGCTAGGGCAAGGGCCTGGTCATTGAAGGACATTCTGCGATAAGCTTCCCTATAGCCTTAATCTTAAAGAATGTAGGTCCTCCTCCTTACCTTGACTGAAACTAGGTTCTGTCCTGAACCCTGCCCAGAAGCCCTCTCAATTAGGCACTGCTCGTTCTCCCACATCCCTCACACCTCAGTATCCTTCTCATCTCTAGTGCTGGCTTGAGATCATTACTCTTGAATTCTCCTTTGTGGCACATGTCATTTAACAATAACACCCTTTTCCTTCCTTTTAACTGTTATCCACTGCCCTCAAGCACTGAAGACTTTGGTACTTCATCACTTCAAGTCCTACCATCCACTTATGCAACTTCAGAGTGTATGTGGAGAACCCATCTTATATCTTAGTCCTTCAGCTCCTTGACCTCATCAGTTCCTATGGCTTTAACCTCAACTGCAACTCCAGCACTTATTACCATGACCATACCCTTGTCCTATAAGGACCCCAAATCTCCATATTTGAAAATACTAAATTCAAACATCTTAAATTCTGACAACTCCTGTCTCCTTTAGTACCTCCTTTTTTCCAGTTTATCGGGGCTTTCCTATCCTGCCTATACATCATAATCTACCACTTCAAAACTCTAAAGTCACTGCTTTTCGTCCCTCCATATGTCTTTCCATCATACATACTTAACAAAACCTTCAAAAAAATTAACCCAATGTATGATTTCTCCAATTCTGCATCAAACTGAGTGCTATTGGAGAAAACTGAAATAACTTCTACAAACTGTTTCCAATATCAACTGAGCCCTGAATACTGCCTGGAAATCTTGCTCCAACATCCTATTATACCTAACATCTTACCCAATTCCAAAGTGGCTTATCCATACTACCTCCTCACTTATAAAGTCCCTTCACCTACCCCAGCCTTGCCCCCTTACTCTAGGAACATAAAGCTACACCTCTTCCCTCAGAAAAATGGGAGTCACGGCAGCTCCTTTAACTTCCTGACTTCTCCCACCCCAAATATCTAGTTAATAAATCCCATCAGTCCTTCCACCTACTATCTTCCTTCTACCTCACTTGAAAATATCTCCTAACCAGTCTCCCAACTATATCGCTGCCAGTATGATCTACCTAATATGAGATTTTTATTCCCAAATTCTTTCAATGATCACCATCACCTCTCACCTTGATTCCTTCCTCCCTTTTATGCTCTGCATGCAATCTCTCAGAAAACTCTTCTTCTAAATATGCCACATATATACATATGTATAATATATATACATATTTCAAATATCTAACATCTTCTCTATCTCCACTGCTATGACTAAGCCCAAGATGTCATCGTCTCTTACCTCCTAAATGATATCACCACATTCTTTCTTACTCTCCTATAATCCCACAATAATCCCCTGTGATCTACACAGCCACAATGACCTTTCTGAACATGTCATATCTCTGCTTAAGAGTCTATAATGGCTGTAACGTGTCTCTGTAAGGAATCTGTTTAAAGTCTAGATTCCTTAACATAAACCACAAGGCCTTTTATAATATGACCCCTTATTACTTCTCCAGTCTTATTTCTCATCACTCAAGCACCTTACTTTATCAAATGTTCTGGCACTTGGCAGAAACTCCAATAAGACCCTATGCATACCTCAGAACACAGCACAAATACTTCAATTGTTTATTTCCATCTCACACAATGCGTAGTAAACTCTTTGAATGAAGAAACTGTGTATTATTCACTGTTGTTATTCCCAATATTTATCACAGTACCTAGAACACTCCAGGATAAACATCTGTCAAATGACCAACTAAATAAAGAGGTATGAAAAATGTATAATTTGCTTAAGGAGCTACTAATTAGCTTATTAATGCTGAATTGATGGAAGCTAAAGCTAAAGCAACAAACAAGCTCAGATTGTGTACTGCCTTGAATGCCATTCAGGGAAAAGTAAACTTTACCCCATTAGGAAGAAGTCACTAAAGGATTTTTAAGCCATATGCCATCAGACTTACTTTTTAGAAAGATAAATGTAGTGATTAAATTTGACTTGGAATATGGAAATTGATAAGAAAGCAACTATAATAGTCAAGGTAAGAGATGAAAGCATACACAAAAGTGGGAATAATAAGGGCAGAATATAATCAAATGAAATTTAGGGAGACAGAATCAATAGAATTTGATAAGTGACTGAATGTGAGAGGTAAGGAATAGGAAAGAAAAACAGAGAAATCCACTGCTTCTGAGTTAAGAATCTGGGAATAGAGTAGACCATGTATTTAAGAAGTTAGGCTGACAGAAAAAGAAAGACTGCCGGTACAAGGGAATGAATGCAAGGTCAGGGGAAGGAATGTTAAAAAGCAGATACTTCAGTGTTTTTATGAACTGAAAAGATGGGACAGACCAAGCAGAAAAACTGAAGAAATAGAAGAAAAGAGGTTACTTACTAATACATCAAGGCCTCTGAAGTGATGTAGAGAAAGAAATACTAGAGCATAAACAGAAAGATTATTCCTGAATGGAAGAAATACTATGTCAAAGAATAGAAAAAGGATTGGTTAGGATGCAAAGTCATTTATCAGGGAATAGAAAAAAAGTAAGGTAGGAAGCTAAAGTAGTATGTAACAGAGAACCACTATTTTTTGGTTAACAAAGGAAGAGACAGAAATCTGATGAGAGAATAGGGAATCTTGGGATTTAGGCAAAGAGTGAGATGGAAGGGCAAAGGTATAGAATAGGTGCTGAGGAAACTAGGGGAGGAAACTGATCAAAGACAGATAAATGAATTGATAAGTAATATCTACAGTCCATGACCCTAGTCTAAGGCACTATTATAAGAAACCACAAATTTGTAGAGGTGCTGGTTTACGTTTTATGATTTTTCTAGCAGGGCTAGCTGTCTGGATCTAAGAGCAAAGATTAAATGGTACAAGAAAGTGAGGCTAGGTAAGAGTTAATACACCAGGAAAAAATGCAAAAATGATTACAAGACTGAAGATCTTGATGCCAGAAACAAAATGCACTAATAAGGGTGAAAATAAGAGAATCTGAAAAATAATCTATAAGAAAGTGATATGGTAGAATAGTAAAGCTTAATATTTCCAAGCTAGAGTGGCAAAAGCTAAAATTACAGCCATGGAAGTCAGTTGCTAAAATGGAGTCAAAAAAAAAAATCCCTAATGTTGAAGTGAAGGAACTGTGAGTCTGGGTAGTACAAATGATGATCAAAATCACCCATAATGAATTAGAATGTATTTGCTGTAAAAAAAATATTTAATACTGGCAAAGATATACACACTTTTAAAAATTATTCAATTAGCTTACCCGTAATGATTCCATGTAAGATTTATGACAATCTATATGTAATGTGTGGCCACAGGTTTGTACATAAACACCTCCTTCCCAGCCAATTGATACTGCCAAGAGACAAGAACTCTTAAAAAAAAAAAAAAAGACAAAATACAATTAATTTTAAAGAAGTATAAATGTATCTACATATCTAAATATATCAACATAAGCCTTTGAATGATTTCACATTGTGATATTAATATGAACTTTTATTTTTGTGATATAAAGTAACACCTGACTTAATAGTCCTAAGGCAATGTCATTAAACTAGAAACACCATAGTTTTAGCTTCCAGATATCTGTGCTCATAATGAAACAGAATAATTATGAATTAGCCTTTCTCTACCCCATAAAATACAAGCTCTCAGTACAATTCCATAGGCCAGTATTAACTATACCGCTGTTGTTTATTTTATATAGTACTTAATCTCTCTGTGATGTGTGACATTCACAACTTCCTTCTTAAAGTGCCTACTTCCCTAATGCAACTCTTTTGGTTTTTGTCCCATCTCTTTAACCATTTGGTTTAGGCCTCCATTTTAAAGACTTCTTTCTTCACCTGCCTCTTCAATGTTTATATACCTCAAGATTCTATCCTTAGTGCTACTCTCTTCTCATTAAAACTATTCTCTCTGAGCAATTTAATCTGTAAATTCAACTATCCTCCAAACCTGGATCTCTTGCCTGACTGACATACAAATATTTAGCTGCCAACCAAAAATCTCCAGTCTGATGCCCCTCAGATAACATAAAATCAATGTGTCAAAAACGTGTCATTTTCTCCATGAATGTTCCTTTTCCTACTGATTTAAACAATCCACAATCTATTTAGTCACCAAGTCAAGAAAGCTCAGTCATTCCATATCACACTCTTTCCTTCACACCACAGTTTTAGTTCTCAAATCATACAAGTTCTATCTACTAAATAACTTATGATTCGGGCCTCTTCTCTTCATTACCACTATAATATTCTAGACTGTATCATTTGTTGTGGAGAAGGGTTTTTTTTTTAATACCAATAACTCAAGAGCTTTATTGATGCAGCAAGCCCTTTACAATGAACCCGAGAACCAGCCTTCTCTGGGAGGATGGGATGTCTGTACAAATCCTCGGGGTTTTCCATTTCAAAAACACAAGCTAAGCTCTCCCTTTCACTACAGTGAAAGAAGGTTCTTATATAAAGTTTCCTAATTGGTCTCCTGGACTCTGATTTCTTCTCTCCGTGATATACACCTTCTACATATCTTTCTGAAGTACAAATTTGGTCATAAGACTAACCCAATTAATTTTAAAGAAGTATAAATGTATCTACATATCTAAATATATCAACATAAGCCTCTGAATGATTTCACATTGTGATAATAATGTGAACTTTTATTTTTGTGATACAAAGTAACACCTGACTTAATAGTCCTAAGCAATGTCATTAAACTAGAAACACCATAGTTTTAGCTTCTTACTATTTACTACTATTTACTACTATTTACTATTTACAAGAGTTTAATATAATACACAATAAAGAAAGGAAATAGATTATAGAAGCCAACTACATACTCGTTTGAAATTTGTTTTAAAAGTTAATTGCTTCTATCTCCTCTTTTACATTTTCAACTTCTCTGCTAATTGCTTCCCTTCAATTTATAAACAGGCTTAGATTTTCCTCCCCTAAAGTAATTTTCTTTGAGTTTTCATTTGGCCTCTGTCAAATACCACTTGAGGTAAACCTGAGTTTACTGTCTAGAGTCTACTGTTAAGAGATGGCTGAGCCACATCAGTATCAGGCATAAAGTGTAACATGATTGACAGCATACAATGAAAGATTTGAAAGCTATAAAAACTGAGTAATCTTTTTATTTTTATATTGGAAAGCAATTTATACATTGCAATGAAAAATGAACAAATCATCTTTAAACAATAGTAAACAAAGTTCCAATATTAAATCACGATTCTTCATGAGCATCTGAAAGCTGAAAATATTGTTGTGCAAAAAGCCTTCCCAGAAGATTTAAATATGTGCAGCAACACAAATCAAATACTTGCAGCAAGTGAGCCAGCTTCTACTGTTACAAATCAGAAAAACAACAGGAGACCTGCTCATCTCTGTTTTATCATTTGGAGCCACTTAATGTAGAAGCAGATTTTGATATTAATGAGATAATTTTAGAATGGTTAGTAGTTAGTTAATAAACAAGCTGCTCTCTTTGGCAACGTATTATAAAAATGTAATCAATATTTCTTTTTAAATAAAATCAGTTAGCTTTTAAAACCAAAATGAGTAAGTCACTTGTTAATATAACTGTTAGATGTCTCATTCGAATCTGCTAGAGTGGAAAAAAAGCAGGAAACCATTTACTAATGTAAGACTAATAACTTAGGAAGACTTAAGACTTCAGTGGTGTTCCCACCACTGGCTAAGTGCTTAACGTTCTTCACAACCTCAATATTCATTAAAACCTCACATGTAAGTGCTGTTATCCCTTTTCACAAAAAAAAGAAAGAAAAATTTACAAAGATCACTCAGTTATAAGTGGTAGAGCCCAAGTTCAAACCCAAGTCTATCAGACTCTAAAGCTCAGGCTCCTCCCCCACTGTGTCTTATCTCTCATATATCATGCTTCCAGTTTGAACAGTAACTGTACTGTCTTACATTACTAAAATTATACATGTCAACTCTCTAATATGCATGCATTAATTTTATAATCAGTATCAATGCCCACTGATAGTAATTCTTCTCTATACAGTCTGTCTAGCTACCAAACTGGTATACTTTGCTAGAGTAAGAAATCAATAAGCATCTACAACACACACACAGCATGTGCCAGTCCCTCAGGGGACTATAAAACCAATATAAGAAATGGCCCTAGACCTCCAGAGGCACAGTCCAGGGTGCACACCATATATGCATAAAATAACCATTATGAAAGTACACAAAAGTATTAATATAGGAATAAAATCTCACAATCAGAAACACAACAGATATTCAGTCCAGTTTAGATTTTAGTTCAGAGCCTTTTTATAAAAAAGCAAGATTTTTTTTTTTTTTTAAGAAATAAATAACTGTTCTGGCTGCGGGTAATAAATACCTTGCTTTTTCTCTCCTTTATTAGATCTACCCTTCCCTCAAAATTATTTTGCTCTTTTGGGTCTGGATTATATTTTGATTGAATAAAGTTATTTTTCTTTTCTATTTGGCTTTAGGATTAATTGTTACTCATCTACTCTAAAGTGATTCAAACTGATAAAATTAAAACCAAGATTATGGCAAGAAAACAAAATCTACATAAAAGTGGTAATAAATGTATGCAAAAGCAGAACACAATTTCAACATTTTCTTCAAAATGAAGATAGTTATCAAAGTCTAATACAAGTAATATATACACACTGCAAAAAATTCAAAGAAATAATAAAAAGTACAAGTCTGTATGTGTATATACATGCATATACACACATACAGATGCTTCTTTTTCCAAATAATGATAATTTCATTTTTAAAGCCTCTAAAAATAAATGGAAGTATGCTCATTACCAAACCCAAAGTACCTTATAAAGCCTAACACCTGAGCCCTCCTAAGTGGGCTAGCTTGAATATTAAAAACATCACTTTATATTTATACCAAACTTTATTATATGTAATCTAGAGAAATTTCCAATCTGGTGGGTTAAAAATTACTACATGAAATATCATTATGAGCCCATTTTACAGGTGAGGAAACTGAGTCTTAGAATGATTATTTGGCCAAGCTCACATTATTAAAAAATGGCAGAATCAGGACCAAATTTGTCTTCTGACCTGGGATTCTGTCTATATACATGGTACTTCCCTAATTAAAGCCATCATCTCTCCAGAATCCACCAGAGACGTTTTCCTCAGTCCAGACTACTGAACCACACTCCACTCTGATTCTTATCATCACTAGGTCAGTTATTATTTATTCTAATTAAGTATTCTGTCTTCCATTTTATAAAAAGTTTCTTCCATTTAATCCAGTGGATTATGCACAAGAAAAAATTGTATTTGGAAATCTATCAATATAATCACCTCATATAGTTAAAATAATGCTTCACTTTAAATTTTAAGTAACTTAAATTATTATCATACATTTACTTAACTCAAGATACAATATCCAAAAAACAACCAGTGAAAGGAAACCCTTTCTAATAAGCCATTCAGGAAACATTAAAAATGGTACCAAAATTTTATAAAGAAATTAACAGTGATGCTGCTACTAAAGAAATAAAACTGATCTTTTAAGACTTTTGACACCTGAGTGCTAGAGCCCCTAGGTACAAAAAGCTGGAAAAAATCTATTAAGTTCACAAGAAACCACAGAAGCCACAAATTAAGCCTGCTCCTACTTTACATTTAAAAAGCATCATAATGAGATTTTATTGTATATCTTTAAAAGGAGGCAAAAATCTTCATAAAATATTCACGCAATATCTAAGTTTTCAGAGGTAATATTTATATCCACTGAATTGAATGTGTATACATCACAATAAACAAATTTAAAATAAAGGTATAACATTTATAATCTGAAATTTTTACTTAACAGATTTCCATTTCTTTACTACCCACATATGAATATTTTTTCTAAAAAACTTTCAGATTGCAAATGAGAATGACATTTGGTAGAAGAAAAAATATCAAATAAGACTCTGAAAAGAAATAACTATCAACTTTGCAGACAAAAAATACTATTTGATTAAAAGGGTACTTACATCCTTAAAATAACGCTGTAATAATGAAAGCCTCACATCGTGAACTGCAGCACATGTATCCCAAGGGTAAATCTGCTCCTCTTCAGTGATAGGCAACTTTTTTGGCTCAATGTTGTCGCGGCACTGCCCCAAAACTATATTGACATGGCCAACAGACATATGAAAAGATGCTCAACATTACTAGTCATCAGAGAAATGCAAACTAAAACCACAACAAGATAATATTTCACACCTGTCAGAATGGCTATCGTCAATACATCAAAAAACAAGTGTTGGCGAGGAAGTGGAGCAAAGGGAGCTATCTTGCACTGTTGGTGGGATTGCAAACTGGTACAGCCACTATAGAAAACAGTTTAGAAGTTCCTCAAAAAATTAAAAATAGGACTACCTTATGACCCAGCAATTCCACTTCTGGGTATTTATCCAAGAAATCCAAAACACAAATTCAAAATATAGACGCAGCCCTATGTTCTTCACTACAGCGCTATTTACAACAGCCAAACAATAGAAGCAACCTAAGTGCCCATCGACAGATGACTAGATAAAGCAGTTGTGGTACATATATACAATGAAGTATTACTCAGCCATAAAAAAAAAAATTAATGAAATCTTACCATTTGTGACAACGTGGATGAATCTAGAGGGTATTATGCTAAGTGAAATAGATCGGACAGAGAAAGACAAATACCATGTGATTTCACTTTTATGTGGAATCTAGAGAACAAAATAAACCAACAAGCAAAACAGAAATAGACTCAGAGATAAAGAGAATTGATGATTGTCAGACAGGAGAGTGTTTGGAGGACTGGGTAAAAAGGTGAAGGGATTAAGAAGTACAATTAGTAGTTACGGGGATGTAATGTACAGCATAGAGAATGCAGTCAATAATAATGTAATAACTATGTATAATTCCAGACAGTTACTAATCAGCAGAGGAATCACTTTGTGATGTCTAACCACAATGCTGTACACCTGAAACTAATATAAAATAACAATGAATGTCAACTCTAATTGAAAAAAAATTTCCTTTTAGAAATGTAAAAAAAAAAAAAAACCTCTATATTTATAAGCAACAGAGATAAGAGCTCATTAAATAACCAATACATAGACCTGAATTTCACCAAGAAAAGCTGAGTTATGTACTAGCTACACTAATTTTTTCACTATTAGATATTTTCAAAGACAAAAAAATGTAGTATTCTAGTTGTCTTCTACAGAGTAAACACAGCTTCAAATATGCCAGTATTTACTTTTTTTAAATAACACTAAAATGTGAATATGAACTCTGGATGGATGGATCAACAGATTGATGGATCGGTGTGGAGGCATAGCATCAAGAGCTCATTCATCGAAAACTTGACCTTCTTCTTAAGGAAAGGTCAACCTGAAAGGAGCCAGGGTGACCGTGGAGCAAGGCTATCATGCTTTCAACTCTCTGAGCTACTTAAGGAATGAGAGTATGGCATCAGAGCTCTGCATTGAAGACTTCTTCAGCCACTACCTTGACGTCTACAGCAGCTCCGAGTTCAACAAGACCATGGCCATATTCCTCAACCTGGTGTCCCTGACCCTCAGATACAACTGCATCTCTGACAAGCTGCTCAAGGACTTGTGTGAGAACAATTCCAGTACCCTCCAGACCATAAATATCAAATGCCACATTCATAACTCCCATGGGCAGGTCATCTGCAGCATGTCTTGGGCCAAGCTGGCCAGGCACACCACCAACTTGAAGGTGAACTTCTTCTTTGAGCAAATCATGAAGTATGAGCAGTTGGTCTGGATTCTCTTGCAGGAGATCTCAATCAGGAGCATCAGTCTGAGAAGCTGCTATTTCAGTGACCCACACTGGTCCATGTGCCCACTCTGCTGGATCTCCTGCCCACCTTCCGGCACACTCTGCAGGTAGGTAGGTATGACCTGAGGGTGGGAGGCTTTCAAGGAGTGACTGGATCAACGGATCGATGGATGGATGGATTGAATGATGGAGGCTGTTTTCCAAAGTCTGTCCACTGTAAAAGCCTACAAGTTATGACTCTCCAGTATCAATAAACTTCATTTCTAAATATACTACTTGTTACAACATGGAAACACAGAGGTCCTTGAAGAATAACCTGAGAAAAGTGCAAAGTTAGCCTGGAATTGTGGGTAATAAAAAGCAAAGGGTAATTCAAACACTGAGGAACTAAAGGAGTTCTGACCAGCCAAATTTGAGAAAACTGAGTATTGTAAAGAATAAGTAATAGTAACAAACACCACAATCAATGATTCAGGCAAGGAACATTAAGGAAAAGGGTAAATTGTTAAGAGTCTCAATGTATTATCCTATCGATTACCTATCATCTTAACTAAGTGATCAAACTTCGCTGGCATTACCAATAAAAGGACAAGTGATGCCATTATTCTACAGAACTGGACTCTTTAAAACTTTTTAAAGGGGCTGAAGAAACTGTTCCAGATTCAAGAAGACTTATAAGAAATGACAACTAAATGCAATACATGGTCTGTGCTTGGCTCTTTGATCAGGAAAAAAAATGCTATAAAAATATTTGGACAATTGAGAGAATTTGGAATATAGAATATTAGATGTTCTTGATATTAAATTTCTTGGGGTATGATAACGATACTGTGGTTATATAAAAGAATATCCTTGTTCTTAGAAGATCCAGTCTAAAGTATTTAGGGATAAAATGTCATGATGTCTGACATTTTCTTCTGGATAGAGAGAAAGGGAGGGAGGAAGGGAGGAAGAATGTGTGTGTACATTAGAAATAAAGGAAAATATGGCAATATGTTTACTATTGGTAAGTCTAGGTAAAGGGTATTCAACATTTCTGTAGATATATAACTTTTCAAAATGCAAATTTGGAAAAAGAGGTATACGGCAAAAGGGGATAAAATAAATACTAAGATTTTTATTATTGTAAAACATCAAAGCACAAAAAAAGAGAGTGAAGATATAAACATACAGTGCCATATATTACCATAAAACTCAATAAGCATGGGAAGAGCCACTCTTAGAGAAGAGAATATCAGGCATATCATTGTGGGCCTCCAGTTTTGAAGAGATTTATGGCAGCAGCAGAAAGAAGAAATAGAAGCAGGTAAATGCTAGCAACTAGAATATAATTAGCCATGATGTATAATCCTCTTAATACACTGCTGGGTTTGCTTTGCTAGGATTGTGATGTCTTTATTTGGCTTTTATATCAGGGTAATGCTGGCCTCTTGAATGAGTTATGAAGTATTCCCTCTTTTTTTTTTTTTCTTTTGACAAATTTGAGATGAACTGGTGTTAATTATTTAATGTTTGGTAGAATAAGCAGTGAAGCTATCCAGTCCTTGGCTTTTATTTGTTAAGATGTTTTGGATTACTGATTCAATCTCTTTACTTGTTTAAGGTCTGCTTGAATTTTCTACTTTTTGAGTTGGTTTTGGTAGTTTGTTTTTAGGAACTTATCCATTTTATCTAGGACACTGACTTTGCTGACATAAAATTGTCATATTCTCTTAAAGTCTTTTATTTCTGTAAGGTCTATTGTAATGTCACCACTTTCATTTCTGATTTTAGTTATTTACGTGTTTTTCTCCTGGTAAGTCTAGCTAAAAAAATGTCAATTCTGATGATATTTTCAAGTAACCAATTTTTGGCTCTTCTGATTCTTTTTATTGTTTTTCTATTCTGTATTTCATTTATTTCTGCTCTAAGCTTTCTTTCTTTCCATTGGCTAGCTTTGGGTTTAGCTTGCTCTTATTTTTCTAGGTCCTAAAAGTATAAAGGTAGGTTATTGATTTGAGATCTTTTCTCACGTAAGCATTTGCAGCTATAGATTTTCCTCTGTATACTGTTTTCACTCCACCACGTAAATTTTGGTATATAGTGTTTTAATTTTCATTTATTTCAAAATTCTTCTATATTCGTTTGTAACTTCTTCTTTGACCCACTGGTTGTTTAAGAATGTGTTACTTTACTTCCATATATTTATGAATTTTCAAGTTTTCCTTCTGATAAGGATTTCTAGTTTCATTCCTGGTGGTCAGAGAAGATACTCTGGTGATTTCAATCTTTTTAAATGTATTGAGACTTGTTTTATGGTCTATTTTGGAGACTGTTCCATGTACAATCTAAAAAAAAAAATGTGTATTCTATTGTTGCTGGACAGAGTGTTCTATATAAGTTTTTTAGGTTTAACTGTTTTATAGTGTTGCTCAAGTATTTTATGTATGCATGTATGTATGTATGTACGTACATATGTACGTACGTACGTATGTATGTATGTATGTATGTATGTATGTATGTATGTATTTTGATCTGTCTAGCCGTTCCATCCATTATTGAAACTGGGGCACTGAGGTCTCTAACTATGATTATAAAACTATTTCTTCCTCCAATTCTGTCAATTTTTGCTTCATATATTTTTGGTCTCTGCTGTTTGGTGCATATATGTTTATAACTATTATATCTTCTAACCCTAACCCTACTTCAAAATACTTCAGTACAGGAGAGGATGGAGAACATTCAGACAAATTGTTCAAATTAAAAAAAAAAATTTAACTACAGATTGGCAAACATATCAATCAACAGTTTGCTCCAAGAATGACTGCTTCTGTAGCTCAAGATATAAGAGAAAAGCTACAGAAATGCCTTATATAGTTAAAATATTTAAGATGACAATACCTCTGGGCTTAAAATACTTTCAGATTTGAGAACAATTAAATGGCCAAGAACACTGTACTCAGTAACTGACCACCTAATGCTGGTGATACCACATTTTAAGGGAAAAAGTTATGTAACATATAGAGAGATCCCTCTGTTAATGGCTTCTTCCAACACTCAGGTCCAGGAAAGTGAGATAAAATGAGATTAAGAAGCTTTGATATAAATTGGTCCTTGCTATACAGATCTACAGTTATGTCTAGACAAAGATTTAACTTTCATTCAATACAGACACTTATTAATCTATTGTATGTATTTTGTCTCTAAAATGTCCCAAGTGAAAAATTACTTTGATTTTACCTGAAGATGCTTGCAACAGTACAACCAATCCTGTAGGTCGGTCTTCAGAGGAGGGGCCACTCTGTCCACAAATAACACAATCATATACTGCCTCAGAAACCTGTGGTTCTGCTGTGGTGATCTCCATAGGAATATCGTTCTCAGGAGAATCTGAGGAGAAAATTTTCTCTTCAATGAAAATGTGGGGGGAAAAAAAAAAGTTCAGATAATTTTGAGCTTCGATACCAATAAAGTAACATAGTAATAAAATTATGGAAAAAATATCTTGCTGAAATAAAATATTTACTCAGAAAAAGACAAAAAATACAGAGTTGATATAATGAAAAACTTTAAATAATATATGGTTAAAAACACTTCTGATGTTACATAATTCACATATAACATTGGAAGGAAAAACTCAAAAGCAAAAATATTTGCATCAAAAAAAGCCTTTAAAATACTATAATTTAAGAAAATAAGGTGGAAATTGTTTGTTTTAATTTTCTTTGAGGTACCTCAGAAGGGAAATTTATAACAACATCATAGCTCTTGGAAAGAAATGGCAATATTTACTACTAGGATAAAAGAGAAACAAACTATTTCTCCTTTATTTTTAATACTAGTGATTATAGCTTAGCAATAATTATCAATATATTTTTTATGCAGGGAAATCATACAGATATGGCCATTATATTAATAAAGTAGAACTACCATAAAAAATAACAATAACCCCCTGGTGACATGATGTCATTAACAGCAGGAAATAATATAACGATTCTTAGATCAAGACTCTTAAATTCATGAAGATCAGTGATATTATATTGTCCATTGTGGCAAAGAAATGGGCAGAGAAGATTAGGAAGATCAGGGAAGCAGGAATAATTAATGATTTGTTTAAAAGATGAAGACATACCTTAATAAATATGTAAAACTACATGACAAAAAAGAGAAAAGATGTTAAGTTTAGATGTTTTAATAAGAATTCATGCAGATAAACATATATCTATTACTAAGAGTAACTGAGAGGAAACAGGCAGAAACCTAAAACAGAACTTAGGATAATACCCAGCATTAATAAAAACAAACAAACACAAAGAAGCCAATAAGGAAATGAGAGAAAAAATAATACATGAATAGAATCAGAACCAGAAGCTCATTGTCTATGAAAATAAGATTAATGGGTCAAAATGAAAAGAAAATTTAAATGAAAGTACCAAAGGCCAGTAAGATTTGATATGTGATTGTTGTTTAGGAAGAAAATTTTAGTACAGAAAAGAAGGGATGTTTCTGATTGCTCTCAAGTTCAAAGGAGAATAGAGAAATACCTGACTTAAAGTGATGTGAAATAATTCAATCTCACAGCAAGTGTCAAAGAACTAGAATTTCATTAACTCTATCTCACATACAAAGATAGCTTTCCTTTTTTTATGTCTTGGTACAATCAACTTGAAAACTTAAAGGAAATACTAATACCAAACTGCAATATCAAAGAGGCTGCTAAGTCACCTTTTCTAGAGTTTTTAAAAGTAAGGCTTGATAATCTTCTACAGTGTTACAATACTAAAACCATGAAAATAAAACATGTGACCTTCTTTCATATTCCCTCAAAGGGAACAAAGTCCACAGCTATGCAGTTAAAGACATAACCAATGCCCTTTTTTATAGTAAAAGAAATCATTAATTAAAACTAGATCACAATACCACTTCTTTCATCTATTAGATTAGTAAAAATGCACAAGTTTGAGAATATATTCCAATGAAAAGGATATAGGGTAACTGATACTTTTATACTGTTGATGGGAATATGAAACAGTATAACCCCTATGAAAGTAATGTGGTAATATCTAGCAAAATTACATATGTATTTACTCTTTGACCCACCAGTCCCACCTCGAAAAATTTACAGATATATTATCAAAATACAAAAAAAAAGACCCATACACAAGGATGTTCATTATGATACTATTTTATAGTGAAAGACTGAAACAAATAAAATGTCCAATAATAGAAAACCATTTGAATAGACTATGGAAAAAATCTACAAAAGGGAATACTATATAGCTAGAAAAAGGAATAAAGACTGTATCCATACACTGCATGGTGGAATCTCCAGGTCATAACGTTAAATGAAAAAAGCAAGGTAGTTAAAAGTGTACACAGTATGTTATCATGTACCTAAGAAGGGGACACAGTATTTTTATACCTCAATATTTTACATGTATATAAATATATTTATATCACCAACCTCCCTTCTTACATAAATGACAGTATACATACATAGTTAAAAAATAAAAGGATAAACCTCAAATTAAACTGTATTGCTAGATAAAATAAACAGCTCCCTCCACAACTAACAATAAAAAGCAACGAAATTCTGATCTGTGCCAGCTGTTATCTTTATGCCTTGTGCCTGAATCATTCAATCCATCAATCAATCATCAGTTCTGTTCATTCTTACTTTATAACCATTCTCATATCTATTCCTTTCTATATCCAGGCTACCAACAGAATGTGTTTAGCATATTGCTGGATACACAGTTAACGCACAAAATATATATATATATATATCTCATCATCATCATCATCTCCCAAAATTCATACTCTCAAAGATCCAAAATGCACACACAAAAAAATTTTGCTTATTCAATATTTATAATAATTAAAGTTAGAAAAAAACTAAAGTCCAATTATATGAGGCTGATTAAGAAAATTATAGAAAATGGTAATATTAACAGCCAATGCTTATAAACTTATTATGTGCCAAGCATTCTGTTCTAAGTGTTTTAAATGTACTAATACATTCAATCTTCATAACAACTCTATGAGGCAGGTAGTATAGTAGGTCCTCACTCAAAATTGTCGATAGATTCTGTGAGTTTAAGTGGAATGACATATAATGAAACCAATTTTACCGTAGGTTCATTAATATAAGCAAGAGTTAAGTTCCTATGGAATCTCATCAGCGCCATAAGGAAATGCTGTTGAACGAAATGATGCTATCTGAGGACCTGCTTTATAATAATTCCTTTTTACCTATGTGGAAACTGATGTAACGAGAGGTTAATTACTCCAGGCAATGGAGTAGGTGAAATGCAAACCTTAGGTATGCTACCTCTCTAATGAAGTACCGCCTCTCTAAAAATTATAGTTATCAGGAGTTTTAATGATAATAATAATATAGGGATATTTTTATGTGAAAATATTGACTAAAAAGATATACAAATACAAAATTGTTACTATACAGTACCATCAGTAATATACATGTTTTTTGGATGGTGAGATTAAAGTGTGTCCCTTCTTTATGTTTTTCTGTACTGTATATTTCTCTGATTAAAATGTAGTATGTTTAAGATCACCAAATAATTTCCAAAATAAATTCTTACTCTATATTAAGCATCTTAACTAGCACTTGGAACTCCATTCTGCTGCATTTCAGCCCTATCTATCTGATAAACTTTAATGGATCAAGGTTATAATTTAACATCTTGACTCCTATACGTAGATGGTTGGTAAAAATAAATAATGGGGATTAATGACCAGGAGAAAATTATGGAAAGAAATGCAGAGGTGAGTCTCTTCACATAGGAAACCTGATAACTACAGAAAAGCATTAAACAGCAGATAAGTAAGTACTAATCACAGAGCAGAAATCTGTTGCATTCAGAGAGAAAAGCTTTTGTCCTTAAATTTTCATCTAAGAGTGGACTGTATTTGATTAGAAAATTTGTAAAGTACTGTGTGTTATAAATTTGAAATATTCTGAATGCTATATTATCAGACTAAAAATTTTAGTAGAGTATCCGTCATAAAGATAAATAAGATAAAGATAAAGGAAAAATAAGAAACAAGTACAGAATATTTACATTGCTACAATATAGATAGGAAATAAGGCAAGAAGACAAAAGGAATCTGAAGAACGAAGCAGAGATTGGACTAAGATTAAATTGTATCTTTACAACTGCCAGGCAGTATATTTCATGTGTGGGCCTGGTTTCATGTGTTAATAATATTATAATACTTAATGTCACATGCAAATAAGCAAAAAGTTGTCGGAGGTAGAGAGACATGTGACTGCAATTTTTCTCTTGGGCAATAGATGAAAATGAGATTTCAAATGGATTTCCAGGGTCGAACAGATCTCTTTGGGAAGGGACTGAGTTATAAATGAAAGAAATATACGAATTTGAATGGTTTAGGATCCCACTGGCATGTCCATGAACAACATAAATAAACCAAGTGCTCATGAATCTATAATACCTCACCTGTCACCAGTGCAGCATGCAAAAACCAGGACTGGGAGAGAGTGGAGCTCATTATCCTGATGGTTTCTGTGAATTGCTTGCCTTTGCTAGCAATCATGTCTACCTGATCCCTCAGTTGTTCTTCCTGTGTCCTGGCTACTGCCAAAAAAGGTCATACTTTCCAAAAGGTAGTAAGATTTAGAAGAGGGAGTCAATAACTTTGCAGACTAATGACATTCAAATTTATAATCTTGAATATAACTGATCCTTAAGGATTGTTTATCCATCTTTATACTCAGCCTTAATGAGCAACATCTCTCACTCTCCTCAGCAACTACTCCAAACCTCTGGTGGCATTCTTTTCACTTAACTCCAAATACTAAGGCAACCAAGTGATCACTTGAACTTCTCGTTTCCCTTATGCCCAGTGGAACTTACCTCTGTCTCCATCCACTGCCTCCTCCTTCCCTCCAGTCTCCTCAGGAAATGAGGTTGTCATTCTCCTATTCAAGACAACACTAGCTAACCAACTCTAGGTGTTCTCTGCTTAACCAATTCCTCAGAAAATTGTTTTCATTGTATCTCACTTGAGATTGGGAAACAATAAGTAGAAACAATTTCTAAAAGTATTATTAACTAAGCATTTTTTTAGCATTCTTAAAGTTGCAAACAAATAAACCAAGAGGTACATCAAACTGATTATTTTACCTCCCCCAAACAGGATTGCTCTCAAGTGACTTCAGAACACAGAACTTTGACTCTATACCCTTAGCAGAATATACTGAAGGACAAAATGGCATCTAAACAATTTTAAATGTTTTAAATTTAGTCCAATAATTTGATTGTTTAACATAATATCAAGGTTAGCATTATAAAGCTATTTATTTTGTAGGAAAAAAGTAATTTTATTATGTATAATATATTGTGATTGAATAGGAGAATATTGTCAATCTTAGGACAAGCATGCTGAAATATCTGAGTGAAGTGATGTGATGGTCTATAACATACTCCATTAATAGAGAGAAAACGAGAGAGCACGAGAATAAAAAAAAAATTAACTAGATGAAGATTATTTTAGTATAAGGGAATTTATAATACTATTTCTTTAGCTTTTCTGTATGTTTGAAATTTTATCTTAAAAAAATTGCATGGGCAATCTAAATAGAAAAAAGATTTGTAAGGATACAGCCTAGGTTAGGAAATCTGGTAGTAAAAATATATTATTTTATTATTTTGATTGTATGTGTTTTCTAAGTTTCTATAATAAAAATTTAATGCTTTTATAATAGAAATTTTAACCTTCTAGTTTACAATAATAAATATTGGTAAGAACATAATTCAAGATTACAGACTAAACACAGGCTTTTGTCCCATTTCTTTTTTAAAAATCACTGAAATAAAAGTAAAGGAATAATGAAAAAATACTCCTATAAGAATATAGAAAAAGGATGAAGCTGTGAAAGAGAATTTCACCAACTAACATAAAAAAGATGTCAATTAAACTTCTAAATGATTGGAGGATACGGAGACATGCTGACAGCTGACACATGGAAGAAAACCACAAAAGCTGCAACCACTTGTATATTATGAGAAAGTTACAGAAAAGGAAAAATTGATCTGTCCATTAGAATGTCAACTCTGGGCTCAGAATCAGCCAGTGATGCAAAAGATAGAAGTCGTAAGTATGAAATGATTCAGACAACAGAATTATTAACTGAAGGACTATATACAGAACTCATTACTCAGCACCCGAATTACCCCTCAACCTTGACTGAACCTTGACTGAACTTGCTCAGATTGCTTGGCATTTCCCTCGGGACAGAAAGTAGTTAAAGAAGTGGAAAAAAAGAAAAGTAGTGTCAATGAACTAAATCTTCATCTTTTGTATAAAGTCAACTGATACTAATGAATCCAAGAAACACATTTAAGAATTCTTTATATCAAAGTTACATCCTGAACACAAACTCCACCATTGATAGTTTAGAAGACACTATGCTAAACCTGGACTGTCACTCTCTCCATATCTCTTCCAGACATTGATTATGTGTGCTTAAATGCACAAAAGTGCAAAAGAAGGTATATGCATGTTTGAATGCACATATGTGTATATATTTCAACTAAACACTTAAGTATGGCTTAAGTTTATTTTCTTTCAGCATATTTGTCTAAAAAAAGCACTGGAATGCAAGAATTGGTCAAGGAAGGGAGTATGCTGGTTAACTAAAGACTGAGATTAATTGAGATTTAATCTATTTCTACAATATTTGTAAAAGATTACCAATAGTAATCTACCATGATACAGGAAAATGGCAATGCCTCTCATACAAATACTAATAATAATCGTAATGAAGCGAGAAGTGAATTTGATTTTTAAAAATACCGAAGGGGTGCCAGGAGGAAGCACTAAAAATATTTGAAAACTATTCTTACAAGATCGTATGATAATTTCACAGGGAAAAAAAAAAACAGAGTAAGTAAATGCATATTGGTGAACCTCACAAATCTAAAGGGCAGTTTAACAGAAGAGGCCTCAGGGAAGATACTGTATTGCTACCATCAGGAAGAACTTTCTAACAGCTGCAGCTACTCAATAACAGGATGCACTGCCTGTAATAAAGGTCTAAACTTTCATCGTTCTATTGTTTAAATAAAAACCAGAAATCATCTGTCTAGACTAGATAATCCCTAAGATAATAACTGAAATTATGAGAGTTCCAAACTAATAAATTTTAACTCACCAACATCCATTGCAGTTTCCATGAAGCTTTTCTGTCGTGAAGCAAACTCTGCAAGCAATTTCTGCTGTCTCTCTCTAGCTTTTTGTCGCCTAGATTAAACAGAAATAAAGTGATAAGCACCAGACATGCTGAAGACTTATCTGCTGTCTTTCAGGAGTATGTAATGCATGAAAAGGCCTTGGCGCACAGTTAGAACAACCTATTTTCTGAATTATGTCTTAAACTTCATGTAAGATTGTCCTTAAACGTATTCCACTGCTTTAAACTGGTTTGAAAATCAATGGCTTAAATAGATAAAAGTAAAACCCAAGATTTATTTTAAAATATAAAATAATAATTAAATGAAATAGAAAATTTGAATTTCCAACAATACAATTTCTTAAGAATATGTCAGGTGAGAGCAAGAACAAAAAGAATCTTTTGAGCAAGGAATTTACAATTTAGCCCCAAGTACAAAAAATAGCAAACTGGTTGCTAAGAGCAGCTATGATGCTTAGATATGAACAGAATCTAAATGACAATAATCAGATTTACTCTTACCTTAAGAAGAGGTCTCTCCTAATAGAGAATGAATAGAAGCCAGGAAGTTTCCCAGTTTCTACTAGGAAATATTCCAAATTTAGTTTATTTTGTTTGAAGTAAAAGAATATAAAGTCTCGAATATAACAAAGAATAAAACTCTATTCCAAATCTAGGTATAACTACTCCTTTGGATTAATTTGCTATAGTCTATTTATTATCTTTTTTATTTTTATTTTTTATAGGCAGGACAGTTTATTAGGCCGGCGGAGCGCATGAGGCTCTAGACAGCACAGAAGGCACGAGCTCCGTCTATTTATTATTTATCCCTTATCTACTTCCAAAGTAGAAAATTTTAATTTAATTTGATGTTGGTTGAAAAGATAAAGACGAAAACAATATAACAGGACTACAACATAAAAATAAAAAAATAAAAGTAAACCAATAAAGAAAAGAAATAGGCTTCTCTAGATTTGGGGATGCTAATAATACTAGTGAGCATAAATTTTTACCCTTGTTAAAATAAAACAAGAGGGGAGAGGGAGGAAGAAGAAAAATAAAAATGTTAAAAGGTGGGTTATATATTAGCTCATTGGGAAAAATAAACTTTTTACTTGAACGAAACTCAAAATTTATCACAGTCCATAATACAATGGACACTAAAAACATAACGGATAGAGTGAGTATACTACAGCAGTTTCTTTAAATGACCATATATCTATATACTATAAAAGATCAAGCATTTTACTAAACTAAGATTCTATGAAATCATTTCTGTGGAAAATCTAAAAAAATTATTCTATTAATGTGAAATAATTCAAGAATATATAATATAGAATTTAGAAGAATGGAATGCTAAAGGTGATTTTCAGATTATTCACATATCTGCTCACATCTAATTAGTGGAGATAATCACGAACATCTATAAAGTCAAGTAGTGTGGTCCACGTTACCATGAGAAGCTACATATTTTTGCTAATAATATTCAAAATTGTTTAACACTCTTTTGCTAACATTTACTTTAAATATAATTTAGAATCCACTTAAGAAAACTCACTTTATTATTTTATAATTAACACTCATGCTTTATATTATTTTATAATTAACACTCATGTTTTTGAGCTAACATATTATTATCCAGGTTGATGATTCACCTTATTATTCAAACTTAACTCTCAATGACATTGCTTATTTCAAAAAAAATTAAATCTACTGCTGCCTTCTCTTCCTTCCCTGAACATGGAGAATGGCAGAGGGTGCCAAGACCCAACAGCCTGGCACAGAAGGGCTTTCTTGCAGGGCAAAGGTATAAGAAATTGGTTACATAAAAGGAAATATCAAAAAAGGTAATATATTCTGAGGATTATGGGTACCAAGTTTCTCACTGTGGGAAAGTTACAAATACGGAAAGAGAAAACAAGAATTACTCCTATGGTGTTGAATTGGGATTTTTAGGGTAAACTCACAATTTTTAATACCTCACTCCCCACTCCTTCCATCTACCCTCTTCCTTCCCTCCCTCCCTCTCTCACACACAAACACATATACATACACACACACAATATTCCCTAGTTCTGTCCACTAAAAGGATTTGAGAATAGCTATACCTCATTAGAATGAACAAATGGATTGTGGTTTCTAAATACCATTCTCTACTAAAAGTAACCAGGATTCCTTCAAGAAATGGCTGATTCCAAATACAAGATGAACCTGGACTATCTTCATCTTCTTGCCCCAGAAAATAAGAAAATGCTCAAGAATAATGGGGGTAAATCAAAGAAACATAGAAACCAGCTAAAGAGACTCCAACTGGTCAAATCTAGAAAAATTTGAATATTAAAATGAATAATGAACATATGGGATTACAACCGATAAAATAAATTAGAAATCCATAAATCCAAACTGTTATTAATAAATGAATAAACTGAAAGCTGCTAAGAAACAGGATATTGCAGCATCTCAAAGTATCTCACCACAAATTACATATTAATTGTAAAGTGGGGGGAAAAGGATAATTTGATGGTGAAGAAATCTGGCAGATATTCTCTTAATCAAGTGATCAAAATTAAGCATCAGTAACGAAACAAACTGAAATCATGTGACACCTGATGGGATGCAATCAAAAGAAAACAGCAACACTTCCTGCCAAGGATGCAAAACGTGAATTGAAACATAAGGGGACAGAAGACAAGCCCAAATTGAAGGACATTCTCTAACGTTACTGGCCTATAATCCTCAAAAGTGCTAAGGCCAAGAAAACAAAGGAAAGACTGAGGAAACTATTCCATGCTAAAGGAGATCAAAGAGACACACAACCAAATGCAGTGAGTAATTTTGGACTGGATCTTTTAAAATGCTATAAGAAACATTACTGGAACAACTGTCGAAACGGGATCTCAGGATTTTTTCATACTCAAATAAAATGTTAATTTACTTATGTTGGAAGGTGTATTGATATTATGTAAGAAAATGTCCTTATTTCTAGTAAACACACACTAAAGTATTTCAGGATACATCAACTTACTCTGAAATAGTCCAGGAAGTTCTTTGCACTATCTTTGAAATATTCCTATAAGTTTGAGATTTCTTCAAAATCAAGGTTTTAAAAATTAAATCCATCCTCAAAAGACAAAAATTTGCAACCACTGAAGAAATGGAAACAAAAGTATGCTGTGGATGCTCAAAGCATTGAGACCTCCAAAAATGCTATAAGCAGTGGTAGCCTTAACAGGATACATGGTTGCTCTCCCATATCAATACTCTGTAAATTCATAAGTTTTAGTATGTTTCTTTTATTAAAACAAACAATTATGCCACTTAACAGCTCACCTTTGAACATATACATTTATATTTAGAAAAAGCATGTCCATAAAAGAATATTTCAAAAAGCAAAATCCATGTATCAAACCTAAGAAAATCTCAAATGTACATGCTTGACACCAGTATTAAAATGCATTTCTATTCTGCCACAACCACATGAGCCTAGAAGACTGTAAGCTCCAGATAATTATGGATATCACCTTGATTTTGGCCTTGTGAAACTCTGAGCAGAGAACCCAGTCACACTACGCCTAGACTTCAACATAGAGTAACAGTGAGTAAATAAATGGGTGTTAGTTTAAGCTGCTTTAAAAAAAAAAAAAAAAAGGCATGTCTATACTAGCTTTTTATGATATCCAGAAAGAAAGTGTCATTGTTATTTTTCCCTTGAGTTTTTTAAATTTAGATAATTTCTTTCTAAAATTGGGTATATACCTGTGAATAAAGACATAAACAAGTTCTGGCAGATTCAGTACAACTCAGGAATTTCCATTATTACACCAGAAGTGGAGATATCAAGGTTCCATAATGTGACAATCATTTAAAATTTCCTATTTGTATCTTGTTTTCTATGGAGTTAATCTATTATGAAAGTGATGCTAAGCTTTTCTACAGATGAGGTACTTGGGAATGGGTCATCATTAAGTGTTTATAAACTATTCTGCCTTCATTATGAAATTTAATCCAAAATCCAAAATTGAAAAAAGACAACATGAGAAGCACAGTGAGATTCAACTAGATTCATCTTAATCCTTAGCTGTCTGCTCCTAAATTAGTTTCAAGTCCTTGAAACTAATATCGTTCAAAGGAAACAAAGCCTATTACAAAAACCTTAAAAAAAATTAGATTATTTATTACAACAGCTATAGAGCCTTTGTAAAAATAGTATCTGAACTATGTTCTCTAGAATCACATCTATTATAATTACAAAATACCTTTAACCAAATAAACTTTAACTCACAAATGTTTATCTTCCTTTAAAGAAAAAAGTTATTCTATAACCAAAAAAAGATTACCATTTTAAAAGTTAATAAAGATAAAAATTTATTTTTGTTTTCAGCCTTCTAACGTTTATCAGATCTATTAAATTCTAGGTAGTTATTAATTTAACATTAATGAACTGCCATCTAAACTATGTTAGTTATTTATAGCAACTTCTATTTATAAATTGGTATGAGAAATAAGAACTTTCTTAAATTCTTAAAATACTGAAAGCTTTTCTGTATATTTATAATACAAATTATCTATAACAAATTACATGAGAAATAAAGTACAACTATGTATGGGACTAAAACTGCTCCTGATATAGTTACCAAAGATGGCTGTTTCCTAACTATAAAATCAAATGGGGCAGTCAATCTTATCTGAACTTTTTTTTTTTTTTTTTTTTTTACACCTACAGCACCTGGTCTTCCTGGGTGGTCTCCCATCTAAGTACTAACCAGGCCCGACCCTGCTTAGCTTCCCAGATCAGTTGAGATCAGGAGTGTTCAGGGTAGCTTGGCCATAGACTTTATCTGAACTTTTGCAGCATTAACAATCTTAAGAGGTATCTTCCTTTCTGAACTCCTCTTCCTACTCTTTCTCTAATGCCACTCTCTGCAGTTTTCCTCCTATTTGACTCTAGCCATTCTTTTTCAGTCACCTTTACAGATTTTCCTTCTTCAGTCATTCTCTTTAATGTTTTTCCCTCAAGTCCTATATTGTGTTCTCATCTTCTTACTGTACACAACTCTTCCATATGCTAGACTTTAACCATTAACTATATACCCAAATCTGTAGCTATAATTCAAAATTCTCCCCTAAGTCTCAAGCCCTTTATTTGTCTGCATATCTTCACCTGGATGTCCTCCTTAAATTCAGTGATGTACAAAACCAAGCATATCCATTTTACTGCTAAGCACGACCCTGCTCCTATCCTCCCTTATCTTCGTAAACAGGAATATCATCCAGGAAGGTTTTTTTTTAAAGATCTTGTAAATATTATGATATAACAACAAATTAAAAGTGATCTAAAGTTTCAAATGCTAGAGGCGTAAGTACTTTTTAAAACATTATTTGTTTAATTAGTAATCATATATTAGAAAGATTGGAAAAGACCAAAAGAAACTAAAACAATCACATTCTTATACTGAAAAATATTCAAAATACTTTTAAATGTTTCTATTCTCATTTAAAGCTGGATCAATAATCGTTTCTGAAAATAGAATAATTAACAGAAGTAGCAATTTTTCCAAAGAGTCCTACAAGTTTAGGGCAGTTATTTAATGTTGGGGTCAGAAATTCTCGTCTTCACACCCTCAACTAACTCAGGCATACTGTACATACAAGCACTGACTATGTTTGGTTCCATTTATCTTAAAAAATAATCAGCAACACTTACACTGCTAAAATCCAGGTGATTAGCCTCGGATGGCCAAAAATGGATAATATATCAAATCTTCCAGCTGTAACTAACATACATGTTCAAAACATTAAAAATAAAAAATTACCTTTCTTCTTTGTCCAATGTTTTCTTCTCTGCTGCAGTTATTTTTTTGGGTGGAACAGGAGGGGTCACTTTTCTACATATCTCTTCAATGATGCGTTTGTTCATTCTGCTTTGCAATGCAGCTTTTAGTAAAATTCTTTCTACTGCAGTTATACCATCTCCATGACTATATTTAGGAATTTCTGGTTGAATTAAAATTTCAATGTCATCAAGCCAAGGAGGATAGTAGGAGTTTTGTTTTCCTGAGAGTTTGTGGTGAAGTTTAATTAGCAAAGACAATATGCTTTCTTTAATTTCCAAAATGGCTGTAGTTAACTGTGGAGCTGAACCAGGAGCAGACCATTTATTTGAAGTTCTGGGACGAACCACCTGATGTGCTTCACTGCTACTGCGATTGATGATCTCCTGAAACTTCTTTCTACGCTCTGCTACTAAGCTGAAAACTTGAGCTGTACCAGAATTCTACCATTAAAAAAAAGAGAGAGAGAGAAAGAGAGAAACCAAGAGGATTAACCAGTGTCAAGTTAAATATATTAGTACTATATTTTCCAAGGGAATGTTCGAAGTTTCATCCATATATTTATTTAATAGATTTTTTTTTTAAGGAAATCTGTCCGTTCACTTCTCCTTATCAAATATACTTATTCCCACTCAATCTGAAAACAACGAGGAGAAAGGAGATTATCCACAATAACACCTCTTTTTCAACCTCCTAGGCCTATCTACCAGAGGAAATAAGACAAAGCTTGGCTAGTATCTACAGCCATATTGAAAAGAAATCATAAACTAAGTTCCTCATCTGTTTAAAGAAAAGCTGTTCTATCCAACATTCATGAAGAATACTATTTACTAACTTTTAGAAGACTACTACATTTTCCATTTAAGAAAAATATAAATTATTTTTTCTAAGTTAATGAATCTGAACTGCTAATTAATTTCATTTTTAAGGAACTTCAAAAGTTTGAAAATTATTTCTAACATATATGCTCAAAGTCACTAAAACAATATAGAAAAAATCAAATTGATGCTTCATATTTGAATATCGCTGTAATTTGTTATTTGAACAGATTTTTTTAAACTATTTTTCTCAATAATCCACTTTCTAAACAGCCTTTTTGCTAAAGCAGTCATACTGCATTAGGGCAATTAGAAATCATCTTGTAATTAAGATATAGTCGATTTAATGGATTTCATATTTTTTTAAGCTAGAGTAGAACGGATGTTCCAGTATCAGTTGAGCATTTATAAGTAATATATCATACACTATTTTCAATATCCTAGCTGTTTTTCAAAGTACCCTCTACAATTATTAGAGGCAAAAGCTGCATCTTAGAGGGATTCCAATATTTTAATCAAAATTCTTCATGATGTTCACAGCAAAATTCTTCATGATGTTCACAGTGTCAAAGGCAAAGAAAGCTCCTACAAACGGACCCCGAGAAATGTGTAATTCAATGTTCTTTATTCACAAAATTGTAGACTGTAGGGATTAGAGGTGTTTAAGGTATATGGCATGCACTTCAAGATATTTCTACTTTTTTAAAATTAATAAGCTACATGCAATGAGAGAGCTGATTCTCAAAATGAGTCCAAATATACAATATATGGAGTTTAAGACTTTGGGACTTATTTTATCAAAGTTAATTAACTGCCATAGAAGCAAAAAAAAAAAATTATAAATGGGCATGCTGCCAGCAATTGAAGATTAAATATTTTTATTTAGGACACATTTATTTTTAAGATGTTAGTAACAATGCTAAATGTAAACAGATCCAAATGTGCTGCTTATAATTCATCTAAAATATCTCTAACACTACTAAGAAAAACCCACTATTAAATACTCAGTATTATTTTTTAAGTTCAGTAATATGAATTTTCTTTAAAATTAAGCCTAAATCACTATGTAACACACAAACACATTAAAGAAATGCTTTTTTTAAATTTAACCATATTAATTAAGCATACACATACACACACAAATACTTCAGTGTTTTTTCCCATTTCCAGTTAAAGCTATATTGCTAGTTAACGTAAGTATCATATACATCTACCTCTCTTTGAAGAACTTTTGGCCGTCGAGAACTCTGGCAGATTAAAGGAAAAAGACAGGTAAGGCAGAAGTTGCTTATATATAGCAAAGCAAATAAAAGAGAATTTAAAGTTATCTACAACCACATTTAGTTTTCTTCTGAATATCATGAGATGATATAAATAACATATCCCAACATAACATAAAGCCTTTCCTTTTTTTCTTTCTCTCTTCTACACTTACTTGTAAAGAACCCAAGCTATCAGAGCTGGTACTTGCAGGTGAGTCTCTCTTCACTTCAGGAGCAGTCTCTGGAACTCTCACTCTAACATAGTTTATAAAGTGTCTCATGTTGGATACCAAATTACTGCCAGGAAACCAACTATCATGACAACGTTCTGGTCCACACACTAATGCCTAAAACATAAACATAATGAATATCAACCTTTGTCAAGTCAGATCTAAGGTAATATGGAGATGTAACAAGCCCAAATAATCATCCACTGCCTATCATATACTTGAATGCCTATAGTCTCATCCACAAATTATAAAGTGCAGATAAAACCAAATTCACACACAAAATACAAGAATAAATTTCTCAGTACTAATATGGGCAAATTCAATGGAAGTCAGCTAAATTTCTCCCCCCAAAAATATATTTTTCAATCCAGAAATACTTGACAGGACAGAATATTTTCTAGCACTCATTAGTAATAATTCATAATATAGCCAAATAATGCTAATTTGGACTAATTATGGAAGTGTGAAAAATCAACAAGTCTGAGCTACTTTTAGAGAGTCTTAATGATCCTTTAATATCTAAAAAAGAATACATGTTGATTTAATTAAACTACAAAGTACTGCTTGTCTTTTTACTTGTTTGTTCTTGCTGTTACATTTTGCTGTATTTTGTCTTTTTCGAGGAAGATGAGATATTTGTAAAATCAATTCACAGTAGCAATTCCTTTTATGGAGTCCCAAAACATATTAACTTGTATAATTAAGTACCTTTAAATATTCTCCCATAAAACAATATTTACTCCACAAACTTAAAATCTTTACAGAAAAAAATTCCCACTCAAAATAATCCCTAATCAAATTATCAAAATTTCTAGACTGAAGTCCTAACGATTATTTCCAGTAATCAATGTTAGCATACACCAAAAATTCAGTAACTACTTTTCTTAGATCTACATATTATGAATTTACGAATTTCAAATTCAATAATTCCATATGTAGAGTTTAATGTATCAGTGAAACCTCTAAAAGAACATGTGTATTCAAAGGTCAAAAAGGGCCTTTTCTGGTAGTACGTAAAAAACAGTATGATGAATCTATAAATACATTTGAATATGACATACTACCTTTAATTAAAGCATGTTATAACTTTAATATTTAAAAATATAAGAAACTACTTACCTCTTCATCTGATTCCTCATCAGCTGAATTTTCAAGTCCTAATTCAATCAGATATAAAACCATGCAGAGTACATGTTCTGACAGATTTTGATGATCCATCAATATCTTTAAAAAGGGGGGAAATGGCTTGTAATTACTTCTTTTAAATTTAAATATCCAAAAACATTTTAATGTTACAGATAAAAATAACATAAACATATATGTAGGTACATACAAATGGCACGATTAGATATGTTAGTAAAGCCACATCTTGGTGAAAAGATAAACTAAAACCAAACTACAGGATCCCTTGCAAGATCACATATTTTAAGCAACATCTAGAAATAAGTTTGCTAATTTCCTAAAGGTTAATGCATCAAATAGTCCACTAAAGCCATTATTATAAATTTACTGATATCTAAGAAAATAATTTAACAAGAATATTTTACATCTTAATTTGCTGACACTCTTGATGACAAGACTATCTGCTAAATAAGTTTGTTAAAGAGGATAATTCATGCAGATGTAGCACCTGACATATAATTGGGAGCACAATAAATGCTTATGGAACATTAATGTTCTCAAAATCTGTCTCTAAAATTAAAGTTCTGAGCCTGAATATCTTGTGCAGCTATGTAAATTTGTATGTCAGTGTGTGGTTTAGAAAGGAAAAGAAATACAAATGGTTAGCAGAGATGCTTCTCTGAGAAAACATCAATAAATCTGACGGATTACACAATACAAGTTGTACATATCTTATGGAGGATTTCAGGGCTAACCTACACCAATCACTCATTCAATAAAATGCAACAAGCTACTAACCAGAATAGACTGACAGCTATCATGTTGTCCTCACTGTAAAAAACCACCTAGCCACAATGGAAAGAGTAAGAAGAAGAGGTTCTATAGGGAGTGGCATTGTCAGCTGTGGGTAAAATTGCAGAGGGCGAAAAAGAGGACAGTCTAGGCTGAATCTAATAGAAACTGCCCAAATGGCTGAAGGGACTGGACAGTCACTTAAGAGCTAATCCACTGTGACTAAAGAATAAAGACTTTCAATTCACTGACTTTCTAATGATTATTTTGACTACTGAGAAGACTTTTTCACCCCTCTTTTTGTGGCACAATGGTGAGAAACACAGACCTTCAAAACATTTTTAAAAGTGCATTTTTTTTATATAAATTCTGTATATATCTAGCTATTTGACCTTGAGCAATAGATTCTGGCTTTAACTTTCTCATCTTTAAAAAAGGAATAACAGTCCATAATTGTTATGAAAATTACATGAGTTAGTATCTATGATTTGCTTAGTACTGTAACTAGCAATTGGTTCAACAAATAGTGGGTAGGTGGTACAGATGCTAAGAGGAGCAAGAGCGCAGTAAGAGAGAGCTGAAGGCTGGGAGGCAAAAGAGGTCATCCTTTCGAAGCCACTACTTTCCAGAGTGGAAACCAAGGCTCAGCCACACACCCAGCTAGAGTAATCAACACTAGAACACTTTTTAGACTCCCAACGATTATCTATCATTACTACACTGCCTCCTCTTGAGAAACAAAACCTTACTAGCTAAATTCAAATATATTTTGACCTGAAATCCTAAGACATTACATCTTACAGCTTCAAATGAGTAACTTAAAATCTAGGGGGAAAAAATCATTCTATTAGGTATTAACAAAAAAAAAAAAAAAAAAAAAGATTTTTCTGGGGAGTTTTATTAATATGTCCTATATTAATGTTTTTTAACATTAAACATGGCAGGAGATAAAATGGTTTACTGGCATTGATTTTTAGAAAGTTGACTTGCCAATACAATGTCAGTTAGAGAAGTTCTCTCTATTATTATTAAAGTAAGAAAAACTACCATAAAGTTCAAACTTTTAAAAATTCGTTCATAATATTCTTGTAACAAATAAACGCTGCCTTCATATTTTTGATAAAATACGGTTTTTACACTAAGCAAATGAAAAGGTTGAAAAATGTAATTTGAAAACACAAATCATTTGCAGTAGGCTTCTTTAATTATTAAATAATGAATTATTGACTTATTACTTAGATCAGTACTCAGCTTCACCATCTGAACTGTTACTGTTATTTAACCTCAAAAGCTCAATGATCATATCTGAAAAATGAGAATAACGGAACTTCCACTCATAAGATTTTTGCTAGAATTAAACAAAGTAATATATATATAAGTATATTTAAAGCATTTGAAACAAAATCTGGCACTAAGTAAATATTCAAAAGATGTCTGTTACTTGTATAAATATAAATATCTTTCTATGAAGAAAAAATATTCTACTTTTTTAATGAAGAACAGAACATTTTGAATCATTTTGCTGAATAATCCTCCTGGAAATGAATGAAAATAAACTATTCAAGATACTTTTTGAGGCACGCTTCTAAAATCTTAACAGAAGTAACTTTTACAAGTAAAATAAAAAATTGGTCAAGTTGAAAAGAATAGGGAAATACAGATATATAAAAGCATTATTTCACTACATAGAAAAAAGTACAAAAGAAACTAAAGTATCTATTTAAAAAATGTGTATAAATTTTCGTAGTAATTAAAAAATATGTAGTAACTAAAAGTTTTTTTCAGAAAAAAATATGCTTACTTTTCTTTTTAGGGCACTTAACTTTTAATTTTTCAAATTTTAATTAGGAAGAAAAAACAGTAGTTTTATTTACATCTAATTTTATGTTTTATGACTATAATTTTTATAAGTGCCTATAGTTATTTTATCTATATGAGTATAGTTCTTTTGTCTTTCATCTCTTAGATATATTTATGCCTGTTTTATACATGCCCCCCAACACACACACCCCCACACACTCCACAATATTATGTGTACAATTTTTGAGTACACAGTTCATGTCAGCCAAATATGTCAGTTCTGTGTGAGAAGATCCAAGAATAAAACAAATTCTAGGTAACAAGAAAGTATAAGTATCATCGTTTGAGTTTCTAAGATATTTAACAAAAGAAAATTATTACTGCTGTTACATTGGAACCCATTCATATCTCTCCATGTCACATTCCTGATCAGAGTTAAGAGAGAGGAGAAGGAGAGGAGAGGGAGAGGGAGAAAACAACCCTAAATACAGGATCACTGGCCCCCAAATGCTGCTATTTTAGTTTTGTCACTTTAGTGGATTCTGGTGGTCATTTGGTCCGTTGTTCATCCCATTCCTCATATATTCTCACAATATATCAGGTCTTGTTCTACAGAAGCCATTAAGTAAATATTCTTATCTGAAACTGGATAACATGAATAGTTTCCCACAAAGAATGATATAGCTATTCTATAATTTCAACTTAGAATTCACATATATGTAATTATGACATATCCTCATACATCTTAAATGTATAAATACACTTTGCTTTATAAATGGTACTTTTATGTAAATATTATCATTTAGCACTTTTATTTGAAAGTTATGGAAGTAAATTCTAGTCTGAGTTTCTCTATTCAAATTACTACTGTACCTTGTAAAGCAGAGTGAATAGCACAATGTGTAAAGTTTTACAGTGCAAAAGTCTCATGAGACCTTTATAGCTGGGATGGAGTGGTGTCCTTTTCTTATAGGGAGGCCAAGGATTTCCAGGGAATTTTCCACTCTGTTTTAAACTGTAAAAATAAAACAAAATTAAAATTAGATGACAGACTAAGGATTAAACTATAGTTTAAATAGTGGTTTATAGACATTAATTTTTATCACATTCTTCTATGCATGATTATTTTTCATCAAACTGCTCAAAAATGTCAAACAGGTATCTATTCTCTCCACAATGAACATTACTATTTCCTTTTGAATTAAATAAAAATAAGTAGAGAGAGCTGAAAAATAGAAAGAAATATGAATGGGAAAACATTAACAAAGGAAAACAAACAGAAAGAATACAAAATAAAGAACTAAACAAAAAAATTTCCAGTTGCAACAACTGAACAAAATAGATAACCTAAAAATTCTCCCACTACAGCTGGGAAAGCTGAATAAAATATTAAATATAACCTTTTGAATGCATACTTGAACTCAAAGTAAGAAAGTGAAGTTCATCAAGGTACCAGGAAAAAAAGAATTAACAAGCACCAACGCTGTTTGCCAATGGTTTTAAAGTCCTTAAGCAGACATTCCTCAAGGCACTGGGCTCAGAGATGGACCTGAGATTCCATATAAAGCTGAGACCTTTGAAAGCTTTAACCTCAATGAAAGGATAACTCACAAGGAGAAATAAGGAAGTTTGTCTGTCTCTTCTGTGATGGAAAAACAAAAAGCTCCCGAGGAAGATAATAATTATGAATGTGTATATAATAATAGTAGACTCAAAACACAAAAATCTGAGAGAATTACACAGAGAAACTGACAAATACACACCCGTAATAGAGGATATTAACATATTTCTGTATAATAGAAAACCCAAGAAAAGCAAATTGGTAAAAATTTTGAAGATTCTTAACCACGCAATTAACAAGTTTGAACCAAAGACAAACAAAGAACATCCAATAATTAGAAAATACACATAATTATAAGTGCATTTAGAACATTTATAAAAATTGATGAAATAATAAGATGTAAAGTAATTATGAACAATACCAAAAGAACTAATATAAGAGACCATGACCATGTGTCACAAAGCAAATGACACGAGAAATCAACTAAATGATAACTCGAAACTCCAGACACGTAAACATCTGAAAACACTATGTTCTTAGTAATTCAGAGATCACTATAATCATAACAGAAAATTTTAAGCATTTAGAACCTCAACTATCTAGAAAAAATTGTAAGATACAAGTAAAACAGTACTTAGAAGAAATTCACAGCCTTAAATGCATGTGAACTTTATGTGAATTGTATCTAAATAAAGCCATTATTTTAAAAATATACTCAAGAAACAATCTCCATCTCTGACAAATCTGAGACCAGCAAAAGGGTAAAAAACACAGATAATTCTATAATGTTAATATAACCTTGTTACCAATACATGGACAACACTATTATTTTTCAAATCATAAGACTATCACTCTTATGAGTATAATGGAAAAAATTCTTTAAAAACAAGTAAACCACATGAAGCAATATTTTATTTTTTTAAAAAAGAGTATATCATGACAAGATTGGGGTTTTCCCATTATGCAAGATGTTTAGATTATAGGCCATTACCTACATAGATGTAGGAAAAGCACTCGATAAAATTATAAAATCTTTCATAATAAAAATTCCTGGTAAGCATACAATAAAAAATAACTTCCTCAACCTGATAAAGGGTAACTACAAAAACACTAAAACAAACATTATATCTAACGGTGAAGCACGAAAAACATTAGGAAAAAAAAAAGAATGTTTTTCATCATTGCTATTATTTAGTACTATACTAGAGACCTGGCCAGCAAAGACAAGAATGTGCTTGTGTGTATACACAAAGAAATAAAATCATCATTATTCCTAGATAAATTAACGGTCTACATAGAAAGTCTTAAGAAATCTATAAAATAATGGAACTAATAAAAAAGGCTGAACATTAAGATGAACAACAAAAATCAACTGCATTCCTAGTCACTAAACAAAGAGAAAACAGTAATTTCATAAAATACATCATAGACAATATCTATAAAAATTATAAGAAAACTTTGAATAAATCTAACAAACTAGATCCAAAACCTTATGGAAAAAAGTTATAAAATTTTATTGAAAGAAATTAAAGATGAACTAAATAAATGGAGATATATGCCATGTTCATGGATAGAAAAATGCATTACTATTAAGATGGCATTTCTACCAAATTAATCTATGAATTAATCTATGAATTCAGTACAATTTCAATCAAATCCAACAGGTTTTACTGTTAAATTTGATATGGTCACAAAGGCAAAGGGCCAAGAATAACTATTATAAATAGAAGAGAGGAGGAGGAGGAAAAGGAAGAAGAGGAAGAGAAGGAAGAGGAGAAAGGAAAGGGACTCACAGTATTTAAGACAGTATAGTATTAGTTTACAGAATAAACAGAAGAGAAATAGACCTATGGATAGATGATTGATTGATAGTCAATTGTCTTTATTCATAGTAGCTATGTTCTATAAAATCACCACAAACACTGAATTATTGTTCCTAAGGGAAACACAGGGTTAGGTTCCTGCATTTCTGGGGTCACATTTTTGTCAGTCTAAATGCCATTGAGTTATACAAGTTCCTTGTCTATAAAACAAGCCAGTCCCATCCGCACTTAATTGGAAACCTGCTCTTTCATATTACCCATTTCCTGAATAACTCTTAGCAAGTTCTGCCACCTTATGATCTGCAAAACCTACTTTGCCTACAAGTTTAACATTTTTCACACCATATTACCTTTTGAAATATGCAAGCTGGCCAGCACAAGCCAAGAAGGGTTTAACATATTCCTGACCTTGGGTAAACATGACAATAAATTTCTTTGGCTTTCAGCCTCAACACAATGCTACACACTACACTTTTTTAATCGGTCATCAGCTCATGAGCCTAGATTTAGTTTTTCAGCTTTCCATAGCTCCATCACACATTACAGATGTTACTCAAGCTCTTTTTGAAATGGCTTCATGTACAGATTAGTGAATTTCCTCTACCTTTTTCTGGATGTATCATATTATTGATGCATTATCACTGAACTCACAGCCAACAGCATTATAACTCATGCCTGAACAAAGTATATCTAACAATGAATTTTCTCTGTATGGCACATCGAAATCTTTTTGCCTTTAGAAACACTAGACAGCACTTCAGTACTACATTTGGGGACAATTTTGAACAGTAAAATCTCCAACAAATAGGGCTAAAATGCAAAAACATGACACTGAATAGACCACAAAAAGGACATTTGCAGTATAAGAGATGAAACGAAAGGCCAGAGCTTTGCTTTGACCTCAGCTAGGTGCACTCTGCATGACCACGAATATCTCAAATAACCAAAAATGTATGACAGGTATTGATTCGGGGTTTAAAAATAAATTTTAGTAAGTAGCCAAATTTACAAAGATAGACTTTGCGAATGATGAGAATCAGCTGTATATGACAGAATTAGCATTACAAATCATTGAGAAATGGATGGATCATTCCATAAACGGTCCTGGAGCAAAAGGTTTTCTGTAGGGAAAAGGTAAATAAATCACTACTTCGCTCAACACATAAAAATCAATTTCAGGTGGATTAAAGATCTAAATATAAAAAGTAAAACTGTAGAACTAGTAAACTTTAAACAATCTAATAGAAAAATCAACAAAATAATCCATACACATTTCTCACAATAAGAAACAGGAAGGGAAATAGATCGTTAAAAACCCAACCTCAACTAGTAATTCAGAGCATGTAAACTAAATAAGTTATGCATTTAGCACTTAAAGTTAAAATACAGAATGAACATAAATAATTAATTTTACTTTTACCCCAAACTCCAATAAAACTATAGTAATGGTATTTTTTAAAGGATGAAAATCACCAGGGTGGGGAAAATCAGAAAATAAAAAAACATAGAAAGCAAATTTGTTAATTAGAAACCAAATGTGATAACTCATCTAGTAGACCTAAGAAAGCAAAACACAAGAAAGCAATAGGGAAAACTGAGAATCAACCCAAATTATACTGCAGAATCCTCAAAAGGCTTAGAAACTGGCAGCACCTAGCACCTCAAAAACCGGAGGTGTGGAGATAGGAAGCTAAAATGAGGATTGGATGTAAACTCCTTTCCCACTCCAACAGAATTCTGGCTGGAGAATTCATTGCCTTATGAACGATATTTGAACATGTTTCTCTAAGGAATCTCACCAGACCAAAAAAAAAATTCTAAAGAGAGTAACATGAGGGCTTCTCAGTGAACCTGCTTGCGCAAATGAACCTCCATTAAAGCTCAGAATAGAAAAGTTCCACCAAGGCACTAAGAGCTCTTTATCACAAGAATTATCAGATATCCAAAGGATGGATGCCTCTAACACGGAAGCTAGAGACAAACAATAGGTAGCTCAACATAGAGGAAACAGACATGTAGGTGAAGGGGAAAAAAATCTTTAAAATTAAGTTTGCATTTTAAAAGTTTTTATATAGCACTACAGTAGCTACATACAAACATAATTTTCAAAGCAATCCCAATAGCTTATGATAAAGTATTTCAACTATTCTATTTCATTTAGTATATAGAAAAGCAATTTTTAGTTTTTATTGTTTCTTTGTTTGCTTTAAGCACTACCCCCTTAACATGCAGCACCTAAATTAATAAAGTGTTCCCCAAAAAAGGTTATATATTTGTTCAAGGCAGCAGGTAATACATCATTTTGAATGCTCTTTTCAAAAGCATTAATGGAATAATGCAAATGAAAAGCTACATGACAGCAAAAAAATTTTTTAAGTTACGCAAACTGACACCTAATTATTGACTAGTTTTAGACAAACTGATATATATAAACTCATATATCATACTTTCAAACATGGGCCAGCAGCTATTAACCTTCAAGATGGGAGATGGGAAGAAACAAAATATCAGAAATTATAGTTTAAAAATTTTTACTTTCCAGCTGAATTTAAAACAGCCATTGTATAAAAATCACATTTGTGTTTTGGAAATAGCCCTTGACAATAGTTCCAGCACTGCCCTTAACAAACACATCTCACTGAACTTCCGCAGGCTGCGATGTCCTCATAAGTAAAATAAAACACTGAATTAAAAGGATGGTTTTCCAATGCTGTTTTGTTTTGTTTTGTTTTGTTTGTTTGTTTTTGTTTTCCTTTTAAAACCTGACCAATTCATTAAGGGGTACTGGGAGGAAGGGATGGCAGCAAGATGAGCCACCTCCATTCTCTTAGGCCTTCTCTTGTTGTTATCCAACCCACTCTTCTAGTGATGGCCCCTGACACAATTTTATAGAATCTAGATAAATACTGAAGGCCTTTGCCAGCAATAAGATCCTAAGATTCTAAACATCTAAACATCACATAAAGCAAATGACCTATTTTCACTTAAACTCAGCACAAAAATGTAAAGAAATTTACTTTTCATCATTTAGCAATATCTGATTGCCTACAAAGTACCTAGCACCAAGCTAGTTCTGAGTACATAATAGGTTTAATTTATCCAATCATTTTTCACCAGTCTTCAAAAGGCATTTCCATTGCCTTCTTACAAATAAAAAAACAGATTCAGTAAAATTAGTTTAACTCTTTTTTGTACCTTTAAAATTAAAAGAAAATAAAGTGACCAATAGCCAAGTAACAGCAAATCCTACAGTTTAGAATTATTTCTTAGTTATGCTCTAATAAGAACTTAAATAGTCAATTAACAGTCAAATATACAGCAAATAAAAGATATCACATAAAGGAAGCTGATGTTATATTTCACATACAAAATAAATTTCCAAAAAAATTAAGTTTTACATGGAAACATACCCATTTCTTCCTGGGTATAATAATTACTTTAAATATACAAAATGTTATTAAATGAATAGTTTACACATAAAATTTCAAAGATTAACTTACAAGAAAATGGTTTAAAGGTTTTAGTCTGAAGTCAGAGAGTATGTTTATTTGCCATCTGTTATTGTTTTATTGAATTACACATTTCTTTTAAAATAAAGATTTTCAAACTGCCAAGAAACATCATAGCACTTCAGAAATATTCCTAAGAAACTATAAAGATATTATATGGGAACTCAAAAGCCAAATGAGGGAATGAGAGAATTAGGGTGGGGGGGGGAACAGCAAAATAAGAAAAAGGAAAAATAAAAATAGCTATGAGAATATAGTTTTCCCAACTATGTGAAATAATTATAAGTCAAATTATGATGTAGTTCGAAACAACTAATAACACAAAAAGGTTTAAAAATACAAGATAACCTGCAAACAGAAAAGGTTACCTGCATGTCATCATAGGTCTAAACAGGGTTTCTCAACCTTGACAGTAATGACATTTGGGACTAGATAATTCTTTGTTGTGGGGGACACCTAGCCTCTACTGGATGTGAGTAACAAACTGCCTAGTTTTCAGACAATGCCAAATATTCCTGGAGGATAAAAATCACTCCTGGTTGAGAACCACAAGTCCAAATAATGGAAATTAACTGCTCAGAGCAGTTTGCTATATGCAAAATAAAAGACACAATTCTGTTTATTTTATAGAGTTCCTAGCATATAACACATTCAATAAATGTGTACTATTAAAATATAATTTTCCCTTTAAAACTATTTATATTAAGCATTTAATGACTTTTAAAGGCTTTGAAAGTTTCAGCCCAATCCCAGTCCAGATTTCTATTTATTACAAAGTAAAAAGAATAAAATTTACTATACATTTAAATTGTTATACGCAAATGAGCAGCCACTACCACTGCCCCATGAAAAATGGCAGAACCACTTAAGACAGCAGTGTTTATGAAAGCCACATTAGGTTTTCCGTGCAAATGTTTCCTTCCACCCATCTTTTCATTTTCCACAGTGAACCACTCAAACGTATTTATTCAACAAATATATTCTGAATGCCAGCCCTGAAATAGGTACTAAGATATAAAAGACATATACAGACAAAAATATCTTCCTCAAGAACTAAAAGCCTACAAGCAAACAGCTATAAAACCATATAAGCATTAAAAGCAATGCTAAGAAAGCAGAGAAATGAGAACCTCAGTCTCTCTCCTCAAGGGTTTTAGAGAAAGGTAAAGAGAGATGCAAATGGCTGAATTAAGTTTTGGTTTGGGGCAGGGGGAAGTATGCTAAAATTCAGCTCTACAAACTTTCTTCAAATATATCTGTGATGGATCTTAAACTCAGTATACATCTATTACTGCAAAGTCTTGGCAAAGAGGAGTTTCAGTTATACCTAATATCTATATTTACACTTTGATAGTAACCAGGATAAAATATTTTCTCAAGATTAAAGACATTTTACCATTTCAAACTTGTTTATCAAATGTTTAACTTAAGCTTTAGAAAAGCACCAATAAAAGATGATAGCCTATGATGTTCGCAATATAATATTAAGGTCTAAAAATAGGTGAAAACAATACATTAAAAAGTCTACAACAATAACATATAAAGTTGAATTCTTCATTAAATAGGTATCAAAACCTTCCCAGTTGTCAAGAACACAGCAATATTACCATACTTTGTAGATATTCGTCATCTCTTATGTCAGACAATTTTATTTTCTTAACTTGTGCCACCTCTACTGGTTTAAAAGCAGAACGACACAAAACCAAGCTTTGAATTCCATTAGTCAAATAGCAACTAAGTAAGTTTGCTATTTTTTGATTCCTGTTTACTTGTGGTGTTTTATAAAATTTATTTTTATCAAATTAACATCAGATTTTGTATCAAGATCTAGAAAATAAAAACCTCAGCTAAATTTTTTTTATCTTAAAATATTTTCTTCTCTAAAGACTGAGACTATACTTTACTGACAGCATATCACATTTGTGTTAGTTATAACTGGAATTTTTCTATATAAACACAAAATATCCATTATTATACTAATCAATATAATGGACTTACAATGCTGTATATCTGTCCATTGCAGACTGCACGTCTCTACGGTAAACTGTGCGAAGAATGACCATGACGGGGTCAAACTCCTGATCCCAGACTTCAGCTAGTATTCAAAAGAAAGTAGAAACAAAACACTGACTTCTTAGGAATAAAGTCAATTTCTAATGACTAATTACATTTAAGTATATTTTAAATTTAAAATATGGGACAGTTTAATTTGATTATATGTTTGCCTTAATAAGCCTGATGTAGTGAATACTTTTTAAGTCAAAAAGCATAATTTCAACATTATGAATGTTCTCTTAAGTTTAGCAAGAACTAGTGAACAAGAAGTTTTATATGGTAATGCCCCATCATAAAAATTTAGTTCATTTAGTTCATTGCTTTTTTTTTTTGTAAAATGTCAACTAGAAAGTAAGAAACACAACGTGTTAACTTTTAAAAGTTGTTATGATACTAACATTTTGAAACTGATAATTGATCTCCTTACCTTCTTCATAATTAGAAATCGCCATCCCATATATGCTTGTATATACAATTGGTAGTACACAAGACCATTTTAAGTACTAACTACACAAAGCTTTTTAAAAAATAATTATATAATTATATTAATACGTATTAGAAAATTCTACATTACAAATAAAAACTAATAATTGTGGTTAGGATGAAGCAAAATTTTTAAAAAGTGAATCCATTTAAGAAAATACAGCATACTAAGTATATAATAGTAGAGATGGTATTTAGAAGCTTAAACTTCTCCCTATACATCTATAACTTCAACTTTCTGGCATAAGAAACTATTAACAATTATCCCTACTTTCAGGTACCATGCTATTCACTTTAAATTATCGTAAGTATGACTTAAGATCCTTAAAATAAGTCTTCACAAAGACAAAGACTTTTATTGTTTCTATTATCCTTTACTGTCTTTCACTCTTAAATCTATTAATTTTTCCATGCCAATGTTTTTATGAAAATTATAAAAACAGAGCAATGGAAGAAACTAGAGTGCTTAACTAGTTGTCCAGCAGGCTCCAAACAGTGTTCCATTAGAGCTGAATTTCCACAGAGGTTTAACAAGGCCCACTTTAGGAGGAAGGAGATGGCAAAACAGATGAGAAGCAATGACCACTACCCACACACACTTCGACAAGAGTAGGGTTGCTTTTATTTTTGTGTAACAGACCCACTTAAGGCTTAGTTCTCCCAAATTAAAAAGGCTTATTTCAACCACTTTTTAAAGGCTTAAAAACCACTCATCTATTCCAACTCTCTCCTTTCACAAGTAAGTCAAATCCAAAGATAAACTGATTTTCTAACATTACACAACTAGCTAATATAATTCAGCACCATATTTGAATTATGACACCCAATTTCTTGACTCTAATCTCCAAATGCCCACTGCTCCATCTCAGTGTCTCAAACTTTATTGTTCATGGCGATCATCTTATAAAGCTTGTTAAAAAAGCATATTCCCAGAATCACCCCAGAGATGCGAATGAGAACGGACTGTGGCTGAGGAACCTGTTTTTTTAATAAGGATCATGAATGAGTCTGACAGAGGTAAAACTCACATCATATTTAATAAGCACTTCACTATACAAGAACACCACCACTTGGAAGTTCATCTAAATTTTAAATACAAAATATTCTCTATAATAAAGAAATGTTGTGCTTTTCCTTTAATAGAATATATTCCAACTAAATACTCTGGACTGTTCTTGCTACTTTTGTGAACTCCCTGTAAAAAATCCTACATGATAAGGTCTATTCTGCTGTGTTTTGCCAAATACAGTACATACTATTTATAACTTCAAAGTGGGCATCAATTTCTCATTTAGACAATGAGTATTAAGGGGGTCAAAAAGCATGTAACTGCTATTTCCTTCAAATTTTTAACTCAGATTGCTGAAAATGTGAGAATTAAAGAGAAAAGACTGTGAATCAAGACTTCACCTACTTCTGGCTTTTGTCAAACACATCTATAATCCCGGGGGAAAACCTCAAAAAACCAACCACTTAAGGGAAAGGCTTCTATCTATTTACAGAGGCTCAAAGTGCAAGAAAATGTTTCAACGTTCTACATAGATTTAATTTTAACTGTTTAAAATTAAAATTTTAGTGAGAATTATTTCAAAATCAAATTTAGACAGCAAATACATTCAAAATGTTTTTAAGTATATATTTTGTTTTATAATGTGGTTCATTTAGTTTATTCAATTACTAAAGTGAACTAGAGTTCATATGTAAAGTTCCATTTATAATTAGAGTCATGTAAGAAGCCTTACTGGAACACAAAACCATAGATTTATAAATAAATAGAAGTGGTATCACTGTATACCATAAAAGACAAACACATCTATAAGAAAGCTGAAGAAAAAATACCAAAGCTGAGAATAAATAAAAGCCAAAACATTTTCTTTCAGTATACACTACTCATGAAAACCAATTATTTCAAAGAATGTTTATTTATATAAACATACCTTTAGGAGTATACATGCCTTGTTGCATGGAACCTCCAGGTTCAAAAACAGGAGCCTTAAAATCAGCTACAGCTGATAAAACTGATTCGAAGCTATAACTGCCCGGAATAATGCCACTTTTGGGATTTGGATTTTCTGGGATATGATGTATGTGTCAAGAAAAAAAAATTAATGACCAAAAGTGAGTTTTATAATCTTACCAAGGTACTCTAGCTTAAAAACAAAACAAAACAAAAAAGGCAGGGTAATTGGCTGTAATATAAAAGGTTGGCCACAAGAGGGCTATATAATACAAGAGTTTAATAATTTTTTATTAATTGTGAATTATTTTAATACTTTTTTAATCTAGAAGCCTAACAAATTATATGCTAAAGTAGCTCCAAAGTATATTTTCCCCAAAAACAAATTAATCAAATTTCAAGAAATGAAAAAAACTTTTAAAAAATTAATTTCCATTTTCAATATTTTGCAAGTGTGCTTTCCCTTAGAAAATCAGCAGATATGCTAAAAATTAACCAAGATTTTTATAAGCAAAGACTATTTTTCCAAAAACATAAAATATCATCTTCAAAGTAAAAAAAAAAATGTTAAACAAATTTTTAGAAATAATAAAACCAGAAAATCACAGATTCTTTCTTATTGGTTTCCCATTATACAATTATCTTAAATTCAAAGTTACAGACAATGCTCTTACTGGTATAGCACTGATACACAGTACATAATTGTTGAAAGAAATCATCAAACAATATCAAATTGATGCTGCTTTCTAAAATCTTCAAGGTTATCAAACCTTGAAGGCATTCCAACAAGAGTTATTTCACAAAATTTTAGGAAATTATTGCAAACATATTCACAATATACAAAGTGAATTTAGCCAAAAGTTTATGGAAAAGTTTTTATCACAAAGTTGCATAATGATCTTTCTCTAAAATTTTATTAACAATAACAAAAAATAATAAGGTGTCCAATAATAAACTATATTATCAGCCCTATTCAATGAACCACGAGTTTTTAAAGTTTGTAGACAATAGTCTCTGCCCTTAAAAAACCTCTCAGTTTAAGACTGAATTATAAGAAAAAATCCTCAAAATGTTTAAAATCCTGGTAACAATTTTAAGGTATACCTCTACATTTTAACCATGAATTACAGCCAGGCTATATAGATAAAGTAGACCCAGCTGCCTTTTACAAGGTATTCAGCTTCCTTTCACTAACGTTGTCCTAGAAGGTCATATCCTGGAGTGCCCAGAGCCATCAGTCCTGAGGTCTAAACCAGGTCTAACAAGAGGTCCCTAAGAGATGACAATTAGAAGCAAAAACATCCACCACTAGCCCTGAACAAAAACAAAGTTCTTTTTCTATACTACTTTCAACTTCAAAAAAAAATCTTTTAATCAAAAAAGTTATATATTTTTAATTCGAAAAAAATTACTTATTATTTAGATCCTGCTAAAATAAAATTAAAGTTTTAAAAGGATATGAGGTCCAGCAATGAACTATGTGTCCTGTCATTCATACACAGCTGGGCTACCATCTCTGCCCTGAGAATCTCATCATCAGACATTCCTAAAACAATTAAAAACAGAATTAAATTATAAAGAAACAATCTATCATACATTAAGCTGTTTTACCAAAAATGAAATATGTTAAAAATTAAAGAGCAAAGAATGCAATGCCCCAAATATAACTGCAGTTTAACTACCCTGCAGTTTGCAGTTCCCCCAAATCAATGGATTTTTAAAAGATATACCAAAAGGGGTATCAACTGTATAGCATATCAAGAGCTTGAAACTCTGTTCGAATATATCCACATCATTTCCTTTTTTCCATAAGCCAGTTACTAACACTTGGGGAGGGGAGGAAAGGGAGAATAGTTTACCCAAGCATTAGTATTAGTGCTTTTTACCTAAATGTAAACGAAGACTCAAAAGAATCACAAGAAATGTAAGCGCGCCTTCTAACATTGATCTCTCATGCTCTGCATCAAGTACTGTGTTTTGATGTTGTGAAGCCATTGTCAACAAATCCACTACCTTAAATCTATAAGAAATATTTGAGAGAGATTTTTTAAGTTAAAACAAAATTAACTTAAATTCCAAATACTTTCTAATACCTGCCTTAATAAAATTATGCTTACCTTTCAAAGACAGATGAAATAAAATAGTCTGGGTCAAGTCTAGAAGCACAAACCTTTAAAAGACAAAAAGAAAAAAAACCCCACAAATTGTATTGCTTAATATTCAGTTTTACTTCTTATATTAATCTTTTCCTTCTGTAGCTTATGTTTTGTTATCTTGAGGGGCCTTACACACCCAGGAAGAGATTACTCCCCTCCCAGGGCTAGCTAATTCCTAAAGACAGTAAACAATTTAACTTGGGAGCAAGCCTCTTACATGCAAATAAATCACCCCTTTATCTATCTTTCACACTCCAAGCCAATATTCCCTCTGCCCCCTAGAAGGCCAGGTACCAGATAGCTGGGGACAGACAGCCTCTATGCCCCAAAGCTCATCATAATTATTCAAATTAGCCCATCCTAAAGTGTTTCCCTTGCCCTGTCTTGCCTTTCCTGTGGAAACACCAATAAAGGTTCTGCTTTATTTCCCCCTCACTCCTGCTTCTACTTCCTGACCAAAATCTAATGCTTCCTCAGTGGTCCTGCGTGATGTGACATGCCCTTTTCTCTTGGGGAATGTAAGTAACAAATCCTTCTTTGAACAGCAATAACCTCTCTATGCCATCATTTATCACATCTATAAATTAAAATTCTATGGTACAAATGAGACATCCCTAAAGTACAACATCTGCATTATCAAATTGGCTTACCTGTAATAGGTAAATGTCAGGATCTATCATGGAATTACAGAAATGAGACTGAACATAGGTCATGGCTTGTCCTTTGATTTGCAGACCATTTCTTACCCACATATTGCTATGGATTTCAGCAAGACTTGCCTAGTAAAATAAAAATTACATAAATTGTACAAAGAAGTCATCTAAATTCAATCTTTATAAAATCATGTTATATTAAACAATCATTTCAAAATATTTTATAACTTAACCCCAGTATGAACCTGACATTCTGTCCAATGTTAGTTTTGATTCGATTTCAATTTAAATGTCAATTCGAATATATACTTTAAACATTTTAAGTACTTTATATAGTCCCTCTTTTGGAATTTATACATGAGTTAGTTTTCCATGACTCCTAGATACATTTGTAGCAATTTCACTGAAATCTTTCATGAGGAATCAGTAGCACTTATATTTATTCTCCCCAAACATACATAATGCTTAAAGAAACACAAAAATAAGCATAAAACAAAGCTAAGTGTTCAAAGTCAATGAATATAATCTGTATATTTAATTCACCCTAACTCAGCTTCAATCCAAACTAGTCACTTTGCAAATAACTGGCAGGTAAGAGAAGGTCAGATCAGAATAAATTTTCTTACTATGTTAATATTTCATTCTTCATGTATTCATGTCTTGTAGCAAGTAAAAAAATAGTTATAACTTCATCTCCTACTTGTTCCTAACCCCCAAAATTAAAGTTTAATAATGATTAACAAATCTAAAATTGCCAGAAAAACAAACTGAAGTGCAAGTCCCTCTAATGTACATAAAGGGTTGGCCCACAAAACTATAGTGCTAGAACTGGAAGAAACTGCAGGGCTTATGCGAGCTAATTCTCTCAACTCTCATTTTACAGATGCTGAAACTAAGAATCAAGTAGGTGAATTACCTACCCTCAAACAACATGTATAACATGAAACAGTGGTGGCACCAAGGCTATACTTCACTGGGTCTCCTAACTCCTAAAACAGCACTGTAAAACTCCTCTGTAAATCAGTATAGTGAAAAGAATTCCTGGGGAAATTATAACTAAATGTAAATCTCATAAAAGTAAAAAACACCTAAACATAATCTGGCAAAAATACCAAAATTATTTTTGTTATTTTAACTACCAATTTTTTTTTCAAAATATTCTGACTGTAAAAGCAATGATAAAGGCATAAAAATAAAATAAAGAAAGACTTACTTAACCAAAAAATTCAATTCAAAACACTTTAAAAGCCTGAATACATACTTGAATTTGGAGTGGGTGAATCATTAGTTTCATTAACATTTCCTGATCTGGTAAAACAGAATCCAAATCTAGTTCTTGACATTTCACAGCCTAAAAATTATGATAAAGAAAGTTACTAATTTAATATTTATTTTTGAATTTTTTTAGATGTTTAATGACAGTCTTACCTTACTCAAAAACATAGCATAGTAACGATGTAGTGGCAGATGAAAAGTGACTTGGTTAGGTGCTGGCTGGAAGAAACAAACAAAATCCACAAGTCAAATAATGTTTTACAGAAGTTCAAAGAAGTTTTTAAAAATGCTAAAACCACACTTTCGCCTTGATTTATTACAATACTTCTTAATCAAAACTTAACATTTTAGAAGATACGGCTTTAAAAAAAAACACTGTAGATAAAATTATTCCATTTTAGACACCTAACTGCAAGTTACTTAAAGGCAGAAATTGTATACCACTCAACTTTGACTCCTTTGAAGCATATAGCACAGAACAAGGGATAGGAGAGATTTCCCTTTACAGGAGGCCATTTGGGAATCTTCAAATGTATGCATACCAAACATGATGATAGTAATAAGAACAATAATTGTGACTAACAGTAATTGAGCACTTACTGTGTGCCAGTGCCCATGCTAAGCACTTTATTCACAATACCTTATTTAATCTTCACAAGAAGCCTATGGAGCAGGAACTATTAATATTCCTATTAATAGGGAAAATCAAGCTTAGAAAACTTAAGTAACTTCCTAAAGTTAACAAGTAGTGAACTCAGGAGGTAGTCTGGACTCCAATGTTATATTTAGAGTGGTAAGAGGCTTTTGCCACAGCCCTAAACTAAGTGTAGGTGAATGGCTTGCCTAGGTTCCTTCATAAACTGAGTGGGAAGCTCCCTACGTCAGTGCTGAACACACAGTCTTCAAAAGAAATCTTACTTCAGTATATGTGAGGACATCAGGCATCCTTGTGAATATTACAAAATTTGCATTTTAAATCTGTGAATCCCATGGGTCACACTATCACTGTAGGGCAAAAGTACACAACAGTCGTCCCTCTTAAACAAACAAGAAAAAAATTTAATTTAAAAGGTATTATCTATGTATAATGCTTTTATAAATTTTTAGTAGTTTTTCATGTAAAAAAAATTTTATCCAGAACATTCAGATGATTATGCTAATGTAACATCAGTATAAAGAGTTGCGATACATCACCATCCCTGAAAGAGTTTTTCTAAAACCAATATGAGAATAACACCTTCCTCAATATGTGAACAAATGGCTACAGAAAATTATTCTAATAAATAAGAGTTTGTCTTTCATAAAAAGGAAGAAATTTCTGACACACGCTACAACATTAATGAACCTTGAGGACATTATGCTAAGTGAAATAAGCCAGTCACAAAAAGAGAAATACTGTATGATTCCACTTATATGAGGTATTTAGTAAAATTATAGAGACAAAATATATAAAGGTGGTTGTAGGGGTGGGAAGTGGTAAGAGAAAATGAGGAGTTTAATAGATATAGAGTTTTAGTTTTGCAAAATAAAATATTCTAGATATTGGTTGCATAACAATGTGAATATACGCAACACCACTGAATTACATACTTTAAAATGGTTAAGATGGTAAATTTTGTTATATGTATTTTACAATTAAAAATAAGTTTGCCCTTTATTACCATAACTACTTTAGTAACATATTCTACACTAACTAGCTAAGTCAGAATCTCCCTCAATTTCCCCTCCTCCAATTCCATTCTCAGTTTTCTACTCTTCTCATTCTAGGTGACTTTATCCAGATTCATAGCTTCAATGCCAACTCTACTGAGATGACTCCCAAATCTCAGCAGAATTCTCACTCAGTTAAACTCCAAACCTTACATTCAAGTGTCTACTGAACATCAACACTTAATATCCCATGGGGACCATGAATCAGTTGTGTCCAAACCAAATTCAGCATCTTTGCCCTAAAACTCAATCCTCCTGAATCTATCTTCTCCAAATTCCCAATAATTCAAATCTGAAAGGCAGACTCCTTACTTCTTATAAGCCTCCTACATCTGATGAGTTACCCAAGTGTGTTAATTTGATTTTTTAAGTATCTCTTAAATCTACTTTCTTCTCTTTCCAGACTACCCCAAAACAACATTAGCTCAGACCCTCAACATTTGGTGTCTAATTCGAGTGGTAGCCCTTGTTTCTATTCTCACCCTCTATAAGATATCTTTTGTAGGATTTGCTTAACTCACAACCCTCTCCGTCCTTTCAGAGCATCCGTCCCTACCCCCTCTTCCAACACACACACACACAGACTAGAACCTAACAGTCAAGTTTTTCTGACTGGAATCAGGGCAGGGGACACCTAACCCAAACTGGGAAATGAAGGTCTCTACCTCCTGAAAATTTGAACTGGAATTCAGAGACATTTGCAGAGAGGTTTTGGAGTATGCCTGAAACTGTGACATTAGGCAACTATTGGAAAGTACTATTTCATGCCATAAAGAAATACAGAAAGCCAATCTACAGAGAGGGAAGAAAAAATGAGGCAGATGGGGCAAAGCAAAGGCGAGAGTCAGGAATTCCTGTTCAGCTTTCTGCTCAGTCCTGAAATATCTCTCCCTACTCATAAAAATTACCCTCTTTTAAATTAAGCCGCCTCAAAAATGCTTTTTCCTTGCATTCAAAAACATCTTAATTAACACATTTCTCTATATAAACCTCCATATGCTACTTCGGTGAAGTAGTCTCACCGAAACATCAATTTCTCTGTACTTCCTCCATTCACAATCTTTTAATGGTTCCCTAAAGTTTTTAACCTTCTGATAACCTTCCACCTCTTCAGAAGACAGGACTTACCTCTCTAGCTTCATCTCCTATCATATAAACTCATGCACCACAGTTAGTGTTCCTAACCCACCAAGTTTCTATATCTTTGTATATGTTATTCCCTCTGCCTCAAATGCTATACATTCCTTACCCACTAGATTAATGTATCTTTAAGATTTTGCTCTAATGATATTTCTACTAGGAAGCTTTTCCTGAGTCCCTCAGGCTAACTCAGATGCTCTACTCTATGCTCCCCCATAGCACCTGGTTACAACTTTACAGAAGCACTGAAATCAAATGAATTATTTACTTGTATTATATTTCCTTAAATTGGAAATTATTTCTCAATGTAGCCCCAATGTTTATAACATAGTAAACATTCAATAAATATCTGCTGAATGAATGCATGTTCTACTACCCCCTTTACAGAGGACTCTAGTCAAACTACCTTGCTACATACTTGCAACTTTTGCACTACATAGTATTCAGGTATTTGAGGATTCTTAAATGGCCTACCTTAAAGGAAAATTTATTTCATCTCTTTATTCTATTTGATTGTTGGATTTGGCTTAATTCAGTTCAAAAAATATTATTTGCTTAATCTGTGCAGGATTTCCATAATAACTTCTGACAAATATTTATCACACATATAATGTATGCCTCTTAGTCGATCCTCATTGGCTAATATTATCATCCTCAATAAAGAGATAAGATGGGCTAAGCAATGCTTAAAATATATATATATATATATATATATATATAATATGTCAAAACACTTTAAGAAAAAAAGCTTTTAAACTCCATAAAAACAATAACGTATTTATTACTTACATACTCTATACTTATTTACTCTTAAAATATATATATAAATTCTTTAAAACATTCAAAAAAATTTTGTGTGAAAAACAAATGTACTATTTTAGTTCAGCCACTCTGAATACCATACATGATTCTAATGTCTAACTCCACACTTAAGATGAACCATGGGTTAATTTCATGTCAAACACTTACTACATAACCCTCTGTGTATAATGTAATGCTTCCATACATCATTCCTCCTGTTGTCTTAACGAGGCTACCATTTCAACAATAATTCCTGAAGTTTCAAATACCAGTGAGAACTGGATTGAATTAAGCTCCAGCTGAAGCTCCCTCTGAGGGACTGATCCTAGATGGGGTGAAGGAGTAAAAGCAACTTGAAAGTAAGATGGAGCACTGGAGGCCAGAAAATGTTTTCTCTGAGATGACTCATTACCATTTATATAAACAAAGTTTAATCTTAAAGACCAACATTTAGAAAAGATAAGAATCATTGTGATTTGATGAAGGCAGAATCAGAATCCAAATGGACAAAATCCAGACTGAAGGCTAAATGCAGACTCAAATGTTGGAGGAGAGGTAACCAGGGATGGAAGATAAATTAGTTTGGGGCAGGAAGGATTAAAGATAGCAAGGGGCTCTTCCCTTCTGAATAATTCCATCCTAAAGTGACTGGGGGGTGGGAGGGGGGGCAAGGTTAACAGAGGAAATACAGCAAAACAGGCAGTTACAGGTGAGGAACCCAAAGAGGTATGTCAGAGCCAAGGGTGAGATGGGCAACTGGAGGGTGGGGCGGTGGGGGGAGATGTCAGATATGGGGTGAAGGTGGTGGTATGAAATATCAGGGGTATTTTGGGTGAAATACACAAAAGGAGGATATGCAGTTTAACAAAGGGTATGGTGTGGCATAGGCAGTCAGATCTGAGCAGGGGCCAAAGAGCATCCACCCAGCAGGGCAACCTAATATAATATATTGGAGACAATCAAGGTGAGGAGAGCATCCATATGGGGACTGACCTGGAATGAGAAGTCGGAGCCTGAGAAAGGTAAAGGAGACAATGACATAAGGAGCCATCCTAGAATAGGGAATCAAAATACAAGCAAGGTAAGGAAATTATCCATGTGTGCAAAAGGTCAAATGGTCATCAGACCCAAAGCAGGATGAAGAGGGCATTCAAAAAGAGAAAAAGCCAAGTGTGGGAATTCAAAGCACACATAGGGTGACAAGGGCTTCTTCACAGAAGAGTAGTCCAGGATGGGAGAGCCTTAACAAGATAAGGAGGGTTTCCACATGTGGCGAGGGGGCACTGAATGCAGGGAGAAGAGAGCATCCATGTAGGGGGAAAGGAGGCAACTGAGATGAGAAATTGGTTATGTATAAGAGGATTAGTCAAATAAAGAAATGTATTAAAAATTAATGAATTAATTGAAAATTAGATGAAGGGACTGAAAGATATATTTACATAATTTCAAAGTACATCCTCACAAAATTCTTAACTACAATGAGAAAAAGAGTAACTTTACAGTGAAGATGTCTGGCTGGCACAGCCCTAATCAAATGATCAAAGGAAACATCATAAGTAATAGGACAAACAAAAATAATAAACCAACAATGTGCAATGAAAAGACCACAATAGTGCTTTTATGATATTCTTCCAAAAGATGCATAATCTAATCTAACCATGAGACAAATCCAAATTGAAGGATGTTCCAAAAAATAACTGAGTTATACTCTTCAAAATGTCACTGTCCTAAAAGGTAAAAAGAAATGAGAAACTATTCCAAAAGGAGACTAGACACATGATAACTAAATATGAAACATGTGATTCTGAGTAAGATCCTTTTACTATAAAGAACATCATTGGACAATTGGTAAACTATGAATGAGTTCTAAGGATTAGATAGTAATAACATATAAATGTTAATTTCCTAATTTTTATAGGTTCCTAATTTGTATCTGGTTTTATAAGAGAATGTCCTTGTTTACAGGAAATATACACTAAAATATCTAAGGTAATGGTCATCAAGTCAACAACTTAACTTTCAAATGGTTCAAGACGACAAACTTTTTTTACTCTACTTCCAACTTTTTGATAAGTTTGTGATTGTAACAAAGTATTTAGAAAACAATGGAAAATAAATAAAAGATCACCCAACCACCACCAAAAAAAAAAGAGAGCAGGGGTTCTATCTCTCTAGGGTTCAGAAATCAGATGGGGGTTGAAGTACTCTGAAACATGGTCTTCCTTCTACATATGGAATATTCTGACACTACTTTATAAGAGGAAGAGAAAGGGCTTCTAATAGTAAACTTGGCTGACAAATCAGAAGCCCTTATTTAATCATACAGAGGATGTTCTATGCCATTTGTCTCAGTTCACTAACAACAATCATTCTTGTTAAAGTCCATAGAAGAACGGTGACCAATTGATACCCTCCCCTATCCTATTATTTGCACTGTCACTTTTACCTCTTCAAATGAAACTAATTTACTCCTGACATTTAATACTGAGACATACATTTTTTAAAAAAATTATATCCTTCTCTAGGAAATAAGCAAACATGATTAATGCACTGTGGAACCTCCTAAATGTCATAGAACTGGTCTCCCACATTCCCTTTCTTAAAGCCTAATGATTTTATATTCATTCTGACTTCTTTCCCTTATCCCATGAAAAGGTATTCATTATTTTCAACATTAAATGAAATCCAACACTTTTCTTAAATGTTTTTACATATATCCAAAACATACATACCTCATCTACAAAGTTAATAGCATCAAACCAATCTTGGAGAGCTTCAATGCAGTATCTAACAACATTTCGAGTGTATTCTTGAGTTTCCTGAAATAATAAGTTATATAAATTTTCAATATACACGTATTTTTTTTCAACTTTTAGTTACATGCAATTTATAAAAATAAGTTATATGAATTATATATATAATGGTAATTTTTTTTTCAAAATAACCACATTTGCCATTTTTAGAAACCATCCCTTCACAAACTAATAGTAATGACAGGCAACAATTAGGAAAATTAAAGAACACAATCTACTACCTTTCATATAATATAATCCTTAAAATGAATCAAAGCTGAAACAGATTTATATGATATAAACCAGGTTCCATTTCAAAAGGTTCCAAAAATATAATAAATGCCCTAAGATTTTTGTTTGACAGGTACAGAATGTCTTTTGAGACAATTAAAAAGTTCTAGAAATGGATAGTGATAATAGCTGCACAACATTGTGAATGTACTTAATGTCACTGAATTGGACACCTAAAATGGTTGAAGAGGTAAATCTTACGTTATGTATATTTTACCACAATAAAAAAAAAACACACACAATAAAAAGAACAGAACATATGAGCCTTTAAATACTTTGTTCACAATAAAATTTAGAAGAAAAAAGGATAAGTATGTGCCACTTAAAATAAGGATTTGTGATAGAGAATTATACTGTTTTCTGGAGAAATGAATCCAATGAAATAGGCAAGTATTAAGTTAAAAGGGAAAATTATGATAAACTCTCTTCAAAAAAACGGGTAAAGGATTTGAACAGCCATTACTCCAAATAAGATCTACAAAAGTAGATAAGCACATGAAAAGATATTCAGCACTATCAGTCATTACGAAAATACAAATCAAAGCCACAATAAGATACCACTCCACACTAGGATGGCTATAATTTTTAAAATATAAAATAAAAAGTGTTGGAAAGGATGTGGAGAAATTGAAAGTCATATATTGCTGGTGGTATAGCCACTTTTAAGTTAAACATATTTAACCAAGCAATCCTCTTTTCATATGCTCACAAGAATTAAAAACATATATTCACACAAAAACTTGTATACAAATGTTCATAGAAGCATTTATTTTAGCCAAAAAATAAAATCAACCCATGAGTGAACAAGTAAAATGTGGTATATCTATGCAATGGAATACTATTCAGCATAAAAAGGAATGAAGTACTAATTGATATATGCTGCAATACAGCGGAACTATGAAAACATTATGCTAAGTGAGAAATGCCAGACACAAAAGGCCAAATACTGTATGACTACATTTATATGAAATGTCTAGATTAGGTAAATTCACACAGACAGAAGGGAGATCAATGGTTTCCAGAAGAGGAGAAAATGTTGTAACTGGAAGGTAAGAGGTTTCATTGGGGAGTAATGAAAATGTTGTGGAATTAGTAGTAATGGTTGCACGATTTTGTAAGTACACTATCAACTACTGAATTGTATACTGTAAAATGGTTAAAATGGTAAATCTTAAGTTATGTGAATTTTATCCCAATAAAAAAATGTTTTTAAAAAACATGTGGGGGCCTCAATGTAAAATAAAAGCACAAGCAGCATCAAAGTCAAATAGGTTAAGCTCATCGGCTACATATGCAAATTCTGGGCCTTTAAAATAAGCTAGAAGTCTCACATTCATTGTTGACTTCTCCTTCATCTTGCTCAGTCTTCACGTCCTATTAATTCTTCCTCTATATTATCATGCAAGCTCATTCCTATTTCCACCTATTTCTGCTACCAAGGAGAACAAATATCATCTGCCTTGTTTCCTTGCCAACAGTCACTCCGTTTTAATCTATGCCATGTAAAATTTATCTCCCCCCCTTTCATCCCCTCCCCTCACTTCCACCCCTGACATATGGATGTTGCCACTTCCCCTTAAAGAGACAGATCTCTGAAGGCAGGGCATCACCTCCCACATGCTTGCCTCACCCAGCCCCAGCCCCAGCCCCAGCCCCCGGCAGGGCCGCAGGGGGAAGATTGCCTGAGGGGTGTTGGGTCCTGGCATACCCATGGTCTGTGGCTCCACCCTGGGGCGGGAACCCAGGACCTTCTGCGTGTAAAGCAGACGGGCTAACCACTACACTATGGAGCCATCCCCAAGATTTATTTTTATAAAAATTTTATTTTACACATTCTGTGCCCTATCTCTCATTGAAAAAATTTAATGGCACGTGTAAGTTTCCATAAATATGTGTGATAACCAAACTAGAGTGGCAGATAATTGATGGATTAAAAAACTTTTAAAAACAAATGTTGGAAAAAAAAAAAAAGGAAAAAATGTGTTCTCCCATTTTATCAACGGTTTGGGCAAAAGGGTATCACTAAACCCTATTGGCACAAGTGCAAAATGACTCAACCCTTCTGGAGAACAATATGAAAAGCAAGTATCAAGAGTCTTTAAAAAGGTGGCCAGTTAATTCCATTCCTAAATACAGCATACTTTATAATCTGTTCAAATCATCTCTCTCCTATCTCCCCACCATTAACATACCCATCCAAAAAAATCCAATACACATTCTACTTGTTATTTTTATGATCTTGAGAAAATTATTTAAATTTTATGAGTCTCAGTTTACTCATATGTAAAAATTGGAATTAATACTACCTACCTGCTAGTACTGTTATGAAGAAGCAAATGAAATAATGTATATAAAATGCTCTGTTATAGTCTAGCACTATGTCTGACAAGCGTCTCAAAGAGTAGTGGCCAAACTCGAGTCAAGTGTGCAGTAACCCAAAACTGCCTCTAGATGGAGACTTAATAGCTTACTTGTTTTGTTCAGAAAGCAAAAATTAAGATTCTAGAAACATGTCATCCTTTATCCATTCTATCTGTATTACTTAACTAGCTCTTAACAGTTTCAGGAACCAAACAGCATTCAGGGCAAAAAGTAAGTGAAGCTTTCTTTTTATTGCTTATCCTTTAGTTTCATATTTTATAATTAGAAAATATAAACAAAAAGAGCTTTCTTTTTACTTTAAAAAATAGTATTTCTTCTAGTTTACATTTCTAAAATCTGACAACACTGCTGCTAAAGACATTCTTAAGAGACAATTAAAGCAAAGTGGTAAAGCGCACTGGTTCTGAAATCAAATGGATTTGTTTTCAAATTCAGGTTTCACCCATAGCTGTGTGAACTTGGGCAAGTTATTTAACCTCTGAAAGAAAGGGATGATACCATTTACTTCATAAGAGATTCAATAAAAACATAAAGAATATAGTGTAAAGAACAATGTCTGGCATAGTGTAGGTGCCTGTCAAGAGAACATCTTATCTAGGAACTAAATACTCTTTTAACTGAGAAACTACTGTCAGATCTACTCCAGGACAATACGAGCTTTCTCTCTCTCTGTTCTTTCACTTCTCAGGTTAAGCGAACCACAAAACACATTGCAATCCTGGCCTTCAAAGTTGAAAAATAAACTACTGTCTGGAAACAATGATTTCTCATTATCACATAACCCCCCAACTTCCTAATCCAAATTCGTCCTCGACAGTTGTCAGAATAATCCTCCTAAAATACTGTCTGTTTGTACCAATATCATATCAACCTGAATCACCATTCTGTTAGCTTATATGATACTGAATCCTTCTGGTTTTCTCCTCTCCCTCCACATCCAAATGTTAGTTTTTTTGTCCGGGTCCACTGCTCTTCTCTTCCTACTTGGTCTTATCTCATCGTGTGGCAATAAATAGTATCTATATTCACAAGGGTCTAAAATTTATAACTTTGGTCCAGCCTTCTCTTTTGAGCTTGAGATACATATAGCTATATATTCCAACTCATATATTCCAACTGCTTATTCACAATTTCCACTTGGATTTTTCATAGACATCACACACTTAATATACCTAAAACTAACTCTGATCTCTCTAAACCTGCTTTACTATCAACCTTTTTGACCTCTGTAAATATTATTTCCATACAGTTACCCAAAAGTCTTTTCTCTCACTCATCAATAACACAATCCATCACTAATCTATTGATTGTACCTCCAAAATACATCTTTGCTATCCAAAATTTATCTTGAATTCACCTTAAATTTCAAACCTGAATTTCCCATCTAGACTATTATCACAGCATTTTAATTGGTCTACTTGCTTCTAGTCTTGTCGCTCCCCACACTCCCCTCAATCAGTCTTCCCAGCAATCAGAGTGATCTTTTAAATGTAAATCAAATCACGCAAACTCCTGTTTAAAAATCTTCACTGGCTTCTCTTTAAAATTAAATCCAAGGTTCTTTAATATGATCTATAAGGACCTGCTTTAATAGTCTGATCCCTGCCTATCTCTCCAACTCAATGTTCCACTTATGACTCCAGCCACAAATTCCTTAAAAGGATCAATCACTTTCCTATTGGAGGTAGGCTATTCCATTCTACCTCCCTGACTATCCCCACTAACCCCAATTTTATTCACATAGTTGGCTGCTTCCTATTTTCTTCAGAAAGGCCTTTTCTGAGCTTCAATCTAATTAAGTTCCACACACATTACTTTCACAACAACCTGTTACTATCTTATAGAGCACTTAGAAAAGCTTACAAAATCTATGTATTTACTTAATGTCTATCTCACCTATTAGGCTGCTCCATAACAGCAAGAACCACACCTATTTGGTTCAACACCAAAAACGCAAGTATTTAATTAGTATCTACCATAGAATAGCATTCAATAAATATTTCCTGAATGAATGAACAAACCTCATGTGACAGTTTTTTTGATAAATACTGCAGTGGAAATCAAACAGGGTACTATGAAAACACTGGATTGGAATCATAAATCTGACTGAAAGAACTTAAATGAGCAGATCACACATCAGCTAAGTCTTTTGAATAGAATTTTCGAAAAGCTAACACTAGTGGTTCTTCACAATAGTCAAAATCACTGCTGCGGTCCCTACTGCACATCAAATAAATCAAAATCTCTGACAACAGGGATTAGGCACACATATTTTTAAAGTTTCCCAGATGATTCTCATGCAAAAGAAGCACTGGACTAAGTAGAGAGAATGAGAGAAGATATGCCAAAAAAAGGGACTAGCTTGAAGAAAAGCATAGAAATCAAGAAAGCATACTGCATATTGAAGAAAGGTAATCAACCCAATAAAGGCACAGAGGTAGAGGGAGTATAGGAAGGTGAATTATGAAAGATAAATTGAGTACAAATTGTGAAGAATCTTAAATGTGTCTATAGGAAACACAGGCCTTATCCTGTAGAAAGATAAGAAGTTGAATGATTTTTAAGCAAAGAGATATACACAGAATTTAGAAAAGTAACTTAAGTGCTGGGCCAGATTACAGTAGGAAGAATTTAGAGGTAGGAAAACCAGTTAAGAAATTACCTTTAAAACCCAGATTTTAAAAATATGAATAAATTAAGACAGAAGAAAAGAGTGGTAGGGAGACATTACTGAAATGAGAGAATTTATGGCATCTGATTACAGGTTGAACACAACAGGTACAGCTGGGAGAAGGTTTGCGTGATAGATAATTGCATCATTTAGGATACCATTAAATGAACATAAAATACAATATGAACAGATGATTTTTTTAGTTAGGAACCTGAGAAAATTCATTTACCTATAAGGAGATCTACATAACCAGAGTTGTTGGAAATCGGAACATGGGTAGACTCTAATGAACTGGGAGTCATCTGCATTTAGAGAATAGCTGAAGTCATGAGAGAAAATATAAATCTGCTTAAAGGAACACATACATTTAAAGAGTATTTGGAGATGAGCCTCACAATAACTCTGTGAAAAAGGGCAAGAGGCTCTGCTGTCCCATTTTCATTTTGTTTCATTTTACCATAAAAATAAAGAAAAAGGCTGAAACTAAGAAATTCAAATACTCAAATACTTTTAAATGAGTTAATCCAGTAACCTAAGTAAAGAAAGGCAGAGCCCAGGCCAGAATCCAGATTTCAAAATATTTCCACTATAAAATTTTGTCCAGCATGCTTATTTGGTACAGGCTAGCAAGCTGGAGTTCATGGGAATCATATAGCAAAATATTAGTCAAGTCTTTAGTTTAGTAGGATCAGGGTATTCCATTTTTTTGGATTGTCCAAGGATTCCAGAGAACCATCAAACCAATACTTTCAAATGTAAAAGTAAAATATACACTTGTATAGAAAGACATAAATGCATGCAATTACAAATAAGCATTTTCTCATCCAATTATAAGAATTTATATGCTGCTGCTATTGCTACCCTTAGATTCTTCTTATATACAACTGGAAATTGTATGAAATATATACTGATTTTGTACTTGGTATCCTAAAAATGTAAATGTTATTGAAGACTATCCTTAACCCTTAAAAGAAGCATTAGGCAACTAACAGATAATTAGTAAAATGAAACGATAAAGATGAAAATAGAGACTTATGAAATTCCCAAAACTATTCACAATAAGAGAAGGCGGGAAAGATCTTATAATATAAATTCCAACCTGCCTAAGAATAATAATTACTGCCTCAAGTCAGCTTTCACAGAGATGAGTTCAGAATTAAACACTGCAACATTATTATAAACGAGTAAACAAATCAATGTCTTCACATCTTTTTCTTAATTCTTTTAAAGGTAAACACAGAAAATTTTTTTAACAAAAATATTTTCAACATACCCTAACTTTACAATGTGATAAGAGCCCCCACATTGGCTGTGCACAGGCCTCAAGTTCAGCAGCAAAGGCAGCATAGTAGGTCTGAGACTCAAATTCCACATGCTCATTCAGTTCTCGCTTGTTTAAGTTCATACCTTGCAAAAATTAAAACAGATATAAACCTTGTAAAATATTAGCAAGTATTCATACTAAAAATCAAGTAAAATACTTCCTAGTACCAAACACATTCTAACATGCACACAAATGGCATATATGAACAGTATGTATAGAAATACACAAATTATTAAAAATAAAACAAGTCTTATTGGAATTCTTTACAAAGTTTTCTTTGAAACACTTTGTAAATTGTCTCTTTCTTATAAAACAGAATATATTGAATAAAAAAGTCAAAACTATTTTAACTGATGCTAGTTGAAATTTTTATAAAAGCATTATGAATCTTTCTTGGACAATAGACTAGAAACTTCCAGATTAATAATTTAAAATACTAAATTCTTGTTCTCATATTTCTTTTTTAATAATTTGACATTTTTCATAACTCTCTGATGTTTTCATGAATACTTTATTAAAGTACTTACAAATACCCATTAATTAAAATGAAACATTTTGTATATAACCTGAATAGTGTGCTTTTATTATCTTATAATTAGTATTTGAAGGTTCAGCATTAAGCATTTTGTAAACTAAAGAAATTAACAAAAAAGTAAAAATCATACCTTGAAAGAAAGACACAAAGTTCATCCATGTAACTAACAAACCGTGGTCCTCCAAAAATCTCTTAGCCACACTTTGATGAGAAAGGATATTAATAAAATCACTGACAAGAGGCCAATAAGTGTTATTCTTCAATAATGCTTCTCCACAGTTCACTACCACATGTAAACTATTTTCTTCATCTAGAACAGACACACACAGCCCAAAAATAAGTTTTTAAAAATAAAACTTTACCAATGATACAGATTATACACTGCAGAATCGGAGACACTTAAGTTCAAACCCCAGCCTGCCATTTAATAACTATATGGCTTCAGACATGTTACTTAGACTCTGAATCAATTTCTCCACCTGTATAATGGAAAAAGACACATATTTTAAATAAAATGTTAACATAACACTTAGCACATCATTATAATAATAATTACCATATGTCCAACGTATTACATGATACTGAGCTAGCTTATGTTTTCAAAACCATATCATTTTCCAGATTCTAATGACATAATGCAGTATTTCATTTCTAATCAAGAAAACATTTTTATTCCTAGATTAATCTCATTCCATCTTAGCAACCACATTTGTATGGTTTAAGCAATATATATTAAATTGCTTTTATCTATCAATGAATATGTAAATATAATTTTTTTAGCAAACACAGTATATCAAAAATGAAAGAACAGAAAACACACATGTTATGCCCTTAAAAAAAAATCCTCAAAGTTGGTGGAGGTGTTTATGCTTGCCCAAAATCTTTACTATCAGAAGTTATAGCACATATATATTAGCTCTCTTAACCTATTCCTATTTAACTGATTCACTAGACAAACAAGCCTCCTATTTCCACTATAAAATAGGATACCCATAATATACAGAATGCTCAAAGCTAATAGCCTATTACCTAGTACACGAGACGAGGTTTATGCTTATTCAGAGTCAGTTTTTGTTTCTGTTCATGCTAATTGTTCTTTTTATTATAATTAAAATTTAAAAGTATAAAAACTGATGAAATATGAATGCATAAAGAGAGGTATCACAAAAACTGGATCAAAAGCTTTTGCAAGACAATAAAAGTAAATGCCTAAGAAAACGCTAAAAAAACCTTGGGAGAAAAAAAATCATAAAAGCCTAGAAAGATTTTTATGCTCAGATTGTTTCACAAAGATCTAATGTTCCTACTCTAAAGAAAATGAAACTAAAACTCACAGATAATGCTTTACAGATGTGGTAATATAAAAGAAAGATGGAAGAACTTCAGTCAAGGAAACCATATTTTCAAAATGCAAGATTGGAGAATGAACATGCATTTCTGTGTTTTAAGTTAAATTTTACTGTTTTATATATATATTTGTTTAGTGATTCCTTATTTTAATCAGCTTTTTCAACTAACCACTACCTTGTCAAATTCATCAGTGAGGAGGGCTTTTACTGAACTTCTTAATTTATATACATTAAATTTGGGTTTTAGTCCATGAAATTATTTTATCCAACTCTTGTTTTAATATGAATAGTCGCTGTCTTCTAGCAAAGTTTATATCTGTTTTTTCTGCAAGGTATGAACTTAAACAAGTGAGAACTAAACAAGCATGTGTAATTTGAATCTCAGACCTACTATGCTGCCTTTGCTGCTGAACTTGAGGGCTCTTATCACCTTGAAATTTAACCATATGTAAAAACAGGACCCACAAAGTTAACTATGCTCTCTTTCAGTGCTTCTCAATAGGATGAAAGAAGGTATAACTTAATGAGGGAGTAGGGATAAGAGGCTTTCTACAAATTACCCACACGTGAGATTCCGAAAAGCCCACTGACTGACAATTACTACTGCCACTGTGAATTGCTGAGCCACTGATATTAATGAGACAGTGCTTAGGGATGCTGGGATTTAAAATTTTTTTAAACATTGAGAAACACTGTTCTATGTAATTAAAACTAGAGGATGAATAAGCAGAACATAATTAATCAAAATCACTATTTTCTTGACACTGCTTTAAATACTGCTGTTCTTGTGAAAAACACCTTGGAATCTTTAATGAAATAAAATGATTAGGACTTCTATTTTTACTCAATAGGTACTTTCATCATTTTAAATATACAGAGCTATGATTTAGTGCTGATGAGATCCACTGATCAACAAATATTTATTGAGGACTTACGAAGGGATAGGTAGTTTATTAAGCTCTGAGAAGAAGGTGGTAAATAAAGCAAGATTTACATAGTCTCTCTCCACTGAGGTTAATATCTAAGAAGGCAGTGTGTGATAAGGGCTATAATAAGAAAAGTACAGGAAGTAATAAGAACAAATAAAAATAGTCTATAATTCAGGAAAAGACTTTCCCAAAGAACTGATATTTAAACAGATTTACAGAATGAAGCAGGAATTAGGATTAGCCAAATAAACTAGGGATGGGGGAGGAAACATTGTTCTAGGTAGAAGCAGCTGTATTAAAAAAAAAAAGGATGAATTCACTGAGACAAACAATACAAAGGATGGGTGACACGAATGAGGCCATAGGGCCTTATAAATCAGCTTCAGGAGGTTAGAGTTCACATGAAGACAATGGCTAGCCACTGGAGGGGTTTTGGGGTGGTAAAAGGGGATATAATCAGATGTGTAGTGGGCAAAGTGACTAAAGGAAGGTGGTGATAACTAGTGGAAGGGGCCTAGAGACTACAATGAATTGAACTATGGTGAAGGCACAAAGATGCAGAGATAAAGAGAAGTGGCTATTTTAAGACATTTAGAAGGTGTAAAGGACAGACAGTGATGTTCATGACAAGAAGTCAAAAATGACTCCTAGGTTTTTAGATTGGGCAGCTGCGTGGATGGTTAGACAGCTGTACTAAAACAAATATTCTTCCCTAAGACCAAATGCAAGCCATGTATAATAAGCATAGCTAAACCACTTAGACAAGAAAATAGACTCCAGATTCTTTTCAAAAGAGCAGATACTTCGAAATTCTAAATAAATTCTAGTCCATAAATCTGAAATAATATTTTTGTGAAAAGACCTCTAAATATAATTCTATAGAAGAACATCATTGATACACCTGAATGATGATAGATACTACTTTAAAAAATAAAGAGCAATATATGTAGCTAAATCTCTAAGACAGAAAAAGGTCATCTTACACGAAGACAGAATAACTAATACAAAGCAGCTTTTAAATTTTCCTTTAAAAAAGTAAAGAGGTATATTACTTAATGTGAATAATGCATTACTTACCCACTACACCTACAAAGGGAAGACAGAGTTGCATGGTGGGCAAAAAGGTATGGGTTTTGAAGTCAGACACCCAAGCCTTACCCACTTACAGCTGTAAAATAATAGACTATGGACTTCAACTCCCTAAGCCATAACTGCCCCGTCTATAAAATGGAGAAAACAGTACGTACTTCACAAAATTACTGATGGTTACATGAGATAATACACATAAGGTACTGAGAAAAAAGCATGGCATATAGTGAGTACTCAAAAGATAGTAACTATCATAATTATTAGCTAGCTATTATTAAATATAAGGCATTGTGTCCTATACTGAGCATATAACAAGTTCAGGCTATGGTACTACATGAAAATATACTGAAAATAAACTATTAGTATAAAGAGAAAACAGGAGCTGAAATGCAAAAGGAGGGAAAAATAAAAACAATGTAAGTTTTAACTATTAGATTTCTCCTCCACAGAAAATGGAAAAGTCTTAAGATTTAATCTGAAGTACTGTTTGTTTTTATTTTTAAAGTTTAGCTCCAGGTGGCAACAACAGAAGATAATGCCCTATCAGTGTTGCCCCAGCTTTGTCATAGTTAAGAACAAAGATTCTTACATCAGGAGTTATGTAGTCCTTCTTGGCTCTGTCATTTATTATCTGTATACTTTACAGTAAATAACTTCCCTAAGTCTCAATTTACTCATCTTTAAAGTGGGGACAATAATAATGTCAATGTTGGAGTTGTTTAAAAGCTTAATTAAAACATATAAATAATATTAACAAAGTGTCTAGTACATAGCAAATATTCAAATAATATAAATTATTACAGGGAGATAGAGTTAAGATGAAAAACCACAGAGAAATGAGAATGTGAAGAGGTCCTAGAAATATAGCAGTTTGAGGGGTATCAACCATATAGTGGGCACAAAAGAAGAAAACTGAAGAACAAAGAAAAAGCAAGATTTAGTCCAACTTTTAAATTATAAAAATACAGGCATATTCTCAGAGAAGCAGGATTCCCCTCCTAGCCTCAAATCCAAGGCAGTTTCTAAGTGGGTGGGGATACCTAGGGGAGACAGGCTGTGGAATGGTCAAGAGGCCCCCAGAGATGAGGGTATTAGGAGACAGGGTGCAAGGGATTATATTTCTAGCTAACTTCTTTTTCTACTTGATAGAATCATATTGAGAAATAGATATTTAAGTTGTGAAGTGCTTAATCATGAACTGATAGATCAGTGGAAATGCCATACAAAGTGGGCATGGAGTGGGAGGGAGAATAGGAGATGTGGCTACAGCATACACACCCATACACCAATGGGATCTGACCATAATGTTTCCAGAAGTGACTGCAACAAGAGCTCGCTTGGAGACATAAAGGATGAGAAAGTAATATACAATATGTAAGACAACTATGGACCTTCAAATCAAATTCATAAAACACTATTTTATGGAGTTCTGGGTGTGAGATATTTCGTATCTATATTTTGTTATTTTGATTATAATTAAATAATAAATGAAAATATAAAACAAATTTAAAAAGCACAGGCATATAAAAATGTCTAAGGCTGATAGTAACAAATTTATGATAAAAAATAGGACATGTCTAATAAGTAAATGGTTAAATTATTGTAAAACCATGTGATATTAATACCTGCAATCATTAAAAACCGTGTTCTAAAATGTATACTATGGTAGTATATTTTTAATATATTTATATCTATAAATATATTCATAGCATGGAAAAAGAAAAGAAATAGCAAACATGTTAACAAGTTATTTGTGAATAACGATACAACAAAATTAAAGTTTTTCTTTAAATTTTGCTGAAAATGTTCAAAATTTTCTTTAACAAATGTGTATTATTTTATAATCTTTTTAAAAATATTTTAAGCATATAAAGAGTTTTTAAGGCTAGGTATACACAGTATAGTAATAATAATAAAACTAGTGAAAATAATTCTGAGTTTACCTTGTAGCTCACTTTTAATAAGGCAACTTTCCATCATGTATAATAGTACAGTGACCATAATATCCAGCAGCTGACATTCTTCTGTTACCTGTCTGGCTAGCTCCTCGTTGCTGAACAACTGAACACTAATATGCACAATTCTGTTAGACATTGTGTCTGATTCATGACTTTTCTTCAGTGTTTTCATAATGAAAGCATAATGCTGAACAAAAGTTTTTGTAAAAGCAACCTATAAATTTTTTTAAATAGAAAAAAAAAAGACATTAATTTAACTTTGATTTTTATAACACATTTTCCAATATGTTAAATTAACATTTTAAAACTATTATTAGCTTGTAAAAATGTCCAAGGTAATTGTAAAAATAATTTCAATGATGATGGTAGTCTTAAGCCACATTTTCCCGTTTTATTGGAACATTAGCAAAATACTCTAATTGTTAAACAATTTTTAATAGGCATTTAAAATTATTAAAATGTCAAAACAATTACAATATCATGGTTTAAAATACGAATTTTCACTATGCTCAAAACACATTAATATATTAATGTCCAAGTATATGTCGTTGTTCTGTGCTACTACTTTAACAACAAAATCTACAGTCTCAGCTAAAACCTACTTTAACAACAAAATCTACAGTCTCAGCTAAAACCTATCAGAGAATTTCATATAACTTAATAAGTGAGTCAATGTGATTACACCAAAATACCCTCTTCTATTTGATCTGAAAGCTGACCACTGATCTGACTAAATACTCTTTCTAACATGTACATTTCCTCTATTGTTTTCTTAAGCAGGTAAAAATACACAAAACAACAGCATTATTAATATGTCACTGCTAATAAGGCTTTATTACCTAAACCATAAGAACTATAGCGTGATTTATTTTCTTCTCATACACTAGGTTGTGTCACTGACGTAACTATATGGTGGTTAACAGGTGGGTCCGGACCCTCTGGGACTGGAGACTTCACCTACCTACATGCATACATGAGCCAATAACTGCTCTGTCTTTAACAGTTATGGCCAGCAGCTACTAATTCCATGTTTTCCCATGCCTAATACCACCATCTAAATTCAGTTGCCCCCATCACACATTCTCATAGCACCCTGTATCTCTCCTTTAGAAAACTTACTATAAATTGTAACTAAAAATTTATATGTGCAAATGTATTTGTTTGTCCCCCAGCATCCACTCTGGATCAAGTTTCATGCAGAAAGGCAACCCTCAGGAATTCTATTTTAGTAGTGGTCCTCTGTCACAGATCTACAATACGACACTTTTTCTGCAGACCAGTGTTGGCAACAGAGGAAGCTAATGCTCTTTCATAGTGTTATATCAGTTTTCAGAGCTATAATACAATAAGCCACAGCTGAGAAATATATCAAAAAGATTCAATAATGAAAAGGCAAAGAAAAGGAAACAAAGCTCAGAAAAGAAGGGGAAAAAATATAGATACCTTATACTCCTGATCTGGAAGCATGTTGAGTAAGAAAGTTACCATCTTCTGGGGGAATTCATACTTTATAGTCCAAAACAATAGTTCTTCTAGGAAACTTTTATGTTTCAAAACATCCATTATGGATTGATCTGCATACAAAAAAATGTTTATCGCCTAATGATTTAAGTTCCTCCTCTCATTTAAATCTTACAATAATTGATAACCCATCAAAAAGAAAAAAAAAAACCATCAACCTCAAATACCTAAATGTATCTAAAAATTAAGGCTACCCCTTCAATAATTTAGCAATAATATGGAAACATCAAGCTAGGTTTCTATAATCTCCACAGCATTTAAATTACAAAATACTTAATCCTTATATTTTAATATAAAGTAGCAACTAAAAAATAATAAGTAATTACTTATCCATAAACATAAGCCATTTATATAAAATTTCTACTAAGATTCAAAATAATTACCCTACAGGAACACTATTCATGGTACTTAATTTAAAATAATAATAATTTTTAAGCTAAAAACATACTATTAAAGACATAAAGTCCAAAATTATCTGCATTTTTTAATTTTTAGAAAAAAGGAGGGAAATCTTGACAGATTCAACAATATATCTATTTCTTCACAATTACTTTCATAAATAAAATACTAACTTCACTAGAAATAGTTACTAATATATTGCTTGCTCTAACATAAAGAAGCATTTACTTTTTTTCTAGTAAAAATATATGAGGAAAAGTACCACTCCTTGAATCTAGGCTGTATCTTGCTAATCTCTGCATCCTTGACACAGGCAACAGAAAGGTCTCAACAGGTATATGAAGAACTGATTATTTTTAATACTTTAGCTATCTCTTTCTCTTGCTTTCTCTAATTTGTTTTCCCTAAAAATGAACTAGAAAATTCTATTAATCTTTGTTAGAGCAAATGATCTTGGACTACTGCTCTCAGTCCTCAATAAGGACATCAAGTGTCAACTGTGAATGAACTGGTTCAGTGACAGTGCCTACGCAAGAACTAGAGTTCGATGAAAGATTTGAAAAAACAGTAACATATGCACCAAAATATTCAGATACAGTACTAAATATATTACAGTTCAAGTTGTCTTGCAGGATAATAACCTTGCAGCATTTTTTTCCGTTAACCCTACCCCAGTTTCACAGTTGTTCTATTACTAAGTAGTGTGTTCATACCACATCTCCCTCAGGTAATGAGTCTAAAAGAGTAACAACAAGGTCAGTATGCCATGGCCCTCTTGATTCTTCTATAAAACATTCTGAGTTTAGTGAGACTTGAATCAGTTCTTATTAGATATAACTTTAACCTAATTTTTCCATTAGTAATTAATAACCCATTATTTTCAGAATAATAATTTCTATATTTCTGGAGAAACCATAATTTTAACTATAGTGAAGCAAAAATATTTACCAATTCTCTACCTAACTCCCTTTCAAAGGGGCCTTCAATATAAACAATATGTAATACGGACATAAACATAAATACAGTTACACTATACATCCCTTTATTGAAAACTAAATAACTCTTTATTTTTGAAATCTCATAATTTTCTACTCATAAAACAGAAATCTCTTCCTCCTGATAAAGTTCATTCCCAGGATATGACAATGATTTAAAAACAGAAATAAACCAGTCTTGCAAGAAATAGGTTAAAATATATTCAGAGACAGACACTAACAGAGCCAAAGCCAAAAAAGTAATAAAATTAGGGCCCAAGTGGATCATGTGGCAGGAATGTAAGGATTATAATTAAAAATTAAAATACAATCCACACCACACTGCTGAAGCCAATTTAATTCTCACAATTCACTTGGCACTAAAATAATTGAAAATTTCACAGACTCCCAAAATAAATAATAGATAGATAGATAGATAGATAGATAGATAAATAAAACCCTCACAGACAAGTGCTTCTTAACATATTTACGAAGCTGAACAAAACTAGCTGTATTAATCTTACAATTCAATTATGATTCTACATGCTTACATTAGTCAAATGAAAAACCTGCAGCTACCATAATTATTATATGTCAAGCATTTAAAAAGAAAGATACATTCATTTTGTTTTAAATAAATAAAACAATTCAAATGTACCAGAAAAGCTGTGGCATCTACTAAAATGAAAATAGGTATAATTATGTGCAATTTGATTTTTTCATCTTCAGACCAAAAAAAAAAAAAAAAAAACTTTCACAATTCTTTAATGTTCTTAAACTAGGTGATGTCAATTTCCCAAGAAATGTAAACCCCATGTTATGGGCTTTATGTGTAATGTATGGAAATGTGGTTAGAAATGCTTCCATTAGTCATGTATGGCTATTTACCTTTAAAATCTTGATTAAATTATCATGACTTTTACAACGCCTAAACTACCTTAAGCCAAATTTTTAAAAGAAATTTTTGAAGAACAAGTATGTAGTATAAATGCATGATAAAGGTAAAAGTTTTAATTAGAGAGCAGAGTGCAGGCTCTGCAACTTATTACCTTAATAATCTTAGCCATGATAGCAAAGCCCTCTACACCTCAGTTTCTTCATCCTTAAAATTTAGGTTGTGAAAATAGGCAGTGATGCGCTTAGCCCAGTGCCTCACCTCTTGCCTATTATTACCTATTTTATTTTCAGCTCACTTTCAAACTACTGAACCAAACTCTTACACAAACTAAATCAACTCCCTGGATTTTGGATATCTTCAAAGCAACAGTCACTTTTTAAAAACCAGAGGTTCTGCTAATTTGAAAAGCTGTTTCTTCCATATACATACTTAAACTAAAAATGATAACTGATCAAGTCTGAAATCTCTACTACTTCTTACCAGTAAAGGAAGAAAGAGAAGACAATCCAATCCCAGAAGCGAAAATATTCAGGATAAAAGAAAATAAACTTCAAATCTGCATAAAAGCACCTTCAGCCAGAGCTTGATCAGGCTGAAGGAAAACAATTACATCTTATACCATAACAGGTATATTTCTGGGCATTCCTAAAGCTTAAACTCAAGTATGTGTCTAACAATCTGCTCCAATTCAGATGTGTCTCAAGGACTCAAGAATACCCATGGACGACTCTGGTAGTCAAAGGGCCAAGAAGCCATATGGGTTTCCAATTTTCTTCAGGCATTACAGGTTCTCTGCTGAGCCAGGAAGAAGGGGAGCATGTGTGTATGTATGCATCCTGGACCACAGATCAAATTTCATGCCCTTTGCTAGCAACCTATAAGTTAAATGCAACAGCCTAAGTAACTAAGAACAGACTTACAAAATGAGCCTCAACTGAAGCTACCTGCTTGCCCAATTTTCCAGGCAGTCTAAACATTCCAAACAAGATACACTTAATCAGACAAGAAGTAAGACTCGTCTTTTCATCAAAATATTATTTTAACCACTGGAGACTCTGTAACAGACAATAATAAACCAGACAATAGACCATGTTAAACTTTGGAAATCCATGGCAAAAATCCAGAGTACAGGCTACCAACTAAAAACAAGTACTCTAGAAAAGGCTTTAGTGAGGACCAAGAGAACGAGAGGTTAAGAGCTTAGGCTCTGGGCTTTAAATTAAAGATCTACCTCCTATTAGCTGTGATCTCTAACATACTTCTATTTTCTAATCCATAAAATAGTAATAATAAAACCTGCTTCATATAGTTACCTTGAAAATTAATGAAAAACACATAGAGCATTACATCTAACATATACAAAAGGTCCAATAAATATCACTCATTATTATTACGAAACTATTCCCTCACTACAGGCATATCTACTTCCTCCTTTGAGTGAACACATATTAACTCTTTACTGAGAACTACTGTGTGTTAAGTGCTATTCTTCTCATTCATTTTTATATTCATTTATTCATGTTCTCTCTCTTGCTCTCTTTCACCACTTCTCCCTTATTTATCCTTTTTCATTCTAGAAATTGCATGACCCAGATTATGAAAACATGTAAACCAAACTAAAACTTTACACCTAAAACACTGGATCCAAATCAAAGAATCAATGAAAAGACTTACTTTTTCTGGATCAAATATGATAATGAATGTTTTATATTAAAAAAAAAAAAAAAAGACAAAATCCCAATAGTAAAGGTTATTTGCTTTTGAGCCCACGATCACACTCTAATAATACTTTATTAGGCAAATCATTAAGCAAATCTAATAATGTAACTTGCTTTTCCAACAGCTTTGGTGTGAATATGGCTAACGAATCAAGTATTCTTAGTGATTAAGCATTTTAGGAGCTCTTTACAAGGAAAAAATTAAAATAGAAATACCTTTGGTGTTACCGCTTAGTTTAACCCTCTTTCTCTTGCCCAGACCTTGACTCCCATCCTGATCCTCCTGAAGGAAAACAAAATCAGCATTATAATAGTTTTATTCATGAATTTATGCATTTTACATAACCATAAATATGCTTATAAATCACTAAATATATTAATAGTCATGTTTACATATTACTAACACATTTACTTTTATGTATCTGCTATAGTATCTTTTCAATGCTGCTAATTTTGACTAAAATATATAATGAAAATACTTAGTATTAAAATATGAGTGCTTAAACTTAATCTGTTTCCAATGCAAGACTCTTTAGCACCCCAAAATACCGAAATAAAAATTTTCCTAACCTTATAAACATAACATCAAATAAAGAAGCTGAAGGGGAGTGGATTAACATAGGAAGGAAGAACAGGAAGAAGGGTAAAACAATAAATAAAGGAAAGACTTTAAAGAATCTACAACAAACAAAAGCAGACAAAAGCCATAACCACTACCTGGGGAGATCATTTGGATACCCAGGCAAACATCTTGGAGTGGTTTCAGGCAATCTCAAGGGATGGTACACTGCACCACAACAAGAGAGTGGGAAGCTAGCCAGCTGAGACAAAGGCAAGGAAAGAGCTGAGGAAGCAGCCTGCCACTAGCAAAACTAAGGTGAAGCTAGGGGTGTGCCTCTTAGGGAAAAAGCCTAAATGTAGGTGCACACTTCTAATTTTCTTAAAATGTGCTGCAAAGGCTCTTGCTGTCTTCGTAGCTGAGTTCAAGTTTTTTCCCCTCCAGCTAAAGGCCATGACTCTAGTCCATTATCCCAACTCTCTTAAACTAGGAAAGACAGCATATGAATCCAAAACTTCCATGTTACACTGACACATTTTTCCTATTTTCCAAACATGTATGAGCCAACTGGTATCATAAAGACGCATGTAGTAGTATTCTGGCATACAATCTGTTGTGCTAACAATGGTGTTAGTGGCATGTTAGAACTGCAGTACAAATTCCCAGATTTCTCAATGGAGCCTCTCAAATCTCTAAAGCTGAAAAGTAGCCTTAGCTTCAAGTTGTTGTTCTAACTGCTGGTGTAACTTCCTTGGCTTACAGCCAGTCTTAACTTCAGGTTTCTGTCAAGTCCAGCGTAAGTCCTCAGGGCCATCCTTGAGTTTTCCAGAGTTACCACTTAGTTCAGTCATTCAGCATGCACTGAGCACTTGATACTCCCTCCCTGTTAATCCCCACTTTTGCTAAAGCCTTGATGGCAGTAGGACTGACAGTCAAACTACACTCTGCACTCTCTTCCTCTGCCACCCTCACCTTGCCCTTGGACAAACTCAACCAGAATGAAATTTAGAGCCTTAAAAGACAGAAAACAGACATAAGAATATAAAATCATGTCAAAGGGTACAGGGGATTCTGAGATTTGAGATTTCAGCTAACAGCCATTTATGAAACTGTTCTCTCAACCCTGAGAGAAAAGACAAATCTGGAAAAACTATGTTATATTCCAGGTTAGGATAACATCACAATTTCAAATAGAAACTTCTTATGAAATAAATACCCTTGATCAAGCATAGTCATGGAAATACGAAGTTCTATAAATTTCGCAGTCTTAGAGTCTAAAAGACAAGTAAAATTAGCCAGGCAAAGGTAGGGAAAGTCATTCCAAAAAGAGAAGATGGCATAAGCAAAGGCACAATAACAAAAGTCTGGAAACATAGACCAGTGAGTTTGGCTTCACATCACAGTAGATATCAACCACAGGAAAGGAGATTATCTCCATCTAAACCAGTGGGAAAATGGGTACTCTTGCACACCGCTGATGAAAGTATACCACAGTACAATTTTCCTGAATGGCAATTTGTCAATACACATGTCATAAGTCCTTAAAGTGTATTTATCATTGGAACAGAAATTCCAGTTCGAGGAATTTATCCTAAAGAAATAATCAGACAAGTGAATAGGAACTATATGCATAACTATTTATCACAATGTTATACAATAACAACAACAAAAAAGAATCTTTGGCTTCAAACAGGGGATTGGGTAAATAGATTACAGCATACCTGTACCCTATGAATAAAAACAATGCTAGAGCCCTATATTCATTGTGACCAGATAGATGTTAAAAAACTATTATAAATGAAAAAAGGATGTAAAATAGAAACACGTTACTTGTGTTTCAGGCACAAAGTATGTATGTATATTTGTCCAAAATTAGATAAGAAAAACAGATTCGAATTCCAAGTCTACAAAATCTACATATGGTTTCTCAACCCACATTAACCTGTCTTTCTTTCTTTCTTGGATATATTTACTAGACAGATGAAAAAAAAATGTGAGCTCCTAAGAGAAGTCAGGTAAATTACAGTAGTTAAAACAATACTCAAAGAAGGTTAATACAGAATACACAAGGCTAAGAGGAATATTTAACATATCAGGTTATAAATATAAAATCCAAAGGAGGTCTTAAGAGATTAGAATAAGATGAAACAAGGTTTTCTATAAACCACTTTATTCTGAGATTGTTTGCTTTAAATCAACTGTACAAGTGCAAACTGAGCAAGAGCTCTAACATGTCAGCTGTAAGTATGAGAGGGGAAAAAAAAAAAAAAACTTAGGCATTTCATTTGACCACTGGAGCTCCTGCCAACAGTCTAGTGTAGCTGCTGAAAGGCCAACAAAAAAACCCAAAAGATGTCCCAACATAGTACACTGAATGGATAATAGATTATTAAAAGAAGTGAATAACTGAAAGAGGTACGTACAGAAAAGAATATTAAATAACTAAAGCTAAATATTTAAAGGGGTGTTATATGGAAATAAAAATCTTTCTAGGAGGAAAATAAGAAATGTTTGAAAATTACAATACTTAACACAGTATTGAGAAGAACTTCCTAGTAATTAACAAGTTGCCTCAAACCAAATAAGCTCCCTACCACTGGAAGTGTTTATGCAGAGACTTATCAATTATTAGGAATGTTGTAAAATCAATTCCTGCACTAGAAAAAATATATTTGATGTCTGTTAAGGTCCTCCCCACCAAGTCTCCGTGATTCCCCATCCCACCCTTAACCATTAATGTACTTTTTATAACTAACAAATTAAAATTAAATCTTATACTTCCAAAAATATTTAATTTTCTTTTATCTATTCATTTATGTAAAGCAACTCTGGCTTTTAATTTTAATAATCTTGCCTTAGCTACAAGTTTTGACAAATTAGTTTTAACTATTCACTTGGATTCTGTCTTGAATAAAGGCAATAATATTGAGAGCGTATCTACAGTGTAATTTATTTTAAGTGATTATTTCTCAACTATGTAAGTGTATGCAGGAAAAAGACTATAAGTAAGCAAGCAAAATTAATAAACAATGGTTATCTCTGGATGGTACGGCTGAAGGTAAATGTTTTCTCTTTATATTTGTTTATACTTTTCAATTTTTCCACAGTGGACATTCATCTTTTTATAGCTGCACAGGTAGAGGGGTGGTGTTTGAAATAATTTCATTTGTATTAACAGCTAAATTCATTAAAGTCACCGAAATTAATGATCTGGTCATTGCACACAGATAAGTGGACATTTGCTTATGACAATGGCCACATTGAATATAATCTTTCCTTCAAAAGTTATCTTGATCTTACTTAAAGAGCTTATTTTCTGAGAAATTCTTAATTAGATCCATGTACATATAATACTAGAAATCATTTTCTTTTGAACTGAATTACCTGATGGTTATAAAGAATCCTAAACAAAAAAATGAATATGTATTTAAATTTTAAATTACCACAAAGTTAAAATTTGCTTATTTTCTTTTCTTTTTGGTTCCATACAACACAAACAACATTTTCTACTGTTGTTTCATTTGAGCTACACAAAAAATAAGAAGTAATATGAAGAATGGCATGTGTATAAATAGCACTGCTGAGTACATAATGTTCTGTTAGTCTAGGGATAGCAGAGACAAATATCTGACACAACTTGTATGAATAAAATTAAGTAGACTGAAATATGTACACTCATTCAAATAAAACTCTTTGCAAATGGAAATCCTGCTGCTATTGCAGTTTCAAATCTGTTTCTTCATTTTTAAAATAAAGTGGTAGGATTAGATTACCTCTACAATCTTTCCAATCCTAAATTCTAACTTATGACATTTTTTAAATTGTTCTAATTTGATCTCTATAGTAGTAATAGAGATGCCACTACCCTCTTCCCATATTTTTCTCTTTTTTATATAATTTGCTAAATTACAAGAATGAAATCATGAAAAGGGCTTGCTCAGTAATTCCATGGGCCTGTAGGGTAAGGCTGTAGAAAATCCAATCCTTAAGCCTTACCCTTCACTTCACTTATAAATTTCAAATATAAATACTAAAAGCAAACATACCAGTTGCCAAAAATAAGGGCAATATAATTTTAAAAGCATTAATGAAATTTTTAAATGGCCCAAAATAGTTATTTATTCAAGAATATCTGTATCTAGGTACTCTTCTATCACACTCTAACTTATTGCTTCATCTACTTTCACTTTTACGTATTCTGTCCTTTATTAAATTATTGCTTGCATTCTTTATCATTTTAAATAAAAAATCCTTTAAAAGAATAAAAGTGCAATACAAATTTAAAATATTAATGCCATTAGTTTTTAAGTGAGTGGGTGGAAATGCCTATATTTTCTCTCTAAATAAATCATTCTAAAACTGACAACCCTTTAAATACTTCACTTGCTTCTTATTTATGATGCTTAGCTCCAAATGAAATTTTTTTTCCATGTAGGTTACTGGTCCTAATAAAATAATGTTTCCCATTAAGAAATGGAAGCAGAATACAACAGGATAGAGGACTCCAACAGAGTAGCAGAAATAATTTCATTATTTCATTATTAAATTCAAAAGTTTATTTTGTTCCTGAAGCTGCAATAAATGCTAGCCAAACTTTATTCCCTTCTGCTTTACAAAGGTAAAGATCAATTTTTAAAAAATATCTTATAATCTTAACATAAGCTTTTATTATCTCAATGTATAAAAGTAACTATTTAACTTAAGGAAAACTTTAATTTTAATTAAAATTGCATAATTTTATTTCTGGCTACAGTGGTTATTTCATTATCATGTTATAATTTTTCCCAACAGGCAAGTACCACTGAAATACATGAAGGAAAGCTATAATCAACGGTTGGTATGTTATTTAGCTGTAATTCACTAGTCATTATTAGATATCAAGAGAATCCAAGGAAAAGACTAGCAAATGTCACAAACTGTTTGTGTAAGTTTTAAAACATGTTTACAAATTCTTTGACATTCGTCACATCAAGAGGTAGGACCTATGTCCCCTCCCACTGAATCTATGCTCACCTCAGCAACTCACTCACAACTAAAAGGACGCAGTGGAAATGACAGTATGTCACATCCCAGGCTAGCTCAGAAAAGGCTCTATAGCTTCTGCTCTTGTACTGCTCACCCAGTTACTACATAATAAGTCCAACAACTTGAAATCACCATGCTGGAAAAGCCACATGTAGGCACTCTGATCAAGAGCCAGCTGAGCTCCCTGTGGACCATCAGCAACAACTGCCAGCCCTGTGAGTGAGCCATCTTAAATCTTCATCTCAGCTGAGCCTTCAGATGACTGCAACTGCAGCCAACTAACTGGAATCACATTAGAGAACCCAAATGAGAACTTCCCAGCTGTCCTTCCCATATTCCTGAGTCATAAAATTGTGAGTGAAAAAAAAATGATGATTTTAAGCCACAAAGTTTAGGACAAAATTGCTGTAAAGCAATAGTAACAAGAACAGTGGCTTATTCACTTTACAGAAAAACTCTAGATCAACAGGAGACTGAATGTCCATTTCCAACTCCACCACTAACTAGAAAAATTCACTAGCCTGAGAAAATCAGTTCATTCTATGGAATTCAGCTTCCTCATCTATACATAAGAAAGTTAAACAAGATAAAATTTAAGGCCACTTTTAGATCTAGCATTTTAAATTTTTATAACCTTCAACATGTCTCTCCTAATGACTTGTCTAACTCAAGATTTGAAAATGTGTTCAAAACCAAAAAGCAATGGTTCCCTAGTACATAAATCAATAAAACATAAATGACTCTTTTTGTGTAAAATATTATAAGCACAATCTTAAAATAAAAAATTTCCTGAACTTATCACTAAAATTCTTCTGTGATTGCCTCTGGGTAATGGTCTTATTTTACATTTTTCCATACTTTTCACTTCACATATGTATGTATGACTTTTATAATCAGAAAAGAATATACTCTATTAAAATTTAAGATATGCATACCCTGTAACCTAGTAACTCCACAACTTAGAGAACTATTTGTACATCTACACAAAAAGAAATCTAGGCATTGTGTCTTATAATAAAAAACTGAAGATTAAGAAAATGATTTGATATACTGAAGTTTATTCATATTTCAGAATACCATACAGTAGATGGAAATAAAAGAGTATGAACAAAGATGGATTTGTACAATATATAACGGCGGACATAAAAGGACACAAAACAGTAGTATAACGTTTTTTATTTACTCACACACACACACACACACTGTACATTTCTATAAGCATATATTTATTTAACTACACATAAGAAAATGGTCTGTCAAGGACATCAAAGTATTAACTGTAGTTACCCAGAGGAGAGGCCAGTATTAGTGAAAGTAGAGAGGGGCCTTTTATCTGAATTGTATGGAAAAACAACTATCACGTATTTGTATAATATTTAGTTAATCTTTTAATTAATTTTTTAAAGATAAACTTAATTCTTTTTGTACTGTGCTTTAGTATTCTTTCCTTGGGAAGAATGAGCAGAAGAAATATCCATAATGTGATCCACAAGAGCTCAAAAATTCAAATATTTGAACCTCTTCTACACATAAAGCATTAGGACCAGAAACATTTATCAAAAGCCTAATCTGTATCTGGTCATGATAGGTTCTAATTTTATGTAATCCCATTTAATCCTAATATTAACCTGGGGGTCATCCGGGGACCGGGCATGTGATGTGGCAGTTGAAGTTAAATATTTGGCAAAAAGCACAGTGATATTATGAGACAAGATTCAAATTCAGGTCTATCTAACTCTAAAGCTCAAGTTTCTCTTAAAAACTAAAGTAGGAGAGAACCAGGCAAAATGGCGTAGATGATAGAAGCTTTGCTCATCCCCTGCTGCAACCACATCAAAATTGAGACAGAAACATGGAGCGAACAGCAAAGCAAAGGTGCCTGGGGTTATAGATGAACAGAAACCCCACCCCTATGGAGAAAAATAAGAAATCACCCTACAACAAACAGTTGGAAGATAAGAGGGGGAGAAGATGGCAGGCTGCCTGGCCCCAAGCAGCTGAGTGGGACAGAGGCTATGCAGCAGCATCTGGCAGCAGCAGCTGGCAGCTACAGATGCCTCTTACAGGGACCCTGTCCAAGAGCAGACTTTCAAGGTGATGGACCTGCTCGCTTTGATGACCAGCACCGGGCTGGCTGCCAGGGGGCACCAGGGACTTAACAGGAGGAAAACTGAGTTGTCGAAGCAAGGGCCGGAGGCAAGGCTTTCTTCCCAGGCAGAAGTGCTAGTTGTATCCATGTTCTTCTGTTGAGCCCTCCCCCATTCCATGCCATAGCTGAGATATCATCAAACTGGATAACAGAGGTCACTCCATCCAAGGATTCCCTGAAACTCCACCTCCCCCAACTCATGGCCCCACCCAAACCACATTCAGTTCTATCCTCAGTGAGTCCTGTGCCACTTGCTGAGTGGCGCCAAGGCTCACCTTGGTGGCAGCTGATCTCAGTTTCTGGCATGGCTTCTTGAGGCAACTATAAGCAAAGCATCTACGGATTGCTTGCTGAATCTTAACAGGTGGCCCCAGAGGGGCACAGACTGGGGCTAAACTTGGCCTGCAATTAAACCCCTCTCAGGACTGTGCTACTGTACACCTACACTAATAAGACCAGGAGATTCAGGAGCTTTGCTTAGCACATAGAAACAGACACAGAAAGGCAGCCAAAATGGGGAGACAAAGAAGCATGTCACATCTGAAAGAATAGAATACAGCTCCAGGAAAAATGGAGTCAAGCAATCTACCAGATGCAGACACTGGTTATAAAGATAATCAATGAACCTAGGGTAAGTGCAGATGAATTCAGTCAAAACTTTAACAAAGAGATATAAAACATAAAAATGGAGATGGAATTATAAAAGAGAACCAGTCAGAAATGAAGAATATAATATCTGAGATGAAGAGTATATTAGAGGGAATCAACAGAGTGGATGAAGTGGCGGATCAAATCACCAATACAGAGGATTGGGTAGCGTAACAGCAACAAGAAAAAAACAATCCAAAATAAGGAAGATAATTTAAGGAGCCTATAGGACAACATCAAACATAACAACATTCGCATTATAGGAGTACCAGAAGGAGAAAAGAGAAAGCAAGAATTTGGAAACCTATTTTAAGAAATAATGATGGAAAACTTCCCTAACCTCGTGAAGGAAATAGACATACAACCCCAGGAAGCTGAGAGAGTCCCCAAAAAATTAACCCAAAGAGGCTCACAACTAGATATATCATAATTAGAATGCCAAAGGTTAAATACAAAGAGAGAATCTTAAAAATAGCAAGAGAAAAGCAATTAGTTATATACAAGGGAGCTCCCATAAGACTGGCAGCTGATTTCTCAAAAGAAATTTTGCAGGACAGAAAAGCTTGGCACAAAATATTCAAAGTGTTGAAAACCCAGGATCTACAACTAAGAACACTTAATCCAGCAAAGCTATCATTTAGAGTCAAAGACAATAAATAGCCTCTCAGACAAAAATAAACTAAAGGAATTCATCAACACCAAGGCAGTATTATACGAATTATTGGAGAAACTTTGAGGAAAAAAAAAATGTATCAAAAACATGAATAAAGAATGGTAATAACTACATATTTATCAACAAGTAACTTAAATGGAAAAGAATTAAGTGCTCCAACCAAAAGATAGGGAAGTTGAATAGATAAGAAAACAGGACCCCTACATATGCTGCCTAAAAGAGACTCACTTCAGATTAAAAGACACACACAGACTAAAAGGAAAGGAATAGAAAAAAGATATTGCCTGATGAATGACCTAGAGGATATTGCGCTGAATAAAGTAAGTCAGATAAAGACAAATACTGCATGATTTCATGTACATGTGGAATCTAAAGAACAAAATAAAAACAACAATGGAAACAAACTCATAGATACAGAGAATATTTTGAGGGCTACTAGACGGGAGGGAAGTTTGTGGGGGGTAAAAAAGGGAAAGGGAATAAGAAGTACAAATGGATAAATACAAAATAGTCATGGAGATAAAATTACAGCATAAGGAAAATAGTCGACAATGTTGTAGAAATATGTAAGGGGGAAGATGGATTTAGTGGGATGACCACTTCATGAGTTATTTAGATCTTTAATCACTATGCTGTACAACTGAAACTAAATATTATTGTATGCCAACTATAATTGAAAAAAAAAATTCATTGAATTGTACAATGTAAACATGAACGACTACTTGACTATTATACTTCAATAAAGCTGGGAGGGGCGGGAAACAAGGGGAAAAACTAGAGTAGATATCCCTCAATCCATTTCCAACTAAACTTGACTTCAACTTAAGCTTTCAAATGCACCCGAATTATCCCATTTTTATACCAATTAGAAAATCCAATAAATATATAAACTAGAAAAAAATACTTTTAAATAGACTGAAAGTCTAATTATAAAATGATTTAAAAACCAAAGAATCTAAACTACCTTTAAATATATACATTAAATATTCATCACATGCTCCTAAAGTAACTCTCAGCTATTATCACAAAAATAATGCATTATGAGTATAGATGTTGAAATGAAGTATTTTGAAGTTATCACTATCAAAAAGTATTTACTATATTTACACTGAGACAATTATAATTAAGGAACAAATAATTATATAAAACACATTACACACAGAAATTGCCTGAAACTATGAATCTAAGAGGAAGGAAGACCTAAAAAGCACAAAACAGAATGGTAATGAACAAAGAAAGACTGTACTTCAAATCCTTTATATGCCTCTAGAAACTGCTTCTAGAAAAGACTCAAAAGCCCCTCAACCCATGCACACACAAAAGGATCTCCTACTAGGATCTTAATACAAAACAGTGTTGTTGCAATGCAATTATATATACAACTAAAGTCTTCACCAGCATTTTAATAGCTGATCTGGAGAGTTTAGGCCAAGACAAAAATGAATGTTACTTCTTTCCTAAACATAGGAGAAAGTATCTATGTTGAATATCAGCTTTCCACATTCCCAGAAATCAAATCTAATTCATGAAAATAAAGTAGAATTGTTAGCAAGGCTGTTGGGATATATAATGCTCAGTAAATGAAAATAATATGAATCAACTATATAAATACTAACATAAAACTCCAGAATTTTCTAGATCACATCAAGATATTTAGGTTATTTTAATAAAGGGTTCTGTAATATCACTAAATTCATTATGTAATAGTTTTCTACAGCTTCTACTAGTGATAGCTACAAGGCTCCTTTCCTATCTTTTTGGCTTTAATTAAGGAAGTGCATGGCATCCATTCATATTCAACTCCTGAGTATTACCAGATCTTGCCTTTTGAAAAGCCACCCCACCCCACCACATGCCCTTAGTGAAAGTAGAATAAGCAGTTTAAAATCATATCTATTATCTAGTCACTTCCTTCTTTGACAGATAAAGAATTAGCACTCTTACCCCCATCATTATCCTCCTCTCACTTCAAAATGGAATTATTACCATTTTAATTTAAATGTTTATATATTTCTGAAAGTCTATTTTAAATATTTGCTAGTTTTCCATTTGTGATTATAGTAATATTACTACTCTTAGAAGTAACTCTTTAAAATTTAAAAGCAAAAATTTTAGCTAACCATTTACACCAATTTTTAAAAATAAAATTTTATCTTATTTAATAAACACATATAGTATTCACAATACCAGATACTACTGCTCTAAGTACTTACAATTAACTCATTTAATCCTCATAATAATGCCAAGAAATAAGTACTATTATTACCTCCATTTTACAGATGAAGAAATTTAGACATGGAAAAAGAAGTTAAGACACTTGCCCACAGTCACACTACTAACTGGTACAGGAGCCAGATTCAAACCCCGGTATTATAATTCTAGAGTCAAACTCTTAAGCAGCATACTAAACTGCCTCTCCAATTTGTTGAAAACTCTTTAAAACTGTCCAAAATGAGACTCCACAGAATGTTGGATTTTGTGGGAGCCTTTTTTCGGGGGGGAATCTACCATAAAGTTTAAATTATAAGGCAATAAATCAATTATAAGACTTCCATAACAGAAATCATGCTTTCAAAAGGAAGATATTTGGCTCAGTTAATATTATCAAATCAAAATGGATTTTTAAAGAAAAAAAGATGTATGCATTTAAATGTAACACAATTTTGTTTAAAAACTCTCATTAAATCAATTATATGTATAATGCAATAAAAATATGAAATTTAAATTTATAAGCATTAAGTTTATAAACAAATATATGTAAAAAGCAATTTTCCCTTATAAATTTCATACTAGGAAATACAGTACAGTAATATTAAAAAGACTTATTAGAAATATTTATTAATACTATAAACATTGAAATTTCAAACTGATAGTCAAGAAACGAATTATAAACAAGTAAAAATCTAGTTGTAGTCCCTTTTCTGTCACTAACTGTGTGATCTTGACTAAGTTAGTCCATTCTGAGCTTTAGTGTTTTTGTCTACCAAACGAGGAATTTAAACTAGATAATATCCACAAATCTGTACAGTTTTAAAACTTTTTCATTCTATTTTGTTTAAGTTTTAAATTTTAAATCTTACCTCATCGGAAGAATCCAATTGTCCCAATGTCCCTGTTGCACCTGCAAAACCTTTGGAAAGGAAAAAAAAGTTGCCCTTCATGGTTATATAATGCTTTAATTTAAAATTACGTTGCAATATAACAATATTAAAAACTAAGTTTTGTTATAGTTAAGACACCTCATTCTAACATTATCTTAGCAGACTCCAACATTTATCTTTAATAAATTTGGACCTAATATTTTTATACTTCGATCGGAAATTTCTAATGAAAACCCAAATTTTAATCATCACAAGCGGTGTTTCAGAAGTTCCCCTTATTAGTTTTAAATTATGGTTTACCAAAGTTCTGGGCAACTCTTAAATATAACAACTGCTACATTTTACACTAATTAGAACCAAAACCTTAATTAACTAACCAAATTCCATTTAAGAAAAATGCCTAATCTCTTCTTTGGCCAACCTATTCATTCTTGCTTCTAAATTTTTTATCTTTTATTACTTTCCTTACAAAGAATGACATATTATTTAAATTTCTGCAATGATGAGTAAAGTTTGTGGGTTTCTGTTTTAATACAGCAAGTTACTCTTGTCCAAATTAAACATTTAGACAAACCTTGAACTGCCAGAGTGCTAGTGCCAGCAGATGGCTCTCTGTATACCATATACAAGTTTATCCTCAGGATATGTAAGTCCAGAGCTCTTCAAAGCTATCAGGTACTTTTCATGACTTTTTTTTGCACAAAGAATTTTCTCCAAGACCTAATATTTAAAACAAATTTAAAATAAGAAAAAATATATTTTGTTCAAAATATATGTAGAGCCAACTCAATCACTAATACACGCATATATAAAAATATAGTGAATATGCTAATGAAGGGGAAACCCAGAATGAATAAATGCTTCAGACAACATCTTTGTGCTCATGTTTAGCCTAACAATCCCAGAATGTAAAACAGCATGTTTATAACAAATAATGAAATCTGCTAAGGAACTGAGCATCTAAAATACACCAAACACCTGGTGCAAAAATTAATAAATGATTCCTGCCTTCAAAGATATTAAAAATTAGTGGTAAAGAAAAGCAGATGATATGATAAAAGACAATTATATAGCTGACTTCACTATTTGGTTTGACAATCTGTGCTCTCATAATACTGTGTTGCCAGATTTACCCAAAGCAGAGTATTTAAGAAAAGCTTTCTGGAGAAGACAATGAGTGAAATTTTCAACTATTACAACTGAAATTACTGTTGTACCAAGACTTCTATTGTCATATATAAGGAATCAAAACGTATAATTTCTACAGAAGTATCAGTTAAAACTAATTTATTCCATAAAATACTGAAAAGTTTAGGTTCTAGAATTAAATAATCCTAGAACTTTCACTTTTACATTTCAGTTTACTAATTATTGCTAGTTTTTTTTTTTTCTAATATATTATGGAGAATGTGAATAATAGTAAAAGGTCCTCTAAACTTATAGGAATAATCTCCAAACTCTATCTCCCTTACAGATACTGTCAGGGTTTTAAGTTTCATTAAGGCTGACCTAGAATAGACCTTATTCTAGGTTTGGCCTTTTGTTTCGACTAAATGCCTAGGTTATTAATAAGGTCTCTCTGGTCTAACAGAGCTGAAACTCCAATGTCTCCCAATATTGCTTAAGCTCTAATATCTATATTCTGCTTTTAACGCCATAGCAGTCACTGTCTAAGAAGTCTTAGGTAGTCTCATCTTGGCACTTTCAGGGGTCCCATATACATCTTCCCTACTACTTCTTGGTATTCTGCCCTAAAGAGTCTAGTTCAGCTGCCCTACTTAGCCCAATTGGACTATGTTCTGCTCCTATGCCAGCTTGCTGCAGTACTGACAGGCAGGAAGTTATCCAAAAAGAGAAATTCAAGACAATCATGGTGCTCATCTTATGGTTTTCTTTCTCGCAAAGCTTTACAGTCTTGTATTGCCTATTATTGTCCAATGCCGAACACTGGTGCCTCACATTTTTTCCAGTTTTACGTTGTTTACGGCATAAGAGTTAGTCCAATAGTCCAAAAGCAGAAGATGTCCTCTACCTGGACTCTAATTCATTACCACCCTAACTCCCCTCGCCTCTGTGAAATCAGGACTCCCTTTTTATAAACACTCCTTATTCTTTCATAGCACTTACTACAGTTTATAATTACACAGTTTTTTGGTCTGGCGTTTTTAATGTCATCTCACTCACTAGACCTTAAGTTTTATAAGGGTAGGAACAAGATTACCTGGTTAGTTATTACCTTTTCCACCCCAAGCTCTAATACCTAGCTCAAAGCCAAACACACAGTGGATACTTAATAGGTATTAGCTGAAGAAATAAATATATCAGACTATCTCTAAGTAACTAACAATACACATGAAAATGTTCACCACTCTAAAGAAACAGGACAAACTTCAATTTTCAAAAAATGCTGTTCATGAGCCAGCAAAAAAAAAAAAAAAAAAAAGGCCATTTAAAATATTTACAAGATTTTTAAATAAAATCCTCAGCCATATAACCCAAAAGTTTAGAATACCAAAAATAAAGACATAGAGTGGTTGTTATTATTGTCTGGAGAAGGGGCAGTAGAGTATAATTATAAATACGTCACACCAAAAGTTAGACAACCTGAGTTCTAGTCCCAACTTCAAAATAAGTTAGTTGTAAGGTCTTGAACCAGTCACTTAATTTTTCTGGGGTTCAGCTTCTTCGCCCATAAAAGAGGTATTCTTAATAACTTCCAGCTTTAGCAGTTTATGCAAAAAATCTACATTTTACTTTTAAGTTCTAAAATACTTAATAATTATAGTAAATAAGTAAATGGTAATGTTCCACTAACATTTTACTCACCAGAAGTCAGATCTTTATAGTTTTGTTGGTTTGTCAAAACCTGAGTAAGAACAGATCGCATTGCTCCTCCCATTTTAGTTAGATCTTCTAAAAAGGAAATCTGAGGTTCCAAAAGCTGAAGGACTTTGTTAAGGTCTTTTTCTGATGGTACATCGGCTGCTAAAAAGATATATAATTAACTTTATTTAAAATATTTCAACAATAACAGTATTTTATTCTTTTAAATTATAATGAATTAGATGACAGCATTTTATAATTAAAAAGTTAATATAAGAACTTTGTTTAGAAAGTAGGTATCCACGCAGCACTCAACCTAGGGTGAGTAGACCTGCTCAAGAATTCAGTCCTATATGAAAGGGTTGATGCAGAAAAGAGATAACTTCATAAAGTATTAAGCATTTAATTTGTGTAAAAATATTTCAATTTGAGGACCCTATATTTCCAGATATATAAATGTAATCATAAGATCATTTCAAAATTAGATAATATTTAAGAAAAAGTTAAGATAATTCCCTAAAATAAAACAAGACAGAAATAAAATATGTTGAGAGTGCTATAAAAATATTAGGACAAAATTATGTCAGCTCTAAATTTAAACCTGTAGAGCAAATAACACATCCTCTATCATATTCCAAAAATACAAACTCATGTTAGCTGGAGGTCAAAGCAACTAAAATGAAAAATAACTGTTTTCATAAACATGAGTGTTTTTACTAAAATAATTTTAAAATACCAGGCAATGTGTGCCTAGTAAAGATAGAGGGAGAAGGAAAAAAAATTGAATAGCAACTGAAAAAGAATATTTAAGAGAAAAATAAAAAGATGCTTTACAGAAACTGATGTCTGAAAGGAAAAAGTAAATGGAAAGATTTAGAGCTTAGCTATAATTGGTAAAAGAAGAATGCATATAAGAAAACTGTGTGCCCAGAAAATGAGACATCAATTTCACTCAACATTTATTCAGCACCTACTCCATGAAAGGCACTGAGAAGCAAAACTAAATAAGACATAGTTCCTACACCAAGGATCTCACAATCTAGTACAATGATAATCTGTAGATGAAAATCTAGATTGTACTCTATCATAACAGAATTGCATATAAAGTCACTTTAGCCCTATAAAATGATTATTCATATGCAAAAGGCCAAGTATGTTTGATTGAAATGGAACTCAAGTAAACTGTAAAACCATGTAATCTCTGAACTTCCATTACCATAAATTTGAAAATTTCAAGTCCTTTCTTTAATTTTCAAATTTTTTTTTGAATGCTGAGCACTGTGGTTATATAAAGAATAAAACTTTGTGAATCAAAGTTCATGAAGCACATCTTAATACAAAAAGTGCTTCCACTCATTCCTTTATGTTTTCAGATAATGGTAACACAGAATTATGAAAGCTATGTATCTATATCATCTACCTTTTAGAACTGCTAAATGTTGCCATAGGAAAAAATTAATATAATATACTTTTGTACTAATTAATCTGTGATTAAACTAATGGTTAAGTTTTAAGGTTCTGACAATAAATAATTTCTACTTATTACTTTTCTAAAATAAGACACTTTAAATACAAAATGTAAATTTCCAAAAAAGTCTGTTAACTAGTGTATGAGAAATCACACAGAAGACAAGTTCAATAATCCAGCAGGTCTCTAGTTCCTTCATGCCAGAGTAATATGGGACTAAATCAAAATATTTCTCTCAATGTTTTAAGTCACGTACTCTGAGAGGAGCAGAAGTACTTAAAGGATTGCATACTTTACTAAAAATGTAGAAAGTATTTGCTCACAACAAAGGTAACGTGATTGCTTTAGGTGTAATGAAGATGCTATATAATATTTCTTCACACTTGAAGGATTGGGAAGGCATAGACAAAGATAAAGATGTATGCCATAGTTTCAATTGGATTTAAGATTATTTATAGTATTAAATAAGTTAAAACTTCCAAAGCAATGGAAAAGCAGTCCATTATATGATAAAAATGCAAATGTCATTAGAAAGGTAAACGAGATTACAAAAAGTTAATAAATTTGTTTTATACCACTAACCGATATCCATAAACCACAATGTCAGACTGAGAACTTTAATAGATGATATCTAAATCCAAATATTTAGCTAAAGTATATTAATCAAGATTGTGAATAAATCTTAAAAAGTAAGAAATCTGCATGTTTCTTTTCTCTTTTCAACAGTAACATATATTCTACCAGTAACACAGGAATACACCAATTGACCCTCTCTCATAAGTTGTAATATATGGAAGGGAACAAAAACATATAGACCTCTACCAAAAAAAAAGAGGAGAAAGGAGAGAGAGAAAAAGATATTAGTAAAATAGAAGTTTAATCTTCTAAAAATCTAAGATAAATTCAAACATTTCCAGGACTTCTTAATTGTGCTCTATAATTACATATAAAGTCACTTTAACCCTATAAAATGATTATTTGTTTATATGCAAAAGGCCAAGTTTTGATCAAAAATATCTTTGATCCCAGGAGCACAGAGTGACTGAATCCACTACAAGGCATCTATGAGTTTATATAATTAATATTTAGTGTTTTTATTTAGTATTTCACAGTCATAAATAAAAACTGTTAAGCAGAAAAAGTCTGAAAAAACAACTTTATTAATACTAAACTTTGTTAATCGGGAACTTGAAAAGAGTACTAACAGAGAGTAGATTAAACATACCTGGTTCACTATAGCCTTCTCTTAAATATTGAATGAGACAAAAAATAAATCTTGGAAGAACAAATTCAGACATCATCAGTAAGTCTTTGGGAACACAGGGAATATTTGAACTTGATTTAATTTGATGCCTTTTGCAAAACCTGTAATACGAGAAAGAAAAAAAATTAACAGTGATGTCTAATCTGTCAGAATACAGTAATCCTATTTACAATATCCATAAACAAAATGTAAGCAAATAACAAAGCCAAGTATTCTTCCTTTATGATTTTTAAGACAGCAAGTTAAAAGAATATAGTTTTAATAGGCCTTTGAATCAAAAATGGCACTGAGGGAGAATTATTCCTAATAAAAGGCCATACTAGCTAGGATCCAACTAGAATACAAAAAGAAAATCTCATTACAGGATTTATATTTTTAACTGAAATTTATTACCTTAAATACTTCATTATGCCTATCCTTTATAAACCATTAAATATAAATTGATCATTTTTCCAATAATGTGTATTCTTCAACTAAACTATTTCTAATTTATTACATAAATGAATAGGTAAGTTATATAAATACTTGAAGTTTATTTTAAAATTTAAACACTTAAGTATGTACATTCCAATTTCATTTATACTTATTTTAAAGTATGACTGGTATATCTGAGCAAAAATAAACTATTCTATATTCACAATCTGATGACCACAAATAAGTTATTTTGTGACCAAACATAAAATAACCAAACTAAACATAAAAAATGCCTTAAAAAATCTTATTAGGAAAGGTGTAGAAAGTATTTTAGCTGAAAACTTAAAAGATCTGAATAGAGAAAACAACGCACCCAAATGGAAAAACCATTTTTTTAAATGTTAGTCCCACAAAACTTAATGTCACTTGATTTCAATCCCAATCTCAAACTAATTCTAAAGTTCAAATGAGAGTATGTGTGTGGAAAAACTCGGTAAAACTTGAAAAAAAAAGATGATAGTACCCTAGATCTTAATACATATTACAAAAGCTATTGTAATTAAAAATAGTTGGTAATGTGATAACATCAATGGACCACATGGGGTTGAAGCAGACTATGTAAATTTGTGAATTTAATATAAAACTGTGGCATCTCGGTTCAATGCAGCGGGCAAAAGACAAACTGCTTTAGGACAAGTGATTATTTGAATACAGAAAGTAAATTTGACACTTCTTACACCACAGGTAAAATATATTCCATACAGATCAAAATGAAATGTAAAAAAAAAAAAAACAAAAAAAAAAACCCAGGAAAAAAACAAACTCTTCCTCTACATTAACTCAAGGTATAGAAGGTCTAAGTAAGACTTGAAACCAAAAACCATAAAAGATAAAAACTGACTATGTAAATCAAAAGCTTCTATGCAGAAGGCAATTATAAACTGGAAAAAATATTTCTAATCAGTAAAATAGGTAAAAGATTAATATCTATGATCTATGAACTCTCAAAAATGAATAAGAAAAAGAAAACAATAGAAAAATCAGGCAAGGTCATGAATGATTCACAAAACATGTACAGAATAGCCGATATACATGTGAAAGGATGTTCAAGTTCTCCAATAAATCAAAGCAATGATTCATTGAATCAGCAAATAAAACTGAATAAATATCTTCCCTTTTTTAATCGATGTGATTGAAAACAGAATTGGGATAACTCTGTACATATTGTTTCATAAAATGCTTTTTGTAAATAAAACAAAGTTTATTTCTTTTGTTTAAAAAATTATCAAAGGAATGAATTTCATTAAAGTAAAAAATGAGCAACTAGAAAATGACCATTTTGTGATACCTACTGAAATATTTGTTCCATGCAATGGAGCCATTAGAGGAAGAATTGAAATGAAATTATCCAGAGATCAGACTATTATATCTTTACCAACCTTAGTATGACCAGAAGTGAAAAAATCAGGCTCTGTGATGCTTATGAAATACACAGCACCATTTATGAAGTGTTCTTACCAAACACATTGAACATGAATGACATCAAACCTCTAGAACTAACTTCCATTTATTAGAAGCATAGGAGATAAAGGATCAAATTAAATGACATCACTAAAAAGTAAACAGAAAATTATAAATGGAGAATATTATACAGAAACTGAGTCTACAGCCATGCTACCCTGAACAACCCAGATACCGTTTGATCTCGGAAGCTAAGCAGGGTCAGGCCTGGTTAGTACCTACATAGGAGACCACCTAGGAAGACCAGGTGCTATAGGCACAAAAAATTTAAAAATAAGTCATTGTAAGCTGACAAGGTCCTTGCAATCTGTGAGGGTCAACCAAAGGTTGCCTTGCCTAAAAAAAAAAGAAAAGAAGAAAAAGAAACTGACTCAGTTCTGCAATCTGTCAATGGCAGGCGAAATAGGAGGTAGGAGGACAACTCTAAGTTAAAATAGACCCGAAAATAATAAATAAAGGAATGAATGAATGAAGGATGGATGGATGGATGGATGGACAGATAGATAGATAGATAAAAAATAAAACAGAACCGAGAGACTCAATAAGCACATGTACTATGTAAAATGATTCTAAAAAACAAACTTGAAAAGGGCATTTTTTCATGCATTCAATAAGTCTGATTATAAGCTGGATATTAGTTCAATAGATAATTTGATTAAGTATGACAATGATACCGTGTTTATGTACGGTAATGTTCATAGATATTTGATGATATTAAGGAATTTATTTTGTGTGTGTGACAACTGCAGCATTGTAGTTACCACTGAAAGGGAATTCTTTATTTATATCTATATAAATATTTACAGATGAAATGCTATAATGTATGGGACTTGCTTCAAAATACGCCAGTTAGGTGAAGGGGAAAAGGCGGAAGTATAGCAAAACAAGCTATGAGTTGCTAATTGTTAAAATTGGCAGATGGATAGGTGGTGGTTCATTTTGTTATGCTCACTTAAACAGAACATGGGTCATTTAAAGCCAAAAAATACTCCCTTCCGATTTAGTACCAAGTGAAAAGAATGTAGTTTGAATTGGTCTTTAAATACATGCCACCACAATCTGAGTGTCCATCAATGGATGAATGGATAAAGAAGAGGTGGTACATATATGCAACAGAGTATTACTTGGCCATAAAACAGAATAAAACTCTGTCATCTGCAACAACATGGATGGACCTAGAGTGTACTGTGCTGAGGGGAGTAAGTCAGACAGAGAAGGACAAATTCCATGTAATTTCATGTACTGTGGAATCTAAAGAAAAAAAATAAAACATAAACTCATAGATACATTGAGATACATAGATACATTGAGAGTACAATGTAATGGTCACCAGATCGGAGGGGGGTTAGAGGAGTGGGTGAAAAGGAGAAGGGGGTAAGAAGTACAAATTGGTAGTTACAAAATAGTCATGGGGATATAAACTATTACATAGGAATATAGTCAGTAATATTGTAATAATTAGGCATGCTGTCAGATGAGTACTAGATTTATTGGGGTGATCACTTCTTACATTACATAAATATCTAATCACTATGTTGTACACCTGAAACTAATACAATATTGTATGCCAACTATAATTGAAAATTTTTTAATTGTTTCCAATTTTAAATGCCACCAAAGGAGTTTTTTTCTAATAAAAGATAATACTAGTTAGATTCATTATGCTGCTTTTATATGTTTGAAAGTTATATATGCTTGAAATGTATGAAAATCTAAAAATGTTAAAAAAGAATGTTTTCTTAAAGATGAATACTGAAGCATTCATAATGAGACAACATAATGTTTGGGATTTGCTTCAAAAAGTAGTAGAGATGGGGGAGCAAAGTGGAAAAAACTTCAGCAAAGAGAAAAAGGGCAAATAAAGGAAATGTGGCAAAATCTAATAAATGTGTGAGTCTGATGATGGATATATGGAGATTAAATGTTCTGTTGTCTACCTTTGTATGTTTGAAAATTTTGATAACACAAAAAGTTTTTTTCATCTTGCAGATTGGGGAAGATTCACTTTACTAAGTAATTATTGGAAAGGATGTTCAGAAATTTTCATTATATATATATATATCTAAGTATAAATAGATCCAGTTTTTGGTGATATTTTGACAATATCTATTAAACTATTAAGTGTTCATAACCCTAGATGAGCATTTTTATTTCTAGAAATTTACTATATAGAAATATTCCTAAATTTAAAAGAATACACCCATGAAAAAAGTTAGAAACAACTCATGTGTTCAGTAATGGAATGAAAGTTAACTAAATTATGGTAGATCCATAAAATATTTTTTACTTGTTAAAAAGAATGTATTAGAACAACAAGTAATGAAGTAGAATTCTAAGATAAACAAAGAACTGCAGAGTAGTATATATATATATTATAATCTTTTATAAATAAAACTTCAGAGAAAGAAAAGGCAAAAAAATGTTGACGTATGTAAGAAGAAAAATTATATTTACAGAAATGTACACCTTCTTTGGTATAAATTAACTAGAAATAGGATATAGCATACTTTTACTTTCTATATTAATTCTACCTATGTAATGTTTGAATTTTGTAAGAGAAACATATTTATAACTTTGTAATCAAAAGGAAAAAATTGTACCAAAAATAAACAATAATATGCCATTCATTTGGTTTTAGTTACATAATTTAAAGCATGGATTCTAAACCTCCTTTGGTACATAGACTCCTTTGAGAATCTAATAAAAGTTATAACTCTTTCTTAAAATACATATATAACAAAAAAAAATAAAAACATTCAAGGGATTCATTCACATATTGCTGAAGCCTATCTACCTTTAAGGCAGAGCTTCCAGTTGTTGGTCCAGCAGATTATAGAAAAGAGATATTGATTTCCTTAGTCCTCTAGGCAGATAGAAAAGTAGAGTCAAAGTAGCCTCCTCAGTTGTCTCAGTGCCCCACCCAAACATCATTTCTACATGTTATTTCATATTATGAAAAAGGTAGTAATTATTACCCCTAAGGTCCAAACCTCTATTTAAAGGAAATATGAATTTAAGAACCTCTTTCAGCTAGGGCACTCAAAATGTATGTAAAATCAAGGAAACTTTTAAAATGCTACAATTTCTATTTTAAAAGCCTTTAAAGATAAAAAAATCACAGGCCAGAGAACAAGTGGTGATATAAGATCATTAAAGTGCCTACAAACTAAGTGTGAAGGAGAGAAAAGAGATGGAAAGCCAAAATAGAAGAATGAGAAAATACACTAGACACAAAACAATGAAAGGCTTCATGGTTAAAAAGAAGGAAGAGAAAAAGGAGTAGATAAAGGAGGGCACAAGAAAGCTCTCTTAGACACTCTGTGCAAGAAAGAAACTAATTCAAAAGAGCTCCTAGGCGGAGAGTGAAGAACAATTTGAACAGTGTCAAGTTGCTTCAAGGAGTAAAATTTCAACCTGGAACTAAGCCCAAGGGACAGCAAAAAGGGTCCAAGCAACCTAGGAACTGGGGTTACAGGAGTGTACAGATGGCTGTGGATTGAACAAATTAATAGCCACAAGACTAAAGAACCAAGGTCTGTGAGCTAGTTTAAATAACATAGGACTGTCCAATATGAATGTAACATACAATAAGTTTAACAAACAAAATTGGTTTTTGTATTTGAAACTGACCATAGTGTGGAAACTAAAGCATCTTACGTAGCAAATGTTCAATAAAGGCTTGATGAAACAAAGACTTAATCTAATAGTAGAACACCAAAAATGATTTCAAGGGTGTCCAATTCAAGAATAACCAGGAACCCACTTAATAACCTCAGTTTTTCAAATATGCTTTGAAGAACCACTATATGCCTGGCGCTTAGACCTAAACAATACAGGAGCCTTGTTCTCATGGAACTAACTTTCTATTGTGGAGGAATGGGGCAATAGAGGACAGAGAAACAAAAAATAAATATGAGTAATAAGCTCTATGAAAATAATTTGACAGCATAATTTATAGAAAGTATCCATTAGGCTCCTTTAAATTGAGTTTGTCAGGGAAGGCCTTTCTGAAGAGGTGATATTTAGGATACAGGTCAAACGACATGAAGGAGCTAGATATGCGAAGCTCTATATGTAGAGCATATTATCAAGAAACCTGGCAAATGCAACTGCATATAAACAGGTACTAAAGATTTCTCCCCAAGTGAACAGCAGGAGAGCTTTCCAGACAACTGTAACGGCTCAAAAAATAAATAAATAAATAAATAAAAGAGAGTGAGGGAGAGGGGGGGGGGGAGAGAGAGAGAGAGAGAGAGAGAGAGAGAGAGGAGAGGGAGGGAGGGAGGGAGGGAGGGAGGGAGGGAGGAAGTAATGTGTTCCCATTAGCAGTTTGCTAGTCACAGAAACTTTCTCCAAGGAATCCAATGGTTTTTAATGATTAAGAAGGTTAAATATTCTGTAATGGAGCAGGATGTTATGGCAATAATAGAATGGTCAAATAGAACTACATAAACAGTTGATAAAATAACCTTTCAAAATTTTATTTTGCCTCAGGTTTTTAAAAAATTTTATTGAAATATAACGGACAGAAAATTGCCCAAAAGGTAAGTATGCAGCTCAGAAAAGTGTCACAAATAAAACTTAAATGACTAAAAGCAGAACTCCTAGACTCTAAGAGAAGGGAAGGGGAGGAAATGAGGTAGAAGAGGAGAGAAGAGAAAAGGGGATTCCAGAGGTCCACTTGGAAATTACTGAGACTTGGAAGAGAGAAAGGAGGGCAAGGAAAGACCAACTAAAATAACACAGCCACATGCTTCAAAAATGTAAAAAAACATCTGAGATAAGCTTCCCTAAAAATTAGCCTTTGGCATGCGCATCCCATTTCCAACTTAGCACAAATAACAGACAAATACACTATTTTGCATATAATGTAAGGTAATTCACAGAGGTCTCTAGAATGTTATTCCAGATTAAAAGCCCCTAAAATAGTCTGTTCTCTTCATTTTACAAAAGGAGAATGCTCAGAAACACTAAAGGACAAATCGGATAAAAATTGTTTAAAAAAAAAATTTGAATATCACAAAAGAATATCACAAATAACATAAAGATATGTTATTTATCTAAACTAATCTATATATTTACTATGACCTCAGTAAAAATATCAATAAGGAATAAACAAGCTCAATCTAAAGTTCCTAGGGAAAAGTAAGAATGGCTAAAAAAAAATTCTGAAAAATAAGAGTAATGAGGATAAAGTAGCTTTATCAGATATTAAAACTTGTTTTAAAATTTAAATAATCAAAACTGTATCCAGTCATTAGGGAGCTTACATTCTAGAGATTAGAGATAGACATTATGATAAATACAATTAAATCAACTGTAAAGAAAAGAGGAATCAGGTCAGAAATTCAATTCTAAATTCACCAGTATGTGTTCTCGTACCATTTCTCTAGATATACATTTCTACATCTCTAATATGTATGGCTTAATTAAGGCATAGATTCATCTCATGTCTAAAACTGTTAAATCACATGAATAGTTAAGAAATAAAAGGAAACATTTTAAATTCCGTCTACACAGATTTAATATTATTTGTTGGGCCTAAAGTACAGGAAAGCAAAAGCAAAATATTTATGAAAACTAAAAGTTCTGAATTCAATTACAAACTGTATATAAGATCAGAAGACTTGAAAATAAAATTTGAGAAGTAAATATGTTAAATTATTTAGTAAATAAATTATAAATTGAACAATGTGGTAATGGCACAAGATAAACATATCCATAGAGAAACAATTGTGGGTCCAGAAACAGAATCAAATAAATGTGAAATTCAATTTATGACAAAGGCAGATTTCAAATCTATGAGGAAAACACGGTTCAATCAGAGAAATGCTATTGAGATAACTGGGTAACCAGCCAAGATTTGGGGCAGGGGAATCTCCTCATGACTTACACCACAATAACAGATAAATAAAACCCACATCAAACACTACGGATGAAAAATACACTCTCAGAAATAAAAAATACACCAATGAGATTAACAGATTAGAAATTAGAAAGAAAAGATCAGTTAATTCACTGACATAGCAATAAGAACCTACCCAAAATAAAGCACAAAGACTGAGAAAATGAACAGAGCCTCAGTGAGGTATGGGATAACACGAAGTCTTGCGTTGCACTGGAATCCCACAAAGCAGAGGAAGGGAGACAAAAAAATATGTGAAGAATGGCTGAAATTTTTCTAAATTTGTTAAAAACCATAAAAACACAGATCCAAGAATTCATCAAATTCCAAGCAGAATAAACTTTTTTTAAAGGCATACCAAAACACATCATAATCAATTTGTTGAAAATCAGTAATAACAAAAATTCTTCAAACCAACCAGTAGAAAATGATCCCTTACATACAATGCAACAAAGGTACAAATGATAGCAGACTTTTCATCAGAAACTGTGCAAGCCAGAACACTATGGAGAGATGTATTTTCTTCCAAGTGCTAGAAGAAAACAACCTATGAATCTAGAACTCTTCACACAGAAAAATATACTTTCAAAACTGATGATTAAACATTCAACAATATCTGAAAAAATTAACTGCCATCATAACTGTACTATAAGAAAAAGAATAAGAAAGAGTAAAGAAAGCCTATGAGACTTATGCACCACCATTAAAAAAAAAAAAACAATGTTAGATTATGAGAATCACGAAGGAAGAAAAGAGAAAAAATAAGAAGTCTATTTTTTTAAAAAATGGCTGCAAACTTCCCAAATTTGGGGAAAGAAATGAATATCCAGTTCATATGGCCCTAAATTCCCTAAATAGGATGAACCCAAAAGGAGTTACACTGAGATATAATTAAGATGTCAAAAGTCAAAGACAAAAAGAAATCTGAAAACAGTAAGTGAAAAGCAAATCACCAAATAAGAGAGCCTTCATAAATCTATAAGCGAATTTCTCAGCAGAAATCTTACAAGACAGGAGTGGGACGATACGTTCAAGATATTGACAGAAAAATATACTGCCAACCAAGAATACTATTCCCAGCAAAGCCACTCTTCAGAAATGGTGAGACATAAAGACTTTCCCAAACAAAAAAAGATAAAGGAGTTCATCACCACTGAGCATGACTTATAAGAGATGCTACAGGGAATTCTTAAAGCTGAAATGAAAGAATGCCAATTAACATTGTGAAAACAGGAGTATATAAAAATCACCAGTAAATATAGAGATAGTAAAACTCAGATTCTCTATTATTGCAAATATTGTATGTAAGTCACTTTCAACTCTCATATAAAAATTAGAAATGATTATATTAAAAATAACTACAACTATAATTTGTTAACAAATATATAATATAAAAAGATATAGAAAATGTAACAGCAATAACCTAAAAAGTGAAAGGAGGGAGTAAATCTATAGAGTTTTAGGTTATCACCTTTAAAAAGACTCTTATAAGATATTCTACGTAAGTCTTGTGGTAACCACAATAGAAAAATCTGTAGTAGATACACAAAAAAATTAAGAGCAACAAATCAAAGCATGTTACCACAAAAAGTCATCAAATGACAAAAAAAGACAGCAAGAAGAAAGGAAAAAGGAACTACAAAACAGAAAATGACATGCAATGTAAAATGGCAATGTAGGTCCTTATCTATGAATAAATACTTTAAATGTAAATGGATTCAATTATCCAACTGTAAGACACAGAAAGGCTGAATGGATAAAAAAAATACTAAGATGCAATGATATGCTGCCTCCAAGAGGTTCAATTTAGCTTTATGGCACATATAGGCTAAAAGCAAATGATAACCAAAAGAGAGCAGGAGTGGCTATACTTATAATAGACAAAATTGACTTTAAGTAAAAAAATGGTCACAAGAGACAAAGAAGAATATTACAACAAAAGGGTCATCAAGAAGATATAAGAATTGTGAATTTTTATGCACCCAACATGAGAGCGCCTAAATATATAAAACAAATACTAACACAACTAGAAGAAGAAATAAACATTATACAACAATAGAAGGGGACTACAATAGTACACTCTCAACAATGACATCCTGACAGGATATTAATAAGAAAACAGCAGGACACTATAGATCAAATGAACCTAAAAGATATTGCAGAACATTCCATTCAAAAGCAGAGGAATACACATTCTACTCGAGAATGAAACAGGACATTCTCCAAGAAAAATCATATGTAAGGTCACAAAACAAATCTTAAAAATGTCAATAAGATTGAAATTTTATCGAGTATCCTTTCTGAACACAAAGGTATTAAACTGGAAATTGATACACTCCTGAACCAATGGGTCAAAGAAGAAATCAAAAGGAAAAATTTTAAATATCTTAAAATAAAAATGGAAACAATACAAACCAAAACCAAAAGACCGTTCTAAAAGGAAAATTTATAGCATTCATAGATACCTACATTAAGAAAAAGCTCAAATAAACAAACAAATATGACAGTAAAGAACTAGAAAAAGTAAAATATAAGCCCAAGTTAACAGCAGGATGAAAATAAAGAACAGAGCAAAAACAGAGAATGAAAAAAAAAAATAGAAAAGATCAATAAAACTAAGAGGTTTTTTTTGAAAATATAAGTCTTTAGTTAGACTAAATGAGAAAAAATGATTCAAATTAATAAAGTTATAAATTAAAGAGAAGATATTACAACTGATACCACAGAAATACAAAGGATCATAAGAGACAACTATGAACTATTATATGCCACCACACTGGACAACCTAGATGAAATGGATAAATTCCTCAAAACAAACCATCTAAGAATACTAAATGAATTTTAAAAAATAGAAAATCTGAATAGACCAATAAAAAGTTAAGAAGACTGAATCAGTAATCAAAAATCTCCCAACCAAGAAAAGCCTAGGACCAGATGACTTCACAGATGAATTTCATCAAACATTTCAAGAAGAATTAACACCAATCCCTCACAAATTCTTCCAAAATACTGAAGAGAAGGAAACACTGCATTAGCTTGATACCAAAGCCATATAAGAACACTACAAGAAAAGAAAACTACAGGCCAATATCCCTGATGAATATTGATGCAAACTTTCAAAAAGTAATGTTAGCAAACCAAATTCAAGAGCACATTAAAAGACCATAGACCATGACCATGTAGAATTTATCCCTAGGATGCAAGGATGGTTCAACATACGTAAATCTATCAATGTGACACCAGATTAACGAAATGAAGGGTAGAATTCATATGAAAGGTAGATGGGAGAAAACAAAAATTTAAATCATTTCTTCAATTAAATAAATAAGAATTCATAAGATAATCTCAGCAGATACAAAAAGAGCATCTAACAAAATTCAATACCCAGTAACAGTCCTAGCCAGAGTAATCAAGCAGAAAAAAAAGAAAAGAAATAAGAGGCATCCAAATGAGAAAAGTAAAATTATCTGTTTACAAGATGGCATGATATTATATATAGAAAACCTTAAAGTCTGCACCAAAAAATTGTTAGAAGCTAATATTACTAGGTGCAGGATACAAAAATCAACATATAAAATTCAATTGCATGTTTATATAGTAAAAATAAACTGCCTGAAAGAGAAATTAAGAAAAAAATCCCACATACAATAGCATCAAAAACAATAAAATAACATAAAAATAAATTTAACAAAGATGTTGAAAGACCTATGCACTAAAAGCTGTAAAACACTGATGAAAGAAAACAAATAAATGAAAAGACATCCGTGTTCATGGAGAACTAATATTGTTAACATCTCCATACTATCCAAAGCAACCTGTGGACTCAATGCAATTTATTTCAAAATTTCAATAGCATTTTTTATAGAAATAGAAAAAACAATCCGAAAATTCGTATGAAACCACAAAAACCACAAATAGCCAAAGAAATCTTAAGAACAACAAAGTTAGAGGCATCACACTTTCTGGTTTCAAACTACATCATAAAGCTATAGTAATCAAAACAAAGTTGTTTTGGTAAAAAACAGACACGTAAGCTAATGGCACAGAATAGAAACCCCGGGAATAAGCTCATGTATATATTGTCAACTAATATTCAACAAGAAAGCCAAGAATACACAATGGAAAAAGGACAATCACTTCAATAACTGGTGCTGGGAAACCTAGATATTCACATACAAAGGAATGAAATTGGATTACTTTCTTACACCACTCACAAAGTTAACTCAAAATGGATTAAAGACTTAAATATAAAACCTGAAACCACAAAAGTCCTAGAAAAAAATTTTTGGATAAAAACTCCTTGATATTGGCCTTTGTAATTATTTTTTTGGATATGACATGAAAACTACAAGCAACACAAACAAAAATAAAAAGATGGGACTACATCAAACTGAAAAGTTTGCACAGTAAAGGAATCAACGAAATTAAAAGGCAATCTAAGGAATGAGAGAAAATATCAGCAAAACATTTATTTGGTAAGGGGTTAATATTCAAAATAAATAAATCATATCGACAGCAAAAAAAGCAAATAATCTGATTTTAAAATGAGCAGAGGGCCTGAATAGAAATTTTTCCAAAGACAACATACCAATGACCAACAAGCATATGAAAGGGTGCTCAACATTACTAATCCTCAGATAAATGTAAATCAAAACCACAATGAGGTATCATCTCACATCTGTTAAAATGGCTTTTGTCAAAAAAGCAAAGAAATAACAAATGTTGACACAAATGTGGAGAAGAGAACTGTTCACCATTGGCGGGAATATAAATAAGTACAGCAATATGCAAAACAGTATAGAGGATCCTCAAAAAAATTAAAACTAGAAATAGCACATGATCCAGTAATCCCATTTCTGGGTATACAGCTGAAGGAAATTTAATCACTATCTCAAAGAAATATCTGCACCCCCATGTTCATCATAGCATTATCACAATAACCAAGACATGGAAACAACCAAGTGTCAGTTGACAGATAAATGAATAAAGAAAATGTGGTATATATAATACATATGTATATATGTTATACACACACACACACACACACACACACACACACACACACACACAGAGTTGCCCCTTGAACAACACGGGGTTAGGGACACATTCAAAACTGCATGTAACTTTAACTCCCCAAAAATTTAACTACTAACAGCCTACTATTGATTAGAAGCCTTATCAATAACATAATCAATTAACATATTTTATATATGTATTATATACTGTATTCTCACAATAATGTTCAAAATGTCATAGAAAGAAAAATATATTTACAGTATTTATTGAAAAAAAATCCCAACTATGTGGACCCACGCAATTCAAGCCCATGTAGTTCAAGGGTCAACCCTGCGTGCATGAAAATCATTCAGCCTTAAAGAAAGAAATCCTACTATTTGTGACAAGAATGAACTTGGCATTATGCTAAGGGAAATAAGTCAGACAGAGAAAGACAAATATTGTTATGATCTCACTTATATGTGAAAATCTGAAAAATGTCAAATTCATAGAAACAGACAGTAGAATGGTGGTTGTCAGGGGCTGGGAGGGAGGGGAATGAGGAGTTATTGATCACAGGTACAGACTTCAGTTATAAGATGACCACCAAAAGAAAAAAAGGGAACCATGGGAGGTGGTAGATATGTTAATTAATCTTATTGTAGTATACATACATATGTCAAATCATATTATACACTTTAAATTTACATAGTTTTGTAAACTCTACCTCAATAAAGCTGGAGGAGGGGGCAGAATCTAGGCTCCATGGTACTTTTAACTAAATGACAATGAAAAATTATCTTAGTTTAAGAATCTATTATATATAGTATTTTAATACCAGCATTAAGGCTGACTCTCTCTAACCTCTTTCTAATCTCAGTGCATAATCACTTAATACTCCCCATAGCTCTTTTTAGTCTTTTTTCAAAAAAAAACCTTCATTATCTTGAGATTTTATAATAGTTTAAATTCATTTTATATTAGAACTAAAGTAATATCAAATATTCGCCAATATTTAATTATTTCTTAGTGGTGCATAATGTACTAAAATTTTTTAATCTGCATATATTTTATACATGCTTTCCCATGCATGTAAATTTGATAACATAAAAAACACTTAAGATTTACTAATATAAAAACTCAGAATCTGAGTTAAAACCCCTACTCGACATTACCACAAATAAACTTACAGGATGGTAGCACTTCCCTTTTTCTCAATGAGAGGGCTTAACCCTAATCATCAGTGTTAATTTCAGGTTTATAGAAACCCAAACCTCTTTTCTTTCAGAGTACTCAATTACAAGATGGTAATCAAGTAAGCCATGATAAATATAATTACCAAAACTATGACAACAAATTACATTAATACATTCAGAGATAAAGAACACCTACATTTTAAGTTTATTTCTATTGTTTAAAAAATAAACAACATACAGCTATCCCCGCTTTTTAAAACTTCACTTTATGCCACTTGGCTTTTATGGAAGATATATATTAGTACTTGTTTTCACTAACCAAAAGAAATCCAAAGAGAATTTCTGCTTTTACGAAAAAAGGCAAAAAGTGAAAATAGTGTTCACATTTATTTTGTAGCAAACTCTTCTTATAGACGCAGCACATACCCCAAGCAGTGAAAGTGGCACCACCAAGCTCCTTCCCTAGGAACTACACTCAGCATCTTAGCATCAAGACAACATAACTTTGAACTGTGTCCATAAGCAACTGTGTTTTATCTCAATTTATTTTGTGTATCCATTAGCAAGTTCAGTCCTAAGGCAGCGGTCCCCAACCTTTTTGGCACCAGGAACTGGTGCTCCTACAAGCATATAATGGCTGATATTCTAATGTAGAGCTGAGGCAGTGATGCTGGTGCTAAGGAGCGGCTGCAGATACAGGTGAAGCTTCGCTTGCGTTCACCCACTGCTCACCTCCTGCTATGCAGCCTGGTTCATAACAAGCCATGGACTAGTACCAGTCCACAGCTCAGGGATTGGGGACAACTGTCCTAAGGTATCAAAAAAGCCTAAGAGAGCCCATAAGAGTGTTACATTTAGCGTAAAACTGGACATAATTAACATAATTTCAATGAAGGTGAACAAAATGAAGACATTGTACATGCACTAATCTTGCCTGTATCCACCATATCCTATTTACACACAGAGAGAAAGAATCTTGAAAGCTGCTAAAGTTACTATTGGTTCTGTTAGTAGCAAAGTGGTCTCTTTTATTCAGTATCCAGTAATAGATAAAACAGAGAGTCTATTGCTTGAGTGAACTGATGGCTGTATAGTGTGGTGTCCTGTTATCTTATACTTAAGGAGAATCTGTCTTTTTAATAAGTTGAAGCAGAAAGCAATGAACGACGTTGATCGAAGTGTTGCTAAAGTTAAATATAAAGGTAGTCATGGGTGGTTTCACCAGTTTTCAAGGAGAAAGCAGCTTCGTAGCTTAAAAGTTACTGAAGAGAGTGCTCCTGCTGATACCTGAGCTGCTAAAAAGTTCTCAGGAGAACTGAAGAAAATAATTATAGAAGGTGGTTATTTGCATAAGCAAGTGTTTACTGTGACAAAAGTGCAATTTATTGGGGGGAAAAATGCCAAGCAATACACTTATTTTGATAGAAGAAAACCAGGCTAGGGAATACAAGGCACAGAACAGATTTATCCTCATGCCTATCAATGCCACTAGTGATGCTGTCTGTCCTTAGGCCTCCACTGATGTATCATTCAGAAAAACGCAGGGCATTTACAGGTGTTGATAAAAATATACTTTCAATTGTGTTTCATTCACATCTAAACAGTTGGAATAGCCAAGTTATTTTCTCCTGAGTACATGAATGGATACATTAGTACTTTTGTTGAAAAATACTATACAGAAACTAACCTCAATAACAAGTATCTTCTGATTGTCAGTAATTGTGCTTCTCATCCAACTAGCATTACCAAGTATGGTGGTAACATTTGTGTTGTGTTCTTACTGCTGAATATGATGTCAGTTGCTGCAACCATGTAACCAAGGCCTAATAGGTACAATTGTGTGATAAATTTTATTGTAAGTGCCACTGACAGAAAAGGCAACTCAAAAGCATCTTTACAACAGATCTGGAGAGAGTACAATGTAAAATTGGCAATTACCAATCTTGGAGATCTTCTCAACTGGCTAACAGACTCAATGAGAAATGGGGTTTGGAAGAAATCATGTCACAAAGTAGTGAACAATTTAAAGGCTTCAAACCAACAACAATAAATGTGGTAACAGTGACTTTGACTAAGGAAGCTGGGTTTGTGGAAGCTGCTGAAGATAATGTTGAAGAGGTTTTGGCATCACACGACCAACAACTTATAGATGAAGAGCTCATGCAATTGCAAGAGTAAAAGATATGAACTGAAACCTTATACAATAGCAAATGGCCCCAAAGTGAAGTCATCCAGTAACTAAATACATAGCACTTGCATTAGATTTTCACTATGATTGACAATACTGCAATGATTACAGAAAAGTATGACTTTAATTTTGAAAGGGCATATAGGTTTAGGACAGGTTTGTAGGACGTTTTGAGTGCCTACAAAGAATTATACAATAGAAAAATGTGGTGAGGCAAAAGCAGTTAAACATGTTGTCATATGTCAAGCCTTCCACATCAGCCACAGCAGATGACTAACCTTGAACCTCAACCTTCAATATTGAGATAGGCAGACACAGAAGGTATAGACATTAGTGACCTGCCCACCCTAATGGATTTAGACAACGATGAGATGTTAACAGATGACCCTCTGCCTCTCTCACCTACACCCCAGCCTCCTGTACATCCCACCAGCTCAATCTTCAACAACTCTGCCTAATATACCATTATCACCACCTCTCAGCCTTCCAGTGTGCTCACTGTTTTCCTGATTCTGGTAAGTGAAACTATACTATACATATATTATTTCTACTTTATACAAGCTGTGCACTTATCATTTCTGCTTTTACTATGTTAGTTTTATTTTATGTTTTATGTGTTATTTGGTATGATTTGGTAGGTAATTTTTTGGTTCTGGGAATGTTTTTTTCCATATAAATTAATGGCAATTCCTTCTATACTTTATGCCATTTCTGCTTACAGAGGTTTCATAGGAATAATCTATTTTCTAACAGCAGGGGATACCTGTTGTATTCAGGGAAACTTTCAACCAGAATTGTTTAACGGGTTTCTTTTTCTCTCTCTCTCTTTCTCCTTCCCTCCTATGCACATTTATATACACACATGAACAACACATATAAATTCATGCAGATTTCAAAGAAACTAAATATATTATATGGAAAAAGAAAATTTATTTACATTTTCAGAACCAGCACATCTTTGTAATTACCCGACCCCTCCCCCCAAAAAAAATCTGCCCATAGCTTATAATGAGCCCTGATCGATAATAAATAATGAATCACTGCTAGATAAAATGGAAAGTCATCAAAAATTGCCTCCTGTCCCAGTTCTCTATCTCTGTTCACCTAATCTGTTCCCCCTCCTGGGTTCCTTTTTTAACCTAATGGCAGCACCATTTTCTCAGATATTCATAAGTAAGTCCTCCCTCCCATCTTTCAAACTAGAATTCAAATGTTTAAGTGATTGTTAGTTATGCCTACACTACTATATGATAAGAAAAAAAGATAGTATTAAAGACAAGCATAATGTTTATTGAAAATTAACAAATTTTCATAGTATTTTAGTTTGGATGAGATCTCAAATTATTTATTTAATAGTTATTCACAAGTTTGCTAATAATTTTAATTCATTGGGAAAGAGTACACATTTTTAGAGTCAAAGACCATAAATGTATTATAGGAGATAATAATTTTTTTCTTACTGAGCCAGATAGTAAATATTTTAGGCTTTGAGAGGCATACAGTCCCTGTCACAAGTACTTTAGCTCTGCCTCTGTGGAGTGAAAGCAGCCATAAAAAAAAAAGTAAATGAATGGGGTGTGTTCCAATAAAACTTTATTTACAAAAACAAGCAGCAATTCCAGGGATGTAATTTGCTAACTACATTTTCTACAAGGACCCAAAGGATGTAGAGCCATAGAATAGAAATTGCAAAAGTCTGACTAATCTATTAACCAAATTAATCCATTATTCCATTGGTCTATTAATCAAGAGGCCAGTGCTCTTAGATCATGAAGAAAATACTTAAAATACAGAGATCTAAACCACTGCTTCAAAGGTCTATGGTATATCTCAACTACCAAATAATGAGTTAGTAAATAATCTCCAAGGTGTACTCTAGCATTAAAAATCTATGTACACATTTACAAATAAGCAGCTTAAGGCCTGGAGAGATTAAACCATACTGCCCTCTCACCCAAAAATAACTACCAGGAAAAAATATTTATGGAGGGCAAATTATAGGCAATATGAGCACCTCTAAAAAGGTGTGTCTTAGTGCAAGTGGTTAATCAGTAAGCAAATGAGTGGTTCACATTTCAAAACAGTATCTATTCAACAGACTCCAATTCAGAAGACCTGGATCCCAGCTATGCCAGTTACTACTCATTAAGTAAGACTCACCCTTACCCTTAACTTCTTCCTCCATAAAATGAGGACAATAATATCTACCTCACAGATTGTTATTTGGGGAAGAAGGGTAAAAAATGTAATGCAAAACAGAAAACTAAGATAGTGGATGCTAATAAAACCATACCAAGAATTGCAATAAATGTGAATGGCCTAACCATACCAATTAAAAAACAGAGACAGGTTGTAGTGAAGAAAAGTAAAACCCAAATATATCCTCTCTAGAAGAAATGCACTTTTTTTTGAGATATGTCATTATGTTACTTTTAACTGTGCAACATAATGATTCAATATTTGTATGTACTATGAAATGATCACCACAATAAGTCTAGTTAAGGAAAGACACTTTAAACAAACACATTAAAATATATTTAAGTTAAAAGTAAAAGGATGAAAAGAGATATGCCATACAAATTCTAGCTTACAAATATCTAACCAACCTTATAAATAACAGGCTGATACCTAACTTAAAAATTAAGAAACGTGACATTACATGTTTTCAGGAAAATCTACCCATGAAAATCTACCAGATGAGGGTAGACTTCTAAGAAGGTGTGAGCCCCCTTCTGTAAGATAGGTAGTACTCTCCCAAAATTGGAGCAGAATGCAGATTTTCTGGGAGCACATATACAGAAGAAAGTCTATTTAGGTGAATGACCAAGGTAACACAGCGATGAGAATATAGCAAATAATACTAATTAAAAGAGCTAAACATTTCATTTAAAAATATACTTGTTCTCTAAAAAGGAAAATGGGCTATAATGCTTTTCCTCAATCTGTTATAATCAAAGTACTACTTAACTCTAAAAGGAAAAAACACTATAATGATACTATTCTTTGCTCCAAAAATATACTTTATTAATAAAAGTAAATTAAATAAGATACATATCAAAATAAAGGTTTTTTAAAATCTTACACTTCAGTGTGTTTGCACTTCAGCCCAAAATAGAGTAATAGGCAATGGATTTACCCCTCATCCATAACAACAACAAGCAACAAACAGGTAACACATATAAATCAATGGTTTTCAAGACATGGGATATCAGTTAATGAAGGTGAGAAGCAAATGAACTGAGCCCTATAGGTGTCACAGCTTACTACTCTGAAAGAGTTTCAAGGCCACAACAGAAAGAACAAGAATGAAATGGAGCCAGGCAAACTTCCTGAGCTGAGTAGACAAAACTGAGAGTCAGGAAAATCAACACAGCTAAAGTTGATAAGACAAAGTTCCAAAAAGAATTCCACAGAGAAATAATTCCAAAAATCTACACAGGACACCCCTGAGTATTCACCAAGAATGATGTACGTTCCCAGCAACCAGACTGGAAAATCTCATAATTCATGAGAGATTAGATGCTCTCCTTGGTGGTGGGGAATAATTACCCCTAGACTGAGGGCACTTCACACTCACTTAACCAATCATAAAAGCAAAACTTGAAAGAAACAAACTGTTTCCAAAAAATTAACTCTATATCAAAACAAAGTTCAAAAATATTCATTAAAAATATATATATATTATGGATCCGACAAGGTAAAATTCACAATATCAGGCACCCAAAGCCTAGAATACAAAGAAGCAGGGGAAAAAAAAAAAATCTATAATAAGGAGAACAATCAATCGAAAATAATCCAGAATTAACACAGATATTAGAATTACCAGAAAAGAACATTAAAGTTATTATAACAGTATTCTGTATGTCCCAAGTTGAGATATGGAGGATACAAAAAAGTTGAACTTCTAGTGATTAAACTACAATGTCTGAGGTAAAAAATGGAATGGATTAGATTAACAGATTGAACAGGACAAAAGAAAAGATGAATGCATCTGAAAATATAGAAAAAAGCTAACAAAAATAAAAATAAAAGATAAATATAAAAAGACCTCCCCAAACTTAAAAAATGTCACTTAGCTATGCTTCAAACAGCCTAATATGCATATAATTAGGGGAAGGTAGAAAAAAATATAAAGAAATAATGTTCAAATTTTTTTCAAATTTGGTTAGAATTATAAACCAATAGGGTCAAAAAACTCAAAATACTCGAGCACAAGAAACATGGAGATAAAAATAATTACACTCAGGCACATCATAACCAAATTGCTCAAACGCAGGGTTAAAAAAAAAATCTGAAAAGCAGCCACAGAAAAAAACAGATTAGGTTAGAAACAAAGGAGCAAAGAAAAGGGTGACAGTACATTTCTCTTTGAAAACAATGCAAGCAAGAAGATACTGGAACAACATCTTTAAAGTACTAGAATCCTATACCCAGTGAAATTATCTTTCAAAAAACAAAGGCAAATAAAAAAAAAGGCAAATAACATTTTCAGACATACGAAAAAATGAAAGAATCCATCACTAGCAAACTGGCGCTACAAGATATGTGATGGAGTCATTCATGCAGAAGGAAACTGATACCTGGTGAAAGTATGGATCTACATATAGTAGCAAAGAGAACCAGAAATAGTAAGTAGATAGGTATAATTTTTTAATTCAAATTTCTTTTACAAATTATTGACTGCATAAATAAAAATAATGTGTTCAGAGGTCTATGATCTATGTAAAAATAAAATGTACAACAGGATAAAAGCTGGAAGAGAAAAAATATAATTAATTACTAGGTTCCTATGTTATACTGTGATAAGTTAAAGACATATACTGTAAACCATAAAACAATCAGTAAAATAACAAGATGATAACAAGCTAATAACAAACAAGAGGTAAAATGGAAACATAAAAAATTATCAAAAGAAGGCAGAAAAGAAGAAAAGCAAAGAAAGGATAGGATAAATAGGAAACAAATAGCAAGATGATAGACTTATCAATAATCATATCAAATACAAATGGTCTAAATATTACTGTCAGAGATTATCAGATTGGATTAAAAAAAAGCAAGGACCAACAAGATTAACTGCTTACAAGAAATGGGATTTAAATAATAAGACACAAATAGTTTATTTTTATTTTTATTTTTTTATTTTATTTTATTTTATTACACATACAGAACCTGGTCTTCCTAGGTGGTCTCCCATTCAAGTATTAACCAGACCCAACCATTCTCACAAATAGTTTTAAAGAAAAAGGATTTTTAAAAATACCATGTTACTACTAATTAAAAGAAACATGTGTGACTATGTTAATATCAGACAAAGTTGACTTTGGAACAAGGAACATTACCAGCGAAAGAGGATATGTTATAATGATAAAGGAGTGGATTTACCAGGAAGACATACAATCCTAAGTGTACTGCTAACAAAAGAATTTCAGAATCCAAGAACCAAAAACTGACAGCTAACTAACTGCAAGGAGAAAGAGACAAAGCCACAGTTATTCTTGGAGACTTCAACACTCCTCTCTCAGTAATAAACAGAATAAGTACAAAGAAAATCAGTAACAATGTAGAACACCTTAACAACACTACCAACCAATTTGACCAAACTGACATTTATAGAACACTATACCCAACGACCTAATAATACACACATTTTTCAAGGGCACATGGAACATTCACCAACACAGGCCATATTCTGGGCTCTGAAAAAAATCTTAAAAAAGTAGAAAAAGGAAACTTTAATTTCAAATGAACTGATATCATATAAGTATATTATCTGATTAATACAGAATTAAACTAGAAATTACTAATACATAATCTGAAAATTCCTCCAAACTCCTATAACCCATGAACCAAAGGAAATCACAGAAAACAAAATGGAACACTCAAGTGGGAAAACATTTTGAAAGCTTCTTTAAAAAGTAAACATTATGTTCTTAATGTCATTCAACTGTACACTTAAAAAATTAAAATGTCAAAGTTAAAAAATATATAAAATCACAATAATTTAACTTTAATTTTTAAAAGTTAAACATGCATATGCCATATGATCCACTCATTACATACCTAGGTATTTACCCAAAAGAAATTAAAGACAAAGACCAAAAGTACACAAAACATAAGTGATGGAACAAAGTTCATTAAAAGCCTGGGTGCCCAATGATACTAAAAAGCTGCTGAACAGTAAACGTCTTCAAAGTTTAAGCCACTATTACCTGGGATTTCTGATGGGGGCGGAGGGGGGAATGATACCAATGTTTTTCTAAAAGGAAAAGAAAAGGAATATCTACAAACAACTATTTTGGAGAGAGACATAATTCAATTTTAGAAATGCTAATATTAAGGTAATGGCAAAATATCCGAATGGACAAAATTTCCCAAATTGGTATGACTCAAAAGTAATAGTTCCCTGGACTTCACCAATGAAACTTAGGTTATTTAAAGTTACAGATTTCTTTACTATAGCATTTTTTTAAAGGTGTTATGCATTGCAGATAGCCAACAAGACACAGCATATAGTATTTCCCAGGTTTGACCATGGTACACATCCCTTCAGTACAAGATCTCTGAAAAACACAGCTGGAGATATAGATTTGAGTATAGCTGATTCTTGAAACTGAGTATGCTAGAAAGAACTCGCACCAAACTATGAAAGGATAATTCAATTAGAAGATCACCATTGTTCAACCACTAATAAAATAATGGATCTGGACAATGAAAATCAACAGCTGCTAAAATCTCTAACATGATAGGGAACTTTATAACAAATAGATCAGGCTGACACACCTGAATCCACTGATTAATCCTAACATTAAATGAGACAAAAAGACATTCCGTGGTTCCTGCTATAATGCTACAGGAAGAATAAAACACCATTATAAAGTTTTGTTGCCAAAAAAGAAATAGAACCTAAATTTGATCAAGACTCACTATTGGTTTACAGGAAATGATGGGCAGAGGAAAAAGTTAAACATCACAGAGATGCAATCCATAAAAACTCAAAAATGTGAGTTACTTCAGGTAATTATAGAGAAGAAAAAGTGGGGGGATATAAATTAAAAGAGATAAAAGACATAATAACCAAATAAAAGATGAAGACCTTGTTTGGATCCTAATTCTAAATCAATCCTGAGAAACTGGGAAAATGTGAATACACACTGAATATTTGAAGACATTAAGAAATAAGTGTGACCATTTTAGGTGTGGTAATGGTGCTGTAATTGTTCTTTGTGATAAAATATAAATAACATAAAATTTATCACTTTAACCATTTTTAAGTATAGGTCAGTAGCATTAAGTACATTCTCATTGCTGTGCAATAATCACCACCATCTGTCTCAGAACCTTTTTCAAAATCTTCCCAAACTGAAACTCTGTACTCATTAAACAATAACTCCCAATTCTCCCCTTCCCCCAGCCCCTAGCAACCATCATTCTACTTTCCTTCTCTATAAATTTAGACTATTGTAGGTACTTCATATAAACAGAATCAAACAATATTGTTCTTTTGTGTCTGGATTATCTCACTTAGCATAACATCTTCGAGATTCATCTATATTATAACATATGCCTGAATTTCACTTTTTTCTTTTTACTGTTTTTTGTTTTGGGTTTTTTAATCATTTTTTTTTAATTTTTTGATTACAGTCAACATAAAATATTATATTAGTTTCAAGTGTACATCATAAGAACTAGACATTTATATAGCTTACAAAGTGATCACCCCAATAAGTCTAGTACCCATCTAACACCGTATATAGTAATACAATGTTAACTATATTTCTTATGCTGTACTTTACACCCTCTTGACTATTTTTGTAATACTTAATGTATACATGTTAGACACTTCCACTTTTTCACCCATCCCCCCAATCCCCTTCCATCTGGCAACCATGAAAATGTTCTCTGTATCTACTAATTTGTTTCTGTTCCATTTGCTTTTTTTTAGATTCTACATATCAGTGAAATCATATATTTATCTTTCTCTAACTTATCTCACTTGGCATAATACCCTTTAGATCTATCCATGGTGTAGCAAATGGCAAAATTTCATTCTTTCTTATGGTTAGTATATTCTATTGTATGTATGTACCACATCTTCTTTATCCATTCATCTATCCATAGACACTTAGGTTGCTTCCATATCCTGGCTATTGTAAATAATGCTGCAATGAACATATACACACACAAGTCCCTTTGAAGTAGTATTTCAGGTTTCTTCAGATAAATACCTAGAAGTGGGATTGCTGGGTCATATTTTTAATTAGTTCTATTTTTAATTTTTTGAGGAAACTCATACTGTTGTCCATAGTGGCTGCACCAATTTACAATCTAATCAACAGGGCACAGGGTTCCCTTTTCTCCATGTTCTTGCCAACACTTTTTCTTTGTTGATTTATTGATGACAGTCATCCTGACAGGTATGAGGTGATAGCTCATTGTGCTTTTAATATGCATTTCCCTGATGATTAGTGATGTTTCATATATCCATTAGCCATCTGTTTCTCCTCCTTGGAGAAATGTCTATTCAGGTCGTCTGACCATTTTTTAATCATATCGTTTGTTTTGGTGTTAAATTGTATAAGTTTTTTATAAATTTTGGACATCAACCCCTTATCGGATGTATTGCTGATGGGGATTGCATTGGTGGGATTGCATCAATAAGGATTGCATCGAATATCTTCTCCCATTCAACAGGCTGTATTTTCATTTTGTTGATGGCTTCCTTCACTGTGCAAAAACTCTTTAGTGTGATGTAGCCCCATATGTTTATGTCTTTTGCTTCCCTTGCCTGAGGAGACACATCCAAAAAAACATTACTAAGAGTGATGTCAAAGAGTTTACTATTTTTTTCTAGGAGTTTTGTGGTTTGGGGTCTTAAATTTAGGGCATTAATCCATTTTTTGGTTTACTTTTGTATACTGTGTAAGAAAATTGTCTAGTTTCCTTATTTTGCACATACTTGTTCAGTTTTCCCATCACCATTTATTAAAGAGACGGTCTTTCCCCCATTGTATAGTCTTGTATTCTTTGTCATAGATCAACTGACCATAAAAGTGTGGGCTTATTTCTAGACCCTATTCTGTCTATTGATGTGTCTATGTGTGTGCCATACCATACCATTTTGATAACTACAGTTTTGTAGTATAGTTTGAAATCAGAGAGAGTGATACTTCCAACTTTGTTCTTTTTTCTCAAGATTGTTTTGGATATTAGGGCTATTTTGTGGTCCCATGTAAATTTTAGGATTTGTTCTAGTTTTGTGAAAAATGCCATTGGTGTTTTTATTGGGACTGCATTGAATCTGTACATTGCATTGGGTAGTATGGACATTTTAACAATGTTAATTCTTCCTATCCATGAGCACGTCCTTTTTATTTTTAACTCCTTCAATCGATTTCCTTCTTCTATGTCTTTTAGTTTTCCAACTACAGGTCTCTTACCTCCATGTGTTAAATTTATTCCTCGGTATTTTACTTTTTGACACAATTGTTAATGATTGTTTTCTTAATTTCTCTGATAGCTCGTGACTGATATATAAAAATGCAACCAATTTATGAATGTTAATTTTGTATCCTGCTACTTCAATGAATTTATCAGTGCTAATGTTTTGGTATAGAATGTAGGGTATTCTATATATGGTATCATACCATCAGCAAATAACAACCATTTTGCTTCTTTTCTGTCTAATTGCTGTAGGTAAGACTTCCAATATCATTCTGAATAAAGCTGGTGAAAGTAGACATCGTTGTCTTGTTTCTGATCTTAAGGAAAATGTTTGTAGCTTTTCGCCATTGAGTATGACGTTAACTATGAGTTTGACACAGTGGGCTTCATGATATTAAGGTATATTCCTCTATTCCTACTTTGCTGAGAGTTTTTTTAATCATAAATGGATGCTGGATTTTGTCAAATGTTTTTGTACTGAATATATGATTTGTATTGATATATGATTATCTTTCACTTTGTTTATGTGATGTATCACATTGACTTGTAAATACTGAACCACTAAATCCCACTTAATCATGGTGTATGATCTTTTTAATGTATGCTGAATTCAGTTTGCTAATATTTTGTTGAGGATTTTTGCACCAATGTTCACCATGGATATATCAGCCTATAGTTTTCTTTTTTTGTAATGTCATTGTATGGTTCTGGTATCAGGGTAATGCTAACCACATAAAAAGAATTAGGGAGCCTTCCCTCTTCTTGATTTTTTTGAAAAAGTTTGAGAAGAGTAGATGTTAATTCTTCTTTGAATGTTTGGTAAAATTCACCTGTGAAGCCATCTTGTCCAGGACTTTTGTTTGTTGGGAGTTTTTTGATTACTGATTCAATTTTATTAGTAGTTGTCAGTCTATTCAGATTTTCTGTTTCTTCTTGATTCAGTCTGGAAGATTTATGTTTCTAGGAATTTATCCATTTCTCCCGGGTTGTCCAATTTTTTGGCATATAATTGTTCATAGCATTTTCTTATAATCTGTATTTCTTGGTGTCAGTTGTGAATTCTCTTTCATTTCTAATTTTATTTACTTGGGTCTTCTCTTTTTTCTTGATGAGTTTGGTTAAAAGTTTATCAATTTGTTTATCTTTCCAAAGAACCAGTTCTTGTTTTCATTGATCTTTTGTATTGTTTAGACTCTATTTCATTTATTTCCACTCTGATCTTCATTATTTCCTTCCATCTGCTCACTTTGGGCTTTGTTTGTTCTTCTTTTTCCAGTTTCTTTAGGTGTAAAGATAGATTGTTTGAGACTTTTCTTGTTTCTTGAGGTAGGCCTGTAATGCCGTGAGTTTCCCTCTTTCTACTGCTTTAGCTGTTTCCCATAGATTTTGGGGGTCATTGTATTTTCATTTTCATTTGGCTCAAGGTATTTTATCACTTCTGCTTTGATCTCATTGTTAACTCATTCACTGTTTAGTAGCACGTTATTTAACCTCCATGTGTTTGTGTGTTTTTCAATTTCGTCGCGTAATAGATCTCTAGTTTCATATATTGTAATCAGATAAGATGCCTGATGTCATCTCACCCTTCTTAAATTTACAGAAACTTGTTTTGTGGCATACCATGGTCTACCCAGGAGAATGTTCCATACACGCTTAAAAAATATGCACATTCTGTTGCTTTGGGGTGAAATGCTCTAAAAATATCAATTAAATCTATTTGGTCTGATGTGCCATTTAAAGCTGCTATTTCCATGTTGATTTTTCTGTCTGGATGATCTATCCATTGATGTCAGTGGGTGTTAAAGTCCTCTAATATTATTCAATTACTGTCAATCACTCCCTTTATGTCCATCAATATTCCTTTATATATTCAAATGTTCCTATACTTGGTACAGAAATGTTTACAAGGTTATATCCTATTGTTGAATTGAATCATTTATCATTATGAAATGTCCTTCTTTGTCTCTTGTTATATAGCCTTTGTTTTAAAGTCTATTTTTCTGATTTAAATATTGCTACACAAGTTTTTTTGTTTGTTTTCATTTGCATGAAATATCTATCTCCATACCTTTACGTTCAGTCTGTGTATGACTTTCAACTGGAAGTGGATCTCTTGAAGGTAGCATATGTTTGGGTCTTGTTTTCTTCCCTATTCAGCCATCTTACGTCTTTTGATTGGAGCATTTAGTTCCATTTCATTTAAAGTAATTATTGACAAGTATATAGTTATACCATTTTAATACTCCTATTTTTTATCCTTTTTTTTTCTCTTCTACTTCTTCTTAAAGAACTCCCTTTAACATTTCTTATAATGTTGGTTGGTGGTTATAAACTCCTTGAGCATTTTCTTGTCTGGGAAGCTCTGTATCTGTCCTTCAATTCTGAATGATAGCCTTGCTAAGCAATCTTGGTTATAAGTCTTTACTTTTCATCACTTTGAATATTTCCTGCCAATCCCTTTTGTCCAGCAAAGTTTCTATTTAGAAATAACCTGACAGTGTTATGGGAGCTCTCTGGTAGGTGACTGCTTCTCCCTTGCTGCTTTTAAGATTCTCTCCTTGTCTTTAACTTTGGCATTTTAATTATGATATGTCTTAATGTGAGGCTCTTTGGGTTCATTTTGTTTGGGACTCTTTGCGCTTCTTTGACTTGTATGTCTATTTTCTTTGCCACGTTAGGGAAATTTTTTCCATCATTATTTCTTCAAATAGGATTTTAATCCCTTCCTCTCTCTCTTCTCTTTCTGGTACCCCTATGATGCAATGTTGGTATGCTTAATGTTGTCCCAGATATCCTTTAAACTATCTTCATTTTTTTAATTCTTTTTCTCTTTTTGCTGTTCCAATTGAGTGTTTTCCACTACCTTGTCTTCCAAATTGCTGATTCAGTCCTCTGCTTCATCTAATCTTTTGATACCCTCTAATGCAGTGGTCTCCAACCTTTCTGGAACCAGTGTTCCTACAAAAATCTAACGCCTGATGATCTGAAGTGGAGCTGAGGCAGTGAAGTAAGAGCTGGGGAGTGGCTGCAAATACAGATGCAGCTTAGCTCGCTTGCCTACCATTTACCTCCTGCTGTGCAGCCCAGTTCCTAACAGGCCACAGAAGATACTGGTCTACAGCCGGGGTTTGGGGACCCCTGCTCTAATGTATTCTTTATTTCAGTTATTGTACTCTTCATTTCTTACTGGTTCTCTTTTATTTTTTCTAGCTCCACTTTTTATGTTTCTTATCTCTTTATTAACGTTCTCATTGAGTTCATCTATTCTTCCCCTAAGTTCACTGAGCATCCTTATAACCAGTGATTTGAACTCTGTATCTGGAAGGTTGCTTGTCTCCATTTTTTTAGCTTTTTTTTTTTTTCTGGGGTTTTGTCCTGTCCTTTCATTTGGGACATGTCTGTCTACTCATTTTGGCTACCTCTCTGTTTCTATGTATTAGGTAGATAAGCTATGTCTCCCAGTCTTGGAAGGGTGGTCTTATGCGGCAGGTGTCCTGTGAGACCCAGTGGCACAGTCTCCCTTTTCATCTGAGTTGAGTACTCCAGATTTGTCTCTTGTGTGGGTTCTGTGTGCGCCCTTTTGTTATAATTGAGCCTTGGTTGCTGCTGGCACATAAATGGGAGGGCTGACCTTCAGGCTAATTAGCTGTGACTACAGTGGAGGAGCTGTTAATGTGCAGGAGCTGACCCTACAGAGCAGTATTCGCTTAAGCAGGGTTCTGGTGCCTGCCTAGTATGCCCTTTGGGTGTATCATTTGTGGAGATGGTTGGGTGGTGCTCTGGTGTGGTCTGAAGCTAGCCCCCAGGTTCTGAGGCCTCTTGGGAGGGGGTCTGGAGCAAGCCAAGGTCAGTCACAGCAAGTGGAAGGAGCTACAAAGTGATCTGCAGATGGCTATCACTGTGCTGGGCTTGGAGGCTCCTGGGAGAGGCTATCTGCCATTCTAATGCCAGGCTTGGGGCCACTTAGCAAGAGGTACAGGGTATACCAAGGACAAATGCTACTTGTTTGGAATCTGTGAACCTTTGAGATTTCAGGAAAGTCCACATCATGAACCAAGACAGGCCATTTCTGTGGAAAAGCCACTGGAAGAAGGGTGCTTGAGTAGGGTGGGGCAGGGTCTCAGAGAATCATCAGGGTGGAACAGTGTCACACATATTGCTAGAGACTTAGATTTGGCACTACCTGTGCCTACTTGCAGATGGGAAAAATATTCAACAAAGGAACAATGCTGTCTGCAAGCCCTTCCAACCCCAGCAAGCTGCCCCGACCCCTGACCCTCCAGCTCTCTCTTTGAAGTTACTCAATTCAGCTCCTCTTCATATGTCTCTGGCACTTTTTGAGCTGCTGCCCAAGTGCTAGAGCTGGGGGAGAGTGAGTCTGTGAGTAAGACAATGCACAGGCCCTTTAAGAGGAACACTCTTCGTCACACCTCAACCACAGACCCTGCTGGTTTTCACAGCCAGAAGTTATCGGGAGTCCTCTTCCCTGCACAGGTACCCTGACCTAGTGAGCTGGTATGGAGCTGGGATTTCTCACTCTTCAAGGGTTACCTCCACAATTGAGATATCTCTTCCATTCCTTAACCACCACCACACCATGAGTGAGGGGTCTGCCTGTTCCTCATCCCCACCCCTGTTACCAGTCTCAACGTGGCTTTTTCTTTATATCCTCAGTAATAGGACTTATGTTCAGCCAGTCTTCAGCCAGGTTCCCAACAATGGTTGCTTTTTAATTTAGTTGTAATTTTGATGTGGTAGTGGGAGGACACAAGCACAATATTTATCTACTCTACGAACTTGAATCTGGACTGAACTTCATTCCTTTCAAAGACTGAATAATATTCCATCTTATGTATATAGCACATTTTGCAAATCAATTCATTTGTCAAAGGATATTTGCATTATATTTTATTTTTAAGAGTTCACATCTCTTTACTGAGATACATACTCAAATATTTATAAATTAAATTATAAGACACCTGAGATTTGTTTCAAAATACTCCAGTGTGAGAGAGAAGGGCAGTGGGAGAGGAGTAACAGATGAAATAAGATATCACTTGTCCCTTATCAGATCAACAAAGATCAGAAATACTGACAATACCATGTATACTGGCCACAACGTGGAGGAACACGCTCTTCTATACATTGTTGGTGGAAATGTAAATTAATTTCTTTGGATGGCTCTATGAAAGTTTTGAATGAACATTTCCTTTAACGGAGATATAACTTCTGGGAATTTATCCTCACACATATGCTCACACATAAACACAAAGTATATAGAAGCATACTGACTGCAACAGTGCATATAATAGCCCAAGATTAGAAACAATTTAAATGTTTATCAGTAAAGAACTGACTATATAAATTACAGTAAAATACAAAAATATGAAAATACAAGAGAATATTATTTAATTTTAAAATAAAAAATAAAAACCATTCTATGTATACTAATAAGACACAGTGTCCAATAAATATGTTAAGGGGGAAAAGGCAAGGTACAGAAATTCAACCAGACACTCACTGCTTCCTATTCTGGCATTGCCACAGACCACATAACCTAAAAACATCTCATAACAAAATACCTACAAATGCTAAGTAAATTATAACTAACAACTTTTAAATGTTTAAGCTCAAAAGAAAGTAAGGGGACTCTCACTGAGGAGTAGGATGGAAGAAAGAGGAACCTTTATTTTCTACTTTATCCCTTTGTTTTTATGTTATAAAAACAATATCTATTACTTTTGAAATTAAAAAACAAATCTCTGAAGTACTTTCAAAAAAGATGCTATGGATTTAATAATCAACGCCTGAAAAACTAAAGCAATGTAATCTTAGCACAAATTTTCAGGTATAACAGCCACTACTTTACCCAGTTTAATTCCACATTTAATAAACACCTACTAAGTGCAAGAGACTGTGCTGGCCTGTGATTAAGAGTGACATGAGGTTCCTATTTTTTAAGGAGCTTAGAATCTGAGGGAGAACCAGCAAGGAGGTTAATATATATATAATAAAGGATTGAACATGAAAATGATCATCCTTTGCATCAAAATTTGAGAACTAAATGTTTAAAATTCCAATTTCTAGTTAGTACCATCAGAATCCCAAACAAGTCAGACATTATTTTACATTTTCCATTACTTTTTTTTTTAGCTCATGCACCTATAAACTATGTGTGACAATGACTGCACTTATTCATTAGTGGCAAAACTATGATGTTACATATATAATTAATAGTTTCCATAGTCTTTGTGATCTCCCACACAAATGAATTCTCAGTTGTTTCTTCCTTTACTTTGTATATCTGTTAATGTCACCACATTTATTAGATTAATACTACTAATCAAAAATTACTGACTCTTCCCCAAATATGTCCATAATTACAAATTTAAAAATTAAATAGTAATACAGGTTGTAACGATTCCAAGATTCTTCCCCATCTCCAATCACACCCACAATAGTCAGACACTCGGGAAAAGGGTTAAGGCACTGCGGATTTCCTCTTTTACTAAGAACACAGATACAGAAAAAAGTGGAATCCTTCCTTATAAATTTACTGAACAATGAGATTTACAAACTTCTATGGCTGTTAAAATAACAAAATACCCCCAAATCAAGACATCTCCAACATTTAGAAACCTAAAAGGGTTTTCAGGAATATCAAAAACTGAGAAAAGTTAAATACATTCTGTCAATGCCAGGATAATCCAGCTTTGCCAACCAAGAACACTGATACAATTTGTTGATGATTTCCAGTTCTAAAAAGGTTCCAGAGATGGGCTACCCCTACCCCGCACAGGCAGACTTTTAACCTGCACTGTTGGGTAACATCACCTGTCTCTCAAAGCAGTAAATTAGGTATGTGGCCTATAAAACTTAATCTATCCAACCCAAAGAGTTGTAAATATTTCAGAATAATCATGTAACCACAATACTGTTTATTGTTCATTCTTGGCCTTTTTGAAACTGGATATGGAAACTACTGGCGCATACAGGCAATAGTTCTATATTTCAGAAAAACAGTAAATCTTTAAATATTATACATCAACTCATACAGGGTTGCCAAACTGGGGTAAAAAAATAAATACATGCATATGAGATGCCAGTAAAGACAAAGCTATGAGATTAGGACGTGCACTATCTACAGCCCAGCTGCCCTAAACGTGTATGATTATCTTCAAAGAAACTTACTGACCTATTTCCACTCCTGCACCGAAGCATCACAATTAGATATCAGATTTGTCTCTCATTCAGATCAACCTCATAATTACCACTATGTTCTAAAATGCAGGATAGAATCAACATTATTTCCTACTTTCATTATCTTTGAGGTTCTCTTAAGAGCAAAACTAGTCTAAGAAGTAAAAATGTCTTAATATCAATAAAAGAATGTTTCAACTCCTTCCCCTATGTTTTGAAGTGCCTTCTAGTTTTTAAAAATGTAAGTTTTTAAAAAGGAAGAAGAAACAAAGGCCCAAATAAGAATGGCATATTTAAAAAAAAAAAAGAAGGAAAAGAAAAAGACAAAACACAGTAATGGAAGTACCAACAATAAGAATGCTATTTGTAGAAACAGCAGAGAGAAATGTTGAGTGGTCAAGCTCTGCATTTAGCATGCCTAACTTACTGTCTGTGTAATCCTAAGCAAGTTTTTTAAAATCCTGTGCTCCACTTTCCTCTTCTGTACAATGGGAATAACAACAGTATAATCTTAGTTGTTGAAGATTACATGAATTAAACCATTTAAAGCAGTGAATATTTGACCACTGTTTAGCAAATAAATCAATAAAAATCCAAAGTTTTAATAATACTGTTGGTAAGGCTGTTGAAAACAAAGAGTCTCACACTCTGCTTCATACTGAGTCTTATGGAGGGCAAATTAGAAACCGCACTTTTGAGAATTTATCCCATTGATATTCTTGCACAGGTGTGAAAAGACAAGTATACTAGGTTTTTCATTTCATACTAGAACCTAATTGTCATCCCTCAAGACCCAACTGTCCATATTAAATAAAGGCAAATTCATGACACAGGGCACCATGCAGCAGTTTTGTTTTTCCAAATAGAGTACACTCATTTACTGACATCAAAAGACCTCTTAGATCAGGAGAAAATGTGAGATGTGTAAAACTGTGAATGTGGCATGTTATTTTTTTGCATAAAAGAGTTTAAAAAATCAAAATACATTTTCATCCTTGTTGGTTTTTAAACTAAGAGAAACTAACAGGGGTAGGAAAGAACTGGGCAGAATGGGGGACAATATTGGAGGGAAATTTCACAAACTGTGTATGTTTTTACCTTTTATTTTTTTGATTTTTTATCTATATGAGTCTTTTGTCTATTCAAAAATTAATTTTTAAAAAGTATTTTTAAGTGTTGGTCTTACACTTTATGCTCTCAAATATTAGCTGCAGTTATTACTGTTTTAGTAATACTATTAGTAGCAGTAACCTCAAAAATACCTCCATTCTAAAGTCTTTTTCTTCTGCACAGAAGCCTCCTCTAACTCCTAGACTATTAAAGGAATTTATCATTTTCTACTCCAGTGTAAGCGGCTTAAGGGTAGGTCAATGTCTTGTTCATTTTTAATATCCTAGGAACCTTGTTTGCACCTAGTTACAAACATTCTAGAGTAACAGTAACCTACAACTACTCCAAAGAAGGAAGTAGTCATTTCTAAAGGGATTACGCTCTACAATTATAAGAGTTAAAATCTGAAAAACTTGAATAACTGGATTTGCTAACATTCTTTCAACTACTGTCCAGCTAAAATCTACTCTTTCACTACATTTTTTCTTTTTCTAGGACTTCCTTAGGCATGAAGATCATGTCCCAAGCCAAGACACCACATCTACCAACTCTTTAACTCACTACAACCTCTGAAACGTCTTTTGTCCTAAGTCCCAACACCCTGGTACACTGCTCCTACTGAAAAAGCATTTGTTGAGTGTCTCCTTTTAGAAAGATGTCACATATTAGTCAGTGAATAAGGTGCCCTTTTAACTGGAGAAAAGCTAACATTTGATTCCTAATTCGCTTAGCGTTTTGTTTGTTCTCGTATGGAGGGTATTCTATAATTGACTGCTCAGTAGCCCAATTCTAGATGTCATTCCAGCACACCAAATACTCCACTGACAGCTCAACAGTCACTTTTCATGCAGGCCCCTCCCCTTTCCTCCTCCCTCAACCTCCATAAGCTCAAGAGCTCCTTCCCTCGTACTGAGACACACTGACAGTTCAGAAGTCCCTTTCCTCAAGCTGTCCTCCCTCCCCTGCAGTTCCAAGACCACCTCCCGGACTCTCATCATCCCGCGATCAAATGTACTCCCCAATACCATCGCCCTCCGGCCAATCCAAATCACATCATCATTTCTTCCCAAGAACCAAGCTGCTTCACAGCCTTTCCCAACAAGTACACAATTGACAGCTCGACACCAGATTCCCCAAGTATCCTTTGCTTCTCCCTCTCCTGCCACCCTACCCCATACACTGGCTCTTCTCTCGCTATCACTCACTCGCCCTGGCTTCCTCGCAAATTCACAGCCCTGTTGCCTAAACAAGCTCTCCGATCTCCCCTCCTCCCCATCCCCCTTTCCCAGCTGACAGCTCAACACCTCACCCATGTGGTGCACCTCCCCAATCCTCTCTCTTGACAGCTCAGAATCGGCTCCAGGGTTCCCCATTCCCGGCCTCCCTAGACCCCGGCCTGGGCTGCCGCTGTAACCCCCGCCCCGGGGGAAGGCTCCACTCACCCACTCTCCCGCATCACGTTGCTGTCCCCGCAGTCACAGGCGCCCCCGGCTGGCTGCGGAACATGTTTGAAGTCGTGTCCGGTGTGATCACCCTGGTGGAAGCACTCCGCGCACAGCGACATGCACGGGGAGATGCGCCCGACGTCCGGCAGCGGTAGGCCACGAAGTTGGCTGTCCAGACCAGGCCGCAGAGCGCCGCGGGGTCGTAGGCCCGCACCGCCGCGCAGAACTCATCGTAGCCGCCGCCGCCCGCCAGAAGGCACTTACACCACTCCAGGGCCTCCTCCTCTGCCGCCCCGGACCGCCTCCGCTGCTGGCAGCCGCCGCCTCCTCGCTGTCCGCAGCCACGGCCAGCGGCCGCTCGGCGCTCAGCACTCGCTCCAGCAGCGCCTGCAGCTCCTCAGCACCTGCCCGGTTGTCCGGGCGGCTAAGGGCTGCCTTCAGGTGCGCGGCGGTGGCCGCCTTGTCCAGGGCCAGTCCGGGCGCGGGCAGCTCGGGTTGAGGCGGCTGCGGCCCCCCGACGGCCGCCGCGGCCGCCGCCGCCGCCATGATGAGAGCTCAGAATTCGGAGAGCCCAAGGCTGGCCGCTCCTCCCGGGAGGGTGGGGGAATTGACTGCTGCGATGGCTCGGCCCGCCAACTCTCGCGATACCCTAGAGCTGCCGCGCACCTCCGCCTGCGTCCTTGTTTCTGCACACGCCCCCTCCGGCTGCGGTGCCTGCTCAGTCTGCACACGCCCCCTCTCGCCAGGGGAGCTGCTCTGTTCCTTCCCCCACTTCTTGGCTCTCAAAGTTAATAGCTGCTGAAGGAGACTCGCCTTAAAATATATATATTTATTACGGAAAGTCTTTAGTATTTTTATATAATTTTAATAATTTTTTTACCTGGACTATAGGAATTATACGCAGCATCCTTCAGATTATTTTAGGCATCTACATTTCATTTTGAGATATAAATTCTTTCTTATCAAACCCTTAATTTCTATTGAATTGCAATTACTATTGAAGCAACCTTCTAATTTCATATCCTCCCAGTTCTTACCATCACACTGTTACCCAGTTAATCATTATTGCGTTCAAAATCTTTAATTGAAACAAGCCAAACTGCTTAAATCTCTCGAAACTCAACCTATCTTTCTATCCTTATCTCCTGACACTGCTCCAAGTTTGCCATATGAAACAGACCAATGGGACTGTTCACTGTTTACTGAAGATGATTTATCATTTCTGCCTTTGGGTTTTTATTGTTCTTAGTGCCCACCCTACTCCGCCCCACATGCTCACCCCACATCTTTATTCCAGCAATGTCTGCGCATGTCATTCTTAAAAAAATAAATAATAATGCCCCTGAACTTATTTGATGACATAACATTGCCTTTGCTATAAAGCTCATCTCCACTCCACTGCTAATGGGTACATTTGAGGACAAAATGAGTCGTCTTCATCATTGCCCTTAAGTGCTCAAATTTGTCTAATTACTGTAAAACGGAACAATTGCAATAGATGTTTGTTGTATATTTATTATGGGTCCTGTTCTTTATATATGTTATTTATTTTAATCTTCTCAAAAATCCTCTACAGCAGAGGTCCCCAAACCACCAAGCCACAGACTAGTACTTGTCCATGGCCTGTTAGGAAACTGACCACACAGCAGTAGGTGAGTGGTTAGTGTGAGAGAAGCTTCATCTGCATTTGCAGCTGCTCCCCAGTGCTAGCATCACTGCCTCGGATCCACCTCCGCCCCAAGCATTAGATTCTCCTAGAAGCACAGGTCTCTGGTGCCAAAAAAGTTGGGGACTGCTGCTCAAAAGTAAGTACTATTTTTAAAGGAAACTAAAATTTAAGGTGATGTATGTCCCCAAAAATACACAGCTAACAATTAAATGAGATGTGACTAAGACCCAGGTCTATTTGATTCTAAAAGCTCTTTCTACCACACCAGTGCTTCGCAAACTTGCCTGATCCTGAGAATCACCTGAAGCTCTACTCACAAAAATAGAGCCCCAGGCCCCATCTTAGATCTAAGGAATCAAATCTCCAGAAGTTATACTGCCCTATCAAGCAAAATCTGAATCTTGGAAGAGATTATCAATGATCCTTCAAAGAACTAAAAATCTAAATTTAAATTCCCATAACTAACTTCCAGAGTTATAAATGGATTGTACATAATTAGAACAGACTATATCACATGTCCTGACCCGCTACATTAATAAGCATTCACAATCATCATTTAACAATGATAAATAATTCAAAAGTTGCTCCATAATTCTCTTAACAAATTACCAAATTATAAGCCGAATAAAATCTAGGAACATTTCAAACTAAGGTAGAACTGGTGTGCATTCAATAATCAGCATCTATGGGTTAAGGCAGTTGGGGAAAGAATACTGGTATTTCTCCGAGACTACTTTCCTGTAAAGAATAACAAAGATGCCTGCTCTTCTTGACCATGATGATGCATGCTGGAAATTAAGCTTTTTCAGCATCTCCACGCACTCCTAAATTTCTACAAATTTCTACAAAATTCCACTATTGACAAATGCCTCTTTTATTAGGTAACAACAACAACAACAACAACAACAACAATAACAACAAAAAAAAACATTTAAATACTTTCCCTATTTTAGTTTCATAGACATTGCAGTACATGTACAGAAACCAGGACACTTGCCAGATTTCCCACCTATTCTGATCATGATGATATCAGACCTGTTCAATATCAGAGAACTATTAAAATAATTGGTAATAACAACAATACAAAAACCCAATTGAACATGGGCAAAACATGTGAATAGACATTTCACCAAAGAAGATAGGTAAGTGGCCATTAAATAATGCAAATTAAAATTATGAGATACCACTATACACATCCACTAGAATGGCAATAATCAAAAAGATAGACAATAATAAATGTTGACAAGGATATGGAGAAATAAGAACCCTCATACTTCACTAATGGGAATGTAAAATAGTTTGGGAAAAGTTTGGCAGTTACTTAAAAAGTTAAACATAAAGTGAACGTAGAGCCCTTCATTTCCACACTAGGCATCTACCCAAGAGAATTTATAATGTATATCTACACACACACTTTTAGGTAAATATTTGTAGCAATACTATTCATAATGACAAAAAAACTTCACAATCCAAAGGTCTATCAAATTCATAAGTAGATTAACAAAATGTGGCATATTCATGTAATGGTATACTATTTAACAATGAATAGAAATAAATTATTGATACATGTTACAACATGAACTTCAAAAAATGTTGTCAATAAAAAAAGCCAAACAACAAAAAAATGCAGGTTATGTGATTCCATTTACGTGAACTGTCCAGAAAAGGCAGATCAATAGAGACAGAAAGTGATTATGAAAAGAGTATTCTACCTGAGGTAAAAACAGAAGCAACTACGAATAGGCACAAATGATCTGTGTAGGATTATAGAAATGCTTTAAGTTTGGATTATGGTGATGGTTGCACAACTATGTAAATTTACTAAAAATCATTGAATTCTACTCTAAAAACAAGTGGATTTTATGGTACGAAATTATACCTCAATAAAACAGTTAATAATAATTAGAAGTAGTACTTCTTGTTTGAGCTTAATAAAATAATCAAGTTTCTGTCTTGGTAAAAACTATTTTACTGCTTTAACTTTCAAAGTCAATATGACAGACTCTCAAATTTTTGGTTCTTTTAGAGTGTCTGGGGCCGCTATCATTTGAATCTAGGAAGTCTGACATTTTTCTCTTTCAATGTGTTAGTGTAATATAAAAACTCTTTTTCTAAATTACCTCTTAAATCTCTGTGTTGTCATGGGGAATTCCTACAAGGATCATATTTCTATGCGGGAAAGCCAAACTGAAATTCAGCTGAAAATTCTGCACTCCCTTAAATGTTATACTTTACAAGATTACATTTAAGCATGCTACTGTTACTCTACTGAAGACATTAAATAAATAATGCACATACTGTGGTTACAGAAAGCTACAAAATAGTATCTAAAAAACTATGTGTTTTTATGTATTCCATATTAATTAACATGAAGAAGAATCTTGTGATATTTCTAAATTGGCTTTTCAAATTCAAATAAACCACACAGATGAGGTAAAAGCTATAAACAAATGATAGATAACATCATTGCTTCCAAAATTAACAAAGACACCCTTAACAGAGAACTTATAAATTAATGTAAATACTTCAAAATTGTTTATGTATTTATCAAGACTTTCTTGGTTGCAAGAGATAAAAACCCAACTTGACCTAGTTTAAACCAAATAGACCATATTAGATCACATAAACCATGGAAGGAAGGGAGAGATGATCCTGGATGCATCTCCATCTTTGTGCTCAGTGAGCATCAGCTCTCTTGTCTCCAATAGCTTCTGTGCAAGGGCCTCTCTCAACCCCCATTCTAGAACATATTTCCACAACTTCACAACAGAGGAAAAAGTATCTCTTCTCTACCAGGGCCACTCAAAACGATGGAGAAGAACTGTGACCCAACTTGTGCCCACACCACCCATATTACCAGAAGGCAGAGGAGGCCATACGTGCTGGGAACATAAAAATGCAAGTTGTCTACAACATTACTAACTTTTATATTTCTTCCTAGCCTCCAAAATATACACCAGACCTTTACTATGTATAGTAAGTTCACCAGTTCTAATGACAAATGTTCAAATTCACACTATAAGAAACATGTGCCTACTACTCACAAAGAATTCTTCCAAGTGATCACATTTAAGATTCACAACAACCCTGAGAGGTACTTACCGTATCCCCATTTCAAAAGTAGCAGTGATACCCTTCATTTCACAGCCTTCAAAACATATGGACAAACCCAGGAAGAAAAATCATCCACTGTTCCTGCATGTGCCCATCTTTCTACTTTCTCCCTTCTTTCCTTCCCTTCCTTTCTTTCCTTCCTATCTTAGTAACTACCTTGCAACTATACTTACTGCCAGTCTCTCATTTGTTTAATATTGAAGCAAAAACATTTTTAGTAATTTTCTCAACTCATGCTTTAGAAATATTGGGGTTGGGGCGGTGAGGAGTATGACAGTGCATTAAGGGTTTGACTTACATTAGGTCCTCCACAAGAGCAACTTTTCCAAGGTTATAAATGCTTAACAACCCTCTGGGGTTTTTTTTTATTATTATCATTTAATTCATTTAATACCATTACAAGCTTTCCTAATTCTTCTTCTTCTTTCTCTTCCTATTCCTCCTCTTCTTCTCCCTCTTCCACTTCCTCTTCCTCTTCGTCTTCCTCTTCCTCTTCTTTTTCTTCTTCTCCTTCCTCCTCTTCTTCCTCTTCCTCTTCCTTTCTTCTTTTCTCCTCTTCCTCCTCTCCTCCTCCTCCTCCTTCTTCTTCTTCTTTCTTCTTTGTTTTTTTACCTAAGGAAAGTTTCCTTCTCTGAATCTCTACTAAAGACCAGATTTTCATCTACTGTCTTATCCATGCAGCAAACTAATTAAACAAATGTTTGTAGATATTTCATATAAGTGGAATCATACAATAGCTGTCATTTTGTGTCTGGCTTTTTTCATTTAACATAATGTTTTAAGGTTCACTCATGTTGTAGCATGTACCCCAATTTCATTCCTTCTTATGGCTAAATAGTATTACATTGTATGTATAAGCCACATTGTGTTTATCCATTCATCTATTGATATACACATGGGTTGTTTCTACCTTTTGGATACTGTGAATAAAGCTAAAATAAATATTGGTGTACAAGGACTTGTTTGAGTCCCTGCTTTCAATTCTTTGGGGTACATATCTAGAAGTAAAATTATTGATCATATGTATAACACTATGTTTAACTTTATGAAAAACCACCAAATTGCTTTCCACAGAGGCTGCAGTATTTAACATTCCCACCAGCAATGCACAAAATATCCAGTTTCTCCACATTCTTGCCAACATTTATTTTCCATTTTATTGTTAATAGTGATCCTAAGGGGTGTAAGCTTTCTGTGGTTTTTATTTAATATTTTCCCTAGTGACTAATGATGTTGAGCATTTTTTCATGTGCTTATTAGTCATTTATATATATTATTTTGATTAATGTCTACTCAAGTCCTTTCCCATTTTCAAATTGGCTTCTTTGTCTTTTTGTTATTGAGTTGTAGTATTCTTTACATATTCTGGATATTAAGCACACAATTTTACTTGAAACTATGACTGGCAGACAAACTACAGTTATTCAGACTTGGTATTTGGCAGCCATTTTCTGATAAATGGATGAAATAAGCCTATTGTTTCATGGAAAACACCTGGATTTTTTTGCCAATTAAAAAATTTAATGTTTCTAGCAAAAATAATATTTTGGAAAATTTGTGTATGCCACTGTGAGTCTGACAATCTTTCCAATAATTAAAGACTTTTCTGGGAAGATCAGTGGTGATATTAATAAATGTGATTTTCTGATATTGTATAATAAAACATTTCAGAAGACTTGGATAAGTCAATGAACCAATATTTTCCAAATGATTAATGTATAATGTTATAAAATCATGTATGAGTAAAAATAAATCTATTCAAATTGAAGGTAGACTAATGGATTGTAACTTAACAGTATGAAAAGTTCATTGGTATGGCTGAAGATCCCACATTGCTATTAAACTTCAAGAAATTACCTCTTTCTACTTGTGCTGTCTTAACAAGAAAGAATATCCACAATTATCAGAATAGACAACGAAAATACTCCTTGCTTTCTAATATGTGTGTCAGGCTGGATTTTCTTCAAATACTTCAACCAAAACAACATATCACAACAAAGTGAATGCAAAAGCAGTTATAAGATTTGAGCTTTCTTCTATTAAGCCAGACATTAAAGAGACTCCACTAAATGATTTTTTTGTTTTGGATAAATTTTTTAGAATTTCTTAATGTTAGTTTTCAGTAATGTAAATATGTCATTAGATATAATCTACACAAACAAAAAATTTTTGAAGTTCTTAATAATTTTAAAGAGTATATAGCTACCTTGACACCAAAAAGTTTGAAAACTGTGAAATTAATGTATAAATGACTGGTTTGTTATTATTCTTACACTTTTTTATAAAATCAAATTTATTAAGGTGTAATTTACATACAGCAAAATTTATTCCTTTTAGGCACATTCTATAAATTTTGGCAAATGCATAGCCATAAAATCACCATAGTCCATCATCCCTAAAGTTGTTTTCATAACTTTTATAGTCAGTCCCTCCCCCAACACAGTCCCTGGCATCCACTGATTTGTATTCACTTCTGATAGTTTTGCTTTTTCAGAGTATCCTATAAGTAAAATTATGCTATATGTAGCTTTTTGTCTGGTTTATTTTGCTTAACATAACTAGCTATTAATTCATCCCAGTTGTTGCATTTATCATTTTTTTCACTGCTGAGTAGTATTCTATGGTGTATATGGATGTACCAAAATATATCTATTCACCAGTCAGTGGACATTTGGGGTATTTACATCTTGCTGATTTTGAATAAAGCTGTTATAAACATCTGTATATAGGTTTCTATGTGACATGTCTTCATTTTTCTTGGGTAAATACCTATGAGTGAGATTGTTGAGTCACATGATTAAAGTATATTTAACTTTGTAAGAAACTGCCAAACATTTCTCCAAGGAGGCTAAGTCACTTTGTACTCCCACAAGCGAAGTGTGAGAATTCCACGTGCCTACATCCTCTCCAGGGCTTGGTATTATGTCTTTTTTCTCCTAATTATTTTGGCCACTTTAATAGATGCTAGTGGTTTTTACTAAACTTTTCAAATGTTTATCTTTCGTTTCCTCCAGTAAACTGTTAACTACGTACAGAAAGGGATTCACATCTTATGCAGTTCCCACTTAGCATTAGAACAGTGTCTGTTACATACAACTAATAGCAAATAATCCATCAACTGAAGCCTAAGTTAAACAGGTCTCCTGGTGATGTGGGGAAAGCACTTGCCTGTAAGTCTTGTGCTATCCACTGAAATCACTCTTTAACACTCTTTATCAGTGTTTTGTACAAATCAATTTTGAATCTATATATGTTTTAAAGAGTTGGCAATTGGAAGCAGCTCTCCTCTACATCTTAAGTTCTTACCACCATATGGAGATTTCAATGTCCATGTGGATAGTCCTTCAGACATTGATCTTCTACCTCTGCTCCACTGCAGCCATCCAATTTCATGGCCTCAACCTCAGCTTTATCATCTCTTACAATTAATCCATATACTAATATATTTTTTACCCATTTTTACAACATTTCAGTGATTGTAAGCACCGAAATGATTTTAAGTAAATTTTAAAAGATATGCAAACATCAACAAAATTTAGTTTTAAAACATTTCCACCATTTTCAATAGACCCGTTGTGCTATTTGCAGTCAATCATTGCTCCCACCTCTAGCCACAAGTACTTTATACAAATCTTCAACTTCAATAGTCCATTACTTGAACTCATTAACCCTATTATTAACATCATCAAGTCCTCATCCTTCTAATATTGTTCCCCTCAGTCTTATTCCCTTCCTTTTCACTTCTTTCCCTATCTAGCCACAGATTTCCGGGTCCATTACCATAACTATCCTCTTACCAATACCACCCATTGTCTTATCTCCCATGCTTCTATTGTAACCCTCTATCAAAACAACTATCCTGAATCTATTCAACTGTCAGGACTTCCCTGCCCCTGCTTCAATATTTCAGGAGAAAAAATATATAACTTTGCAAAATGGTGCATAGAATTACTGTTTTTGAAGAAACTTCCTCAACCTGATAAAAGGGCATCTGTGAAAAACCCACAGCTAACACCACGCTTATCAATAAAAGACTGAAAAGCTTTCCCTCTAAGATCAGGAATAAGACAAGGATGCTTATTTTCACCACTGTTATTCAAGACTGTACTAGAGGTTCTATCAGAGCAATTAGGCAAGTGGGGGGGGGAGGGAAAGACATTCAGATTAAAAAGAAAGAAGTAAACTATTTTTATTTGCAGATAACATAACATTACGTATAGAAAATAATAAGAAGTCCATACACAAAATTAGAGCTAATAATTCAGAAAAGTTACAGGACACAAGATCAATAACAAAAATCAATTGTATTTCTTTACACTAGCAATGAACAATACAAAAATAAAATTAAGAAAACAATTCAATTTACAATAGTGTCAAAAAGAATAAAGTACTTGGTAACAAATTTAATAAAAGTATAAAACTTATACTCTAAACACATAAAACACTGTTGAAAATTAAAGAAAATTTAAATAAATTGAAAGGTATTCCACCATGTTCATAGATTGGAAGACTTATTATGATGGCAATACTCCCAAATTGACCTATAGATTCATCACAACCCCTATGAAAATTCCAACTGCAAAAATTTGTCAACTGATCTTAAAATTCATACAGAAATGCAAGTCACCCAGAGTCCAAATAACCTTGAAAAGGAAGAATAAAGTTGAAAGACTCACATCTCCCATTTCAAAACTCTCTACAAAGCTATATCAAGACAGTGTGGTATTGGCATAAGGAGAGACAAATAGCAGCCTCAGACACCACTCTTTCTATTTCCTCATCCATCCACTCCTTTTTCTTCCTTTAATAATTAAGAGGGTCCATTCCCTAGATTAAAGGCAATCCTTTCACTTAAACACTGGATTCTACTTCTCAGGATCCTAACTCCAACAATTTCCTCTTGTATTTTGAACTCCTACCTTTCTATTAGTTTTAGTATGTCTATATTTAGGTATGTTCACATCTATCATTAAAAAACAAAAAACAAAAAACTTCTCAGTAGTACCAAGCATCAACCATTCTCACTCCTCTTTTCATAGTCACGTTTCTTAAGAATTGTTCACATTTACTCTTTCTACTAAGCTTCCATTGTGTTCAAAATCCACAACTTGGTTTCCACTCCTGTATGAAAGCCTGAACTTTTTCTAGCATTTAAGACCACTACCTATTCCTTCATTAAACTTTTTCCTCTCTGAACTTCTCTCACTTCACCACCTGTGAGTTGAGGTGACACAGGTGACCTATTAAAAGGGAAACAGTTATAATAAAGTAGGGCATCCCAACGGCCCCGGAGGCAAAGGTGAATGGCGATTGCTACTTTTTGAGAGCAGAGTTGGGACAGGAGGCAGAAAGGGCCAACTGGCATTAAAACAAAGTGACTATGACTTTCGCCCTCACTTTAACCTTCTCTTCTCCAACGTTATCAACCTTTTGTCCCCTATACTGTGAAAGTCTGCTGGTACTCAAGGATAAACTAGAAGGTAATGACCAAGTAACACCGCCGGCTGGGGCCAGACCCAAGGCTGCGAGTAAGGCGGGCTCTACCGTTGACACCGACCCGGCGCGGGTGGAGGTGGATGAGGATGAAACGCTAGGATAGCCAGCGGAACATATGAACCCGGCCGCGGTTGTTGCTCGGCGCCGGACCACTAGGTGCAGACGCGTGCGTGCGTGCGTGCGTGCGTGGTGGAGCTTCCGGCCCCAAAGCGAAGGTGTCTTTTGAAATACCGGGTCGCGGTGCTTGAAATCTTACCGTGACTCTAGGCTAGAGCCGCCGCTCCTCCCCAAGGAGCCCGAGATCGCCGCGGGGTACCCTGGAGGCAAGCGGATCGGGGCCTGGCCAAAGACTCCGCCTGCCGCTGGCGCAAGGAGAGCGGAAAAGGCGGAGGCTGTTGTGCCCTAAGCGCTCTGCGTCCCCTTCTCGGCCACTGGCCAGCGGCGCTGAAAAATCGGCGGGGGGTTGTGGAGTGGGAAAATTCATGTTAAATAGGTTTCTCTGCAGATCTTGCAGATCCAGTGCCATTAAACCTTGAGAACTTACACTTTTTAAAAAATGAAATTAAGGCTTAAGGAACTAGAGAGTCGCCTGCAACAAGTGGATGGATTCGAAAAGCCCAAGCTACTTCTAGAACAGTATCCGACCAGGCCACACATTGCAGGTAGGGCGGCTGGTGACCACGCCCACGTTTCGCGGGTTTATCCTATCTACTCTTGTAATGAATTAAAAGTTATTTAGGTACCAGAAACGTCTAGAAGAAATCTGTTATGATTACATATCACGTTAAAGAGGACTTACTTGACACCACAGCTAAAGACACCCAACACACATACACTTTTATCATTTTACTGTTTGGTTTTTACATACCCCTTAACATATCAGATGTTTTTTAAAAATCCGTTTCTCTCATGACACTATAAACTCGAAGGCAAAGAATTTGTTGGTCTTGTTCACACAATTTCCATTGCCTGGAAGAATTTCTGGTACTTGTTAAGAGCTCAGTAAGAATTTGCTAAATAAGGATTTGTTGAAATTCCCCATTGCAATGAATTGTCAACACAAGGATTCCTACTGTGTACTCTGCCCTGGAAATGAATACTAGAGTTGGTAATCGAAGGACTGAGTTTAACAAATCTGGAATAGGTGCTATATAAAGATGAGGATGCATTTCAATTTTAAAGAATGATCTGAGAATCAGCAATGTTGCTTGATGCAAGAGACTGATACTGGGGGAAATACAGGAAAAACCATTCATGTTTAATGAAAGTATTACTAAAGTCATTGAAGAGTTTTATGAAATTTAATTGTTGGCAACACCATCAAGAAGGAATCCTGTACAGCTCCAATGTAGTTCTGTTTCTAAGCTACCAATGAAAGTCAAGGAAAATACACGCATACCAGCAGTTAACTCCAACATAGTGTCATAATTCCCACCGAAAACTGGCACAAAATTGTGTGTTAAGACCAGTTTTCTCAGTTGAGATAATAATGACTAATGTCTTTTGGCTTTAGGGTTTCTTAGTGGAACCCAATTACAAAATAATAATAGTTTCACATCCAGTGTGTAAAATGTACATGGATGTGCTCATTCTTTGAGAGAACCATCTTCAAAGTTAATAACACCTGCAGCAATAATCAAAACTGCAGTCAGCCCGAGATGTCCCTGTAATTGTGCTTTCATTAAAACCTTTGGATCCTGGGGCATCAATGATGGTCAGTAATCCTTGCTGGGTTCATGTATTCACAGGGAGATATTAGTGGTTTTACTCATGCTTAACCTTCAGTATATCCCAGACCATTGTATATTTGAAAGATCCCTTTCCGATAGCAGCTTCTGCATTTCTCGATAGTTCTCTTATCAGGCCTCAATAGGTTATGAATTTATGTGTCTGTAGATCATAAATTTAATGTCTGAATATGTCTAAGGCTATATTTTGCATGTAGGTCTTTTCCTTTCCCATTCTACCTTAACCTTATGGTACCTGTGTTCAGGTGACAAATTTGTTGCAAAATAGTTCTATGCCATTTCAATGTTAATGCTTGTTCAGTATTTGTTGTTCCCAGACTTACAGATTTCACAGATGAGTTAAATTTAAAATGCTTTTGGAGACTAATGTAGGGTTGACAATTTTATATATTAACAAGTTATTTAATATCAAAGAATTGATATATGTATGTGTGCGATGTTTTTTTAATAGACTGTGGAAAAATAACATTTTAACCATATTTTTCTCATTTTACTTCAGAGTTTTGTCATTTTTGATGTTGTCAGCAGAGAATAGTTTTGGGAAACCACCGGTATATGTTACTGTTTTTTGTGTGGCCTCTTACTACATACAGGTTATATGCCTTTTATTTTTTAATTATCTGGAACACCATTTGTGGAAAGACTAAATAATGCAAGACAAACTGTTTTAGAGAGTCAGTTGCACAAATTGATTTTAGTCATAAACTTGATTATTCTCTAATGTTTTTGATCTTTTAGCATGTATGCTCTATACAATTCATAATACATATGATGACATTGAAAATAAAGTGATTGCAGATCTAGGATGTGGTTGTGGAGTGCTTAGCATCGGAACTGCAATGTTAGGAGCAGGGTAGGTGATCCAGTATATACTATTTGGGTATGGGGCGGCTTTCATAAGCTTAAATAGGATCAACTGATTATGAGACTCTGCAGTAAGAGATAATGGGAGTAAGAATCTGATAATATTTCGAATGAGCAGAACATCAAAACAAACTAAAAAGTAAAGGGTAAGAGCAACAGTTAAGATGCCTTTCTTTATGCAAAGCTGAGTTTCCAACCCCTGCCAGGTTGGGAAATCATGCTGTTGAAAAGTAACATTCACTCTTTGCCAGTTGAGTTAAAAAGGTGTATGATTTTAATTTTGTTATTGTTCTGACCTGGGAGCTATAAGTGATTACGCTTTGTGTTTTATATTTATAGGTTATGTGTTGGATTTGACATAGATGAAGATGCATTGGAAATATTTAATAGGAATGTAGAAGAGTTTGAGTTAACAAATGTTGACATGGTTCAATGTGATGTGTGCTCATTATCTAACAGAATGTACAAGTCATTTGATACAGTAATTATGAATCCTCCTTTTGGGACCAAAAATAATAAAGGTTAGTAACAAGAATCAGGTGTACTGGAGTATTTATAGAAAAGCAAGTTTTTAAAACCATGTTCTCATTGATTGGATTATGTTTATCACTGTTCATTAAATAAAGCAATGTCCTTCCTACCTGTATAGTTATTACAGTTATAGTTTGAACTCGTTTAATGCATGGAAGGGAATTGAAATTTTCAGTCTTTGTTTTCACAAATTTTTACTAAATGAAATATTTTTATTCATTTATACTCCGCTTTCGAAAATGATTTACCTAACCCTTATGAATGATTATGAATCCTATTAAGGATTTTATCCTTTTAGAACCTTTTTATGCCTTAACACACCTGAGGGTTTCAACATGCGTCAGTAAGTGACTCGTTGTGGCTGTTTATTTTGTGTGTATGCTGTAGGCAAGGAAGGTTATTAAGTCAGTAAAGGAAGATATGCATGGTTTAAAAAGCCCTTGCTTCCAGCTCCACCCCCCCCCATTGTCATTACTACTCTGTTTTCTTTGAAAGTTAATTTGGAATATGCTAGAATTTTTACCTTGGCCTTATTTTTTTTTTAATTAAGTTTATTGGGGTAACTTTAGTTAATACAATTACATAATTTTCAGGTTTACATTATAATTTGACATCTGTATATTCTATTGTGTAATTATCTCCCTTAGTCTTATTTAAGACATCATAATTCTGGTTTTATTCTGTCAACCTTATATTTATATTTTATGTGTACCTTGTCTTTTTGCAGAAAGAATTTGAACTGGCTATTTTGGTATTCATTTAATCTTCTATTTTGATAATAGGTACATAATGTAAATAGGAGCTTTTTCTACTCTTAACAGGGACAGATATGGCATTTCTGAAGACTGCTTTGGAAATGGCAAGAACAGCAGTATATTCTTTACACAAATCCTCGACTAGAGAGGTAAGTTCACATCATCATATTTTGTCATTTACTTTTAAATTCATGACAGTGTTTTAAAGATTTACTGTGAATATGAAATACGAGGGTATCTATTTCTCCTGACCTTTTTTAACATCTTATACTTATAAACTTAATTTTCCCTTTCACTAGCTGATGTTTGTGATTAGCTTCCAGCACATATAACTTCTTTTGTGAAAGATTTTTTAGGCAGGAACTGTTACTAGGAAGACTAATTCAGAAATGTGGTATAATTAGGGTTACAATCTATTTTGTTTGCCTGGGTAAGTCGTAGTTGATGGCTGTTAAGTCCTAGTGTCCCTGTGTAGACTGGTACAGGTAAGGGAGGCAGTAAGCCCTGGTTTTTAAGAACATTTAGCCTGGAGCTAAACTCATCTGAGTTCAGAACCCACCTCTTTCATCATTATTCCTGCCAGCATATAACACATGGGGGGTATATAAGATGTATTCTAGAAAATTGGGGCAGGGGTAGTACATTTTTTTGGTGTCAATATAAATAGTGATCAATAACAGACAATAGAGCCAGACTGCCTAGGTTCAGATCCGAACTCTGCTGCATTCCAGCTGTCATCTTGGTCAATGTACTTGGGTTCAGTTTCATTACTTATCGCATGCTCATCTGTACTCTTGTATAGGGAATTAAGGTACCTTATACTTCGATGGTTATGAGGATTAAATGAGTTAATATTTACAAAATACTTAGAATAGTATCGGGCACATGTTAATTGCTCTGTTAGCTATTACATTAAGTCATTAAGATTTTAAAGTAGTTTTATAGGATAAATCCTTTGTATAAATATAGTGTACTGGAATCCAACTGGAAACAAATTCTGGATATGTGGTAATCTAATAACTTTAAATATAAAATTACATGACTAAAAAAATACATACTGCCAACAATGAGTAGTAGTACATGTAGGCAAGTAGCAGATCACAACATAACTTTACTGGTAAGTAAATCTCCGTTCAATATGTGAAAGCAAACACCAGGAATTATTGATATCTAAAAATCTTGTGTTGAGGAGATCCCCAGACCCTCTTCAGGTTTGATGATTCTCAAGGAAGTCTCACAGGACTCAGCATGTAGCTCTTGATTTAACACAGCTGAAGGATACAGAACAAAATTAGCAAAGGGAAAGGTGCATAGGTTGAAATCCAGGGGAAACCAGGTGCAAGCTTCCAGAGTTCTCTCTCAGTGAGGTCACACAGGATGCACTTGATTTTCCCAGCAGTGAATTTTTGTGACAGGCATGTGAAATGCTATCAGGGAAACTGAGACTTAGTGCCTAGGATTTTTATTGGGGACTGATCACATAGGAACTCCCCCTGCCTGGCACATACCCAAATACCAACTTCCAGTAGCAAAACAGGTATTAGCATGAACAGTTAAAGCACAATGAGCCACTGGTATCAGGGGAATAGGGAGTGAAAACCCTCCCAAAATCTAAGTTCCCATACTCCAGCCAAGGGCCAACCTTATATGCAGGCTTTTCAAAGGATAGGCAGTCATGCCTGATATGAACTCTTCTGCACAGCTTGTCATAACAAATATTATTAGTTCATGCAGACCAAGTAAAATATGCCAGTAAAAAATGCAATTAAGCAGCAGAGTCTAATTACTTGAATGGATTCCTACAGCCATGTTACCAAGGAACTCCCATCAGCATTGCTGTGGCCAGCTTAATAAATTTTAAGCAAATTATTTCATTAAGTGCATTTCAATAGACAGTACGTATTTTATTAGCACAGTAAATAATTTAAGAAATTAATCAGGTGTATACATAAAGAAGGTATAATGAACTTCCAATATAAGTCCTTATTTTATTCTATATATACATCTACTATAAACTTGATAATTTTGTATTCTACATTAGTAACATTGTCACTGAAGTTTACCTCAGACCCATTAACTGTGGATCCTAGTCTTAAAAGTATGTGGCCCTCTGTTCATAGGTACATTTGTATCAAGTGTAATTTTTTGATAGAAATATTTAGGTAAAATATAAGCATATCCTGGCAGACATGCGAATAGCTCTGTGACTCTCAAAACTGTTGCCATATTTTTCTTCATTAGGTGTCATGAGAAGTTCTTGGCTCATAGTTAAAGCAAAGTAGATAGGCCAAGCAGTGTTCAGTGTTTATCCAGAGTTTTCCTATTTTTGACATCTCTGCCAGAATCAACATTTTATTGTATAATCTAACGTCTAAAAACTCCTTCTCTAACCTAGGGCTCAGATAGCAAAGACATGTCAGTTTATTTCTAACAAATTTGTCAAAGATCCTAAGAGCCCATTAAATTCCAATATTATTTGCATTAAAATCTATCTGTATCCTTATATAGAAATTCTAGATCTCGAATTAAGAATATACCCCAAACTGGGATTATTTATTAAATTCAAGAAAAAACTACGCATGTAAACATATTGTTTACAATGGAAATATTTTAAAAATTCAATTAGTAACAAATTTTATGAAGTGGTTCAAGAATTTTAGACCTATAAATAGCTACCATATAGTACTTACTACGTGCACGACAGTTCAAAGCATTTTTCATATTTCACAACAATCTGATAGCATTATCCTCATTTAACATATGATGAAACTGAGGCACAGAATAAGCAATTAGTTGAGGGTTACACAGCTATTAAGTAGCAAAGCTTCAGCTCAAATGTGGGCTGTCTGGTTCAGAGACCATGTTCTTAACTACTATACCAGGCCACTGAACTGCCCACACACAGAACTCTGTTGAATGGTTTCCATGGTAGTTATATATATTGATGAAACAATGCTGCAGAAATCATGAGTACATTGTTCATTTTGATGTATTTCTAAAAAGCTTTATTATTTTGATTTAGTTATGTAATTTGGCTCATATGGTGAAATATATTGAAATGGCTTGGTTTTGATGTTCTAAACATTGTCTAGTTAAAAAAACTTTAAGCATCTAAATTGTAATGAAATCTTAAAAGCTCAAAAACTGAGTATCAAGTGTTAGTAAAAAGCAAAATTTAAAAATTAAGAATCAGTTCACATTAACATGTTATTTATGTTCAGCATATTCAAAAGAAAGCTGCAGAATGGAAAATCAAGATAGATGTTATTGCAGGTAAGACAATTAAGTTTCTCATAAAACATCTCAACCCTAATTATCTAAGAAAGTCAGCATGTATTAGTTGAGCCAGCATTTTTATATAGGTGCTGTGAAAATACTGAAAGTCATGTTTTTCAGTGTGGCACAATGGCATGATTGGTAATAGGTAGCAAATGGCATAAAGGCAGGGTTTCATTGTTTGCCTAAGATTGTCCCAATCTATGCAGTTTACTGAAAATTTTTAATAGTACTCAAGTATTTGGTCACACCAAGGCTCAGACAGAACCCACTATAACCAGTTATTAAGTGCTTGGGCTTGGAGTTGGTCAGACCTGTTTGAAATCTATTTGTGGAAAATATTCTGCCTGACTTACCTTTCTGTTGCCTGACTTACCTTTCTGTCTCAATTTTTTTAAGTGGGGGGATAAAATATAATCACACTATAAGTAAATCATGCTTGATACATTTTTATTAGTAAATTGAATATTCACAAACATCGAAATAGGAAAAGCATGCAACTGAAAGCTAACTATGATCCAAATAATTCTGAAAGGCCTGAAATAAAAGTACAATAAGGGGAAAATGTTTTTTACACAATAAACTGTGGACTAGCACTGTTAACTAGATCTATTATTGTTCATAATAATGTGTAAAAGGTCTTCCACTAGATCTATTACTGTTCATAATAATGTGTAAAAGGTCTTCCCATTATATATTTAGTACTGTCATTCCTTACTTAATCTAAGGTATTATATGCAACATGGAGTACCTTAGAACAGTTCCAGTAGTATATCAGACTACTCCAAATCTGGTCCTCGGATCAGCAGCATTGACATCCCTTGGTAGGCTTGTTAGACGTGCATAATTTCAGGTTCCACCGAGACCTACTGAATTATCACCTGCACCTCAAGATTTGATTTGATTGCCCATTAAAATTTGAGACCTATGACCTAGTGCTAAAATACATGTTGTAAAATATGAAGGCTACATAGACTCATTGTCATCTAATGTATAACCTACATTACTCTTTAGAATTTGAAAAATGGGTTTTCATTTGAGAGCTTAGGAAAATAATTAGCTGCTTTCTACTTTTACTAAAATCCAGACAAATTTTTAATAAGCAGTTATGAGATTTCCAGCTATAGATTAGAAAATTAAAAATTGGAAGCTATTATCATTTCCATAGGGTACACTTTTGTCCACTTACTCTTCTAAACTTTTCCCCATAACTTCAAATTTTGGTATAAATGACCAAAATAGCAGAACCCCAGCTCAGTTTGTCATGGCTAATCTTAGGGCGACATCAGCTCAGTCCTTGGATACCAAGTTAAAGTGACAGGTCTAAAAATGTTCAGTTTACCAGCGTTTAATGCATTCTTAATTTGTGGTTTTTTAAAAAAGTTAAGGGTGGTAAATGTTTACAAATATAATTTTTATCATTAAGTGGCTTTTTTTTATAGAGCTGCGATATGACCTGCCAGCATCATACAAATTTCATAAAAAGAAATCAGTAAGTCACTTAAACTTTACAGTATTTCTATTATTATCAAGTTGTCTGAGTAAATACAGATAACAAGCCTAGGAGACAGATTATGGGACAGGCCTATAATCAACAGCGAATACTCTGATTTAAGATAAATTCTCAAATGCTTTGGACAGAAAAAGAAAAGTAAATTTTGGCTTTTTTATAGTATATATTTTATTAGTTTGTACTAATACATTCTCATATTACAAAGGCAATTTAGTAAGAGAATCTTTCTTTCGAATATTTGAATCATCTGAAATAACACAAAAAGAACTATACATTTTTTTTAAAAATCCTCATTTGAATAACAAAAAGACATGTTAAACAACAAAAAATTTTCCATTCTTACAGGTGGACATTGAAGTGGACCTAATTCGGTTTTCTTTTTAAAAGCCTCCAAAAACAAAAGCAGCTGAAAACCTAATTAAAACAAATAAAAAATTTGTTGGCTAAACTACTGGTCTCCAGCACCATTTTCTGTTTTCTGCTGTTTTGATGCAGGTTCTTCTTTGTCTGTCTCTTCTCTTGCTCTTTTTACTGGTCCTATATAATAACAATTTCTGTTAAGTTCATTGTAAACATTACTGTATATTAATATTGAGCAAAATTACCAATGAGTAAAAGCTCTTAGTAAGTTTTACTTTCTAAACTTACTCTCCAAACATCCCTATGTTCCACTTGTAAAACAGCATAACCAGGATAAATTACAATCCAAGAATGTCACTCATACAGAAAGTTAAAAAACACATCACTTCTCTCCCACAAATAATTTCTCATGAAAGTACCAAAGGACTTAGAAAAACTTACCAGATGCACCATTTTCATCACGTTCATCATCACTATCAAATTTAGTTTTCTTGCCCTGAAACTGTACTTTTCCTTTAGTAGACCCAGTCTGGGCAGCTTTATTTCCCTTTCCTTTTCCTTTAAATCTACGACCTGCAAAGACATGATTGAGGAATCAGTACAGAAATGTTTAAAATCTCTTGTCAATGTCTTTGAACACCAATTATAATTTTTACTCAAGCAAATGAGTTAAAATAACCACACTGTCAGAGAAAAATCAGAATTACTGGACCTTTTGACTTCCATTTGTTTAGAGATTCTTGCTGATCTTCTATGATTTTTTTCAATGCTTCTTTTTCCGTATCTCCATCTAGTACTTCCCAAGTCACTTCTTTGTTCCTTAATTGTAGATTGCCATTATTTGCATCTTTGGCTTTATCCAGTGCTTCCTTAGCTTTTTCTTTAAATAGAATTATCCCCTACACCAAAAACCAAATGTCACATCCTTAAGGTGTTAGTCTGACAGTTAATTCCATCAAAGCAATTTTTCCTACCCTCGAACTTCCTTGCCATTACTAGTTTCAATGAATTTTATTAATCATCGGGAAGTCCCTACAAAACTTGCAGTCACTAATACCAAGTTATTCACAGTAACTGAGAAAATGCCACATATCACACATCAAGTAGTGACAATAATGACAAAATGGATGAGTAAATGATCAAATAGAAACTTTTTATAAATACAATAAAAATTGCTTCCTTTCTAATTGTTTCCTAAAATACAACATTGCTAAAAAACATGAATGTTTCCAAACCTCTTTTGCTCCTCTGACAAAGTCTATCCATTTTATTTCACCATGGTTTGAGAAAAGGATGTGCAAATCTTCTCTACAGGTCTGATCATCTAAATCTCCCGAAAATTTCAGCAAGCAGCCAATCTTTTCTTCTAGAGATTTCTATAAAAATATACAATGCAATAAAATTTCTCGAAAGCAACCACAAATCAGAAATAGTTTATCCCACAGTATACCTATACAAAGAAAAGGCTAGACAATAAAAGGCTATTTTGAAGTAAACAGTTGACACATTTCCTTTGTCAGCCTTTGTTCCACAACAGCTTCTGATTTAACTTAATTTAATTTTTCCAACAGGTAATATTAGTTATATATGTTATATAATTCTGATTATTAAGTTATCTCTGGAAAAATAATTTTAGGCAATATTTAGCTATACTTTAGTGCAATGACAACTACAGATTTGCTCATATATTTTCTATAAGAAATCCTCAGATATTTTCATAATTTTGAGTATCAGATTTCTTAGATCCCAGCAATATACACTTACCATTTCAGCATTTTCTGCTAACTTTTGTTTTTCTTCTTGCTCTCTACAAATAGAAATGTAATTAGAATGTGCCCATTTGCTATATAATTTAATCCTGATAAAGTTAACCTTGATCATGACCACAAAACTAATAACCAAAACCAGTCAGGTTTTCTGGTTGTCCAATGCTAGAGTGCAATGCACTGTGGCCCCCAGATTATCAAGGCAGCTTAAGACCTCAATGTTTCACTAGCAAAAGAAAAGAAGCGTATTACAGCCCATTTCAGAGATCTTTATCAGCTTCACTTCCCAGAACCACTATCTTATCCTTGTCAAAGCTTAAAGGAATTAAAATGTTACAATTAACTTGATATACTTACTGTTTAGCTCGTAATTTAGCTTCCACTTTATTTTGCTTTCTTTCTTCATTTTTTTTTGCAAAGTAATCTTCCCTAAAGGACACAAAATATAGGGCTAAATTCATGAGAATAAAGATTTTAAATTATTTTGAATGATTTAAGACATGGCACAGGATTGTTATATTTTCTATCAATATAATTACCTAAATTTTCAAAAGATGCCAAGGAAGTTACTCCTCTCTTTTTAAATATCAGTTTTACTAAGAAATAATTAAGAGGCCATAAAATCCACTGTTTTAAAGTGTGTACAATGTTTTTTAACGGGCTGTACAGCTATCACTTATCTAATTTCAGAACATTTTCATGATCCCCCAAAAGAAACCCCATAAATAATCTCATATTGGTTTTATCACTCATATACAGAATAAAAGGTAGTTATATAAAATAATGTTTCATAGTTTTCTACATGTTCATTTCACAAAAGGAGAAAATTCTAAAATCCCTTAGACCCAAGAATAAGCAATTATGAAAATTACATGGTAAAAAATATTTTTGAGGGTTTATCACTAATAGCATGATTCACCACAGTGCATCTGTAAGTCTACCAGGTTTAATACACAGCATTTAAAAGACTGTGTAATCATAAGTGGGGGACGATGGTCCTACAACGAACTTTATCATGAAAATGATGGCTTTTCTTAATTTTTAAAGACACACATTAAAGAATGTGCTCCAAAGCCGTATTAATCCTTTGTACCATATAAAAATATGCATATATAGATAAGAAATAACAGATAAAAATTGTAATGATTTATTCTCTAACCACACCAGAAGCCCTAATTTTCATAGCCAGCCTACTTATAAGTTTTAGACACAAAATAAGTACTAAAATTTAACCTCCTTTATTAATTGCAAACAGGAAAATGGTACTGATAAACACTTCTTTATAGTCTCAAAGGGCTGGGCTAAGTTTCCACTAAGCAAATTTCAGGCATTTCTCAAAAGATACCTATAGATACAAAATACACTGCCTTATTACGGGATGGATGCTAATTCATGCTCTTTATCCCAGTGTATCAAGTCCATAAAACTGAGTGACCAGAAAAAATATCAGCAAAAAGACTTACTTGAAAAGTATTAATAGATCTGTGTCTTTGTACTTCTGGCCAGGAGTCTCAACAAACTTCTTAGCAGATTCAATGCTATCAAACACAGCAAATATTGATCCCTTTTAAAAGGGGAAGAAAATTTTTTTTTAGTTATGCCCCATATATTTTTCAACTAGAAAAAGTCTGTAATATCATACAACCATACCTTAAATGCTTTATGTAATGTTCTTCTCATCTGAATATTTAGTACTTGACCTTTATCTTCTAACCATTCTTTTATGTCATCAAGAGTTGCATCAGTTGGGAAGCCTTTCTGTGAAGAGTAGGAAGATATATACAAACAACCTCTCAGGTAAACAATTCACCAGAAAGTAATTCATCTTGTCTTGAAATGAAGCCAGTATATACATATCTAAATGTTTAACAGTTCTGCTTAAGTGCTACTGTTCTCCCATGCAATCAAAGTGACTCGTTTATCTGGAAATCAATTCAAAATAATCCAGTTGGGGCAGAAATAAAACAAGGTTAATCAAAAGTTAATAACTGTTGAAGTTGGATAATGTACATTATATATCCAATCTACTTCTGTATGTCTGAAATTTTCAATAAAAAATACTTAAAAACTAATATGCTAAAGGAAATTACTATCAAGTCTAGCTGTTTATAAGAACAGTTGATATGCACTGGGTGCTTAAAATATACCAAAGATTTTGTCCAATGGTACATATATGGGTTTTTTGTTTAATTCTCACAACAGTTCTAAGGTAAATAAAATATTATCTCCATTTATGAAGATATAAGACAGAGTGGTTAAGAACACTGCCCTAAGACATATTTATATAAGTGGTAAAGCTATGATTCCTAAGCCTTTATTCCTACCCACTCTACTCCATGTTCTGTTTAAATACATATAAGATATAATTAAATGCATTAGAGGCTCACTTACAATATAAACAGATCTGTTTTTTACATCATTTTTATACTCATCAGTCACTTCAGGGAGGGGTTTGTTTGGAGATCTTCTGATTTTAGTTTTATCTTCACTTATTTCCATTAGTTCTGCCTTTGATTTGCTCAATGCTTCTACGATTACATTAAAGTCTGTTGTTAGACGGTTTAACCTGAAGAATATATAAAAGCATTGTAAGACTTAGTAGTAGCACTTGTTAACAAAAAATCTGAAGATGATTTTTTAATTAAAGGTTTTTACCTATTGAATTTTATCATTATTTCCAAAGGTACCCAGCCTTCATCCAGTTTGATCTGTTCCTTCAAAAATTTGTCCCGTGGCAAATTGAAGTCACCAAAATAATACTGCAAGATAATTACAATATATTTCAGAGCACTGTACGATATTAACTCTAATCCAATTTTAATTACCATTACATCACTAAGTTCTATTTTTTTAAAAAATACGTATCCAAAAAATGTCATAACTTGAGAAGCAATATTTTCTTTTTTAAAATACAAATTACCAAAAAGATAAAATTAAAATTGATTGCTGAAATAATGTAATTAACATGTATGTCAACAGACTAGAAAGGCTTACAACAAATAAAAACATACTTAAGGATTTAGTATTGAAAAACCTCATTTCAAAGCAGCGTGGGAAGGATTAAGTAAAAAAAAGAAATTGAATCACTCTAATTTTTAAAAGTTAAAAAAAATATGAACGTATATCTAATTTAAGCATAGAGGCACTCTTTCTCAGTATAAAAAGCAAAGAAAAAACTATACATAAAAAGGTCCAGGTGTGACTACTCAAAATGTCAAAAGTAGCATAAAAAGTAAAAGACAAACACAGAAGTTTGTTAGTAAATTTTATAAATCAAGAGGGAAGAAATAAATAAAAACCCTAATAGAAAAACCAGTTAAGGACATTTTTAAAAATTGCTGGAAAAATGTACTATAAAAAAAAGTTCAATCTCATTATTAATCAAAGGAATGTAAATTAATGCAATGAAACAGCATTTTTCATTTAACCAACTGGCCAAAATTCTAAAAACAAAAATACCTAGTACTGGCCTGAACACAAAGAAATGGTCATGCAGGAAGAGATATAAACTGGCAATAAGTATTAAAAGTTTTTAAAAATGTGCATAACCCTTGAGCCAGTACATCTCCCTCCAGGAATTTTATCTTAAGTCAGTAAACGTGTTTCTTAAGACTTATATATGAAGATATTCATAAAACTATTACAGCTAAAAATACTGGTAATATCCTATATTTAAACTGGGGAATGGGCATTTTATTGATGACAAAACTTTACTCCCCCAAAATGCATCCCATGTTTCCTGGGAATAAGGAAATAAAATTATGTTACTGTAAAGGATGACCAGAAGAATATTCATGAGGCTTTTAATCTTAATTACCTCGGAAGGGGGGATTTGAAAGGTGCCAAGCTGTAGAAAGAACATCATTAAATTTTTCTATTGTTCTAAATATTAAATAGAATAATTTAATTTTTCACAATTATAAAGAAATTAGTACAGAAAGTTGCAACACAGGAAATTTAAAATGGCAGAAAAGTGCAATTTTAAAAAGTTGAGCTGCCAAAAAACACACCAAATAATGTAATCTGAAGTTCTTTAGTAAGAATATAAAATATAAATTAAGAGATAATTTCCCATGCAGCCATTATTGAGACTGTAAAGCTTTAATTTAAATACTCAAGTTCAAAAAAATGCTAAACAGACTTTGGAAACAGATACTCTTTAAAGTTACAATGGCAGAGAAAAATTATTTGGGCAGGAAAAAAAACTAGGCATTTCAAAAATATAAAGTGCTATTTAACAGGGAAGGTACTTTACAAAAGATTTTTATGTTATCTTATTAAGTGATAGCCACTCTGCTAAATGTTTTACATTTTATTAACATAATCCTCACAACCACCTTATGAGGAAGGTAATTCTAGTATCCTCACTGTATAGACTAGAAAACTAAAGGGGGGGGAGTAAGTCTATAGTGTTATCTTTTGAAATGTTTGCAGTCCTTCAGTTTAATAAACTTGCTATACCAATATAAAACTGTATGTGTACATCTAATTCTAAAAACTGAAAAGACAAGCCAAGTGTTAAATAGGTCAATATATGAGTAAGTCAATATACAGACTAAATGTTCTTTCTATATTTAAGGCTCTAAATTTCCTTTTAAACAGCTTGTTTTTGCAGTTGAATAGCACAAGGATCATACCTCAATTTGATGACAGATTTTGGCCTCCAGAGCAGCCATTTTTTCATCACCATTTTCAGCCATTGTGGTGGCTATCTGTAAATTTTCCCAGATTGGCATTATTACTTTTTTAACATAAAACTCAAGGCCAGAAAAAAAATATTTTAAAATTTTCAATATCCCATCGTTTTCTTAAAAATCAAGAATTTTCAAGGAAAGACCCAGGTTCAACTTCTCTACTCAATTCTCAAATTTCAACAAAAGAAAAACTTTGGAATAAATGACGGAAAACTGACAAGTTATCAGTAAATCATCGTTCCGTCTTCTATAACGATACAAGTGGTTATCTTCATTATGCATCTCAGTCCTACTTGTTTTAGTGTGTGTCGAATTTCTTTTAAAAGTAGTCACAGCTAGCTGACTTACCAATAAAACATCACAAAGATTAAGTATCAAAACTTTAAGGTGAAAAACTCACATATTATAGTCAGGGTTCAATGGTATACTAAGGAATATATGAAAAAGACAATTTTCGAGCCTGGGGACACTACAACAACATTAAACTGGGACTATGCCAACTAATTCATTCAATATGTTAATACTGGTTAACCTTCGGCCAGTTTCCTGAGTAGCAGAGCAGGAAAAATGAGGCTGTGCAGTTAAATCTGCTAAGGTAGGGATCAGAAAATCAAATCTCACTTCAAATTACTTGCTTCCAGTGTTGTATTAAACCAACTCATTCACATTGTACAAACATACATAACTCATTAAGGATATCGCCAATAGTTCACTCTAGTGATGAACTACCATTGGTACACTTCTTGGAAGCAAAGCTTATACACTAATTACTATGCAATAAGTTGGATGGATGCACAGAAGCTCTTGCAATAGGGATTTGTATGGTGCATATCCCAATACAAAGTTTGCTCAATCTTACGCATTGGGTTTGATGACCACAATTTACATTCCTAAATTACTGCCATGATCTAGAGCCCCTTATAAAGGAAGAGATGAGATAAAAGTACTCTCTAGTCCCTGCAAGACTTCTTAGGCCTACCCAATTTTGGAACTTCGTTTCATCATATACTTTCTCAAAATGTACAACTAGATATGAAATATTGGCCACGCCTACCCATTTAGCACAGAAGCCTTAGTGGGAGTGAAAGGAGACCTTAAAAACCCAAGTTACGCCAGGGGAACACTACGGCCCCCGATTCTAGGGCCTCCACTCTGTCCCACATGATCCAAGGAACCCTCCTGAGGACAGCCTGCACCAACCTCCCTAGAACCTAACATAGGTAGCCCGAAATGCCCGCCTTCGGCGACACTGGAAGGCAGTAGAGGTAGGAAACTTTAAAGACGCAGTAGGGATGCGGGTAGCTTCTGTCCAAAGACCCGCTAGAGCAAACACTGGCTCGCCAGGGTCCCAGCCACGTGCGGAGAACCCCCGGCTCCTGCATTCCTCGCTGGAGCCCCTCTACGCTCCCCGCCAGCGCGCTGCCTCGGGCCTTGGCCCACGCGGCGCACGCCCGGAACGTGAAGAAGGCGAGGAGCGGACGCGCCCAGCGTGAGGCAGCAAAGAAAAGGGAACGCGCTGTCTGCACCACGCAAAGCAGACCCTATTAGACCCTCTTCTCATTAGCCCCAGGAAGTTGCTCACCTTTAAGGTCCTGGTCCCGCAGAGCCCGGCCACAGTATCAATAAAAGCGACAGCAACCTCACCGCTTCCAGCGCCGCCGGCTGGCCTAACGCGCGCAAAGAAGATGGGGGCCGTCCCGGCAGCCCTTGCGGCCCAAGGGGGCAGGGCTTCGGCCGCGCAGAAGCTGGCGCCGCGTTGTGAGCATGCGCGCTGGCCGCTGTCTTTCACGGTCCGCGGAGTCGCGTTCTCTCTCCAAAGGAATGGAGTTCCCATGTCCGGCATGGTGATAGAGCATGTTAGGACAAGTCAATTACTTTTGTTTTGTTTTGTTTTTTTATATCAAAGGTTCATGGAATCTTAGAGTTGAGAAAACAATACAATAAGTGTTTGAGAGGTGAGACTCTGGAATTAGACTGCTTGCGTTCAAATAAGGACTCACCAGTTTACAGACTGTGACTTTGGGCAAGTTACTCAACTTTATCTCTCATGTACAGAATGGGGACAACGATAGATATCACCTACTTTTCAGGTTTTAAGAGCATTAAACGTGATACAGTCTGTACCTTGCTGGGACCTGTGCCTAGCTTATGGTAAGAGGAGCAGCACACGTTAAACATGAGTTTAAGTGACCAAAATGCCATCTAGTGTAGAAACGTTGCCTCTGCCAGAGACCTTTCCTATTAGTATACTTTTTACACAATAATTTTAGTCACTTAATTTAAAAAATATTTTCTTGTGAAGTAATCTTATTTTTCCCTCAGTTTTCTTGAAATTTTGAAAAGATACTGGTGAAATATCTTATATGATCTCAGGGCCTTTTGACAGTCCCAAAATACAGCAAACATGTTTATGTGGAAAAAATGCAGTTATTAATTCAATCTAAACATTGTACCAAGCCAATGAGAAAAAATTAATAGAATTATGCTCAGGTAAATTCGAATTAATCAAGTTCTCTTTAATCCACTCAACTGATATTTGTCTAGTCTCTGCTTTGTGCCAGACATAATTAAAAACAATTTTTGATCAAGTATTGAGAACATAGGTATTTAATAGAACAAAGCAAATGAGTGTTAGGGTACTCCCACTCTTATTCAGCAAATTGTTTATTACATGTTCTGGTACGGAGCTTAGCACGGGAATAAAAACTGCCTGGAGACAGTGGCACCTAAATAAATGCCCCACAGTGTCTGGGAAAAACTGCAGATACAGTCAGTCTACTACCAGAAACCAGACTTACTGCAGAACATTTATTTAATATTCCATCAGGTCCCTGGTCATTTCCCTCTCTTCTCTCCCTGTTCTCTCTCTCTCTCATTCTCTCTCTCTCTCTCTCTCTCTCTCCTCTCTCTCTCTCCTCTTTTTATCTCTGTCTCTCTCCCTGTCTCAGCTCATACCCCTCCTCCAGGGACCAAGCTCCATGCAGCCACCATGCTTTGGGGAAAATAGATTCCTATCTGCACACCAGGAAGCTTCATTTTTTCCTATAAAGCACCAATAAGATTTTCATACTAAAGCACCAGTAATATTTTCACCCATCTGTCTCATAGCATAACATTATAGGATAATATACTAAAAGTTCATCTCTCTGAGTATAAATTTAGTACAATCATTTTAGGAAGAACTTGGTAATATACACTAAAATTTAAGATGTACATAGCAGATGTTCCCAAAGTCCACTCCTAAGAATATATTCTAGGGAAATTTTCACATCTGTGCACAAGAAAATGTTCAAGAACATTTATAACAGCATGGTGTATAAATGAAAAAAATTGGGAATTGACGAAAAAAACCAGGTAACTAAATTGTGGTATAATTAAACAATGAAATAATAAACTATATCATCGTGAAAACAAACCAGATCTACTTGCATTGACATTGATGGAATTCACAAACAATGCTGAGTAAGAAAAAGAACTTTAGGAGAAATGTAAATAGACAGTTGGTAAATGAGTTTAGAACGTAGGAGAGAAGTCAAGGTTGGAGATATAAATCTTGGAGTTGTTAGCACATAGAAGACTTGTAAAGTCATGGCATTAGGTAAGCTCTCTAGAGAGTATAGACAGTGAAGATAAGAGGACCCAAGACTGAACACTAGTATTTCACTCTTTGGATATTGGATAAAGGAAGAGAAGCCTGTACAGGATTAGAATAAGTGCAGCCTGAGAGGTACTAAGAAAATATGGTGCCATAGAAGATAAAAGGGGAGAATGTCTCAACGAAGGAGTGATCAACGGTAAATTCTGCTGAGAAGGGTTGCAGCCTGACATAAACCAATTTGTCATTATTGCAAAGACTGTTACTTATCCCCCAATATGGGCTGTCCCCTTCCGCTATTACTATAAAATTAAAATTGCCCCTGATTTTTAACCAGGTGCATGGCCAACATAAATAAAACTGCATTTTTCCAGCCTTGCTTACAGCTAAATAAAACCATGTCTGGCCAATGAGATATGTGATTGTATGTAAGTGATATATGTAACTTCTAGGTCATTCTTAAAGAAAGTTTGTTCTCTTTCCACTAGTTTCATGTGGATGTGGTCATGAGCAAAATTGAACCAAATTTGGAGTACCATAACAGCCCTGATAGCCTCATGGAATGGACTCACTATTCCAGCTTGACTTAAATGAAGAAGAAAAAAAAAATCATGAAATACTTACTTAAGGTAGATATGACAGTGTTCTGTCCTTTTGATCAGAGTTAGGCAACAAATCTGTTGCTAAGTGGCAGAATACTCAAATCAAAACTCCAAGCCAAGAGCACCATTCTGAAGTCTGCTGGGTTTATACTAGATTTTTCTAGTGTGTGTGTGTGTGTGTGTGTGTGTGTGTGTGAGAGAGAGAGAGAGAGAGAGAGAGAAGAGGAGAGAAGGAGGAGAGAGAGAGAGAGAGAAATGAATGTCAGAGTGCCTAAAAACCCAGAAATCTTAGTGCCTCCCTGAGCTTTGAGAATGTGTTATTGGACTGTTTTTTGCCTTCTTACTAATAGGTGTTCGAATGTGTGTGTCAGAGTCTTTATCTGAGACCCTACCGTCATTGTAACAGATCACCTAAGCGTAAGGTTGTTAAGGGGAGACCTAGATCTGACAAATTGGAGGCCTCTAATATCCCCCAAATATCTAGTAATTATGAACAACCAAATTTTCTTGGGTCAATTTGACACAGTGCACAGATTGGTATACACATAAATTATAAGAAGAACTACAGGGGACAACACATGGAAGTTGATAAAACAACACAAATTCTTTACTAAGACCTTGTCTAAAATAAAATATTTGAGACACATAAAAGGAAAAGGAGTCTTTGGGGACATAAAACTTTTAAAAAATTGAATTGTAACATACAAAAGTATTATGAATTTTAAGTGTATGGCTCAACGAAGTGTCACAAATGAGCACTACCTTGTCGCCACTACCCAGATTGAGATACAGAACATTTTTTAGCACTCCAGAAAATTCCCTTGTGCTTCCCTTCCAGTCTCTATGTTCCTTAAAAGAAACTGTCACATATTAGCTGGAACCATGTAGTATATGTATGTGTGTGTGTGTGTGTGTGTGTGTGTGTGTGTATAATACAAACATACCACAATTTATTAATCCATTCTTCTGTTGATGGACATTGGGCTATTAAAAATAAAGATGTTCTGAACACTCCTGTGAATGCCTTTGGGTGGATGCATGCACTCATTTCTGTTAGGTATACAGCTAAGAGTGAAATTACTAGGTCACAGGGCAGGCATGTGTTTAGCTTTAATATGCTTTGCCAAATAGCTTTCCAAAGTGGTCATATCATTTTCACTTGCACCATCAATGTATAAGCTAAATATCTAGCACCGTCATTCTTTTTCATTTTCGGCCATGCTAGCAATGGTGTGGTGGTATCTCATTGTGTCTTTAACTTGCATTTCCTTGCTAATTTAGAATATTGAGTACCTTTTTAAATGCTTACCTTCTATTTAGACATCCTCCTTTGTGAAGCACCTATCCAAGTGTATAGTGTATTGGCCTTGTTTTTTTGTTTTGTTTTTTTTTAGGGGGGTTGTTGTTGTTGCTTTTTGGGTTTTTTTGTAACATAACTTTATTTCTCACAGTTCTGGAGGCTGGAAGTCTGAGATCAGGGTGCCAGTATGGTTTGGTACTGAGGAGAGCCCTCTTCCTATTCAGCATTTTGTCCATTTTAAAATCATGTGTATTGTATCATTTTTCAAAAATAATTTCTAGGACTTTTTAATATATCTTGTAAACAGAGTCTTTGAGTGGAGCTCTGTACAAAATAAAATCATTCATTCTCTATAGCTGAAATCATGGGGAGCCTATGGATCCAAGACGAGGAATTTCCAGCAGGCTTTTTACATTACATATTCTTATTTTTCATGCTATATACTCTTATGTTTCTCACTGTATGCCCATATCATCAAAAGAAAATGAGTAAACAAAGTCTTTAAACTGTAATTCACAGAAACTAAAGAATGATATATAAACTGGATTCCTCGAACACTCAGGGTCCTTCTCAGTGCCTTTACTCTGTCTCTCTTACTGTCCCCATCTCTCTATTGTCTCTGTCCCTCCAAGTCTCGTAGGCTCGCTCACTCTCTGCTTCGGAGAGGAGACTATTCTCTCTCTGTGGGTGTTACCCCTTCTCCAATAAACTTTCCTTTTGACTCTAATTTTGGCAGGTGTTTCAGTTCTTTCTTGCATGCAGCAAAGAACCCTCTTCTTTCCCAGTACAGGGCTTGGTCCCCTGACTCGGGGAATTTGCCATGTCCTGCATCATTTCACAACAATGTGAATGTACTTAATACCACTGAACTGTACACTTAAAAGTGGATGAGATGATAAATTTTATGTTATATATATATTACCATAATAAAAAAAGAAAAAAAAAGTAATGAACAGCTTAAAGAAAGATAATTCTCTTTTGATCGCCCACCTCGGAGGTATGTATATGCTGATTACCTGAAAAAAAGACATTTTTTATTTTTTTTATATTTTTTTATTATTAACGCCTACAGCACCTGGTATTCCTAGGTGGTCTCCCATCCAAGTACTGACCAGGCCCAAACCCTGCTTAGCTTCCTAGATCAGATGATCGCGAAATAAAGATATTTATAAAGAATGATTCTAAGAAATGTTGGTATGAAACATATAGACAACCAGATAATTTCTCTAGCAAAATGAGTTTATTCAAGAACAACAAAGAATTGCAATTCAGGAGGTGAGGTCTAATGGCAAACCATGTGCAAGTACTGAGAAAAAAAAAGGAGAGGAAACTCCTCGATCCAACAAAAGAGGAAGTTGGGAGAGCTATTATAAACAGAGTCCTTCCTCTTGGGCTCTGTGTTCAACATAGGACCTAAGAGGTCCCCCTTCTAGCTTCCTGACTTATGTTAAATGAGGTTTCTGTTTATTAACTTTTACAAGAGGAAAAAAGAGGAAGTTAAATGTAAAGTGAAAAATTCGCTGCCTACACAAAGCTGATGTTACTAACTAGCAGAGTCAGGTAAGAAAGGGTGATATACTCAAATTAGTAATTTGAGTTTAATAAACTACTTTATACAAGGGAGTGGGCAGAGCATAGATAAACTCTAAAGGATAGTGCAGGGCTAGTAATATTGAGAGTTCCATTACCATGTAGAGGGCCGACTCAGTAAAAGAAAGGTGTGGTCACTGGTGACAGAGGACTTTACAGAGAGGGCCCTCATAAGATGCATTCAACTCATGCCAACCCCGCAGGGAAGGAGCCAAGGGAATAAAAATCAGAGCATGTTGTCCCTCTCCCTCCAGCCTCTTGTCAGTGCTCCCCTTCAGCTGAACTCAACCAGAAGCTATTGAAGTTGTCTGTACAGATTAACCCCCTGGGTGGAGAAGGAGCTGGCAGAGAGTGGATCTGAAGGGACAAACAGAAGATTCAGCAACAAGACACAGGAACACACTTTGTCGACAGGAGTAAGAGGAGAGCTGTAACAATTTCAAGATTAGAGATGTATTTACAGTGAAGCTAATGAAGTTTATTTAAGCTTCAGGGCCCCATCAATAGCATGGGCCCCTCCCAAGGTCCTGGGAGGAACCCTAGCAAAATGTTCACAAAATCATATGTTTTTGTTGAATTTGCAAAAGCAAGATATTTTAACTAAAATAATTTAAATTGCTCTTTCCATTTCTAATTTTCCTTCCTCCTATTTGCCCTAGTGCCTAGTGGTACTTGAAGTTGAAGTGAGAATAAGTCATTATAACTATAGTTTGAGAAGACATTTTAGAACATTTCAATAAAACCCGTGAGGAATTTATAGGTTCCTGATTTATTTATTAAAGAACTGAGAAAAATTCAGATAAAATTATTGGAGTATAAAGCTAAAGTAAGAAAGGGAATGACAAAATCAGTAGAAATTATTCTGACTTCAAGAAACAAATTATAATAAGGAAGTTTTTAGATAATACCAAATAGAAGTGATTCATGAATAAGAAGAAATAAATTTCAAAAAAGAAATGAATAAGCTTCCTGGACTGTTCAGTCTCCTGTTAAACCAATTAACAAAGAGGAGAGAATCTTAAGAACACATTGGAAAAAATTCAATTTTTTGCTCATTTGAAAATAATAACAAATATAACTAAAATTATATTACACAACTATAATGACATTAATGAGTACCATCAAGTATATTTACATGTCCTGAAATCTTATGGCCCGTATGTGAAAAAGACTGATAAATACTTTCCCAAATTTTCTAATACTTTTAAATATTTACAAGGCTTAACCAATAACAATAGAATGATATTTTTTAAGCACCAAATAATAAAAATCATTCTAGAGGAATTCTAACTATTCTAGAGGAAAGACTAAATTAACTTTACAACCTTTCTGTAGAAAATACCCTCTTTATAGAAAATAATACAAAATTATCGTTATATGAAGAGTAATTGAAGTTTAGCAACCAAAAAATGTAAGGATAAAAGTATTATAGAGATGTTTCTTTCAGTTAAATAATTTAAAATTAATTTCTTCTGGATTTTGTGGTATTTGTCTTTGGTGTGATTTATTTATCTATTTAAAGAGATATTTATTTTTCTACCTAATTTGGTTTTTTTTTCTTAAAGAGGGCTCTCAAATTGCATTTAGCATCCTGCCCCACAAATTCTGATATGACCCTGCACAGAATGCTCACAAAAGAAGTAGGCACTAGACTCACTTTAATACAACAACAACAACAACAGCAATTAAATTAGAACATGAAGCACTCTCTTTTGGATAGATGACAGGCATAGATTTAAAAGAGCCTAGGAAACTTATCAAGGGGGGGGGGGAAGCAAAACCAGCTGAGACAGGTAAGTTGCATTCTGGAGGAAATGCTGACCCATACTACTCTGGCAGCAAAGTGGTGGAAAATCATTCCAGAAGCAAAGCTACTTTAAGAAATCTGCCTCCACCTTCATGCTGCCGTCTCCCAGAAAAGTTCTGTGGAGACTAGGGCACCATAGGAAGGCCTGGAGCATCTTCTCTGTAACACAGGCTGGAACCGTGCTCAAGGGCAGCGCCTCCTTCTGGGAGGACTGCTCTGATCCACACACTGGAGAGCTTAGTCTGCAATTAATAGAAAAATCCCTGGAGAAAGAATTCTACTCATTAAAAAATAGAAACGAAATAATACATTAATTCGAAAGAGCCATGGGGAATTTTAAGAGAGTCAGGGGTCTTGAAGAAAAGAAACCAAAAATGTAAAGATATTACTAAAAGCCTTTCATAGGCTTTGGAAAGAACTCTCAAGAAGAGAGCTCTGAGGATTGCAAGTTTTTTTCCATGTTTGTTTGTTTGTTTTTTCATTTTATTAAGGACATTTTCCAAGCTTACTCCAAAGGTAGAAAGGATAGTATAATGACTTCCCAAATATCATTCCGTTTCTACATGTACTAGCATATGACTAATTTTGTTTTATATACATGCCACCCACTTCCCCAAAGCCCTCAGCAGACTATTTTAGGGCAAATGGCAAGCATCATGATTTCATCCATAAAGTTTTGTGTCCGTATCTTTAAAAATAAGAACTATTTTTAAAAAATAGAACCATCTTTATCATTATCATACTCAAAAAATAAAGTTTTACAAACATTATTTATGTCATCAATATCTAGTAAGTATTCAAATTTCCTTGACTGTTTTGTAAATATTTTTTCAGTTTCTTTATTCAAATTAGGATCCAAATGTTATTCACATATTGTATCCCTTATGTAGCTCTTAAGTTTCTTTTAATTTATAGGTTATTTTCTTTCATATTTCTTACCATTTATTTGTTAATGAAATCAAGTCATTCTCCTGTATAGAATTTGTTAGATTTGGTTGATTGCATCCGGAGTGTTACTTCAAAAGAAACACTTTGTAGGTGATGCTGTGTTCTTATCACATCACATCAAGAGGCATGTAATGTCTGTCTCTCTTTTTGGAATATTAAAACTACTCAGTAGGTTCAAGTATTGTCAGCCCCGATCCATCATTATATAATTCCCCATCAGCCTCTCACATAAAGATTTTAGCAATTGTTTATCATTGCCTAGATCCATTATTTCATTAAAGTGGCAAAGTGGTGATAGTCTATCATTCCTTCTGCATTCATTAGCTGGGATTCTTCTATTTGAAAAAAAGTTGACCACATTCATAGTTTGTTTCCTTGATGTACATCTCATACAAGAAAAGCAGGATATATGCTTGATTTTTTCTTCTCTTCATCCATTTTCAGAATTATGGTTTGGTTTCTTAATACTCAAGAGTAACTAATTAGTTTGGCTGCAACTTTTGAAATTCAGTTTTAAAAACAAGTCCAACAATGCTGAGGATGCTACTAAATAGCACCATCTGAGGAGGTAACTGGCCTCTGAACTTACTGAACTGATAAATTTCACTAGGTACAGGTGGACCTCTCAGCCATTGGGGTAGAGAGAGCAGCAGACAATCTCTTCTACACAATCCTAAAATGAATTGATTTTTGAAAAATTGTCAGAAAGAATCATCATTAATGGGTAATAGATTTCAAGTGATAACTGTCCTGGGAAACCCAAAATTTTTAGAGGAGCTAAAATAGAAATCTGAGGTTTTAGTTGAAAAATCTACTCCTGCAGTGAGAAATAAGGCAACTCTGGTCAGGGAGCCAGTTAAGTGATTTTCGGTAGCAATAGCCAGAATCTCAGGATGAGTAATTGGAGTTGATGTTTTTGGGGAAATGTTTTAATTGGGAGAAATAAAAGTTTAAGATTTTATGGTGACAGAGGAGACTAACTGGTAGTTCGGTAGAATTCACTCCATAAAGTACTGAGTTCAAAATCAGGATCAAGCTATAGCCCCATTTACCTCCATCTATTGGAGGCTACTGATCTTTACAAAAGAACCTAATAATTGAGAAAGGTCAACCTGGTTCAAGAAAGAGAAGTGACTATTGAATTTGGCAACATAAAAGTCATAGTGACTTGATAATAGTAGTTTTAGTGATGTGATGGGAATGGAAGCCATAGAGTGGGTTGTGACTGTGAATGGGAGGTGAGGAAATGGAAACAGAAAGGACCAATAACACTTTTAGAAGTTTTCCTATGAAGGGGAAGAGAAAAATGTGCTGCTCTTGGAAGATCTAGTTGTTTTTTGTTTTAAACAATGGAATTCTTTTTGAAGATAATAGTTTAATTCTAAGGATGGTAAATTCCATAAAATAGAGGGAGAAACTGGGGATCCATTGAAAGAGGGGACTATTGCAAGAGTAACGTCATGAAAAAGTGAGAGAAGATGGGATCCAGAGCCTGAAGAGCACATGACTTTGATAGAGTGGTGGCACTTTTAACAATTTTAGAATATACTGATTAAGATACTGGAGGAGTTGGTGGTTAGAGTCCCTGTTTAGTTGCTATATTTTTTTCAGTAAAGTATGTGGTAGGTCATTATCTGATAGTGAGGGAGTGTGACTAATGAGCTGCAGACACCCTGAGAGTTAAGTACTGTGGCCTTCTACCTTGACCCCAAAGAAGGAGTCAGGGGTAGAAGTGTGTGGTTTCATGGTCTACAGAAAGGCTAGTTTAGATAAAGCTATTCCCTACTAGATAATCTTTTTATTATGTTTAAATTTTTTATTTATTTTTAAAAAAAAAAAGTAATTTTGTAAAAGGGCATGTTTCCATACTGTCACTTCAAATGGCATGAATGTCCTGTGGTTCATTATAGGTCTTAGACCCCATAGCTTTGATATTGCTTTCAATGGTTTTTGCATTTTTTTTTTCCTTCCTCACTAGAGGAAGGGTTTTGTCTTCCTCACTAGAAATTCCATTCTTTAGAGCAGGAGCATATTCTTCTAGCTTCTCTTAAACTAATACTCGCCGTGCACAAATTGTCATAGAACTTGGTCTGGGTTTGAGGAATGGAGAGAATAAAAACTTGGCTTCCATTCAAGTTGGTATTACTTTGGTTTAGTTCTGGATGCACTAACAAGCAGAGCAAAAACAAGATACAGATGCAGGAGCGGTGTATGTGGCTTCTCATTGCCTCTTTGCGCCTCTCAGAGTGTACCCCAAGATTTCATTTCTTGGCAATTCCATAGAGTGGGATATCCCACAACTCAAAGGAGCATAGAATGACAGGCTCCTTCCCTTCTATATCCCCAACTATGTTATGTGATCATTCAGAAACTCAGTGAGCCATGCAAATCCAGCTCTATCTTCCAGGTTCTGGACCTTGAAATCCTTGGGATGACCACAGTCAAGCACCCTCCCATTCTCTGTGACTATTGGACAGGACCTGGGAGTTCTCCATTTCATTCTCTTGGGTTTTGGGGGGCAGGCTTTGGAAAAACAATAAGAAAGCCACATATAAAATTAACCCCAAATATCACCAGGCAGTGTAGAAGAATATGGTTGCTATTGCTCAGTTTAACATTAATTCCACAAATATACGAGACGTGCCTAACATGTGCTGGGCCCTGAAGATATACAAGTAGATAAAACAGACTCTGCCTTTTGCCTCAGGAAGGCTTGGAATCTAGTTAAATTCATCATGCTTCTTCCCAATAACCATTTCTTTATCGAAGATAGGAAAAACAAAACAAAACAAAACAAAACAGGATACACTGTTTGAAACTTTTTAAAAAACTATTAATTCCAGGTTGTTTAATAATCTGTTGATGTTTTGGTTTCCCCCCAACCCTCCCTCCTCTGCTGTTTCCTTTAAAATACCACTCAGTACACGTTGTCTGTTTTCATTAAATGGGTATGTTTACTCTAAAAACAGAGCTAAGAATTACCAACTTGAAGCATTCTTCTTCCTTTGTCTCTGGACAAAACAAACTTTGGGAGACTCACAGAAGGTGCAAGAAGGTTTGTTCTGGTTCATAGAATAAGAGCACTAAAAGGGTCACTGATAGAAATAGAGAGAACTTAATCATTTTAGGATTTCAGAGTGTCATTGTGGAAGGCCAAGTGGGGACATGTGAATCAGCTTGTAAACTTTGTACAATTTTAAATTCCAGATTCATCAGAAAAAAAAAAAAAAAGAACTTGTTTTTATGAAGATTCACTTTTTGCATTTCTTCTAAATTGATTGCTTAATGAATGCATCCAAATTTATTAATATAATTATTCCTTGGTTTTCGTAGATGTAAAATATTCTAAAAGAATTAACTAAGCCTAGGATAAATCCTTGTGGTTAACAAGTATACAGAAGATCTCACAGAACATATGCTTTGTGGTCTTTGCTCTGTTGTTTCCAAGTTTCTAATCTTTCTTCCTTCATTGGGGCCTCAGTACAAATGTCACCTTATCAGAAAGGCTTTGCTGACCACCCTATATAGATAGTACCTTTCTCCTGATTTATTTTTTACCATAACATTTATCGACGCCCAATATCTTTTTTTCCTTGTGGTAACTCAGGATTTACTCTCTTAATGACTTTCATATATATATATGTCATATATCATATAACTCATAGCAGTGTTAACTATAGCCATCAGGTTGTATGTTCCATTCCTAGTACTTATCTTTATACCTAGAAATTTGTGCCGTTTGACCACCCTCATCCAATTCCCCCTTCACCACCTCTGGTAACCATAATGCAGGGATGACGCAAGAGAATTTAGTGTTAAATCAGGCTATATTCAGAGGCTGCAATATGCCGATCAGCCCTGCAGCCAGACCATGAGGAAACCTGAAAGAACAAAGGAAGATTTCTGCTGGGATTGCTAACAACCCATTTCCCCACACCATGAAGGGACAACAGTCTTTAAGTGGCACTTGACATACAAAAAATATCATCCATTCTCTATGGCTAAAATCTTGGGGAACCTATGGATCAAAAGCAGGGAATTTCCATCAGGCCTTTAACGCTACATACTCTCATCCTTTCTCAAGACATGCCCATATCATCAAAGGAGAATGGGTAAAAAGTCTTTAAACTGCTGCTCTTGCCTCTGCATCTGCTCCTTGGTTTCCCTCAGCCTCAGGACTATTTCTTTTTTGAAGCCCTTTACAAAGAACAATAGCCAGAGCCTTAGGCATCCATATGGCTTCAAGTAAGGATAAGATCTCTTCCTTGTTCTTAATGTCCTTTTTAGCTGAAGTCAGAAGCTCTCTTTCCTTGTAGATGGCTCCCTGTACAAATGCAGTGGCAAAGGTGTATAGGCTGTCAGTGTATATTGTGACTGCCTTATCCTTTCCCCATCTTAGTGCCTCAGTGAAGGCAATGAGTTCTGCCTTTTGAGCAGAAGTCCCATGAGGAAGATCCTCTGACCAGATAGTGCCAGTTAGAGTTACGACCCCTGCCCCAGCATACCTCCTTTTTTCCTGCATGAAGTTGTTCCCATCTATGAACAGAACGTCATCGGCCTCAGGCAGAGGGAGTCTTTGAGGTCTGGCCACAAGGAACACACAGCATCAGTGAAATCTGGGCAGTCATGAACAGGGGTCTCGGGGTCCGAGTCTGGCAATATATTGGCTGGGTTATGACAGTAGCTTTGGATTTTAGCCATACGTTTGGGGTCATCTGGTGCCTCCCTATTGTTGAACACCTTCTGGGCTATATCAACAAGTTGGGACAGGTTCATCCTTGCAAAACCTTCTAATTTTTCGGATATTAGGGGCAGCCTGAGTAGCAAAAGCTATATTAATTGCCTGCTGGTTCTCAGGGGCCTCAGGATCAATGGGGGTGTATACCTGGTACGCCTCGTTCAAGAAACATTCCAGGGGATTCCTGAGGTCCCTCCCTGTAAAACTTAAGTTACCTTAGAAAGGTTAGTTGGCTGGCGAGCAGCCATCCTAATTCCCCCAATTAGAATCTGGTGGTACGATCTAATGCCAGTCTCCCTGCTTGAGAATTGTGTCCCCAGTCTGGGACGGTGGAGGGAAATTCCTCCTCAATCTGTTCCCCTGTTTCTGCAACTCTCCTCCCTCTTACAGCTATCTTTTGTGTTTCAGTCCGAATGCATCTGAGTTCTTCTGAGGTCAAGGGGGTAATTAAAAGCGGTTGGCAATTATCCCAGGTGGGGCAGTGAGTCTGAAAGACACTTTCTAAGAGTCCCACTAATGCCTGGGGTTTCTCAGAGAAAGGCAGATTCTGTGCCTTCCAGTTGTACAGGTCACTAGTCAAGAAAGGCACATAAACCGTAAAAGGGTCTGTCAGTTTGCTGCCCCTGGGGTGGTGCTTTTCGCAAGGGGAGGATGGCCGGAGTGGTGGTATCGGCTGGTGCCCCGCCCGGAGCGGGAGCAGGAGGCCTTTAGGGGTTACCTGCTGGCCATCCGAGGAGGTGAGGCCGTGCTATTTGGCCTCTGTTGTCCTGGATTATAGGGTGGGGGAAGGTCACTGTCCTCTGGTGGAGATTGGAGGACTGAGGGACTGGGCTGTCTAGGAGATTCAGTTGCTGCATGTTTTGAGGTGCCCACAACTAAACCCCACACCCTAGAGAAAGGGAACACTGGCGGAGCCAAGGAGGGGGTTCTGAACAAGGTTTAACTATTGATCGATGTAGGGAAACTGATCGAGATGTCCCAGGTCTCCCATGGCAACCTTTCAAACATTCCTCACCAAACCCTTGTCAAAAGAGCCCTCTGGGGCAGTTTACATCAAAAGACAGCCACTTAACTTTACACAATGCTCTTAGTCTGCCTGGAGAAAACTTTATACCATAGTTAGCTCCCTCTACAAACCCTTCTCTGAAATGTCGCAGGAGACACCTCAAGAGTGTCTTCTGTGTACTCGGGCTTCCCCCCATCGCTTGCTCAGAAAACACAAAACAGAAAACACAAAACACACCCTCAGACAAGAACAATCACTGGGTGTAGGTGGACCCAGAGAAGTCCGCCACCTATAACCTAGACAGGACCAGAGACAAAAAAGAACCTGACAACAGGGCACAGGAGGCAGCATCCCACGGCCTGGCCATGGTCCAGGAGATATGACTGCGTCCAGTCTCTCCACGGCCCCCAATGACCGGTCAACAGAACCAGGAAGGTACCTTTTATCCAGATGCCAAGGCCTCGGAGATTCCAGATTCCCATTGGGACCAGGAACAAAGAGTGTGTCCTGAAAGTTGCGTCCTTGATGATTGCATTAACCCCATCATGGCATTCAAGGGCCCTGGAACGTCTCAGGTTGGCCACCCCTTTGAATTCGTAACAGAGACAGCAACCACTTCGGAGGTCAGTCCGCTGGGGCCTCCAAATGTTGTAGCTGCCAGCCCCCGAAAGACACACAGACCACCAGAACTCAGTGAGTTATAGGAAACACACTCTTTATTCAGCCAGCTGGGTCTGCCAGGGGTACACAGACCCCAAATTAAGCAGCCCTGAAATGTAGAGGTACAGGGTTTTTAAGCCCAAACTCTCATTCTTCATTCTGTCTAAACACAAAGGTCTATCCTTCTTCTATTTATTACTTGTCAATTCACAGGTCAGGTGCGTAAGTGGGTTACAGAAGCAGAAAGCTTGTTGAGAATGTTATGTTCCTATGAGTAACAGCCTATGTTTCTATGGACATAGCCACGTTCTCATGGGCATAGCCAAGCAGTAATTTTCCTGCAAGTAATAAATTTCTAGCAGTCATTTTTCAGCCATTACACTTATACTTTAGGTGTTAAGTCTAAAAAATAACTAGCAAGACCCATATGAGGAGTTTTCTTCAAAGAGTTTTATGGTTTCAGGTCTTAAATTTAAGTCTTTAGTCCATTTCAAGTTAATTTTTGTAAGTGGTCTACGATAGGAATCTAGTTTCATTCTTTCATATGTGAATATTCAATTTTCCCAGCAGCACATATTAAGGAAACTGTCTTTTCTCCATTGAGTATTCTTGGTTCCCTTGTCAAATATTACTTGATTGTATACACTTGGGTTTACTTCTGGGTTTTTGGTTCTGTTCCATTGGTCTCTGTGTCTTTTTTTTCATGCCAGACCACCTGACATTTTATTTTTATTACGGCTATGTCCGGGAGGAACATATTTTCTACTCTTCGAGGTTTTTTTTGGTTGATCTAATAATCAAATTGACATAAGACAGAATAGCAGGAGAAAAACAAATTAAAGTATCAGAATAAGTATACACCTCTTTTATACATGGGAGAGACACAGGAAAACTGAGTAACTCTAAAATGGCAGAAAATACCACTTTAAATAACACTGCCAGATGAAGACCAGCAAAAAGGTGTTGGAGGTGAGGAGTCAATTATGGGAGGTAACCAGGAAAAGCACAGTAAACAAGGATGAAGTTGTTATGCAGATTTAAGTCATTACCTTCTCCCTTAATAAAAGTGCTAGAGATAAGGCCGCTGCCACTTCCTGCTAATGTGAGGGAGGCACCCTTACAAATGGAGATGTCTCTCACATATGTAAATGTCCCTTATGAAAGGGTAACTTAGTTTTTAGAGCTTTTCCTATGTGTGCAGTTTCTTAAAAATATCAGCCTAACATCATGCCAAAAAGACTTGTCTTTGGGTTGACAGATTTTGCATCCTTACAGATACGGCCAGGTTTTGTGGAGCCTGAAGCTTATATAATTTGGGGATGGGAGGGAATCTTTAAGAAACAAAATATAAAAATTAAGGTTAAAAATTTAAGTGTTAAAGTATTAATTTAAAATACGAAAAGAAATCACGACAAATTACTGGAGCCTTGGAAAAAGATTCAGTTCCTTCTTCTAAGCTTTTTCAAAAGCAATTTACGAGAAATGCTTATGTAAGAAAGTATAGTGGTCGAAACCTGGCTTCCACTGTCCATCTAGAACATTTCTACAAATCTCAGCAATTCCCAGCCTTCCCTGTGGCATCGTGGTAAATCTGACTCCGCATTTTAAATATTGATTTAATCGTTTATTGTCGGTCTGCATCAACAGAATGTCATAAGCTTTTTGAGAGCAGCAAGGGTGTTTTCTATGATTACTCCTTTGTGCCCAGTGACCCAAAACAGTGCTTGACACAGAGAGGTGTGCTATATATGTTTAATAAATTTTATCCCCACCCCCAAATTAACTTGGGAAAGATAATCCCTCTTGCTCTCCCATTTCAGCCCCTCTATCCTCTTAGCTTTGCTTTATTTCCTTTCAGCACTATCACATTTTAAAATTATCTGCTCGTTTACTTGTTTATTGTCTGTATGTCCTTTTAGAGGAGGCTCTACTAAGAGCAGGGGCAATGTCTTGCTTCCCTGTTTTTCCCAGAGTTTAGAGCAGGGCCTGGCACAAAGGAGGCTCTCAATGAGTAGTTTCTGAATAAATAAAAATAAACACAAATAAAATTTCATGGTTAAATTGACATATTGCACAACTCTTTATGCGCTTGTTTTTATTTCATTTATTTGAAAATTTTATTTACTCAATTACATGCTTATTCAAATGTAAATTATTTTTAAAAAGTCAAATTGTAACAATCACCCCAATTTACATGACTAAGTACAAATGCATTTTGATTGACTAAATGATTGAGTGGTTAATTTATAATCCATTACTAACAAATAACAGCTGAAAGAGGTATAGGTATTTAATGCTGTGTTAAGGTGGATGATTTCTGATTTGAATTTGCATTCACCCATTATTTCTGACTTTAAGGAGCAACAAATATAAAAGGCACCTAGCTACCGAGTTTCCTTCCCCCAAGGCAAAATAAAATAAGTAAATAAAGCCACCAGCTTCTTGTATATCCATTCTGAAAGTCTATGAATATACTTGCAACTATTTATGTATTTTTCCTTTTCTTACACAAGTAATAGAATACTATACTCACCGTTCTGTACATTGTTCTTGTTTGGTGGTTTGGATGTTAACTTAATCTGTTTAGGAGCTTGCTCGAGGTTTATGGCTGTATAGTACTCCATCATGCAGCAGTGTCTTAATTTAGTTAAATAATTCTACGTGGACGTTCAGATTGTTTTCAGCCTTTTGCTGTTACAAACAATGCTGCAGTGAATTTTCGTATACATGTCATTTCACACATTGTAAATATATCTGTAAGATAAATTCTTATATGTGTATAGGAAAAATAACACTCCTCATCCTCACCCAACTTCGGAGCCAAATGGGAAATAAGACAAAAGAATCAGGCAGATAGATGATCAAAATGTGACCTTTATTACTGATATAAGCTGATGAAGAATGTGACATACACTTGTACATTAAAGGCTTCCTAATTCTGAATTTTTCCATTTAATCATAGGCAATGTTAGCCAAATATAGTCTCCTCTTGTGAGTTTTAGGAAGTGGAGGGGCTAAGTAGAGTTTTCCCCGTTTATTCTTTACGAATTTCATGATTTGGTAAGTTACCCCTCCGTCCTCAGGGAGAAAGAAGCAAGAGAAGCCATGAGGTAAAACTTCTGGTTCAAAATTGTTTCCATTTGTAGTTTTGGTAGTTTTCTCTGTTGTCTTTGAAAATATACCAATTTGAACTCCTTCCAGGTGAGCATGAATGTAGTCCAGACACACACGAAAATGCAGTATAAGATAAAGGTTTCCCAATCATCTGTGTGTCTATTCATGTCTCAGTACCTCAGGGGTTTTTAACCTTCCTTATTTTGAAATTTAACACAGCAGAATTTTAATAGTAGCTTTATAGCATTTTAATATCTGGTAGAGACTATCAGTAGACTGCGTATCCTTCAACTCTTCCTTCCTGTTTGTTAGAAAGAAGACTGAGCTTTTACCTGAGCATATGGCTATCCACCTTTGTGTGTCTCTAATAGTACACATGCATACTATTGTAGAGACTTAAACTCTGAATGAAATGGGTGTCACCGCAGGGATTTGAACAGGGGAGTGACATGACCACAGTGTCTTGTGTACTACCTTGTGACTATTGTCAGGAGGGATTTATCTATTTATCAGAAAAGCCTGATGAAAAAAGTGCAAGCCAAGGCATTTCTCCAAAGAACTGACTGCAAATTCTTCACGAAGACCAGAACTAAAGCTGCTCTACAGCTGAGAAGACTAGGACACTGGAGAACTGGATGGGTGGCTTTCCTTTGCCTCATCTTAAATTATTCTGTATGTTTGATTTTTATAGACCTGGAATGGGAAAGGAAAGGGAAGGAGATTAATGAGAGTTTCTGATCCCGGATTCATGAGACAGGATGCTGTGCTACTTCCATAGATGTTTTGTTACATTTTTACAGATGTTTTCTCATAAAATTTTAAACTTCCTCCTTGAAAAAAATATTCTGAAGCTTTGGCTCATCCATTCCCATGGCCAAGAATGTCTTTATTTATAACTCATGGAATAAACACACAGAGGTTCACTGAAGGCGGATGTCACTTAAAGATGCCCAGTTAGAACTACTATTCAAAATATTACAGGTATACAATATGAAAAACTCAAATAGAGAATACAAAGTCACAAAAAGTAGTTGAAGACTGAAGTTGTGTCTGGCCAAGAGAATGATAATTTATGCTGGGGTCAATTTTGGTTTAAACTTTCCAATCATTTCATAAACCAGGTGAGTGATTTTTTTTTGAGGCTGAGTAAATGCTTAGACTCATGGGGCTTCCAAACCTTAATTTCTTCTTGTCCAAAAGATAAAGGCTATATACTCCATCACCTTGCCTTCCAAACAAAAGCAGAGGTAAAAAAGAGAATAGATGCATTTTTAAAATTATAACTTAGGGCTTCTATGTTTACATTAGAACACTGGAAAAGTTTTATGTGTCTTTGTGTTCATTGGTCCTCCTAACATGCTGACAAGGGGAAATGTTATTTAGAAGAGTCTTCCTATGAAAGTTTGGCTGAACCTTCAAGAATAAATGCTTTACGCTAGAAATCGAATGATTGCTAGAAAAGCATAAAAAAAAGCCCAAATAATAACTGTGTTTCAAAGACCTTCAAAAATTATGAAAAACAACATCCTCTAAAACTTTATTTTTAATGTAAGTTTAGAATTCCTGGCTGGAATTCCTTACCATTCTTTCCTTTCATGTGAAAGTCTCAGGTTCAACCTCACCTTCCCTTCTACTTTCTATTTGGAATTTTGAAGAAGTCCAAAATTATTGAAAATTCACACCCAAACTGCATGTTGGTATTGTTAGAGAATGGGTGTGTGTTAGAGAGAGATGTGGGATAAAGCAAATGAGTTATGTGATAATCTAATTCTGTTATCCCAGGTGACTTGGAGAATCAGAATACTTTGTGGGTAAGGGAAAATAAATGTTAGAAGAGTTTAGGTAAACACCCTGTATTTTTACCACTTCCCTGACAATGCTAGGACCTTAGAAAAATGTTAACTCTAATTATCTTTCTCCTGCCTTTTGTGTTATTAATTCCATGTGTTCTAATTCCAGGCCTAGAAATCTAATACCAGTAAGCATCCCTAGTGCCCAGACTATGGCCTTGAAATATCATTTCTCACTAAAAGACACCTGAGCTGCTTGGAGAAATGGCTGATTCCAGGTTTGAGATGGGAAATGTAGAAGATGAGCCAGGAGCATCTTGTTATATCAGATAGCAAAAAAATAAATAAATGCAAATGAAGAATAAAAAAACTATCAAAAGCAGTCTGCAGAGGCATCTACTGGCTCAGGATAGAATAAACTGAACATCAGTAAGAGTAGCTGCAATGGACTGAAAAATGCCAAATGTGTGTAAATCCAAGAGTTCATAATAATTTAAAAACTTCACTAAACCTAATAAGTCACCTTTGAAGGATGCAGTTTATTTTGCAAACTGGTAGATGAAGATAAGAATCCAGCGTTTTACCGCCTTTCCTATATAAACTATACCTCTGGGCAAACAACTGGTAAATGAAAGAAAGTTTCTCTACAGACATATTTCAACAAATACACCAAGAAGAGATGACGGCATTGGAAATTATCATTTTGAGCATCTGTGGCTGCTACAATCAGAAAGATGATTATATGATTATGTATCTTTTGACTAACATACTACCACCTATGAAGTGTTTTTAACAAACAAAAACAAACACACCTGAATCCAATTAAGCTTCTGGATGTAACAATTTATAGGAAACACAGAGGGCAGAGGGACATGCTAAACTACACAATAGTTACACAATCAGTACAGTCCCAACTTTGGATAACCAGGATAAATGATCTAGCTTCCTCAACAAACAAATCTCAAGGAGTTAAAAAAAGAGATGATATAGAAGGGGAATTTATAGATTAAGAGATCCAAAAGACAACATAAAGGTAAAAACAAATACAGTGTGTAGGGATTTACATTTGGGTGATGTAGTGTGTGGAATGGTGGTCTCTCCAAAAATATGACCACATCTTACTCTTTGGGACTGGTGAAAGTTACCTTAATTGGAAAAAGTCTTTTTTCCAGATGTAATGAAGGATTTTGAGATGAGGAAATCATCCTGGATTATCCAGCTGGGCCCTACATCCAATTACAAATGTCCTCATAAAGAGTTAGGCAGAGGGAGGTTTGACACAGACGGAAGAGACAATCTGAACAGGGAGGCAGAGGTTGGGTACTTGTGGCTGTAAGTTAAGGAATGATGACAGCTATCAGAGAAAAGACCGAATATTCCCCAAAAGACACCAGAGGGAGAGCAGTCCTGCAGATGCCTGGATTTCCGGTCTCCAGAACTTTGAAAATAAAAACATCTGTCCATGAAAGAACTAGAAAGTTTCTAGATGTATAATTAAAGATGTTATTTAGCAAATTTGTGTCCAGCCGGCTTTGCTAAATGATCCCAGATTACACATATCCAGCAGCCTTATAAATGTTGGTGAACAAAGGTGGTTAAGGGCTGATGGGTATGACAATTGGCTCATCTCTCCCTATTAAGTATATAGTGGGGAGAGCAAGAGAGCTCTCTGCTGTCTCTTATAAGGATTCTAATCCACAGGATCAGGGCCCTACCTTTATGACCTCCTTTAGCCTTAATTACTTCCCTATGGGCCTATCTCCAAATGCAGTCACATTTGAGGTAAGGTCTTGAACCTATCAATTTTGGAGGACACCAGCATATAGTCTATAACACAGCATATACTTACATGAATATATATTATATATTTACAAAGGCTAATGTGCCTTTAAGCATGCACCCTAGATGTTGAGTCTATTTCAAGATAAAAACTAAAACCTTGTGAGAAACAGCAACTTAAAAACTTCAGATAGAGTCCTCTTAAGTCACGCTTAAAATCACCTCCACAATTTTAATTATTTTATAAAATAGTGTTTGCCTTCCCAAAGCAATGGCTTGCATTGTTATAGTAAAATATTTTCATTTATAATACAGTGATTTGGAACTGGGGATAATTCTAACAGAAAAGTTTACCTTCCTTAATCTTTTCTTGAGTGCACAACTAGCAAAAAAAGAATTTTATAGAATATAGGCGCTGCAAATAAAACACCTCAGACCACAAGTTATTTTCAAGATTTTTAAAGCACTTCTGAAATGCTTTTCAGTAAAAATAATCAATACTATCATCCTTCAAAAAAAGGATATACAAATGAACTGCGAGACCAGACCTTGAGAATACTAAGATGTGATCCATGATCTCAAAACTAGCCAGGAGACATGTTATGCATATATCAATGTGACAGTGGGAGTTTACTGTGGCCGAAACAGTCAGGAAAGAATTCCCACGGGGTGGACTTGAGTCAGAATTTTATAGGACCTACGTAAGCTAAAAGGAGGGGAAGGTGAGTACAGCTGTTCTCATCCATTCCATAAAACACACCTCGAAAGCACATAGGGCCACCTATTATTGGTCTAGCATTCACTGCTAAATTTTCCTGAGAGCAATAAAATAGTCTGTAATTCAATCAGAGGTTGAAGTAGTCTATAATTCAATTGTTTCACTAATTCAGACTTCCAACTCGACTGGCCCAAATTCAAGCAGTTGTACCACATAAACAACAATTTATTTATTTTTTATTGAAAATACAAAGTAGTATTAAAGAAAAACATTCAAATAAATTAAAAATCATTCCATATCCCCCTATAATAACACAATGATTTTGTTTTGCATATTACCTTCCACATGCATAGAGATTTTACAGTCACAAAATCATACTGTGCATACTATTTTTTATTGTGCTTATTTTACTTATATCACAAACACATTCATATTTCTACAGTCTTCCAAATAATTATTTTAATGGCAGTATAACACTTCACCATTTTTATTAGCCCACTTTCTTCTTTGACATGTAGCTTATTTCCAATTTAATGCTATTATAAATAATGCAGACATAAACATCCTCATGCATTTACCTTTTTTATGGTTTGTTTCATTTTATATTATTCTTCAGGTTACAAATCTAGGAGTAGAGTTTATGGGCAAAGATGTGGTCATTTTTATGGCTCTTTCTATGTAGTACCATGTTGCAATCTCAAAGGGTTGAATCTACTTAAAATGCCATATGATATTAATACATTAAAGTTTCTTTCTAAAAGTAAAAAACAAAACAGAGGTAATTTTAAACATCTGTATTTAAAGTTAAAATAATGACTGTCCCTTAAAAAAAAGGAGTGTGGATAGATGGTCTAACAGATTACTAAAAGTTTAGATGAATTACCTTAATGCTTCTCCACTTTTCCAAAGTTATGGCACTAACGTGGAAAATGGAAAAGGGTGTTTACGGCCCAGCAGCTCCAGCTATCCAGGGCACCTCTGGCTGCCTCGAGGGTTACAAGGATCCTTATCTAGGCAAAACTATGACCCAAAGTGCCAGTGTGCATGGGTTAGGAAGCTCTACTTGGGGAGAGATTAAGTGACTCAATCCAAGTCATAAAATCTAGTTAGTTGCGGAGCTGGAAAATGAATGCAAATTTCTTTCATCGAGGTATTTTATATAATCACAACTGTTCTACATGCTTTCTGGCTCTAAAATTCAATTTTACATGTAGACATGTGTTTATACTTGAGAATAAAGTGGATTTTCTAATATGCTAAAACTAAAGATATCTAATCTAGTAATTTACATCAAAGCTGTTAATTAAAAATATTTCTTAGCATCGGTAAATATTTGACTATTTTCTCTGCAGCTTTTCAGATTTGCCATTCTTTTAGTTTGTAAACTCTGAATAGTAATTGACCTTTGCACAGTATCTGTATATCTCTGGTAGTCAGTAAATAAAGAATAACAATAAATTATACATATGACAAAGGAAAAAAAATCTTTCTTTTAAAGTGTTGATCTTGTAGAGGTAGAGAAGATTCCCTCCTTAAACTTCAAATTCTTAACTAGCTAAATGGAACCTTTAACGTGTACTATTACATTACAGAGTCATAAAGGACATTTTGCTCCAAAAAAATAGTTTTGACCTATACCCAGTGTTCATGCTACCAGGAGAAAAAATTCACTGCAAAGGCATTTTACCTTCTACCAACTATCCAACATTCCATATTGCCTTTGAAAAGCAGAGAGTATAGGTGTTAACCTCACTGATTCAACTGTAAATATACATAAGATTTTTCTTGACCATTAATCACTGGGCTGGGGTGCTGGGGCGGGGGTTAGGAATGAGAATTTACCTATGTGCCAGGCCATAAGAACAAGCAATGGACTCCAAACTTGGTGATTTTTTTTATTACACCCGCACAGTGATTACTTGGTCACTTATATGGATTCATTCACACGTTATACACACAGACGCATCCATGTGATCGCATGGCACTTGGAAGATTACCCACTATTTCCCACTTATTAAGATCTGGATCATATTTTTCAATGCTCTGAAGATACGTTCCTTTAGAGTAAGAATATCCCCCAGTGACATAAATACATCCATTCATGATGACGGCACCACACTCCATCCTCCTCTCCATCATGGAAGCGATCTCTCTCCATTCATTTTGTTCAGGGTCATAGCATTCCGTGATTGTAGTTTGTCCACCAACTAGATAAAGCTTACTTTCAAATGGAACTGAACACAATCCATATTCTATTATAAAGAAAAATGCAAATTTCATTAGGATAACAAACAAGAGACATCTTAAGGTGGTGATGTCATGATCTTTTACAATGTTAACAGACAAAAATAGAGTAGAGACATTTTGATTCCAGCACACATTACTGAAACACTAAGTCTTAAAATCCACTTCTTATTACTTGATTCAGATGACCTGCTCTTTCTTACCATTCTCTCTCAGGTCATCATTAAGCTTCCAGAATGCAGGGAGGAAACTCATCCTCAGACCACTATCCTGCTGGGAATTTCCCAGCACAGAAACCTTTTATTCTATACCTATGTACCAAAGATAGTAGCGGGAGAGTCCCTCTGACATTAAGACATTCTAAGGTAATTGGTGTCAGTTCCTTCAGGTCTTAGCAGCTATCTCTGTTCCCAATGGCAGGCAATCTGTAGTGTCTGTTGCCACAGGTGCCACACAGATTGCCTTGATTGCCTCTCTCACTCTGCTGGTCAAGTAAAAGATACAAGAAGTCAGAAAACCACACAACCAGAGTAGTGGGGAACTACAGCCTATCATCTTAAGAAGCTGTGAAGGGTGCCCAAAGGCAGAGAGCTACTGTATGAGGTTTGGGTCCTGGGGCTGGAGTTTGCCTTTAGGTATCGACCTTCCAGGTTGTTTGAATTTTTCCCATTTTATTTCTTTCCTCCTCCACATCCAAATCTGCTGGCTCATCAAAGCACCAAGGTCTTTTGCAATTTTACTTGCTTCTGCCTAGAGGGCTCTTCTTTTCCCAGGTGTTTGCACGGCTGTCTCCTTCTTGCCATTCAGGTCTCATCTTACCGTCATGTCCTCTGAGGGGCCTTCCTTGACAATCCAACCTGAAGCGGCCACTCAGACATCTCTATCACTTCCCCCTATTTGAATTCCCTCTACTTCTCATTATCTGGTATGTTTCTTACTTACTGTCTCACTCTCCCTTCTAACAGTGCAGGAACCGTGTCCTGCCTACTGTTCCAGTCCCAACTGGGGAATGACAAGGGTCTGGCACCTTGAAAGGACTTAATGAATGTTTGTTGAAACAACAAACAAATGTGCCCTCTGTGTCCAAATATGTGCTCCTATTATTTTGTGGAAGAAAAGCTTATAAGTCCCTCTTTAGAAAGAGAGACTGTACAATCAGAAATGCAATTTCCCTTTTCAGAATGGAAGATAAATTTTATCAGTAAAATTCTTGTTATTTAGGTTTGAAGGCTAGGAAAGTCTCAGAGGATATGCATTTTTGCATTGAGTCCACGTACTTTTGTTCTCAAGTTTCTGACACCCAAGAAAATAAGATTTCTCCCACCTCTGAAAAACCTAGCTATTACTTTCCAGTTACAGACATGTAGAATTTTTAATGGGACTTGAATTGTTTTAAGTACTTGTGAAACAGTTTATATAAATTATATAAATCATTCCATCAAATGGTTATTGTGAAAATTAATGATGATTTAAAAATTTTATCAGTTGATGTGATTTACTAGGCTTTTCTTAAATTATTCAAAGTTTATAAAAAAATTCTGGATATGTAATTCTTATGTTAAGAGAGGTATCTCAATGTTCCTACAGCAGTAAAAACATTCAAAACAAAGTGATTCCTGATAGTTTTTCCCATTACCTAAATACGACATAATGTTATGTTATTGTTGATGAAATGTTTCCTTCCTCAGCTGTAGCTGCCTTTTTTACTTGCTGGTCACTCTACAAAGCTACTGTGGCTAAGTAAGGGACTGTGTCTTATTTGTTGAGCTCTTCAAACTGTACATAGCATGTAGGAAGCACTGAGCAAATAACCTGGACAAATGAATGAATGATTTCATACCAAGCATGGAAATGGCACCATTTGTCATAGCTCAGTTTACACATAATTTACTATAAATTACACAGCAGTCTGTATTCAGTGTTACGAGTGATATGAACAAAGCCATGCAGAAATTCAGAGACATCCACAATATTTTCAGGTATTCAATATCTGTTGAATGATTTAAAATTTTTACCAAAGATTTTTCTCACTGAAGAGACCTGTAAAGCTTATCTAATTTAACTCCTTATTTCACTGGAAGTAAGACCGGAGAGCTTAAGTCACTGCCTAAGATTAGACAAGTAGATAAATAGGAGAGCCGGGAGAGAGCTCTCCCCCACTTGACACGGCTCTCCAGAGATCTTTCTCCTTAATCACTCACTGCTTCTTCCCTGTTCTTTATTCACTCTTCTTCCTCAGCTCATCCCTTAACTAATGCTGTTTCCCAAGATTCTGCCTATATAGCTATACTGTTGGCCCCACCCTCTGAAGGAGTCTCATTCATCCCCACACCCAGAACCGTCATCTCTAAGCAAACGACTCCCAGATCTCTACATTTAGACACACTCTTCCTCCTGAGCTGCAGACAAACATTTCCCATGGCTCGCTGGGCAGCTCTTCTGGGTTATCCAACTAGTTTTTCATTTAACTACAAAACCGAGTTCATCATCAATCCACCTCTCCCTTCCTATTGGCTGCTTCTTCAATGCTCCCCATCCACCCAGTAGACCAGCCAGAGACCCTGGAATGACTGTCAACTCCTTTCTCTCCCTCATCTCTTATATCTAATCAGTCAGGCAGCAATCACAACCAATTCAATGCTGAATCAATAGCATTCCTCAGGTCTGCCCGTTTTCTACTCCTACCTCTTCAGGCTTTCAGTATTTCCCGCCTGGTTTATTACCAATAGTTTTAGCAGCTCTCCCTGCCATCTTTCTTCCAATCTGTCTAAAAGGAGAGCTCCTCTTAAAACTAAAACTGACTACAATCAATCTTCTTGTTCTGAAACCTTTCACAGTTCATTTTTAAAATTCTCCCGAATGCCATTTAAAACCCTCCATGACATACTCCTCAACTAAACTCTCCCATCCAATCTCTCATTCTCCCTCCTACATCTCATTCATGTACATCTACTCTTAGGTACTAGAATAAACCTGGAACTTTCTCTTCTGGCTTTCTTCACTGGCTTTCTGCCAGAAAACCCTTTTCTGAAAACTATTTCCTTAATTACAACCATTCTTTAAAAAGGCCTAAATCAGAACAACCTACTCCTGGAAGCTTCTAACATTGCCAGATTTCCCTTATTTAGACTCAAGTTCTCTCTACCCACAAGTTCAAAAGGACTCATTTGTAAAAAATTGTTTTGTATTCCTGATATGAACGTATATTTGCTACTAGATTCTGAGTTCCTGTGGCAGCAGAAATTAGCTCTTAATCATCTTACATAATAACTAGAATGGTATCTTTTCCAAGGTAAGGTCTCAATAAATGTTATCTTTAATAGAATTATAATCTCCTGTTTTTCAACTATACACAGCTACTGCCCTTAAAAGCATTAAGAGATAACATTTATATTACATTTTTAAAATAATAGTAATTTCCTTGCAGTCTAAGCTATGTTTTTTAAGAGAGGCCCAAGACTAACATTTTACATTCCTCAGGAGCTGCTCCTAAAATGCCTATGAAGCATATCTTGCTATACTTCAGAAGTGATAGATCCAAATGCCCCTAGGGGCTAAGGAGATAGACAAGCTGAATGAAGCAGACTAGGCGTCAGAAAAACAACAGCAAGGCCCCTGAGGTCTGTGATATGAGGAGAATGGGTGAAGCTATGGATGACATAGAGGCTACATGGCTCATTTAGAGGGGATGGCCACTACTTGGTCCCAGTGATTGCTGTCAGGAAGGAATACGGTCCAAGGTTGCCAGATCTTCCAAAGGCCAGATATCACAATTTTTATTTGAAATCTCCTAAATTTTAAACATTGGTAACAAGCCAATTAAAAAATATTTTAAATGACACGAGAGCCAAACAAAACAAACCACGAAAGGTACTAATTTGATAGTTTTGTTTCTTGTATTACTTCAAGAAAAAGTTCAAGGAAAATCAAAACTTTACAAATGGAATTATAAGTTTCCATTGATTTATACTATAATATTTATTTTTGATTGATTTTTTAACTTGCCATGGCTTTTCACACTTTGGCTTAAGTCTTATTGCCTTTTAGACTCTCAAGCAGTTAAGTTATATACAACTCAAATATGCTATGGGACATTTATTTTTAAAAGAACCCTTTTATGAAATATATATTACATGTGTAAATGTGAATAAACTGCCTTCTCATTTGTTAATCTGACTTTTCATATACTGGATTTTCTCTGTAAAGATAAGTCCAGTAATATCTAACTCATATGGTTCACATGAGGATCAAATGAGGTAACAATGTAGTTGTTAACAGCATATTGCTCCCAGCCAGACTGCCTGGATTTGCACCTCACCTCTAATAAGCACTAGCTGGCTGACCTTGGGCAATTTATTTACTCTGTGCCTCAGACAATAGAGATGATAAATGAGATCATAGTAGCACCTAGCTCACAGGATTACTGTAAGAATTAAATAGATTAATACATGTAAAATTATTGGAAGTTAGTGCTTCGCACATATTTACTGAATAAATGTTAGCGACTACTCAATAGGAGTTGTTATTACTTCCCTTATAACTTCACTGGTCATAATGGAAAGTGGTGAGGAGTCTGGGACAATACATCTGGGATACTAGAAGACAGAGGCTACCATACCATGATCTCTTCAGGGCCAGGACAGCCTGCAGTGAAGCATCTTATGTAAAGCCATGGCATATGGAGATGCAGGACCAGCATCAGGTGTGCTCTACCTAAACTGTGAGATGACATATATGAGGTATGTATGCGTGTTAGTAGCTGCACTGGTCAAAAGCAGGAGAGCCTGCTTTCTTAAGGAGAGGCAGATTGTGTAGTGGTTATAGTTATGCCGTCAGACTGCCTGGATTTATCCTGGTCCATCACTTCCAAACTGTGGGCAAGGCTAATCATCCTTTTTAGGCCCCCATTTCCAAATATGCAAAAGAAGGAAAAAATACTCACTCACACATAGTTAGAATTTAAGGTAACATTACATGCAAAGTGCTTAGTAATATCTGACCTATGGAAGTGCTCAAGAAGGTTAACTGTTACTATTACTCTGAGATGGTTTAGGCTTGTAAATTTCAATTATGCTCTCCAAAAACCCACTTGGAAGCCTGATGCTGTATCAGAAAAGACTGAAAGTAGTATGTTGATTTGGTGATATGAATCTCTCCTAATGAAAAAAACTTAAACGTAAGGCATGACTGTAACAGGCTATAGCTTATGCTTCCCCTGCGCTCTTCATAAAGAGACAAGTCAAAGCACAAGAGACACCACAGAAGGCAGGCCATTCCTGTGGGCAGACAACACATCTCCTTTACGATTGTTGAAGTAAGGACAACATAAAGCTCTGCATGTCATAGGAGTGAGTGCTTAATAGTTATTGAAACCCAGAAAGAGCATGCTTCTAAAAGAAGAAACTATCTCCTGTTGAACTGAATCAACAGGTACCCTTTTCAACTATTTGATAGACCAGCGCTTTTCACTATCTATAAAAACTGTGTTTTATATAATGCATGTAATGAAAGAAAGCACATAACAAAGGAATAGGAAAAAACTAATATATGTAAGTGAAAAAATTTGAAAAGAAACTACTACTCTTAGCCACACAGGCTTAAAATGTGTGTCGTGTAAAGAACATAGGGAAAGTATTTATAGATATCCTCTATACATCTGTACAATCTAAGTTGTGATTATTGCTACATGAAAATAAGAATATTTTGAACCTTATAATTATACCCACTTGGAAGCCTGATGCTGTATGGAAATTTAACATTTTCTATTTCTAGCCCATTTTAGCCATCTCTTATATTGATAAGCTGTATCAGAACATGTACTACTGAGACAGTACTTTGTTACCTGGATGTGGACTGGAAGTGATGAGGCTCCATTCGTTGATATCGGAATTGTAGCTCTGGACCTTGTCATAGGTGCAGCTTCCTCTGTAGCCACAGTGTCCACCAATGACGTAGATAACCTCATGTAAAACACAGGCAGTAGCGTTTCCTACACCTGTGTATTAATCAAAATCGTATCTTCAGATTGATCTTTCATTCTTCTTTGTAATGAGTATTGTATCGTTTCTGTCATTATTGATAGTAGAAGTAAGGCATTGTGCTAGGTACTATGAAGGATAGAAGAATGAAAAAGGAAGTCTCCTTGCCCTCTTTTAAAAGAGGGTGAGACAATTATACAAATTGGAACATTGGGTACAGAACTAACTGTGGACGTTCCCAGCAAGGAGACATTGCTTTTGACTTTGGGAAGTTATGGCAGGAGGAGAAAAATTTGACCTGGGCCTTAGTAGGTAGGGGTTTGGCAGGGAGAAGTGAGAAAAAGCCATTCTAAGTGAGTGCAAGGCAAGTGCAAAGGCTTACTGGGCAGTATGTTGATTCTGGCACCAAGGAAAGGGAGGTGGCACACCTGGGGCTGTCTCGTGGCATGGTAAGCTGAAGCCACATGGCAAAGGATCCTGATGCCCAACTAAGATATTTGGACTTAACTCAGGAGGATTTTAAAGGTGTTTAAACAAAGGGAGGGACTACAAACATAGAAAAGAACTGGTCCAGATGCAAAGTGCCGAGGGCGTGAGATAGAAGGGGCCTTGGGCACTGAGGGAAGAGACACAGGTAAAACTGACACGCCTTCATGACTGACTGGATTGGAGAAAAGCTGGATTCTGAGGTCCTGAGCTCAGAAAACTGGGAAACGCTGATGACAAAGAAAAATGAGGAGGAAGAAAAGAATGGTTTCAGCAGGGGAACAAGAGAGGAAGAAATGATGACGCTCATTTTAGTTGAGATGTCAGTTTAGTCTTTCAATTAACTTTTACTTAGCACTGTTACATGTAGGGTTCAGTTCCATCTCCTTGTTAATTTCTACTCCAAAACAAAGGTGAGTTTATGAGCAGGGCAGTTATGAAGAGTGGGGAAAAAGTGAGGAGTTCCTAAACAGCTAATTATTTATTTCTTCTCTGTACCTCCCTAAACCAAAAAAGGAAATGAATTTGAAATTTGACTCTACCCAATTTAAGCTCTCATTACCAAGGAAAGCTGCTAGTTCACTTCAAGACTACAAAATAAAAGAATCTGGGGAAAATAATGTTATCCTTTCTACAGAAAATGGGAAACTAAAAGTTCAGCCTGAATGTGATCATCAGAACCAGCACTAGTCAAAACTGCATAACTGACAAACTGTTATCCTTCCCTGGTATATCAGGCATAACCAGGAATCAAACCTTCCAGTTAAAAGTATAAAACTTTGGAATTTCAGTTCCAGCTTGTAGGTGGGGGAGAACTTTGGCCAATGAGGGTCTCCCAGTCCACTCAAGGCTGAGTCAAGTACATATATGGCTTCCTTTTATGGTGGACACACCATTGCAATATTTTCTTTTCAGCAAGAATTGTTTCGAACGATTTAATAAAATTTTAATAAATAAATTTCTATCCTCAAAGAAATATACTGTAAACTAAGAAACCATCAAAACTGTTATCTCATCATTAAGAAACAGAGGGAGAAGTGTATCCAAGTTTATAATAGCTGCTAAAATATTTGCAATGTCCTTGTTTCTTCTGTAGAAGAGGAGTCAGGACATTCAGAACCACTTGGAGAGGGCACTGGAAATTGGTTAAGTGGGGGGTCATGCTCAGGCAGTCAAAAATCAGAGCAGCAATAGCAGTGGGTTTTAAGCCACCTTCTCCCACCCAGCCAACTACTGCTGAACCTTTGGGCATGCAAGAAAACGGTCATAATTTAATATGAAAATACTTCTGTTCTAACAAAGCTGACTTGTCCTACAATGATGTTTATGACAAGAATGCCTAATATTGATTGCTTACTCTGTGCTAGACACTGTTCTAAGCACTTCATATGCATAAATTGATCTTATCAGAAACACTAAGCTATGTAATGTTGTCACCGCCATTGTACAGATGGCAAAACTGGGGCATACGGAGATTAAACAATTTGCCCAAGCTCACCAACAAGTAAGTGGAAGTCGGGATTTGGATCCAGGCAGTTTGGCTTCAAAAGCAGTATGCCTGATCACAAGACCATTCTGCCTCTCAGGCTTCCTGCTTGTCATCCAAGGATCACACCAGGTCAGATTCCCAGACCAGGTCAGATTCCCACACCCTCATTAGTGTTAAAAAAAGAAACAGAAAGGCCTGGGAAGAAACAGTTGGGATAAAATCACACGAATTTGGTAACAACCTACCAGTTGTTTCTGTGCAACTCCCCAGCACCAATGAATAAATGTAATTAAATACAATTTCAGTTTCACTTTTTTTGTTTTCCGGTGGGAGAAAGGAAGGAGAGCAAGGCTAATCTAGTACTAAACAGTAGAAAATACAGTGTTTATCAGACAGATAATGAGACTGAAGAGTGTGCCTGGCTCTGCGGGCCATATAAGGAAGGGTATGGAATCTGCCTCTCTCTTTGACCCTATGAGACAAGACTTGAATCAAAAAAGCAGAAGCTATTTGTCTCTATTTTTTTGAGACCAAACCGTTCAGGGATTTAATGAAAGACCTTTTAAAAGAGAGATGATCAGCTGATGAGAAGAAAAAGCAGGCTATTTAAAAGGAAAATAAAAAATGGGTTCAATTTTGAGAAAAAGCCAAAATAAATATATAAACACAAACTAATAAAACTACCCAGCTTTTTCTCTATTTAGCCCTTGATTTAGATATAAATTCTAAGACTCAAATCAAGATACAGGCTCAAAACAGGCCATAGATAAGTAGAATGAATTATAATGGTTTCTAATATAATTGTTTCTTTTCTAGTCTGGGTAGCATACTGTAAGCATGTTAACTCTCAAACAAATTGGGACTGCTACATTATATTTTTACTTGGAACATTCTGTACAATATTATTTGTATAATCCATGATAGTTCCTAGGAAGCATTCCAAATGATAAATTCTTTTTAAAGTTATTTGCAAGAGGAGGGAGATTATTGCCTAACCTCAAACATGTCAAAAATACAGAATGAACATAATCTGCACACTTACCTTTAATCATGTTTGCAATAGGAATCCATTTCTCCTTTAATGGATCATAGAACTCGGCCTCTTCTGCTGGAGCCCCTTTTCTGTAACCGCCTAAAGCATAGACACAGCCTCCCAAGGTGACTGCACAGTGGTAATACCTGGCATTGAGCATTGGCAAACCTTCTGTCCATTCATCACTTTCACTGTTATAGATCCACACTGTGTCAAGAGCTTCTATGTTATCGTCCTATAACCCCCGGTTACATAAATGTTGGGTCCCAAACATGTAACACCATAGCTTTCCCTAGTATAATCTGGTATTTCTGCTCCCTGAATCCAAACATTTGTCAAAGGATCCCATATGTGAACTTCTGATAAGGGATGCCAGTAATAGCCTCCAATGATATACATTGTGGCTGTGGACCGCTGGGAAATCTCTTTGTGCATGGGATTCAAAGCATTGTATATTAGAGATCGTATCTTATTTTCTGTTAGTAGGCAGCTTCTTTGAAGGCCTAAAGCTGTTTTTAAATACACTGGATCTATATCTATGTTGATATAGCTTAGTAGGTTATATAGGCATTCAATTCGATTTTCTACATCATGAGCAGTCCACTTAATAACTGGCTCTATGATGGCTCTTCTTTCCAAACACTGAGATTCTTTCTGGACAAGATAAAGAGAAACTTTTCAAGGCTGATTTCCAGAAATTCTTCTTGTTGCCAACTTCTTTGAACCTTGAACATAGAATTCTTCGCGATTCCTTCTCTAATTCTGGACACACGTGAAATTCTGCAAAGGAGTGCATTCCAATACAATTATCAATATCCAGGTGCCTTACCAAAAACTGCTCACAAGCTTTCTTCACTGAAAGGAACTGTAGCAGATCTGCTGCTTCAAGCAGGCTTTGAACATTTCTTTTAGTTATTTCAATTTGGGAAGTGTATGCATAATTTACAAGGCCTTCCAAAATATCATGGTGAATACCAGAGATTTTTATTTTATTTTTAAATTTTTCTTTCATGTCAGCTGTGAACATTGCCTTAAAATAATTGCTGCAAGCAGCTAAAACAGCTCGGTGACAATGGAAGATCATGCCTGAAGGACACTGAAGGGTAATATCAGTAAATAATCCATCCAAGTAAAATGTTCTGAATGCATCCAGAAAATCCACTGGATGCGTTAAATCCTTGAAAAGGTAAATATAATCTTCTTGTCCTTTTAGAGCCATGGCTGCAACATGAAACAATGAAAATGTGGTTTTGATTTCACGTATTACCTCAAATAATCAACGTTACACATTCCAATCATTATAATGACTGATTAGCATCAAACATACTCCCAAACTAGACCAAGTTCAACATTCTAAGTAACAAATGCAAAATGTGGATGGACTTATTTCCTAACTACATGATGGCCAATTTAAATTTACTGTAGCTCGGAACCTGAAATGAAGCTCCCGGATTTTTCAGTAGTCCTTTCTAGAAGAAATATTGATTTGCTACCCCAGTAATCCGGTCTCCACACTCTGCCCGGAGCTGGCGGTCCGACAGACATCCCACTCTCGGCAAACCTAGCGTCCAACGGGTCACCCCACTCGAGGCCGGCCCTTGGCCGTCTCGGTTCGGCCCCAATTCGACCCTTTTCGCTAGCTCCATTTCCCCTTTCAAGTTGCTTTTAGACGCTAAGCGAGAGATGATCGAAACATAATTGGACAAGAAAAAATCTCAGAAAAGGAAACCTCGTGCCTTTCTGGTGGCGACTTCCAGCCCCGCGCTCCCTCCCCGCGGTGCCGCAGGGGTTTCCGCACGCCCCGCGCCTCGGCCCCGGGCCCGCGCTCGCAGACCGTCCCGCCCCGGGGCCTGGCGTGGGGACGCGACTCGTGGGCGCCGCGCGCCGCCCGCCGGGTCGGGTGCCCGCGTCCCCCGGCCGTGGGACGCCGCACAGGTGTGGGGAGGGCGCCGCGGGCAGCCCCGTGTTCGGCCCGGCCCGGCGCCCGCGCGGCCATTGTCTCTGCACCTCGGCATCGGGCGGGCTTGGGAGACGGCGCGGCCTCGCTCGCCCACTCCCGGGCCCGCTCGTTCCCCGCCCGCCGGCCTTGGGCGGCTGGTCCGCTCCGCACCTACCTCCAGCGGCAGCTCCCGGACGCGGTGCTGGCCGGCGGGCTAGCGGCGAGCGGGGGCGGGGGTGCCTCCGGACCCTCTGACCATCTTTGGAAGAGGCGCGGCGGAGGCTGCCTGCTAGTGCAGCTCCAGCCCACAAGCAGCAACTATTTTGGTGCTGCGGCTGCTCCCCGCCTCCGTCCGAGCAGCCCCCCGCCCGGCCTGGGCGCGGGGCCACTCGCGGGAACTCTGGGGGCAGAGGCAGGCTGGGCGGGCTCGCGGCTGCAGCCCCTCGGGGCGGTGCCCCTCGCAGCAGGTGGGACGGTTTCCTTGAGGTGACCGTCGGCGCCGCTAGCTTTCTCCTCTCCTGGTTATCGTTCTGTCACGCACACGCACACACACCCACACACACCCACACACACCAAGCATTTTCTCTCTAGACGATCTCTAAGTCCTGAGTTAAGAGCACATCATGCAGGGGCTTAGAGGGGGTTGCCCTTTACCCTTCTTCCAGTCGCTCGCACCAGGCCCGGCCCTAATGTCGGGGTAGAAGAGGGGAAAGTGTGAAGAGAATGCAGCAAACCTAAACGTAGCTGGCTTGAGGTTGTTTTCGAAATGCTTTAGGTAGCTGCCGCTTTCTCACGAACGCCATCCCGCCCCCCAGCAATGCACGCAGGAGGGGCCTCCGGCCCTGATTTGCACACTATGGGTTAACCTGGAAGCTTTGAGAAAAAAAAGGGAGCAGCAGGGCCGAGGATTCCGGTTACCGTTTTAGAGCAGAATAGCTGGAAGGAGCCTCCAGTCTTCCTGGTGACAGCCCATCCAATCACATGTGCATGTGCTACACCAGAAAGTTCATTTTCTTGTTCCAAAAAAAAAAAAAAAGCCAATATCACATTTTCATTTCTCATTCATTCATTTATTTGCAAGATTTTATTGAGTGCCTGATATGGCTATGCTGGTAATAGGGAGGTAAAAGATGGTACATAGCTCTCGTGGAGCTTAGAGTCCAGCCATCTTAAGAAAGGAAGGCGACCAGTATGAAAGGAACACGAGGCCCAGCGTGTTTCTGAGTATGGTCTGAAAGATGGACTATGCAAATGGGCGATGTTGGACTGTATATGACAACAGAATACTGAACCACATAAACAGCCTAGAAGACAACCCGCAACGTCTAAAGTAATTGGACCGGAACAGGACTGGCTGGTCAAGACTGCCAACTTCCATCATTTTACCCCTACTTTCAACTCAGGACCAATCGGGGAAAGCCAAATAACATAAAATACTCCCTGCTTCTAGTAGTTGGCTACTAGAAGCTTTCCCAGGCCAGCAACCTCCAGAGTACACCCAAGACCTTCTTTTTTTTTTTTTTTTTTTACTTTTACATAAAGCTTTCCCCACTCCCCTGCCTGTCTTTGAGCCTCTGCCAAAGGCAAGCCATAGTGGCTGACTCTCTGCTACAGCAGAATTTGAATAAACAGCATCTATTTGCTCTCATTTAGGTGGTTTTAGTTTAATTCCATATGTCAGACCATCTCAATTGAAGTATGTGGGGTGCTGGTTATGCAGCACCACCATCTAGACCTCTCTGGGGTGAAGACCTAGAAATCTGTATTTTAATCAAGGGCATCAGGTGATTTTTTTTGCACAGAAGAATGCATTTCGGACCAAAAATGGAAAAAAACAAAAGCTTTAATACCCCCAACATCTAGTAAACAATTTAGTAGAGAAGGAAAGTAAATGAAATTTAGTTTCAGGCTTAAGGTTTAGCTCTGTCATTAATCTAATATGTAACCTTAAACAAGTTGCTAACCTTCTCAGATCTTGTTTTCTGATTTGTAAAACAGAAAATATCAATACTTTCTAAACTTTGAATGAAGTTATTGGAAAGATAAAATTATGAATGCAAAAGCACTTAGGACATGGCATGTTAGCTATTATAATGAAAGCATACTTACACAATTCTCTATCACAACCTCAATTTGGAAATCAGCATCTTAATATTTATTTTAAAAGTTATGAAATTTATAGTTAACTGTAATTAGTGATGTAATTCTTGAATAATAGAATTTACTATCGTCATTTGTGCAGTTATTTTATATTGCTGCATAGACCACTTAAAACTTTTGCTTCCATTGCCTGATATTCCCTCGTTGTGAGTTACTGCTTAAAAGTGTATATCAGTTCTATGCCAATTATGTATGGATAAAAAAAGACCAAGAAAAGTATATATCAGTATGTATTAGACTGCTTCAACTTGTCAAGAGAAGAGCAGATTCTGAAGGGTACTGCCAGCAGTTCCTCTTTACCACAGGCTTTATCAAAAAGACCATTGCAAATGCTAATAGATTTGATGCACTCAGAAACATATAATTAGCATTCATAAGTTAAATAAATTAATAACTCTGTTCAAGAAAACAAATGTGCCATCTGTGACTCCAAGTCTTTAGGAAATAAAGAGCTACCATGGAGATGAGACCGAAACGACTCTTGGCAGATATGAAGCTTGGCATGGAGTTGGATGCCATTTGACATCACACTTTTTTAAAGACTCTTGGTCTAAAAATAATTTATTTATTGTTTTTACCTTATTAGTACATCTTTTCACTAAGTAGTGCTGTAATTAAATGTTTGATATGGTAATTGTGATATCATTATCAATGTGTGTAAATGGTGAGTATATACAGGAAATTTTGTATACTTCATTTACATACTGAATTAAACAAGTTGCTGCTAAGTAAAAAAAAAAAAGTGGGTATAATTTTTAAGGCCACAACATACAGCTGTGTAAGTTGTGCACTGCACAATTCTAGCTCTTCCCACTCAAGTAGAGTATAATGTGAACACTGTCCTCAGGAGTTATATAGTACACAACCAGCACAGGTGTATGGGGGCTGCCCTGGAGTTGCTAAGTCTTGGCAAAGCCTTTTTGTATACTTCCGGGAAAATAAGAAAGTGAACATTCTAATAACTAAACCACAAGTACTTTTGCAAGTCAGGAGGTTTCTAATTTCTTGTTTTCAATAAAAGTCAGAGAGCATTTTTGACAAATAACTTAGAAAGAGTCCATGAAATGGGTGGCACTCTTATAACAGAATTTCTCTCATTCCCATCTACTGGTCTATGAGACATATTTTCTCAGGGAATATATCTATAGAAATTAAAAATGAATATCATTTATCCTAAACTCTCATTCCAGAAGAAAGCAATACTCTGCCAAAGATATATGGTCTAAATAAAAATAGCCCAATTCGTCACACTGAAATAATTTTTGATAAATTTTTACTTTTGATTTAGTCTAAACATATTTTTGTTGTTGATATAATTGTAATGTTAATTAGCTCAGAATTTTTTTACTACTTAAGAATCAAGGCCATAAAACAGTTAAGATTTTTATTTATGTACATTTTTGTTGCAGAGAAGTTTAACATGTGACTAATAAAATTTTTTCAAGTATAAAAATATACAGACAATCCTTTCTTTGAATGGTTCCGAAATCCATAAATTTCAGTTAACATGGTTTAGTTAAATAACACCAATACCAACCCAGGGTTCAAATTTCAATGACTACAGTGTATTAACTGTGAGTAATTGCATAAAATATAAATTTCACCTGCTAGCTCTAGTGCTTCAGTCCACGAATCACTACATAAATAACAGATGAACATCATGATCAGTGGCCAATCATGTCTCTGCTTTCAGTTGTTGGTGACTGGTCACTGTGCATGTTATTCAGTTCACATACAGATAGCAAAGTGTGGTTGTCTTACTTCCTTGTCTGCCAGTGATAAATCTATGTAATATTTTACAAAAATAGACCATTGAAAGGGGACATTGGCTAACAAAAATGAAAGTTCAACAAAGAATTGAAAAGTTACAATGCTAAAAGTGAAATCTGAAAGGAACACAATGACATTCCAGAAGAAAAAGCTGACCATGAGAATGTTGACACTGCCATCATTGGAGAGACTCTAGATTTGCAGCCAGCAGAACTTGGTGCAGGTGAATTTCATGGTTTAAGTGAGGAAAGTTGTTGACAAAAGGGATGAAGGTGTCCCAGAAAAAGTGATGCTGGCAAAAACCTTCATATTAAAGGAATTCTTGGAGATACTTCATGACATTGTAAGTGCAAAAGATAAAATGTTGGAAACTGATCCAAACTTAGAAGTATGATAATTCATCATGCATAGAAAGACGGTCACTTCATATTGTACGTTATGTGGCAAAAAGAAAGAAGAACTATTCAAACTACTCGATACGTTTTTTACAAAGAAATAAAATAATTTTCAACATTTATAATCGCAGTGTACTAAGTAAATATTGGTTTTACTATGTTTTTCATTTTCCTACATATTTATAACTGACAGCAAGAGAGTTTTAATGTTCTGACAAAAAAAGTAAAAAGTTACAGGACAATTATACTTTTTCCCAGTGTTATTAAGATTATTTGCATTGTAATCTTGTATAGTCATTTTTATGGTCCTGTACTACCTTGCAAAGTGAGGGCTGCCTGTATTTTCAGAAGGACAACATTCTCTGGGAAAAGTGGAATGGAATTATGAGCTCAATTAGAAAAAGAATAAGATAAAAATTTCCCACTATTAAAGAATAGTTTGTTTATATATTTTTAAAATGATGGTAGGTTTAAAATTACTATAGTTATCTTTTACTAAATAAATTTAAAGGTACATTGGTAAACATATGATGGAAAGTTTCAATATCCATCTGAAAATGTGGAGGTGAGTAGTTTTGCAAAGTTATTTTGGGGTACTTGTTCAAAAAAACATGAAAGACCAAGGGTCTACGATTAAAACAAGAACTAGCGTGCCACTCTTTGGTGGGGGGAGGGTCATTTAAAAGATAGCAGTTTATCGAGAATATTTTTGGTTGCCACCACAGTTAAAGCTTAATTCCAGATAGTACAAGGGATCATAAAGTAGAAACTTTTTCAATTATAAGCAATAGAAACCCAAAATTTCCAATGAGAAAACGAATATAAGTAAGAGCTCTGGCTCAAATAAACTAAGACAGCAGTCTTAAATAAGTGAAAGAAAACTCTCCAATGACTCCCTCATTCACTGAAAGTACTTACAATGGCTTCCTGGACTGCTTCTGTCCTCACCACAGTGCTGCCTCAGGGCCTTACTTCTAGCTGTTCCCTTTGCATGCGCTGTTCTTCACCAACCCCACCTGCCAACACACCCAATGCTACATCCTGATGCTCATCTCCATCAGAATTTGCTCAAATGGTAACTCTCAGTGTGGCCTTCTTTTACCAACCTATCTAAAACTATTCCCCTTCCCTGCTTTATTTTAATCCATAGTATTTATTATCAGCTATAATATTACCTATTTTGCTTATTTATGTTTATTGTATAATTTCTCCCACTAGAGTGAAAGCTCCATGAAAGTGACTTTCATCTGTTTTGTTCCTGGTTATATCCCCAGTTCATTCTGTATTCCCAGAATAGTGCCTGCCATATAACAGGTGCTCAATAAATATTTGTTGTATAAATGAAAACATGAATGGATTAAAAGACTTTCAGAATTTCCTTTAAAAACTTGCTCAAGGGTCTATAATTCTCTAAGAAATTACATAAATGACAATCTGCAGACACTGCCCTCCTGTAGCATATGGTCTAAAAATTTTATGCTTTTTTCATTTCAAATTCAAAGCATCTGGTTTATCCCTTCCGTTCATTTCTCTCTGACATCACTCTTATCAGGTTTTCACTTCTCACTTGGCTTATTGCAAGATTTTCCTGTGTCAGTCACTACCCTCTCCTCCCGAGCCATATACTACATTCATCCTCCCCAAACATCACATTCTTCACATTATTTCCCTTTACTTGCTGCTAAGAGCTATCTGGAAAAAATTAAAACTCAATTGATTAACTTTCAAACTTGTCCATAATTAGCCAAATCCTACTTACAAAGCTTTATTCCATGACTCACCAGTTTCAACCCTTAACCTCATCAGGCCAGCTACCTCATCACAACCTCATGAATATGCTGCTCACAACCATCCAGGTTCACATTATTCCCTTCACCTGCAAAGGTCTACTAAGTCCTTTCTCTCTAAATCCCCTCTATTCTTTAAGCTGTGGATCAGTCTACCTCTTTCATAAAGCTTCTTTTATATTACAATTAATTAATTGAGTACAAAACACAAACTATATGGTCATTTAGTCCTTACTTGACCTAAGTACTTTTTGTTTATGCTGATTACTAAGATGTTTCATGAAGCATACTTTGGTATTATAAAATTACATATGTAAATGTCCCACTTCCTCTTTAATCAAATTTAAGTTCCTTGAAGGGCATCATTCTTTGTAAGGCATAGTCCTATACTTCTACAGGTCTGTTTTGGTCTTTTTTTTTGCATATAGTACATACCTCCCAAATATTTGTTGCATGAAGTATTCTTAGCCCCCAAAATTGCACAATAAGATATTTTTCTGATTTTAAATGTGAAAAGAGCTTAATCGTTAATAGGTCCCTTAAGAATATATTGAAGATAATAAAATATTGGTTAAATCATGTTGTGAAAGAGTTGTGATTTTGGTATGTAACAAAATCCAGAACATGAGTGTAGCATGTTAGTTTAAATGTGAATGAGAAAGTTTTCCATTTGCATGATTAAAAAATCCTATGTGGCAAATTGTATTTAGTTTCATTGTAAATATTTTTATTAGTTGTTTAGATATATAACTAAACAATTTATTAATTAAATATGAAAGACAAACTAATATTTTACTAAGTAATATCTTCTTCCAAAAATGGGAGCTTCTAAGAGTTTCTGTGTTAGAAAGCATTTGTTAGTATTTTGTTTCCATATGAACTATCATCACACAGATATGTCTGTACAATAAAGATTTGGTTTTTGGCCTAGAATATATTATTCCATAAGCCCTATAAAGCACATCAAAAAATGTTTACAACAGAACTATCCACCTCCTACCTAAAAAAAAAAAAAAAAGGAAAAGAAAAAAGAAAAAAGAAAAAAAAAGGGTACACAAAATGACAGGGTATTAGGTAAGAGTTTAGTCAATTCAAATATATATTCCCTATAACTGGTTCATCTGAGGATGCGCTGTGGGGTTATTAGGTCTGTAAAAGACTCTTCTTCTCATCTTCTGAAAAGAGCATATCTGATATTAGGGGGAAGGAAGTAGGTATTAATTCCAGTCTCACACTATTAATAGAGCCACTCTCCCGTCTGGTGCCTGCCAGAAGTTGCCCTATTGATGTAACAGTGCTCTTGAAGCTGCTTATGAGACTAAAGAAAACTCTTCTCTACTCCTGCACTAGTAAAAACCAGAAGTATAAAAATTTAAATGTTGTAAAAGAATAAGTGGGCGCATCAGAGATAACATTTTCAAAAAGTAGAATAAAGACATAATTATAACTTGCACTCCAAAAAACGTGTGCACTACAAAAGCATATTTAAACTAAAAGATGTGTGCTACAACCCATGTAACACCTGGGTAGGAAAAGAAGTCTAATATGTATCTAACACCAGAAGGAACTGATTGAGTTAGGCATCAAAAATATTTATTGAACATTCAGATGATTGCTGAGCTGTGACAAGGCTGTGGACTTGGTGATAAGAAAATTTTTATATGGGGAAAAATGTCTGGATCTGTGGCTTTCAGAGTAGCAGTATTTAATATGCACAATTGCTATATATCTTCACTTGATCCACAAATATGGAGTTTTAAGCATTAAATAGGTAATTCTCAAACAGAGATTTTATTCCCCAGGAGACATTTGGTAATGTCTGGAGATGTTTTTAGTTGTCATAGCTTGGGGAGCGAGAGGGATGCGACTAGCATCTATAGAGGTCAGGGATGCTAAATATCCAACAACATACTTGAAGCACCCGCTCCTCTCCTTGACATTCAAAAAGAAATTATCCAGCCCAAAATGTCTATAGTGCCAAAGTTGAGAAAGCCTGCACTTAAGTTACTTACTATACCAGGTCTTAACTATAGCAGTTTGTGTCTAGTAATTCTTCTTTGGTGATCAAGTACACAGGAGCTGGGGTAGATTTTTTTGTGGCAGGCAAGCTCGACACATCATACTTTTTGGCTGTTTATTTAGGGAAACCAGTTTGTGACTCGCTTTTAGGGGCTGAATCAACTCAGATTATTTCTGTGGCACCCAGACTAGTCTATAGGCTACTCAAGATTGTTTTCTGGTTTTTATTGTTTTTACGGGAAATGGTGCTACATTCAGCAGGTTGGGCAATTCACAGGCAACTAAGTATCTGAAGTATTTGTAGTAGCCATGCAGAATTTAGAAATTTAGGCATGCCTTGCAAACATTTCTGGGAATACCGTACACCAAGTCATTGCAACAACTGTGTGAACTGCTCCTACTTAGGGTTGTGGGAAAGAGGTCATTTTTAACAAAGCACATTTCATTGGACTATACAGTGCTACTCAAAGTCTGGTTCAGGGACCAGCATCAACATCATCTATGACTATATTAGAAAGGCAGAATTTCAAGTTCCACCCAGACTCATTGAAACATTTTACATCTTAATGTGATCCTCATAGAAGCGCTGTTGTACAATACAGTGAGAAAAAAAGGAAGAGAAAGACAATGCTTATAAGTACAAAATGAGATAATCCTTGAATTCAAGAATCCCTGATCCTTGAATATAGCACTGTGTTCAGTTCAGGGACAATCTTGGAGGTTGGAGAGGACTTGTGAGGTCAGAGGAGAGTTATGAAAATAAAAACTGATTTCTAAGGATCAGATAAATTATAGTTTAGCTTAAAGACAAGAAAACTAAGCAACATGGAGAGTTCAAACCTGTGATCTATTAATATGACAAGCTATAAAAATGACAATCAAGGCTGGCTGACTCCCAAATGGTTTTAAGTTGTAATGAAATGAAAACCTCCTTCTAAAGGCCTTAGATGTAGGATAAAGAATTTGTTTTATTCAAAAGATAGATTCAAAGAGCTCCTTAAAGCTTAATATTAGAATTACAAAATTTTAGAACTAGAAGGTAGTTATGGGTAAAACTCAATCTAGTCATTAACAGAAAATAAAACGAATTCCAGAGAAGCAAACATAACTTACCAAAGTCACAGCCAGTTAGCAGTTATAGCTGGGACTAGAATTTAGGCCGACACAACTAGTTTTGAAGAATCCTTTTATACTTAGTTCTGAGACCTCACCGAGCTTGTTTTCTAATATAAAAAATTGGAATATCATTCGTATCTTGCAAGATTTTTTTAAAGGTAAAATTAGTTTATATAAATATAGTGTAAATAGTTCCTTCTTTCCTCTCTCCCCTCCTTGCCTTCCTTTTTCCTTACAAGTCTTTCATAAATTTAACTCTTCATCCATTTAAAGTGCAAAAATATGTGAATATTTAAAATTTTATTCTTAAATATATTAATATACTTATGCTATAATTTTAAGTGACAAAAGCAATATAACATAATAACCCACCTGTGTCAGATATGTGTATATACACATATACATATTCACAATCACATACATATATACATACACACTTAGAGAAAATTCTAAAAGGATTTGGTTGCTTTGTATGATGGAATTATGGGCAATTATTTTGCAAATGTCACCCAAGCAGTGAAGAAGCAGTGGAGCCTTTGGACAGTAAGTAGTCCTTGGCAAAGCTTTTATTTGAAGTTGCTGGAGAAGGTCTCGCCACAGAGCTGGCTTAATGGTGTTTGGACCTGTGCAGTTGGAAGGGCCTCACTCTTGGTTTAATGCTCTGCTGTTTGAGATTCTCAATAATTTTTGAGCAAGAGATGTGCATTTTCACTGCTCTGGGCCTTGCAAATTATGTAGTCAGTCATGTCTGCACAGCTCACCTTTGGAGCATTCATTGGTAGATGGTTGTGGGGTGTGCTTTATCTCTCAGGAGGTTTTATTTCTTTAAATTGTTTTTCTTTTTAAAAAAATATATTCATATTTTAAAAAATTAGAAAATAGGCTAGCAGGAAAATAGGTTAAATCATCCTTAAAACTCTCAAAGACAGACATTTTAACTAGCATCTCTTCATGTGTCATCCTTGGGGTCCAGTGCGAACAATAAAAAATCAATTCATTACTTTATGGTATGAATTTCCAAACATAGTTACAAAAAAGGTATGCATGTTAAAATTATTCCTTGAGATAGGCCATTGTATTAGTTTTCTACTTGTATAAAACAAATTACCTCAAATTTGGCAGCATAAAACCACAAAATATATTAATTTCTGTAGGTCAGGAATCTGGGCATAGTGTGACTGGGTTCTTTGCTCAGGGTCTCATCGGGCTGAAATCAAGGTGTCAGCCGGGACTGTGCTTCTTACCTGGGCTCAGAGTCTTCTTCCAAGCTCACATGGTTGTTAGTAGAATGCATTTCTTTGCAGTTAATTGTAGGATTGAGATCCCTGTTTCTTTGCTGGCTGTCAACCAGGGGCTGCTCTCATTCCTAGATGCTGTCCACATTCCTTATGACGTGCCTCTTCATCTTTAAACCAGCAATGGTATGTTGACTCTTCTTGTGTTTCAAATAACTAAGTTCTTCTTCTGCTAACAGTCAGGAAAACTCTCTATTTTTAAAGGGCTTATGTGTTTAGGTCAGGCCTACCCAGACATTCTCTGTCCCATAAAACATAGCCTCATTACAGTAGTAAAACACATCAAGTTCACAGTATTAGGGATTATGTACAGCGTGTACACCTGGGAGTGCGAAAACTCTGGGGCCATTTAGAACTCTGTCTACCACAACTATCCTATAGGGTCTGTGTTACTCCTTCTCTATCCAATCCTATCATGACTTTAATAGTCTTTTCCAATTCACATTTAACTAATATCTCTATTTTATAAGCTCACATTTCAATAAAAAATGGCCATGAAGAATTTGCTTATGATTGGGGAAACACAGGGATTCTTGTTAGCAAAAGGAAAAATTTTAGAGAACAAGAATCTTACTTTTAAAAAGCCTAGTTAATGGAAAACAGTATGGAGCTTCCTCAAAAAACTAAGAATTGATCTACCATATGATACAGCAATCCCTCTACTGGGTATTTACCCCAAGGACTTGAAAACTCGTATCTGTAAAGATATTTGCACACCGATGTTCATAGCAGCATTATTCACAGTGGCCAGGACATGGAAGCAACTGAAGTGTCCTACAATAGATGATTGGCTAAAGAAGCTGTGGTACATATATACAATGGAATATTACTCAGCCATAGGAAGAGATGAAATACTGCCATTTGTGACAACATGGATGGACCTCAAAATAATCATACAAAGTGAAATACACCAGACAGAAAAAGTTGAAAATCACATGATATCACCTAAAAGCAACAAATGAACAGGACAAACAGAGACTCATGGACATGTACTATAGACTAGTGGTTACCAGAGAGTAGGCGGTGGGGGAGGAGGGAGGAGATAGATGGGGTAAAGAGGGTCAAATATAGGAGAGTAGGGGGAAGGTGAAGTGGGTAAATATATGGTAGCTGAAGGAAACTGGGCGTTTACCACTTAATAGAATATACAGATGTCAATTTATAATGTACACATGAAAATTACATAATTGTATTAACCAGTTACCCCGATAAACTTAATTTAAAAATAGTTAGCATGCATCAATATATTTGTTTCATTAACTCTAATACAATCTAATGAGATAAACTACATATTCAATGTAGGTTCTTATATTTACAAATAAGATTAAGACCAGATTACCTAGAAATTATCTAATGTAAGATTTAGAAAAGATTAATAAATATAATGCAAACAATATAGTTGGACCTTGGTGAAATAATGATTATTGAATATATAGTATAGAATATATAGTATATATATACTATATATATAAGTGTGGGGCTGCTATTTAGTCATGGTCTGTGTACATTTGCGGCCAGTATCCATTCTGTTTTGTATTTGTATTATGATTGGTTGGAGCCTGTGCTGGACTGGTTGCTAAATACATTGAATATTACCATTGTGTGCTAAGTAACTTATTATCTTATAGTACACTGGATAATAGCCACCCAAAGACATCAGGTTCTAATCCCTAGAATCTGTAAATGTTACTTTACAAGGAAAGTGGGTCTTTGCAGATGTGAGTAAGTTAGGGATCTTAAGATAGGGAGGTTGTCTTGTATTATCTGGATGGGCCCTAAATATGCAAGCATCCTTATAAGAAAGGGGCAGGGGGAGATTTGATCAGACAGAAGAGAAAGCAATGTGACCATGAGGCAGAGATTGCAATGATGTAGCCACAAGCCAAGGATAATGTTGGCAGTCACTAGAAGCTGAAAGAGACCAGGAACAGAATCTCCCTTATAGCCTCCAATGAAGGGTGGCTTTGCTGACACCTTGATTTCAGCCCAGTGAGACTGTTTTGAACTTTTAATCTCTGGAACTGAGATAATACATTTTTAATGTTTTAAGCCATCCAGTTGGTGTTAATTTGTTACAGGTGCCACAGTAAACTAATACAATGCCTAATTCAGTAAATCTTTACAACAATCTTAGGAGGTATGTATTATTAATTCTATTTAACAGATAAGGAAACTCAGGCATTGAGAGGCTAGTAATTTATGCAATCCAGGGCTAGAATTCAAATTCAGGTCTCTCAAACACAGCAGAGCTTTTTACTACCATGTTGCATTAGAAATGAAAAATGAGATACTATGATTTCTGCTTCTGGAAGAATTGGACTGGACTAACCCTCCCAGTATAAACAATAAGGAAATTGGACAAAGTATATGAAATGATTTTTGAGGCACTGAACAAGTGGCACAGGAATGTGAACTCTGAGAGAAGGAAAACAAATGAGGTAGCCTCATAATTAACTATTTTTTCCTGGAGACACGGTTTTTGATTTCATGCGGTTTTTGTTTTATCCTGTTTGGGGCTCTTATATCTGTAGTTTGAGATCTTATCAATTTTGTAAAGTTCTCAATTCTTAAAATTATTGCTTATTTTCTTTCTCCTTCCCACCTGGACACTGATTTCCTATGTCGTATCTTAATAAATCTTGTCTCTTCCCTTCTGTAGTCTCATTGTTTCGTTGTCTCTACATCATTCTGGATATTTTCTTCTAATTTGTGTTCATTCACTAATTCTCTCTTCAGCTATGCCTGTTCTGTTGTGAAATCCATCAAGTTTCTAATTTCAGTTATGGTAACTTTCAGCTCTACTATTTCCATAGTTTTTTTTTTTTTTTTTTTTTTTTTAGTTTTCAATTCTTTGCAAAAATTTTCTAACTTGTTTGTCTAAAAATTCCAATAATAGGATGTCCTGCAGATCTGTTTAAATGGAAGCATCTGCTGGTATTCATTTGTGTCTCTTGGTGTGGCTACTTTTTACTGTGTGCCCTACAGTGTATTTGCAAAACTGTTGACAGATTTATTTTGAGGCCTATTATATTAATATTCTATTGCTCCATAATAGTATTACCATAAACTTGGTGTCTTAAAACAACACGCATTTATTATCTCAAAGGTCCAGTGATCAGGAGTCCAAGCACAGCTTAGCTGGGGACTCTGTTTTACAGTCTCATAAGGCTGGATGCAAAGTGTCAGCTTGAGCTGTGGTATCAGCTGAGGCTCCACTGAGAAAAGATCCACTTTCAGGCTCACATGGTTGCAGCATTTAGTTCCTTGCCAACTGCTGGACCTAGGACCTACTTATTTCTGTTGGCTAAAGGCCACCCTCGACTGCTTGCCACGTGGCTCTCTCTGAAGGCCAGGTCACAACATAGCAGCTTGCTTCAAAATCAACAAGGGAGAGAGTTCCTTCAGATGGGCATCGGAATATAATATAATCATGTATAATCACATACATCCCATCATCCTTGTGGTATCCTATTAATTAGAAGCAAGTCACACATCCCCTATTCCACACACAAACAAGAAATACCAAAGTACAGGGATAATGCGGGGCCAACTTAGAGTCTGTCCACCATCCCTAGGATGTTAATACCCTCTTGAGATCATTTAGATTTGCTTCTGCCAAGAACCTGGGAGCTCTAAAAATCTTAGATAACTTCAATCCAATTTCAGAGAGACACTATTCAAAGCTGAGCTGTCATCCCTTTGCAGGTATGCTTACTTCTGGATCATTCTTACTCCTAATGGGCAATTCTAACTCCATTTGGGATTCTGACTCAAAATCAGGGGGTTTTACTACTGCAGGCCACATACTCCAATGCCTCCTCCCCTATTATCATATGACTGTCAAGACAGCCTCTCAGAATCTCAGACACCACTTATAGAATTAGCAAACACTTCTAGAGAAAAGCAGCTCACCTACCTTGGTTTCTGTGCTTCTGTAGCAATTGTTCAGTGTTATGAGCTCTGTCATTATCTTTAAGCAGATGTTTTAAAAATTTTGTTCAGCTATCACTTTTTCTAGATGTGTTCACTAGAAGATCTAGTCCAAATTACTTGTTCTACCATTATTTTAAATGAAAGTCTTATGTTTTTTTACTTCCATAATTTGTAATTTGTTACTGGCCTCCACGCATATAGAAATGATAATCTAACCTATTAACTTAAAGTAAAACAAACATTTACTTTTCCAATCTGAAAAAATAAAAGGAGGTACCAATTTTTCCCATTAAATTACATCAAGTGTTTCTATTTCTGGAGCTTTCCATAATGGAAAAGAAAATCCTAACACACCATAATAGATATATCTGCCATATATATGTCTAAAGCATGATAGCCTAGAAATCATCATGGAATTAAAAACTTTAGATCACTTGATACTTTAAATTTCCCTACATAAAAGTCGCTTAAATGTTGAGTATTCTTACAAATTACATTTATAATTCAAAACTGCATTGCCAAGTAGAAATAACACACTGATTAAACCAGCATACTGGAGTTACAGTTGTGATGCTGACATAAATTTAAAATTTCTGAAAAACACTGATTTGTATTTAATTTCAAAAAGAAAGTCTGAAATTGATAAAAACTTGGGCAATAGATACTATATCCCGATCTTTAAAATACATTGATTTGGGAGTCTTTTATTCTTATGTGAATAATGCATCAGGCCTATTTTTAAGATCTGTAACTACTAAACATGCTTTTCAAATAAATATCTAAGAAAGTAAAATATACGACTACTCTCTAAAAGAATAAATTTTAAAAATCTATCAAAAGCCTTTGGTAGAGACCACTAGTTGCACTTACCTCAATTCTGTACTTTTTTCCCCAATTTTCCTCAGGCATATGATCATCTAAAATAAAAGCTATATTTTTCATCCTCCCTTGTAGTTAGGTGGGGACATTGTAAGTTTGGCTAATGCAATTTAAAGGAGTGTGCAACTCACTGCCTTCCTTTTTGCTGGCCAGGGTGTTGTTGTGAGGACTGAGCTTGAGCAACAACAATCTTGGATCATGAGTTGGAAGTCAAGTGTTGAAGTTGGTAGAGCAAAATAGCCTTGAGATACTTACCTCTGGAACTTTTAAATGAGAAAAAAAACTTTCTTTTTGCTCAGCCACAGGGATATGGAGTTTTGGTTTTATGCTGCTGCACCTAATCTTAACTGATACACATTTGAATTGTTGGCATATTACTCCTTTATTAGAAATTGCAAATGAGAAACTATTTCAATACCTGAAGACCAAATTACAACACAAGATTCCATAGGCTCAAGATTTTGAGACATTCTGGAAAGAGTTTTCTGTAAAGTATATCCTTTCCGTGGCATGGCAACATCATTCTTCTTTAAAAAGCTTACTGGACAAAGATCATTTCCACCATCACCTATATAAACAATCCGTGTATAATTCACTCCCTGTTGTAACTGTTTATCTATGAATTCTACCAAAACTACATTTTTGCAAAGATTTTTGGGACACCTATGGCAAGAATGAGCATGATAATTTTCCACAGTGAGATGACCACTGCCATCAAAAGTTGCTGGATTTGTAAACACTTTATCAAACACATCATGAAAACTGGTAGCTTCTAAAACCCAATCTATGAAGACTGAATTTGAATCTGAAATAATGATGCAATCAAATTTATCCTTGTTCTTTCTGATAAAGTTCAAAAGCTCCACCATCCCTGGGGTGAAAGGCATTGACGTCATTGCTTTTTTCATTTCGTCCTCTCTTACACCTTCATCTCCCAAATACTTGAAGACTCTGCCCATAAATTCTGTCCAAAATCCTTTTTTATAAGAATCTTGTAGTTCAATAGGAAGCTTTTTCTCTGGAGCACATTGTACAATCCAGGTGTCACTATTGTCATCTATGATTGTATTGTCAAAGTCAAAAACCAGCAGAATTTTCATGGTTCCAAAAACAGATTTGAGTTACCCTGAAAAAGAAGAAATATTAGTTCCTAGACACTGTTTTACATGACCAGCTATTATAATTATTTAACATTACTGAGTGTTAATCTGCTAAAACACAGCATGAATATAAATAAATTAAAATGATTAAGCATTTTCACATCACCATTTAAGCACTTTTTCCTAGAGACATAGTTCATATTTCAGTATTTTAAGTGAATGGAAAATAGAATAGCTAAAAAGGATGCTCACAGTATTACTGTGTTCCTGTGGGAATTGTTCCTTGAGCATTCAAAATTAAACTATAGATCTATCTACTGAGAATAATGAAACAATTATTCTCTTACAGTCTAATTTAGAAAAGTTTTAAAATACAGAAAAAGTAGGCTAATTATTCTTATTATTTTCATCAAACAAAGCCAAACTTATCAGCTTAATATTTATAATAATCTTCATTTGAAACAACAGGTTATGTATAATATTGATTCTCTACGTACTAACCAAAATTCAGACTAAATTCAACATAACATAAAATCTTGCAAATTTTAAATTATTTTTTAAAAGGTTTTTAGCCTGTTAATGCCATTGTTATAACTAAATGGTTGCTTGATGCTGTACATGAAATTCTGAACAAATTACTTGAGAGTTCAGTTCAGTTCTTATAGACTAGTAGTAACTTTTGTTAACAATTTTCACATTTATTTATATTTTCTCTAGATAGATCAGCTTGGAATGCCAAATAATATGGATATACCTGAGTAATCACATCGCTTATTATATGATAAGTACTTAAATTTCTGTTTACATTAAAAGATAATGAGTGGTCATTAACCATAAATCTCAAGAGAAAAGGAAAGGATAAATTGGTCAACAGATGGCATGGAGAGAATTATGGTGTAAAAATAATAAGTAAGTATAGATTACCAAAAAAAAAAAGCTCTAATTAGTATGTGTAGACAAAAAAAAAATTTTAAAGAGTAATATTTTTAGAGAGATGACTATACACCAGGCCCTGGACTAAGGACTCTATAATTATCATATAACTGTCATAACCCTATTAAGGAGGATTTATTATTTTCATCTTAATGATATGTAAACTGGAATGTATGTATTAGTTTAGTTTGTTAAGTATTAGTTAAGTGGCAGAGTTGGAATGGACTCAGGTTGCTTTGACTCCAAAGTTCATGCTTTTAGGTACCACACTCTAGTATCTAAGAAATAGAATATTTAAAGACTATTCATCAGTTAAAATATAAAATACTAAGGTCATTTTGATTAAAACGTTTAATTACATGAAAACATTCATTAGTCTCAAAGTACACACTAACTATAACACTATGCCTGTGATCTACTTTATAGCCATTCAAAGTTTTAGCAAGAAATTCTAAAAAAGAGAAATAAAAAACCCACAAATAAGAAAAAGAAGAGACTGATTAAAAATGTAAAACATATTTAACCACGTGTATTCGCTGGTTTTTAACAACAGATATCCAGTGGTGAACCTGAAAATAGAGCTCATGACTCACATTAACAGTAAATATTTGGTATCTCTTAGTTTAGAATATCTGGACTTCTGGTCAAGATGGCAGAGGAGGTAAACTTTGTGCTTACCTCCACTCATGATCACATCATAATTATACCTAAATTATAGAACAATCATTACTGGGAAACACCTGAAGACTAGTGAAACAGAATTCCTATAACTGAGAATTCCTATAACTAAGGAAGCCACATTGAGACTGGTAGAAGGGACGAAGACACGAAATGGGCAGGTCCCACAATCACAGTGTGGTGATTTAAGAAAAAAAAAGGGACATCTGGGTTTGGAGGTCCCGCCTGAAGAGAGTGAGCTCTTTAGTCCAGGGCAAACTGTGCAAACCAGTAGAAATTGCATCTGAGAAAGACAAAAGGCCGCTAGAGACTGAGGCACTTCTCTTAAAGGACCCACACACAGACTCACTCATCCCAAACTCATTGCTCTAAGCTCCAGCATCCAAACTGGAAAGGAAGAAGTAAAACTGTCATTATTTGCAGATGACGTGATACTATATAGTAAGAACCATAAATATTCCACCAAAAAACTATTAGAATAAAAGAATTCAGTAAAATAGCAGGATACAAAATTATTACGCACAAAAAGAAACTAGACCACTTTCTTACTCTATATACAAAAATAAATTCAAAATGTATTAGAGACTTACATGTGGGACCTAAGACCATAAAACTCTAGAAGAAAACATAGATAGTAAACTCTTTGACATGGATATTAGTACTATTTTTTTTAGATGTGTCTCTTCAGGTAAGGGAAACAAAAGGAAAAAATATACAAATGGGACTACATCAAACTAAAAAGTTTTTGCACAGCCAAGGAAGCCATCAACAAAACAGAAAGACAATCTACTGAGTGGGGAAGATATTCACTAATGACGCAGCCGATAGGGGTTAATATCTAACATGTATAAGGGATTCATACAATCTAACACCAAAAAAAACCATCCAATTAAAAAATGAACAGCGGACCTGAATAGATATTTCTCCAACAAGGACAAAAGACAGCCAATACACATATGAAGAGATGCTCAACATCAGTAAGGTCAGGGAAATGCAAATTAAAACCACAATATCACTTCACACCTGTCAGAATGGCGATCTTCAATAAATCAACAAACAATAAGTGTTGGTGAGGATGTGGAGAAAAGGGTACCCTTGTGCACTGTTGGTAGGACTGTAAATTGGTGCAGCCACTATGGAAAACAGTAATATGGAGGTTGCTCAAAAAATTAATAAAACTACCACATGACCCAGCAATTCCATTTCTTGGTATTATCTGAAGAAATCTACAACACTAATTCGAAAAGATGTGTGCACCCGTGTTCACTGCACATTAACAATACCCAAGATTTGGAGGCAACCTAAGTTTCCATCAACAGACAAATGGATAACAAAGAAATGGTACATATATACAACAGAATATTAGTCATAAAACTGAATGAAATCTTCACATTTGTAACAACATGGATATTATGCTAAGTGAAATAAATCAGATAAAGAAAGACAAATACCATGTTATTTCACTGATATATGGAATCTAAAAACCAAAAATAAATGAGCAAACAAAACAGAAACAAACTCATGGATAGAGAATGAATTGATCATCAGATGGGATGCAGATTGTGGGTACTGTGTGAAAAAAGGCGAAATGGATTAAGTACAAATTGCCAGTTATAAAAATAGCAAGAGGGATGTAAAGTACAGTACAGGGAATATAGTCAGTAATATTATAATAACTATGTATGGTGTCAAATGGGTACTAGGCTTAGTAGGGTGATCACTTCATAAAATATATAATAAATGTCTAATTACTATGTTGTACACCTGAAACTAATACAATTATATGTCAACTGTCACTGAAAAATAATATTAAAAATAAAAAAGAATATCTGGGGAATAACTAATCTAGAGGGGTATCTTTTGTGGTGTGAATTTAAATAGTATATAATATTCTGATATCTGGATCCTTTTATCTCTAAATGCCTAATTCAGGTGTCTCTGACTCCCACAGATTTACATGCTGAATTCACTTTCCCATAGAAATAATGTAATAAACAGCAATAAGGCATAGTTGACAATCACATTACTACTGTACCTACTAGGCACATTAAAAAAAAAATGCTTTTTCAACTGTACACCCAAAACTTACAGATTTTGTTAACAAATATCACTATAATAAAAATTAATGAAAAACAAACTTCTTAAGCATTCTGAATTCATATATTTTAAAAATTTTTTCAAATGTAACTCACTGTTGTTTAAAGATTGTCTCTAGCTTGTACTTAGCCGCAAATTACTGAAATTCCTGAACTATTAATCTAAAAATAAGATGAATCATGAGCCTGAAATTAACATAGTACCACTATTAGTTTCTATTTAAAAGTGAAATTTTCTTAATTTCAGATCTTTTCATGTTTTTTTTTTCCCTCAGCACTCAATACAAATCTTTATTAAAAATACCTTCTCAATTTAGTATTGCCAATATAATTAATCTTACTTCAGCAAAGAGCTTAGGTTAAACAGTCATGACAACCTTCACTTTCAAACACCACTTGGTTTCTAATCAAACTACTGTCACTATATGCAGGGAACAAAATTATCTGGTTTGGAGCAAAGGAACAAACATTTCTTAACTCCTAAAATTAATAAAGGTATTTAAGATATTTTTAAATTTATGTTTTCTAATGATACTATTTTCTCTTACATCAGAGAAGTACCTAATGACAATTGGAGAAACAAATTTTGATTAAACAAAAACCTTAAATACCACACAGGGAATGTTACGTAAATGTAACTTTTATCCAGTGGATAAAATCACAAGTGTTAGGCTCATTCTGTTGAGATTTTCAGATTCCATTAACATTAAAAGATTAAAAGATTTAGTGCTGTACTTGAAATAAAAATGTCTCCAAAAATTAAGGATGTGCGCAAAGGTTGTTTTAAGAAAGCGAATCTATTTCAAAACTACTTTGTTAAATTCCAAAATAGTTTTAACTATTCTCTCCGAAAGCATGATCCGTGTATACTGGTGTATCAGCAATGTTTCCATAGTCTAAAAATAACCTATGTACTTTTAATAACGAAAACTAGAAATTACATACACATCCAAGAATTGGGGACTGGTTAAATAAGGTATGTGATAGCCACATAATGAAATATTTATTTAGCCAGCAAAAGTGAAAATATTCAGTTCAAATTAAACAGCCTAATCATAAAATATTTGTTTTTTAAAAATGTCTATACAGTGGTAGGATCATGGGTAGTTTGATTGCAGTTCATTCTTTTTCTACATTTTTCTCCAGAATTTAAACTCTATTTCAGATCAAAGTGTATTTGCTGTCTTCTTAATTTCCCAACAAAGAAAAATAAAAGGAGCGGATGAAATAAAGAGATAACTAACTCTAGACCAACTTGGCTCTAAAGGTCCATGGCTTAGAGGTAAGATGCAGGTGTTGAAAGTCAAATGATATCAGACCATGTCAAACTGGCAAATTACTAACATCAAATCTTATATATTCAATACTTTTTGTAACAAAGTTAGTCAAAATTCCAGATAATTTTTGTTGGGAGGTAATTCTCCATGAGTCTCTCTAGTGGTTCTGCATGTCTTAGAAGCAAGGCATTGTCCTTTGCTCTGGACTACTGTCTCAAAAATCTATGTATAGTAAACAGCCTTGAAAGGCATGTTTGTTGTTCATTATAATAAAGACTTGGGTTCTTTAACTCCATGTGCAGTTGACTTCTGGCCCTCTTTGCATCATCCTGTGGGGAATGGGACAAAACTGCTGATATTCTGGCTACTACTTCAAGTAATTCATTTCTGACCCAGGGGTCTGCATCTTCTACAAAACTGTGGCAAGCTGTTATCATGCAAGCAGGGGAAAAATCTCTGACCCTTCCCAGTTCTCGACATCTTAAAAACCACGCTTCCAAAAAAATCAATGTTGTATGTGAAAAAAACTAATTTTTGTCAACAAATGTTTTATTAATCCTTTCATACTTACCAGCATTATTATGGTGGAACATCTGATAGAACACCTGAAGAAAAACAGTACAACTGTGTGTTAGAACTTTAGTGATTAAAATCTTACCTCCTTTCGTTTTGAGCGACTCCAATCTGGTGCCTAATGTGTACATGCTGTAGCCAACTAGCGTGTAATGAAATCATCTGTACTTCGATGTATTAGAAAAGGATCCTTTGAAACCATGACTGCATCCACTCATGACAGATTTTTGTGTCCTTAGAGGTCTGATTAGTCCCCCAAATACATTCGATTTACTATACTGTATTTACTAAGCAATTTAAAATATCTTAAAGGTCCTAACATGAAGGTCCTACCCACATCCAAGTTTAAAAATTTCTATGTTTAAAAAAAACTAAGCCCCATCTAGCCTAGATCATGCCTTAAAAACCAAAGTATTTAAAAGCAGATATTCTGTCCATTAATCCCTGGGTTTCTGTAGTTAAGGGAGGGCAGTGCCCTTCACCTTCCACCCGCAAGGAGGTCTGTGGGCTGCACCTACCAAGCCTAGGCCCCGCTTTCCCACACACCTGCCAGGTCGGCCCCGAAAGTAGACGCAGGGAACTAGTTGGGGGTCATCCCACGTGAGGCACGCGATTGACGAGAACCCGAGCACCAGGCCGGACTGGATACTCTACTCTCCCCACTGAATGAGGACAGGCATCAGCAGCCGCCCCACCCTATAGCCCGCTTCCGCGGATCCTTCCGGCGCCTGCTCGCGGGGCCGTCGCATTCGTCCGCTCGGCTTCCCGCGCAGGCGCAGCTACGTTCTACGGCCCCGCGCCTGACGGCCGCGTGCTCTTCGTTCCTTGGCGACAGCTGCCGTCACTTCCGGCGGCGTTGCTAAGCAACTGCGCGGTTTGCCAAACAGTCGGCAGGCAGGCGGCAGCCGGGCTGCGTGTGGGAGTCGCCTTTCCAAATCTGAGAGCCCCATGGGCACCTCATCAGAGATGCTGGTGCGGTTCGGAAGGCGCAGTGGACAGGCGAAGGAAAGCACGGGTGAGCTAAACTCGCCCATCCCGGCATGAGGATTGTTTCTGGCCCCTATGGGTGAGAGGTGAGGGTGCCAAAGTGAGGGTGCTTAGTAGTTGAAAAGCAGTTGAAAGCAGCCCCATGGGCATCGTTGGGTTCTGTGTAAATTAGTCACTTTTGCCCTCAGATTAAATGGGAGGTAAGAAAAGTTTACATCAATAGGGGCGGAGAAAAGACAAGAAGTAGGCTGACCCAGTTGACCAGCTGGTTCCGTTCTCAAGCTGCACTGTTGAAGCTCCAAGATTCCTGTTTGCTGAGTTTTCTTGCACTAAGCGTTATTATTCATTGAGTGAATTAGAATAGTTTTTGGAAATATCAATGACCTCATTAAAGGCTTGGCTCTGCTGTGAATCTACAGAGTACTGTTAAGAAAGTCGCTGAAGGAAAGTGTCTCAATTTTCTTATCTCCAAAGTGGAGGTAAGGTCTCACCCTAAGGCAAGTGCTTTGATAGAGTGTAAAAAATAATGCTACTTAAGGTAATGTTATCCAGATGACCTGTTATAAAATTTTGTTTTTGAATACAAGGAGCCTAGTGGGTTATCAAGCTCTTTATCAATTCCAACCATTCTAGTTTCTTAAGTCTATAATTCCCAATTAATGTTGTCATGGTGACAACTAGAACTTTAGGAATTTGGACTATCTTCATGTCAGTGCTTGAGCTTCTGTAGCAATAAAGCCTCTTGTGCTAGATGCAGAGTGAGAGCCAGATTTCTCCTCTGGTCAGCAGTGGTCCCCAACCTTTTTGGCACCAGGGAGTGGTGCTACTATGACAATCTAATGCCCGAAGTTCTGAGGTGGAGCTGAGGAGCTGAGGAGCCTTCACTGGAACCTCATGATGTGGTTTGTGTGATGTTTTGCATGTGTATCATCCAAGGATAACTCTCTGGCTACCTAATATCCTTTAATAGATTTTTTTTTATGCTTAAACTAGCTAAAGTGAGTTTGGTTATTTATAATTAAGAACCTCAGTTGATTAAAAAGGTAGGAGCATTTCCTAGACAGGAGCTGTTATGAGCTCCATTTTGTCATTTAGGATGCTTTTGAATTCATATAACAGAATTCCCAAATCAATCATGTTTAAAAATAAGAAAATTTATTTGCTCACATAATAGTAACTTCAGGCATCAGATCTGGTGGATCTGAAGAGCCTCATTGCCCCAGGTGCTTCCTTTGTTTCCTCTTTGCAGTTCACAGTTGCAGCTTCATCAAAAGGCTTCTTCCTCCTGTGATCATAGGTTGGCTGCCTATCAGACCTTCATGCTTACTTGTTTATATCTCACTTGAGAGTCACTCTCAGGTGTCTCTCCTAGAAGGACAAGGAAGAACTTTTCCAAAAGTCTCACATAAACCTCTTCTCCTATTCATTTGCTTATTACAGAAATAATTATTGACAAGGGAGATGCAAGTATTCTTAAATTAATGAGGCCCAACCTGGGAACCATAGTCAGTTCTCCAAATTACATTGCCACTGCTCAGGAAGGGGTTGAATCGAGTCGATCACAATGTCTGTAAACCCCAAAGATGAACATCCCCAAGGTTACCCATTTATAAATTGCTACTTGATTAACTTTGAAAATGCTTTTATAACAATCTGTTGGGGTAGGTATTATTGATCTCAACTTTAAAGATGTTGATACCAAGCCTCCCAGAAGTTTATTGACCTGCCCAAGTTTACGCAGTAAGGAAATGACCAAGCAAGGACTCAAATCTATGTCTTCTGATTTCAAGGTCTTATATACTTTCCTCTTAATTCCAGCTGTTCTTAAGATAACAAGAATAAAATTATTATTTGAAACAATTTCCAGATATCATGCTAATACAGAAATGTCTGAGAAAAAATATCACTTGACTCCTCTTGAAAGTCTTTAATATTCATTTTTTAAACTTTATTAGAAATAAAGAACTCTGAAGATCAAGTTCTCCATCCACTTCTGCCTAGCAGAGAAGATCTCCGGCAGGTTGCCATAATTCCACACGATGAATGGGAAAGGATTCGAGATAGCCTTGATAGTTTGACAAGAAAAGCAGCATGCCTTCGTGCAGAAAGGAAGGCAAAGAAAGAAATGCATATCCGATCCCAAGAAGTGGTAAAACATTGGACTAATACATATGCAGTAAGTATTAACCACCCAGGAGTACATATGCATAGAAACTTACTCTCTTTTTTAGTACTCATAAATATTTTTATACATAAAATATAAAAATGCGTTGAAATACATTCAACAGCTTATTTAGGTATAAGTGACATACAATAAACCAGGAATATTTAAAGTGTACAATTGATAAGTTTTCACATCTCAATACCCTAAACCATTGTTGTAGTTAAGATAATGAACAACATCACCCCAAAAAGTCCTCATACCCTATTTTACTTTCACTCTTCTCTGTCTCTCCTGTCTTGTCTCTAGACAACCACTGATCTGCTTTCTATTATAAATTTCACTCTGCACAATTATTTTGAAATTCTTTCATGTTGTGTACGTCAGTTATTGATTTTGTTGTTATTGCTGAGTGATATTTTCTCCCAGTCTTTGGCTTGGCTTTTATTCCATTACAGTATCTTTCAAAGAACAGAATTTTAAATTTCATTAGTTTTTCTTGTATGGATCATTCTTTTAGTGACTTATCTAACTTATCTAAGAAGTCTTTGCCTAACCCAAGATCACAAAGATTTTCTCCTGTGTCTGAGCTGAAAATTTTAGGTCTCATATTTAGGTCTCTGGTTGATTTTTAGTTAATTTTTTGTATGAAGTGAGATATGAATTGAAGTGTTTTTTTTTTTTTTTGCACATGACTTTCCACCTGTTTCAGTACGATTTGTTGAAAACTATACTTTCTCCCATTTAATTGGCTTTGTACATTGGTTGAAAATTCAGTTGTCCATACATATGCAGGGGGAACTTCTGGACTATCCATTCTGTTCCATTGATTTGTTCTTCTATCTTTATTCCAATAACACACTACCTTAAGAACTGTAGATTTAATGATAAGTCAAAATCAAGTATTTTTAGCTTTCTGACTTTGTTCTTTTTCAAATTTGTTTTGGCTATTTTAGGTCCTTTGCACTTATATGTGAATTTTAGAATCAGCTTGTGAATTTCTACAAAAAACCATCTGGAATTTTTATTGGGATTGTGTTGAATTTCTAGATCAATGTGGAGAGAATTTACATCCTGACAGTATTGAGTCTTCTGACCCATGAACATAGTATCTCTCTCTACTTATTTAAGTCTTATTAAATTTCAGCAATATTTATAGTTTTCGATGTATAGGTCTTATTCATCTTTTGTCATAATTTATCCCTAAGTAATTCATATTTTAATGCTATTGTAAATGATACTTTAAGGTTTCAATTTGTTTATTCATTGTTAGCTATAGAAATGCAATTAATTTTTTCTATGTTGATATTGTATCCTGCAATATTAGTTCATTTATTAATTCTAGTAGTATTTTTAGATCCATCAAATTTTCTACATATACAATCATGATATCAGAAATTATAATTTACTTCTTTCTTTCCAATCTGAATGCCTTTTAGTTCTTTTTGTCTTACTGCACTAATTAGAACTTTCAATGCAATATTGAATAGATGTGCTAAGAAAATTATCACCTCTTCCTTGGTTTTAGGGTTAAATTATTCAATTTTTCACTTTTAAAGTGTTATGATAGGTACTATAGATACCCTTAATTCATTTTAACAAACTGTCTTCTGTTTCTGAATTGTTGTTTCTTTTTTTTAAACAGAATTGTTGTTAGATTTTTTTAAAGTCCTTTTTTTGTGTGTGTATTGAGGTAATTAAGAGCTTTTTATTTTTCATTTTGTTATATGGTGAGTTACATTGATTTTTAAATGTTGAACCAAGCCTGAATTCCTGGGATTATCTTCTCTTGGTCACGATATATTATCCTTTTAACGGATTCAGTTTGCTAAAATGTTATTTTTATGTCTACGTTAATGAGGGATATTGGTTCGTAGTTTTCTTGAACTGTTTTTGTCTGGTTTTGGTATCAGGGTAATGCTGTTTATTGTTATGAAGGATTGCTCAGAAAGACAGGACATGAAACTATGAGGAACCAAGGCAGCTTTTTTTTATGTAGCTTGGTATAGTCTGTCTGCCTCTCTCTCTCTAGAACTACATAATGTTTTTGCTGTGCTTTTCTTTGTGCTGCTGCTAGATTCTCCATCTAAGAGGTATAGTAGTAACCTACAGTTTGGTTCTGTGCATATGAGTGTGAAGCTACTTCAAAGTGGGGAGCTGTTCTCTGACTCCTTTTATTATCTCACCTGGGGGAAAACGCTGAGAAAAGATGATTCCCACCTCCCCTTTACACTTTCCTATACCATTTCAGACACTGAGAGGCAGGTTTTATACCTATTTTCTTTTAGAATTATTAAAACTATGTGTAAGCTAATATCTGTCTAGAGAGTGCTCATCCTTTTTTTTTTTTTTTAAGCATTGCATGTTTCCTTTGTTGCAATATACATTACTTATTTTGGAGAAGGTACATAGAATACTTGTGGTGCCTTGCTTTAGGAACAGTGTTCATAATTTATTGTCTTTTTTCTAGAGGAGGGAAGAAATATATCATGACTGATAGCATATATGTAATACATGACATTCTGAAAAAGACAAAACTACAGGGAGAGAAAAACAGATCAGAGATTGTAAGGGATGCAGGTATGGGGAGTGATTGACTATAACGAGCTGAGGGAATTTTTTGGAGAATGGAACAGTTCTATAAGAAACTGTATGCATTTGTAAAAGTATACACCAAAGGGGCATATGCAAACTATACTCTAAAAAATAAAGTCTGATCCCTAATGGGATAGGGAAGTACTATATATCCTCTTTTTTTTTTTTTCTACACAGAAATAGCACACTAGACATAATACTTTACACCTCCATGGGTATTAAAGAAGATGAAATGTAGTAAACGTAGTGGAAATACAGTAATAAAAACTACAATATAGGTACAGAGATTGGCAAAATAATAGAAGAGAGAGCCTAGAAACAATCCCATGTTATATATGGGAATTTGACATAGTATAGAAATGTCGTAAATCAGAAGGGAACAGATAGGAATTTAATAACTGATATTGAGGTAATTGGCATATGAAAAAGATAAAATTATGTCTCTATGGTACACAATATACAAAAATTAATATCAGCTGGATTAAAGACCTAAATGTGAAAAGCAAAACAGTAAAACTTTAAAAATAAATCATAGACTATATTCAAGATTTCAGATTTTCTTAAGACATAGAAAGTATGACCCAAAAACAAGAACAAAAACTTCATATGACATGGGACATTGGGTAGATTCCTCAAAGGTATAGAAGAGCATGTAAAATAATGTAACTGTTGATTTTTAAAAGGAACAAAAGTAGTAATAGGTATTGTGTAAATATATAAAGGAACTTTGGAAGTAAACACAAGAAACTAATAATAGTGGTCATCTTAGAGACTGCAGATAGAAATTAAGATTGGAGGGAGTTTCATTGTATACCTTTATAATATTTTGGGGTTTTGAACCATGTAAACATGTTACCTACCTAAAAAAGTCAATTAAAAAATTAACTCATAAGTGTAATCTCATGTTTTACTTAATAATATGTGCAAATATAATAAAGACTCATAATGAAAGCTCAGATGATCAGGTTATAATGTTAAATTATGTAAAATTAAATCAAAAAATGAAAACAGAAGACTGCTTTTGTCTTTTTTACAGGGGATGAAAGAACAGAAACTTGAAGCCAAAAAGAAGCGTGATGAAGAAATTGAGGCAGAAAGACAAATTCTTGACTTGGAAGAAGCAATACACAAACAAGGAGAAAGAAAAAAGGCCATTGAATATGCAAAGCAATATCAATTTTATCAGACAGAAAGAGTGAAAAACTTTCATGTACTACTTGGTTTTCTTATATTTTTATCTATATTTAACATCTACACCATTAGACTTTTTTTCTTAAAATTCTGCAATTTGTTTTGTAGTCTGGACTACTTCTTACTAGAGTTATGAAAGAACGTGACGCACAAATTGAATCCCAAAAGAGCAAAATAAAGTCAGATAAAAAATGGGAGGAACAACTGAAACTTAACATTGAAAAAGCTTTTAAAGAAGAACAAGAAAAAGCAGAAAAACGACGAAGAGATGGAGTGGCTCTTGCCAATGATCATTTAAAACAGTATGTACACATAAATTACCTTTTTTGTACATTCCTCTTTTTCTCATAATGGATATAGCTTTTTTTTTCTGATTACAAAAATAATACATGCTAAATTCCTAGTAAGTAGAAAAAATACAAAGAAAGAGGTAAAAAATCACTATTACATCACTATTACTCCCTTACCCAGAGATTGGTTACTATTATCACAATAGTGTTGCATAAGCAACAACCACACAATCTAGTGGCATTCAACAGTAAATATTTATTTCTTGTGTATCTGTGGGTTGGTTAGACTTGGCTGGGCAGATTTCCTTCAAACTGCAGAGCTGGCTGTGTTTGCTTGCTGTTGTGGGGAGGGCTTTGATCTGCTACATGCATTATTCATTCTGAGGTCCAGGATGAAGGGACAGCAACCATCTGGGAGAAACTTTTCCTATGATATTGACAGATGCAAGAGAGTGAACCCAAGCTTGTAAGACCATGGCTAAACCCAAAGTCAAAGGTCAGCGAAATCACTTGGCTTACCCCAAGTCTAAAGTGAGTCACATGGCCACACCTAACAACAGTGCAACAGAGAAATAGACTCCCATAGAAATGGAGAGTGAGAGAGTCTTTTTGAACAGTAATCTAATCCACCACAGTAATCTGTTATTGTTTTGGTATATAGCCATACAGACTTTTTTTGATGGTGGTGGTGGAAGGGGTTGGAGTCATGGAGGTAAAATTTACATTAAAGAAAATTAATTTTTAAAAAGCATAGAGCTGTATTACCATTTCCGAATCAGGATATGAAACACTTTCGTCACCCCAAAAATTTCCCTCATGTCCCTTTGCACTAAGTTCTGTCTCCTACCCTCAGCCTCTAAAGCTGCTTTCTCTGTATAGACGAATCAACTAGGACTCTCCTGTACTAAATTGCCTTAATAATAGCATAGGGGACTCACTGGCTCCTTTAACCGTGTAGTCCTTCATGGCACAGCAAAAGGGAATTTTCCCCTCCCTGAAGGTAAGTGAAGAGACGCCAAGAAAAATAATTTTGATTGGGCATGTATGAAAGAAAGGTTTATTCCTCAGTCTTTTTGTCCATTTAAGTGAGTTGTTGATCTGCCTTGTGCTCACCTGTTTGGGAAGGAAAAAAACTAGAGAAAGCAGCAGATAGAGAGTAGCAGTGGAGCAGCCTGCATAATTGTTGATTGGCTGACAAGGATGCATGGGCAAGTAGACATCTCAGGCTTCAGCTGTCTTGCCAGGATGCAGAGGATTGGCTGCTAGATGAGGGCACTCAGAATCTGCAATAAACTGCCGACGGCAGAAGCTCCTGTTGTTGTGGGTCTTAATGGGTGGATTGAAGAGGTAGAGCTGGAGCTACATCTCTCAGATCAGAACTCTGCAGTGAGGAGACTGCTCTAGATTATCTGAAGAACTTATGTATAAGTCCTGTGAGAGAACCAGTGTTTGATGGCTTACCACTCAGAAGGCATCAATAGCTAGTTAATGTTGTCTAAAGGAAGAATGGCAATCAGAGTGGCCAGTTGGATAGGGAAACTTTTGTTCCTCAGCTTCCATCAAACACCATCTCCTGAGGGGCTAGACCCGTAGCTTAGGTAGCATCATCTAGTGCTGAAATTGAGAAGCACTGAGAAAGAAGCACTAGGGCTTAGGGACTTTGCAGAGAAACAATGTAATGATTTCATCATACATTCATTTAGTTACCTGGGTCTTTCTAAAGGAAAGGAACATTGAATTTAGTGTAGGACTTAATTTTAGTGAGGAATGAAACAAATTTCAAAGAAAAAAAATATTTGTAGTTCTGGGCTAACCAAGATTGGGTTTAGTTTTAATCACTGCTCTTTATATATCTGATTTTGTCCCCTGCCAAATCTACTATTTCTCTTATAGCGTCAGATCATTCCAGGTTAGAATATAAGTTATTTCTTTAAAATATTACCTATTTTTTTGCTTTGCTCTCAATTATAATTATGGTTTTGCTTTAGAATAAAGGAACGTGAAGAGGAAGAAGAGAGAAGGAAAAAACATAAAGAAAAAGATGCTGAGGAAATAAAGCAACAGCATTTATTATATGAAATAGAAATGAGAAAAAAATTAGATAAGAAACAAGAAGAGATAAATGAAAGCAGGAGACTGTTTTTTGTAAGTTGAAAATACAGTATTTCTTCAAAATATGTGCAAAGTCCAATGCCTAACATTTAATATTTTTTTTTAATAAACAATAGTGACATAGAAAGCAAGTTGCTGTTAAGTTGGGTTTATGAGTATCCTTTGGGGGAGCTATATTTGCTATGGTTTTATATGGATGTTCATGTACATGAACAATAAAAGGAGAATAGAATTAACTTTTTTAAAGGAATTTTCTTATCCTTAAATTTTTCTAAGGAATTAATTTTCTTATCCTTAAATTGAAAGTTGTTGTGAGGAATGAATGGAGTGATATATGCTCAGTATTTGCTGCACTATTATGTGCTCAGTAAATGGTAATTATTTTATGGCTGTTGCGATTTATTTTGTAATTTTTACATTTTTTTAAAAATTAGTTTTTATTCTTAAGTAACACATGCACTGAGTTAAAACGTCAAACAATACCAAAAGGCTTCACCCCTTCTGCTTCTTTGCTTCACCCCTTCTGCTTCATTGCTTCACTTTTTCTGCTTCTCGGAGGCAACCACTTCCAAGTTATTTTAGCTGTTTCTTTTGGTATAAAATTATATTCTAAATAACATATATTTAAAAAAAACATATGAAGTTCTAAAGATACGTATCTTGATTCGTCAATTCTAGACCTTTTCTCTCTTTGTCCTGGTTGTTGTTGAAACAGCTTCTCTTTTTTTGTTTGCTATTCTTGGAACATAGATCATTTTGGTCCTCAAGGTTGCCTTGTGGCCCTGAATGGCTGCTGTAGCTCCCACCCTCGTGTCCACATTGAAAGAAGCAAGAAGGAAGAAAGGATGAAGAACAAAAGAGAGTGCCCTATCAGTTCTCCTTTTAAGGAACTTTTCCAGCAGTCCCACTTGACAATTTCCATTAAATCTCATTGGTCATAATGTAGTCACACCAGCTGAAAAGGAAGCTTGTAAATACAACCTTTTAGCTGAGCATGATGAACAAATTCTGGGTCTTGCTACTGATGTAGAAGAAAGAATCGTGGGTAGGCGATAATTGTTCCTGCCATTTTTGTTTTTTGTTCAACTGAGAGTTATCCTCAACTTTATCTTCAAGGCTTCTTTGAATTTTTAATTTTATCAAAGTTTTAATTTCTAAGAGTTTACTTTTAATCTTATTATTCCTTTTATACAAAATCTTATTCTTGATTCATGGATGTGATATTTTTATCTCTCCAAATCACTTTGGAGTGGGATAGACCATGTTTTGAATCCTGTCTCTGCCACATACTAGTTAAGTGAATCTAGTGGGGAGAATAAGAAATAGGTAGATAGTGGATGGTGTAAGAAGAACACTTTATTCTGTGTATCTTTTAAATATTTTTAATGTGTGTGCCACATGACTATATTAACTACTCAAACAATAATGAAAATTGCATCTATTCATTGTATTTTTTCTGATTATAGAATTATTTTTAATTGCATAATTTTAAGGACATTAGTTATTTGCAAAGAAATACAGAAAAACATTAAGAAGATGTAAAACTCATCTATAATCTCATACCCCAGAGATAACTACTGTTAACATTTGATACATTTCTTCTAGTTATATATACATTATAAAGTTGTACTTACATATGTTTGCAAAACTAAAATATGCTATGTTTTATATTCTGCTTCCCCCACCCCCACATTTACCAATTATATTATTTGTATCCTTCTCATGTCACTGTGAATATAGCTTATTTAACTATTTCTCCTTTGAAAATTTAGAGGTTGTTTTCAACTTGTCACTTTTATAAATAACTGAGATGAAGTACATGGTACATAAAAGCTAATGTACATTTCTGATGATATCCTTGGGATAAATTTCCAAGAGAGAATAACTGGGTCAGAAGCTGTGCCCATTTGAGCGATTCTTATTAGATATTCATCTGTTGAAAGATATTTTTCTTTGTGATAGGATAATACACAATTTTTTTCTCCAAGGAACATATGAATGATAAAAATATCATCAAAGCTGTAGAACAGCAGCACCAAGAGGAGGAAGATGAAAAGATTAGGAAATTTATCAAAGCAAAAAAGCGTCTTACACAAATGGCGGAAGAAAAAGAAGCTGAAGCACTCAGGTAAGCTTTTAAAATGATTTATGTTAAGAAAGTACTACCTGAAATTATTATATTATTAATTAGAAGTTGCGATACTAGAGTAACCCTTAGGAATAAAAACGTCTCATTATTTTACATGTGACTAGGGCTTTTAGTGACATAATTCCAGTTTGGGGCATGTGAATTGGTTCCTGGGAATATTGAGGACATCTGTTTAGTGAATGGTTGGAAATACTGGAAATCTGTGCTCTAGGAGAGGGGTATGAATTGGAGATGGCTTTGTGAGCCATTGATATGTAAGTGGTAGTTGCAGCTGTGGATATAGGTGACCTAAGCTAGGGTGAATAGGTAAGAAATGAAGGTGGCATGGTCCCTAGAGAAGCCCATATTTAAGGGTCACTGGAGAAGGAAGATAATGTGAAGACCAAAGAATAATTTCTAGAGACTGGAAGAAAACTGGAGTGCCGGAGCCAGCCGGCTAAAGTCGAACAGCACCTAAAAGAGGGGGGTGAAGCCTGAGGAAAAAAAGAAGACAGGAAAGCGCTTCGGGAGGGCAACAGTCACTGCTGCAGCCTCGAGTTTATTTAGCATAGCCCTTATATTTCTTTTCGAACACAATAGCAAGGCACAGAGGACATTACCATAGGAATGCTGGCATTTACATAAGTTCCTATACATCCTTCCTTCAGGGTACAAACATCCTTGCTTTCTGTTAAACATTCTACTATCTTAAAAGGATTACTTTAGGAGGCAATCCTCCCTTCCAGAGTCAGTAATGTTTAACTCAAATCCCTGCTTCCTTGAACCATTGTTTAAGCAGTCTAAGCAACTGCTTTATGGCTCATGACTTCTTCAGTGTCTCAAAATGGCTCCCGACACTGGAGAAACAGCAGAGGAGGAGAGTTTCAGTAAGAAGAGAGCAGTCATCACTGTTAGATCAAGAGAGGGATTAAATGAGATATTTAAATAAAGTGTTTATCAGATTTTGAGGTCATTGCTTACTTTAGTGAGCAGTTTGGGATGAGGTGAGAGAGGAAAGAAGCCAGTTGCAGTACCTTGTGCTTCTGTCTATATCATGCTTTTCCCTAATGCAAAATCCTCTGATGGGTTTATATCACAGTCAGAGTCTCTACTGCAGCCCATAAGGCTTGACACCCATCCTAATTCCCAGCCGCCCCAGCCTCATCTCAGACCTCATCTCTTACTATTCTCTGTTTCTTTTGCTCTTCGTCGTTCACCCTGTACTTCTGTACACATTCTGGGGAATGCTCACTTCCCTTAGCTCTTTCAGATCATTACTCAAACAGTGTGTTCTCATTGAGGCCTTCCCTGACTACCTTAAGATTACAACCCCACTCCCCACATTGCTTATCCCTGTAACTTTTTTTTCCTCATCGCATAATATTACACTATTTTAATTATTTGTTTTGTTTACTGTTCCCCTACCCCGCTATAATGAAAGCTCCATGAGTGCAGAGATTTTTTAAATGTTTTTATTATTATGTCCCCAGCACCTGGAATAGTGCCTGGCTCATAGTAGGCAATTAATACAAGTGTTTAAAATGTTTTTGAAAGCCTAAATAAAATGTCACCTTTTCTATGAAGGCTTCCTTCCTTCCTTCCTTCCGTCCGTCCGTCCTTCCATCCTTCCTTCCTTCCTTCCTTCCTTCCTTCCTTCCTTCCTTCCTTCCTTCCTTCCGTCCTTCCTTCCTTCCTTCCTTCCTATTCACCCATATCATTTTCCGGCTTTCTCATGGCATTTATCACTTGTTGCCTTGTATAGTTATTTGCATGAATGTCTTTTTTCTCTTTAGATTGTAATTTCCTTGGGGCATGCACTGTGTCCTTTCTTATTGTTCCTCTCATGTTGCTTTGCAGATTTTACTTAATAATTTACTGAATTTGTCACATCGGAATTTAAAAATATTTTTTGCCCAATCTCCTAAATAAAAATGCCCCATTCATTTAAAAAATACAGTAATCTTTCGTTACCCAGTTTCATGGGTTGTGAGAAGATGGATTTATTCAGAATTTTGATAACTTTTACTAGATATTTTGCAATTTTATTTAAAGAAAAGCCTCTGATTTATTTTTAACCTAAGCCTCCAATATTAAACAGGGTAACATAATAAAGTATCTTAAAATACTTTTCATTATAGAGAATTTAAGCACTGTTTCCTATGCACACACACATACAAGAGACCATATTATATGTATTACTCCCTTGGATTTTTAGAATAGCATACTCACATGATAGTATTCAATCTGATGACTGAGATGGCCACTGAGTGACTAACAGGTGGATCGGGTATATAGCGTGGATATGCTGGACAAAGGGAGGATTCGCATCCTGGGGAGGATGGGGCGAGATTTTATCATACTACTCAGAGTGGTGTGCAATTTAAAAATTATGAATTGTTTCTTTCTGGAATTTTTTATTTAATACTTTTGGACCGTGGTTGACCATTGATAACTGAAACCATGGAGAGCAAAACCACAGATAAGGGGGTACTACTGCATACTTTATTCTAAAAATGAAGTCTTAAAAAATAATTTTCACTTACAACAATCAATATAAATAAGGAGCAATGGGATTCTTTTTAGTTTTATAGAAGACTATGTAAAACATCTGACTCAGATTATATTGGCTCCATAGCATGACTATTCATGATTTGACAAGTGACAGTTATTTTGTTATAGGATAATGGAGGAACACAGAGAAAGAATAAATAAATTCCTGGGTGAACTAATAAAAGAGAAACTTGACAATGAAGATTTGATTATTGCTAGAGATATTGCAGAAGCTGAGGCTGAATGGGAAAAAAGAGAAAAAGAGAAATATGAAAAAAACAAAGCAGAATTAAAAGCGATTGCAGAATATAGAGACATTGTGGTAAGCAATTCAGTTATGACAAATAAAAATAAAAAACAAATTTAAGCCCTTTTCACTGTGGTTTTCACAAACCCTCTGCCTCTCTGACAAAAAAATAGTAGATTTGAAAAACAATGTATGAATTTTCTTGTATTCTTGAAATCAGACCAAAAGATGACATGACAATCAATTACAAATAATGTATTTATAGATGCCAGGTAATCATCTCTTGTTTCAGAATAATCTGAAATGCAAAAATTGTTATTCATTTAATATACTTTCATTTGAATGTTTTTAAGGCAAATCAAATAAAAATCACTCTACTGCATTTCTGTATTTCTTAGTCCTTCAGGATTTATTTCCTATATGACTATCTTAGCACTTAAATTTTTAGGATAGGTTATAAATATTGTAGCAATTAATTTTTTATCTACAAATATTTCTCTACCTTAGGAAGATATTCCTTTTATGTCCCTATATTTTTGTTTTAAACTAATATCATTCTGTTTTCAATGTGTTTCCTGATATTCGAGGAATAGAATAAAACCAAAGTAAACTGGGCACATGGGAATCAGCTCAGGTGCCTACAATTTTCTGCTCTTGCATTGCTCCTCACTGACTTTCTGCTTGGAGCTTTCTGACTCCATGTCTTGTTTAGAGAGCATTGGTTGCTAAAAAGGGTTTTAATGTTTTCCTTTGTCTTTTAACATCTAGATGAAAAATAAAGAGGAAGAAGAAAGACAAAGAAAAATAGAGGCTAAAGAACAATTGCTGGCTATCAAGAAAGCTGATCAGATTTTCTGGGAGCATGAAAAGGAGAAAAAACGCAAAGCTGACAAGGAACGTCGAGAAATTCAAGATGCCCATATTCAGCAAATGGTAGTTATTCCTAAATGTTTATCCTTATTTTAGGAATAAATATGTAATATAGAGTTCATGCTAGTTTTCTGTTTCCCAAGCATCTTTCTTTGTCAAGTAAGATCAGATAGTCCTTATGGTTATGACACAATAAGATATTTAAGAAATGTGGAGTTAGTTTCTGTTTTTATCTGTATTAAAGTTCTCATACTAGGCTTATGTCTTTTGCACAAGTATTTACCCTTCTTTGGTGTCTATTGTGTTTCAGTAAATATTGAAGAAAATATAAATGCCATAATGCTTATTTTCTTCATTTTACTTTCCCCCCTCTTTATAACTATAACCCAGAGACTATGCTGATTGAGGTCTTGTTGTTTCATATTTGAGGTGAGTAGGGGTACCAGAGATTTTAGAACATGTATTGAGGATCTGGCATTCAATCATTTGTGAAAAACTGTTTTCCAAAATGGCTGTACCATTTTCCATCCCTACCAGCAATGTTTATGAGAACAAGTTGCTTCATATCCTAACATTTGGTATTGTCATCCTTTGATTTTAACTCTTCTAGTGTAGTGATATCTCGTGCTATTTTACATTTCCCTAATGACCAAAGATATTGAACATCTATCCATGTTCTTTTTAGCCATTTGTGTCCCTTCTTTTGTGAACTGTCTAGTCAAATCTTTTGCTAATTATTTAATTGGGTGGTTTGGTAGCTTATTGAGTTTTAACTTATTTTTTAATGCAGTAAAATGTAGATAATATAAAGTTTACCATTTTACCTATTTTTAAGTGTACATTTCAGGGGCATAAGTACATTCACATTGATGTGCAACTATCACTACTATCCATATCTGTAACTTTTTCTTCATTATATAATGAAACTCCGTTTCCATTAAACAGCAACTCTCCATCCTCCCTTCTTCCCAGCCTCTGGTAACCATTGTTCTACTTTCTGTCTCCATGAATTTGATTATTCCAGATATCTAATATTAGTGGAATCATACAACATTTGTGCTTTTTGTCTCTTTTCTCACTTAGTGTAATTTGTTCAAGGGTCATCCATGTTGCAGCATGTGTGAGAATTCATTCCTTCTTAAGGCTGAATAATATTGCATTGTATGTATATCCCACATTTCGTTTATACATACATTCATCAGTGGACATGTGAGTTGTTTCCATCTTTTGGCTATTGCAAATAATGCTTCTGTGCACATTGGTATACAAATATCCCTTAGAGTTTCTGCTCTCAATTCTTTTGTTAATATACCCAGAAATGGATTTCCTGGGTTGTATGGTAATTCTATGTTTAATTTTTTTTTTTAAGAACCACTATACTGTTTTCTACAGCAGCCATCCCTTTTTGCATTCCCACCAGCATTGTTCAAGGATTCCATTTTCTCCAACTTCTCAACAAATTGTTTCCTGAGTTTGTCGTTGTTGGTTTTCTTGTTGTTTATAATAGCCATCATAATGGGTTTGAAGTGGGATCTCATTGTGGTTTTCACTTGCATTTTTCTAATGATTTAATAATGTCAAGTATCTTTTCATATGCTTATTGGCATTTCTGTTCAGCTTGAACTTCCTTTAGTGGGTTTTATAGTATAGATGGGCAAGTAATAAATTCATTCAATTTGTTTTTCTGATATCGTCTTTATCTTGCTTTCATCGAGTATAAAATTATTGGATATCATTTTTCTTCAGTCCTTTGAATATGTTGTTTCAGTGTCTTCTGGCTTTCATTTTTTATAAATAATAGAAATCTGCTGTTAATTATATTGTTGGTGCCCATATATGATGTCATTTTTCCCTTGCTGGTTTTAAGATTTTCTCTTTATTTTTGGCTTTCAGCAGATTGATTATGATGTGTTTTTCTTCTTTTATCCTATTTGGGGTTTGTGGTACTTCTTGGATGTGCCAGTTAATATCACCACAGGTGGGGAATTTTTAACCATTATTTCTTTAAATATTTTCCTGACTCTTTTTTATGCTCCCCGCCCCGACCCAATTTGCATATACAAAGAGACATTTGATATTATACCACAGATCTCTGCTGCTCTGTTCATTTTGTATCAATCTTTTTCTCTCTTTCTTCAGATGGGACAATTTCTATTGATCTAACTTCAAATTCACTGATTCTAATGTTGAACTCATCTAGTGAATTTTTCATTTCAATTATTGAACTTTCAACTATACAATTTTCATTTGATTCTTTTTTATAGTTTCTATTTCTGTTTGGATTCCCTATTTACTCATTCAGAGCATTTTCTTTAATTCATTGGTTATATTCATAATAACTGCTTTGAAATCTAATTGCTAAATTCAGTATGCATTTCCACTGCAAGTTAGTTGTTTTGTTCCTTAGAACAATGTAACACTTTCTTGTTTCTTTGCAAGTCTAGTTATTTTAATTGAAAACTTAACATTGTATAGAATATGTTGTAGATTCTTTTTTGTCCTGAGAGTTGTTGCTTTTTGTTTTAGTAGGCAATTACTTTCCCTGGATGCAAGCTATGAATTCTGTTTTCACCACAATAAGTTGCCTAATAGGTATGACTCTGCTCATGCTTGTTTTTAAAGCCTAACTGTCTAGGATTCCTCACTGCACTGGCATTGACAGTCAACCAGTAACGTAGGTAGAGAGTTTATGTTCAGATATCTTCAGCCAGCAATGCTCTTATCCCTGCTGCATAAATTGTGTGTGGATTGAGAATGGTATTCCAAAGAACAGCAAATTCAAAATTTCCTCCAGACTTAATTTTTGCTAAGCTCCCTGGGTCTCTTATGTAAATGTGTAGTTTGATATCAGCTAGTCAGGGAAGTCTGTAGTTATTATCCCAGCCCTTCAAAACTGTCTCACTTCTATAATCTCCCCCTTAAATTTCTAGCTGCTTTGCTACCCAGCTCAAATTGAGTCTGCCATTGTTGTCCAGTAAGTCTGTACGTTTTCATCACCTGAGCTGGCGCGATAGCAGTGCCCTCCAGACAGGAATGCCATAAACTTGCAGTTCTTATGCAATTTAGCAGCAGTTTTTCATGTGAGAACACTTCTCAAGTATTTGCCTGTACATGGTCACTTTCTAATGTTCTGAAATGTTTGATTTTATAATTATTAATAATAAAATTTGCTACCTGTAGAGGGGAATTGGCCAGCCTCCTCATGCAGCCTAAGTAGAATCTGCCATATTATTTTGAAGCAAATCCCAGAGATCATATCATTTTATTGATGTATGTTTCAGTATGTTTCTCTGAAACTCAGGGATTCTTTAGAAGTTAACGTAACAACCGTTCCATTATCACATCTAAAACAATGTCCAGTATTTAAATTTCCTCCAGATTGTCTCATGAATACTTTTTAAACTGTTGAATCAGGATCATATAAGACCCATATATTCTCTTTGGTTGATGTCTTTCGAGTCTCTTATCTATAACTCTTCCTCCACCCCCATCCTTTATTTAAGAAATTAATTTCATATCCCATCCTCTTTTTGTCTTAAGTTCTCCCTTCTTATGTGTCTTACAGTTTATTTTTTGAAGAAACTAGGTTTCTTGTCTTTTAGAATTATTAGTCTAGATTTTGCCGGTTGGATCCCTGTGCTGTGGTAATATATTCCCCATATTTCATGTAAAATCTAGTTTAGGTCAGATTCAGGTTCAATTTTTGGGTAAAATTTCTTATAGGTGGTATTGTGTACTTCCAGTAGAAGGCACACAACGACTGTTGTCTCACTTTCTGTAATATGAACAAACAGCTTTTGGTGATCATTGCCTAAATCTCTTAATTCATGAGGTGGCAAAATGTTGATATTCTCATTCCTCCTGATTCATTTGCTGACGTCTTCTAGAAACTTTTCATGATCAGCAGTTTGAGTTCCTTTAAAGGAAAGGCAAGTAAATACTTACTTCTTTTACTTTATTTTCCAGTTTTCAAAATAACTCTCTAGCATCCTTTTGAAAGGTGTTTGTTACTTTACCCCCTTTGGTTATAAATTTTAGGACTTTAACCAATATTTTAAAAGTTTACGAATCTGTTATTTCTTAGTCCATATCAAATTTGAGGCACCAATCATATGAATTATGTAATCTTTTCCTTCCATTATCATTTCCAATCTGTACCTCAGATGTTTCTCCCAGTTCCTCAATATCTTTCTATAAGCTACCACAAAATCAACATATTCCAATCGCTTCTTAAGCCCCACATTATAGTATTTTACCTTTGATGAAATAATTTTTAAGCCTTTTTTGACTTTTTAAAAGTTTTTTGTCATTTTCTGTTTTTTCAAACTCCTGGTATTCTATCACCAATCCAACAAATAGCATATAAGCCTTAATTTTGAATTCCATCACTCAGTAATAAAATTTGGTATTCTGTATTCAGATGGTTGCTCTGTTTCCTCATAAATTTCAATTTATAGTAGATATCAGGTTTGGGTACTATTTTATGCTGAAGTATTGATGATTTTGAAAAATAATTTCATGAGTATTAAATATGTTCGTAAGTAGACAAAATCACCCAATCGTTGACAAACTCAGCATTTCTTAAAATGCTGCTGAGAGGACAAAATGAAAAGTTGTCAACCAAAACTTCATAGAAATCTTTAAAAGCCATTAAAATCACCTCATAAAAAGTCAAAAGCACAATGTTTTTATAAGTATAAAGTTAAAAAATTTATGAGTTGTTGGTAGATTGCTTATTTGTTCCACCTTCCTGGCTCCTGATCAGCCTACACTGATAAATGTCATTTGCTCCAACTGCAAATTCTTGGGCAAGAGAGAACGTAATTCGTTTAACTTAGTTCAGATATTCATTGCCAATCTAATCTTACGTGGTTAGGTCACATGGTATATTCGGGACTTATGAGAGTGGGTTTAAATGAGTTCCTTCAGAGTAGTGGATGGGTGGGGACAGAAATTGGTATGTCTTCTATACCTGCCAAAGTACATATTATAAATGGTAGAAACAGGTTTCTAAACTTGGTTATTTGGCTTTTCGCTAAATTTCGTTTTAGATATTTTACTATATTGTTTGTTTGAAGATGTATCATCACATGAGATTATTAAGGTAAGTCTCATTGAGCTATGACTTTTGAGCACTATTGTGATACTATTGTGAGAAGCTTGGGAGAATTTCTGAAAATTATAGTATATAGTTATTAAGTCAACTTGTCAAACATCAGTTTAAAAATTATATCTACAATTTGAAATGCATGTATATTTAGAAATTGACTCTTGTTTACCAATGTGAATTGTATTTTCTTTTTTTTCCCCATAGGCCAAAAATAAACTTAATGCAAAGCAGGCAAAACAAGCAGAATTAGAGTATTACAGACTTACTGAAGCTCTTGTGGCTGAAAAGGAGAAAGAATTTCAGGATTATGCCAGAGAAGTAATTGAGCTTGAGTCTGATTCAACAAATAAATAACTTATCCTCTTGTAAAAGCTGTACAAGAAGGACCTGGAGGTGGCCGTGGACCTGTTTTTGTGGACCGAGGCGGATTAAGACCCAGCTATCAGACGACTGATAACACTGGAGTCCAGCTCCCTTTTTATAACTCTCAGGGATCAAACATATACTAATTTTCAAAAGACTAAAGGAAGACTCGGTTTTACATGGTAGAAAAAGGTTTATTTTTAAGATTGAGAGACTAAGTTGTAGCTAATATGAACTACAAATCTAAGTGAATTATATTAGTAATTTGTTAATAAAGCTGCTCTTCGTCTGAGTACAATTGTCTGATCTTCACTACTTAAATTTTTAAAAAATTTTGATTATACACCACATAAGAATTTTATGCATTTAAAAATATGTATTCAGTGGTATTATATTCATAATATTTATAACCATTATCATTATCTAGTTCCAGAACCTTTTCATCGCTCCCAAACGGAAACCGTACAGGTACTCCTCATTCTCCCTTCTTCACGGCCCTTGACAGCCACTAATCTGCTTTGTCTCTGTGGATCTGCCTGTTTTGGACATTTCATATAAATGGAATCATACTGTGGTCTTGGTTCTGGCCTGTTTCATTTAGCATATTTTCAAGATTTATCTATGTTGTACTGTTATCAACACTTCATTCCTTTTTATAGTTGGGTAATATCCAATTGGAAGTATTTCTTCTCTTCAGAAGTTTATGTACTTATCATTCAGTATTTACATTTTGGCTTCAAATAACATTACCATATTACTACACTATGATTACAAAATGTAATTTATGACTTTGGTTTTAGAGTATACGCCACTAGACATGTACAAATTACTATGTTTTAATGTCACTTGAAGTAATCTGCATGTAGATGACCAATGTAAATACAGGCTCAGTGGCTTTTTTGAATTGCATTCCCCTGCTCCTTTAACTGAAAATTTTTTTTATCAGGTAGAAAACACAGAACACAAATCTTACCATCTTAACCATTTCTAAGTGTACAATTCAGTAGTGTATATTCATTGTCGTGACCAGTCTCCAGAATTTTGTTATCTTGTAAACTGAAAACTATATAAACAACACATTTCTCCCTCCCCTCCTGGACCTACCATTCTACTTTGTTTCTATGATTGCCACTCTAGACACTTCGTTAAGTACAACTGTACAACCTTTCTTTCTGACTGGCTTAACTTAGCCTGTCCTCAAGGTTCATCTGATATAGCATGTGTCAGAACTCTTTCATTTTTTAAGACTGAATAATACTATATCACATGTATATACATTTTCTTATCCATTTCTTCATCTATGCACACTTGGTTTACTCCCACCTCTTGGCTATTGTGAACAATGCTGTTATAAACGTGGGTGTGCAAATATCTGACATTGCTTTCCATTCTTTTGACATATGCTCAAAAGTGGAATTGCTGGATCATGACAATCTCTACTTAAAAAATTTTTGAGGAACCGTCAGTTTTCCATGAGCTGCACCACCTTACATTCCCAAAACACTGCACAAAGGTGCAATCCTCACCAACTATATTTGATAGTAGCCATCCTAATAGATATGAGGTACTATCTCATTGTGTTGGTTTGATTTGCATTTCCTTACTTGATATTCTGCATTTTTCTTCATGTTGGTCTTTTGTGTATCCTTTGGAGAAATGTCTACTCAAGTCCTTTTGAGTAGTTTTATCAGTTGCTTTTTTGTTGAGTTGTACTTCTTTACATATTGTGGATATTAATCTCTTATCAGGCATGATTTGTAAATACTCTCTCCCCTACGCTCCTCCTCCAAAATAGGTTACCTTTTCACTGTTGTGTCCTTTGCCTATTCTTTTTTAAAATAAGCAAATTACACACACCCACTCACATATGCAATCTGTATTTTACTCTTGCAACCAAGGAACCTTTTTTTCCCCCATGAATGTTGATAACTACTTTATAATTTTATAGAAAATGTGTTCAAATATTATGGCGATAGATTTGACTTTCACATACAATGCAATACATAGATGATCCACTATTGAACTGTAAATCTGAAACCCACATAATTCTATCAACCAATGCCACTCCAAATGTAATAAAAAATAAAAAACTCATATCTATTAACTAATTAAATCATAGTATAGCCATACAATACTCAACAAGAAAAAAGTGCCCTTCATTTAATGTGGTTCTGCTGCTTCTAAGTTCAAGCTCACATCTACCAACCTACCCCCCATGACATAGCTTCACATACAAAAAAAGGAAGTGAGCAAAGAGAAACTATCATAGAATCAGAAATCACCTTCATATCTGCTGGTTCAGTTATGAAACCTTGCCCACATGGACCTTAAAATTTACCCACATTTTAAATTAGCTGTCTTTCAAGACATCATCTACTGTACTCAGTCCTTGGTGATTTAACTGTGTGCTTCTCTGGAATCACTGTATTGTTCACCTAACAAAAGTTCTTGTAGACTTCTCCTAGTGAGTTTTAATTTGAGTCTTAATGCCTTAGCTTCTCAAAACCAATCACTTCTAACCACCTACACTGCTACAATTCTGACCCAAACCACTATGAACTCTCACCTGCAGTTACAATATTCATTTCCCTACTTCTGTATTTGCTCTATTTACAATCTAGTCTCTATTTTAAGAGTTGTCATATTATGGAACCTTGCTTTTTAAATATATACTATAAACCTAAAAGCAACAAACGAACAGAACAGACACTTATGGACAATATACTTGCAGTTACCAGAGGGTAGTGGGGGAGAAGGTAGATAGGGGTAAAAAGGGTCAAATATGTGGCAGAAATTTAACCATGGGAGGGGAACACGCAATGCAATATACATATTCCTTACTGTTGAATTGTATACCTGAAACTTACTGGATTTTATTAACCAATGTCACCAAAAAAATAAATTTAAAAAATATATCCTAAAGATTACAGCACAGCAGCAATATATAAAGATCTTAATTCCTTTTCCAACTGGAATGGTATTGTTACATCTACCAGCTTATTCAGCTAGTGGCATACAAAGAAATGATTCCCAGTCTTTGATATTAAATATTTCTGCAACAGATTTGTTTCTTATTTTCATCAGTGTCCCTTTTTAGATAGATTTCTACAAGTGGGAATGCTGGGTATAGGTATAAATTACAGACCATCATTCTTTTAGCAAAGGTATTTGATGTCAGGATCCTCTCTGGGAAATCTGATAAAATGTAAAGCTCCTTCAGCCATTAAGGTGTTTCAAGATTTCCACAACTCCCTTCTCTTAGGTGACATTAGAGTGGTGCTCACCCATACCCAAGATTGTGATTAAGTATATCTGGGACAAAGATGACCACCTATACATTTTAAAATGGCACAATTATCATTCTCAATCATAGTTGTTGGGTTTATGGATCCCAGGTTAAACAAATCCTGTTAACGAAAAAATGTAGCTGATTAAAAATAACATTAAACACAGTGATTCCCAAATTGTGTACCAAGATGTTTTAAGAGACCATAGTGAACTCACAAAGGCAGTAGGTAGGATATTTTAAAGTTTTCAAGCAAAATACAATTTGATGTCACTTGAGGACATTGAGATTCAGTTTCAACATATTAAATGTCATTCTTTTGATGACAATTTTGTAAACTGGTGTGTTTAGCAGTTGCTGGGATAAAATGCAAGTATGGCACAAAATCAAAGTACAAGAAAAGAGGGCATCCAATCTGACGAGTATGAGTGGTGCAGTCAACTAAGTTGCACACATTCCATTAATAACTAATTGTGGTTGGAGTGAAAAAATTTTTTTCACATGACTACTAAGTTGTTAGGACATACTTTAGTTATTTGAACTTAACTATTTAATAGAACTGTTGTGTATGTTTTCTTTTTTTCCCCCCTAAGGTTGCCACCACGTTAAAATTACTGAGCTGCAAAGGCACGATGAATAAAGTCTGGGAACCTATGTCATATGTAGTTTACTTTAAATTGTTTTAGTGAGTATATTATTTAGGGTGATTTAATAATTTTGGATAAAGTTATCTTCACATTATAAAACAGGGAACAAGTTTTTACAAAAACTGGTTACAAAAAATGGTGAATTACTTAAATGTTTGATAACCAACTGAGTAAAGGATAACATAAAACACCAATCACATTACTAGTTTTTCTCCATAACATATACAATTTGTTTTACTTTCAACTGGGCTGGGCTTTCTACTAGAGTTAAAAGCACATCAAAAATGAAAAGGCTATGCACTTTTAAAACTAATCACAAAACAATTCAGTACAGAATGACAACACACCACTCAGAGCAGTGGAAACACAACTGCTCTAATCTACCTATTTGATAAAAGAAACCTATAGCTAAAATTTGTGGCAAAGGTGAAAACTGGAACCAAAACATTTGGGGTATTGCGAGGACTCAGAGGGAAAAAAGGCATAAAAATTATGAATTAGCACTTAAAAAATAAGAATACACTATTAGATTGGGAAATGTGCACAAAAGAAACCTAGAAAGCAATGAAAATAGAAAAAAGCAAATTGATATTAAAAGTATTTTAATACACAATTTGCACAGTCCATATGATGAAGCACTCACATTATACATATTCTCCTGGCTAAATAAAGCATTTCAAAACACTCCAGAATTTGAATGTTTAATGATATTCAACTCTTAATACATACAAACCACTGGTCAGAATGTTTTTACCTAAGCATATGTATATTGTGTGACTAACTCTAAGTGGGTTCCCTAAATATGTCTAATTTAAAAACAAAAAACCAAAGATCAGTTTTTGTTCACAAGTCAATTAACATTTATATGGCTTTACAACAGTGTCATATTAAAACTGGCAGGCACAGGATATAATACAGTGTTTCCAATGCTGAGAAATTTGGAGGAATTAAAAAGCAAACAGTAACATTCCAATAGATAGTAATGCAAAGACGCACCGCAATCTGAAGCATTATGATTAATCATTTACACTAGAACTTATTCCCAAACCTTCTGGAAATGGTCACTGCTGGCTAAAATTCTTAAAGAAGCTCAGTATTGTTAAACTCTGCTCAGTTTTTCCTAATACAAGTTCTATATCCCCATGTGTTAAATAAAAGTATATTTTAGTTGATTTATCTTTGTTAGCTTTTAATAAAAATAAAGGTTGAATAACTAATACTTTTAAAAATACAAAACCAAACTGTTTATTATAGTATAGTTTATTTAAATACAATGTTTAACTATAAAAGTTGATACAGTTTCAGAGTTTAAATTCTGTAAAATGCAGTTTGCAGAAAACAGTTCAACAGTTACTAGACTAATAAGAGAAGCAGCATTTTGAAACTAATTTTACAACTGTGACAACAGCTTTATTCCTAAATTTCATTAAAAAATATACATCACAGTGACTTTGAGCTAGGAAAAGAAGTGCATTAACTTCATTTGTTTTTTCCTTCCACAAGGAAAGCAGCCACAACTTTTAACATCCCCACAAATACCCAACTCATTTATCAATCCTTCAATACTATAAATACACAAAGGGAATAAAATAAAGAACATGTGCTTTTTGGTAAGCATAGGAATTCGCTTTAAGAGAGAAAAAAAGGCAGAAACACTAATCAACTCCACTTCTCCCTCCTGTACCTAAAATAAAACCCCTCAACTCCTTTTAGAATGATGGAATTTAAAAAATTTATGTAACTTTTCTTTTCCTTTAATATTTACCTCTTGTGTAACACCACAGGCCAGAGTTTGCATTTGCCTGAATTCCTAAAGGCAGTTGGGAAGCCCACTATGGGCAGGGTGTCAGCCAATGAAGCACTTCCTGGAGTTTTTTTTATTAAGTTTTAGAAGTAGTCTTTGTAACAAAACACCTTTTCACAATAAACAGGATGTAAACCTACAATCCTTGGAGACTTTATTCAACTCTAAGTATATGAATACTAAACTGTATAATTATAATAAACATGACCAAAAGGAGACAGAAAAATACCCATTTTGGTTTCTTATAACAATCAAATATATGGCATATATTTAAAGTACCTTCGGTGAAGGTACGGGGAACAAGTTCCTATAGAAATTCACTATAAAAGGTTCAAAGCTGATGAAAAATATTGCCACCCAGAGTGAAGCACAATGAACTACTTACTAAAAAATATACTAACTTGTTACATATGCTAACCTGAAGACAAATGAAGAAATGCTAGTTAATACCACTACTCAAAATACCAGAAACGTAATGTGTTCCTGTCCGTAATATTAAGAAATATTTACTTTTCAGTAAAAATTCTTCTACCACTGGGTACAAGAATCAAAGGTCATTCAGCAAAGCCAATATGAATCAATATCACACTTGTGCAAAGATAGATTTATCAGTCAAATTCTTAGAAACTTCTGTGAGGACTTTGATTAAGGAACTTAGAACTATAATGGTCCAGGTGTGAACTAACTATAATTTTAAAACGTTTAAAACCCAGCAAGTTCCCTACTGCTCATTAACATTAACCTCTGTACTGTGTCAATTTCTGTGGCAGATGGTTTACCCGGAAAAGTAATTCATATGAAACAATAATCACGAAGAAATTTATCGGGTATTACCCATTGAGTAATAAAGACAAACCAATCTAAATCTTTAAGAGGATACTAAGTCAAAGATACTTTGGGTAAAACTGTAAGCTCAGACATAACTATAAAATCAATTTGACAAGAAGGAATTAAATAGTTGACTTTTAAGAAATTGGAGCATATTCAAAATAATAAAGGTGGTACAACAATTAAAAATGAAATGGAAGGACTGTTTGAGCTGTGTGCTATTCAATACAAAGGCAGACGAGGTACAGTTAATGTTTAATCATTTTCTAAATGTACTTTATATTCTGAATATAAAATCTAGCTGATAGTCATCTCTCACCTCAACTCCTTCACAATGACCTGTTCTATTGTTCAAGAAGGCCCATGAATAATGCTTAGCATGGAGTTGCTTTTTTGATGACCAAAACAGACAACTAATAGAAATTACTAAAAATTTTCCCCTTATGGTTATTTATGGTTGTAAGTAACCATAATTCTTAGTAGATGAAGCTCTGGGATCAGACAACATATAAGTATTTTTACTTAGCATGGTATTTTTGTTAAGTATAACTGTTTATTAGAAATCCTTTCTTAAATAGCACCTTTCTTGAAGCTCAACTAGTTTATATAATAGATTTTTAAAATGCAATTTACTGAATTTAAAACAATAATTTAAAATATATAACATTATACAACTTGGGCATTCAAGACTCAATTATTCCTAAAGTGAACTTGTGGTCAAAGTCTCTAAGGAATCAATTACCCTGAATTATCATAAATATCTATTACTCTTATGATTACGAAAAAAAAATTTGGAAAGATCCCATTGTGAATATTTGTTTCAAGATATTTTAAACAATCTTATAACTACTACTCTATTCATTATGCAAATAGCTACCACAATGCTAAATGTATCATTACTGTATTAATCAATAATGAGAAATATTATGTTAAGCATTGCTTCACTCAGCATTGAATAGCTAGCTACTGGGTTTACCAAGAAGCTATCTTGGTAATACAGTTGACACTATACTGACAAATATTAAAGTACAAAACACTAGAAGCTACTATTAATTGGAATTCTGAAATTTCTTTTCAAATGAGGCAGGTTTTGTGTTTGCTGGATGTTCAATATTTTATTTAGAAGAGAAATTACAGAAGGCCACACATCACAAAAATAGCAATATACAACACATAAAATTCTAAATGGACTTTAGATATCTTTAGTGTTAAACTCCGTATGCTATCAAAGTTTGCAACTTTCTACTCTACACTATATGGCAATGTTATACTTGCCAAGTTAAAATAATGTTAACAGTAATGGTATAAAGTCACCTGAATAGAAAGAAACCAGAGTCATAAACATGCTATATAGCCTATTGTGATACATATATAGAAATGATGCATTTTCTTGCCATTTAAAACTCACAGCTATGGGAGTTAGAGAAGTCAGATCAAGTTAAAAACAAAAAAAACAATCATGCAGAATTAACACTCAACTCTATATAAGTCAGTGGCCAAAAAAGAGAAACCTTGGAAGTTAATGTGTCAATACTAACAATTTTTAGATTCTGTCTAACTTAAAGAGTTGTACAAGTGGTAGGTTTTACTGAAAAAAAGTATTTTTTTTTCCTTTAGAGGTTAATAAACAATGTTCTCAAAACGCAAAAGTTTCATTTCTTCAGACCAAAAGCAACATAGATTGAGAATTACAATCTGATCTTCCAAGGTATAGTTCTTGTCAGATGCTGTATAACAGCAAGTCAATCTCAATCAGTACATCAACTGAAAAAATACTCAACTACTTTATAGACAGTTAAGTAAAACAAAACTAGATAGGAAAAATATTAATATGAAACAAGCTAAGGGTAAAACTATAAAGAATAACATACAATAAATTACTATATTATATATTTTAAAGCACAAATTACTATAAAATCAAAAGTGATGATTTAAGAACTCAATTTATTAGGATCCTGCTTCCGTGTACTTAAAAGCTGCTGCTGCAAGCCTCTATTATAAACGCAATCAGAAAATCTTTACAAGACTTCTATCTAGTGGCTTCTAAAGTTACTTTAATCATGAGAAACACAAGCTTTTGTAACAATGTATTCCAACAATCAGTTATGCTTTTTTCTAACTGGCTGATCATACAAGTTAAGGTATAAGAATAGCATGTTTGCTACTGGCTGATTGTTGCAACACAAAAATGCATACATGAAATAGTTAAACACAGCACACCATATTACGCCAAAGTGTTTTTCTCACTTCAAGTTTATTAAAACTTTACCAGTACAATTATCCAGGTTGCAGATTATCAAAAGATCAACTCATAAAGTCCACGTTAAAAAAAAAAGACAAACATAAACAACAACAATGAAAGAGGAAGACAACATAAAGGAGATTCAGCAAGTCTCTAAACTTAAATTTTGAGACAGAATGGAAATAAGTTTTTACAACACACTCATCCACTTTTGTCTTCATCTTTCCAGGGCTTGATTCATGATCAAATTTTTTATTTTTATCATGTACATGGTCATTTTCTTGACCCTTTGATTTTTGTTTTCTTTTTCCACTGAGGATCTGGTCTTATCCTCCTTTTTTTCAGTGTAGAGAACTTTAATTCATTGTCCTGACTACTTTGTTTTTATTTTTGAGAAGGGACTTTGATCTCTATCAGCCTTTTTTTCCTTGTTATTATTTGAGCTATTATGATCATGACTTTTAGAGTGCATTCTCTTCTCACCCTCAGAATTTTCTTTTCTGTGTGAACTCTTACTTTCTTGGTTTCTATATTTTTCTTTGTTTCTGCTTCTCACTTTCTTCTCTCTCTGAGCTCCGTGAGTCTCTCCTCCTTCTTCTTCTATCTTTACTCTCGATCTTCCTGGTGTTGCTCTTCTCTCTCGGCTCCGTGACCTTCCTCTTCTCCTGTATTCTTGTTCTCTGTATCTATGGTACTCCTTGCTTCTGCTGCGATCATGGTCATGGCTTCTGGATCGCACTCTTCTGCTCCTGTCCCTACTTCTGCTTCGTTCCCTTTGTCTACTATTGTAACTGTGCTTGCCTTTAGTTATATCACGTTCTCTACTCCTAGACTGTGCGCGTCTATCCTTTTCCTTACTTTTGTTATGATTATGCTCATTACTTTTTGATTCCAACTGTTTAGATTTCTCTTTACTTTGCTCCTTTCCTGATCTTTTCCTTTAGAATCAGACTTTTCTTTTCCTTTAACATTTCTTTTCATGATCCCTTTCTTTACTCCTTGACCTCATTCTTTTTTCTTCATGTCTATTATGCTTTGTATCTCTTTCCTTACTCTTGATTTCTCTTTGCTTTTACTCCTAACTTTTAGATTTGGCCCTTTTCTTCACCTTGTTTTTATTATATTTATCATCTTTCTGAATTTCTTCTGACGTCTCTCTCTTTGCTGCTAGACTTATGGTCTTTTACTTTCTTTTCCTTTTCACTCTTCTGTTTGGGCTTTCAGACACATGCCTGTGATCAGTTATTTTTTTTCTCTTTTACTCTAACTGGGCTTCTTTGATTTTCTTTTATTTCATTTAACTCACTCCTAAAAAATGAAAAAAAATTTTTTTGAAATTTTATTAGGAAAAGACTGGTGTCCATTATTGGCTAAGATATTCTATTTTCCTCAAGATATTCAGAAACAAATGAAATGGCTATAAATAATGTATAATGATTAAAAAAAATACTTGTCACTACATTTGAAATAATATAGTTAAATCTTACTTATCCCCTTTGATCCATCTTTCACCACTTGATACCCTCATTCTTTGAGCTCTCTGCATCTCTGCCTTCCAATGTGGAGGAGTTTCACTACGCCTGAAACGATCCCTTGATCTGGATCTAGATGGAGTTCGATAACGCTGAAGTAAAAAAATGAAGAAAATTAACATATAAAAATATAAAAACATTACACACAATATCAAAAGTGTATATACTTCTAGGTTTCAAATAAAGCGTCTGATAGTTCTATGCTCTCGTAATTAAAATGTCCCAATTTTCAGGTAATCAAATAACTAATAAGGTGAGAAAGACTTTTTAAATAGCCATAACGTAAGTTCCAATAAGAAGCATTTATATTTGAAACTAATATTATGTCAGTTATAAATTGAAAAATAAAAAAATACTAAAAAAAAAAAAAAGAAAGCATTAACCCACAAACTCTAGTTATCCATTTCTTCTCCATGGAAACTGTCCTATTTAAGTAATGCTAAAGCAGAGTAGGTACAGGAACCCTTCTAAGTTGCCAAGTTCCAACTTGGAAGTATGTTTCCTTAAAGCTTCAAAGCAAATGTTTTCATATTATGAGAGAAAGTGAGTAAATGTTCATTTATTTATATTCATTTATATCAACCAATATTTACTCAGCCCTTAGCATGGCCAACCCTCTACCATATACTGATGGAAACATTAATGAGCTAAGACATGTCTGATTTTTGCTCTCTTTGGAACTTAAATTCTATAAGGCTAGGAGAACACACACAGACATATGACATATAATTAGCTATTAAGCATATATACAGCTACAATCAGAATGAATGTAAAAGAAGAAGTAAGGTGCTCAGAGAATATATAATAGAAATCTGACCTAGTACGGGGAAAGAGTGTGAAAGTTAAATATTGAAAGCTGTAAACTAAAGAATATGTATGAAGAATTACCTAGGCAAGGGTAAGGAAAAAGACGTAAAAGGGGGTAAGGAGAGTTGGGGGAGGAAGAACATGTGAGGCATAAAAATATGTTTGAAGGTTCTGAAACAGAAGAAATAGCATGTTTTAGAGATGATGATAAGATAGATCAACATGGTTAAAGACAAAAATTGCAAGAAGTAGTACTATAATAATGATGAGGTAAGCAAGGATGAAATTTTGACGTCTCGTATGCCATTTTTTTATATCCTAAGGGCAATAACAAAGGAGTGACATAATTAGGTTTTCATTTTCAAAATGACCATTCTGGATACTGTTTGGAGAAAGAATTAGATTAGTGCTTCTCGAAGTGTGATCTAGTGATCCCAAGACTCAGGGGCTCTGTGGAGTCAAAACTATTTTTATAATGTCACATAATTTGCCCTTTTCACTTTTGTTCTTTCATTATTGTACAGTGGAGTTTTTCAGAGACAACAAGTTTTGATGTCTTTGCTTTCATAGCTAATGGAATATGTGCTTATGTAATCCTAATGTTTTAAATATTTCTCAGTTTTACTTTATAAAAGAGTAAATATTGATAGATATCATCCACATCAGCAAAAGCCCCTTTGGCTCCTCAATAATTTAAGAATGTAAAGAGGTCCCCAAGACAAAAAGTTTGAGAACTGCCATAAAAAACAGGTAGGAACATACCTGAGAACATACAATTAATTTCATTAAGATGGCAGGAATGGAGCTTGAGAGAAGAAGTATTCCAGAATATTTAGGGGGTTGAACTGATAGGATTTGGTGATGAATAAGATAGAGAAGGTAGGAAAGAAAGGAGAAAAAAAAAATCTTGGATTTCAGGTTTAAGTAACTGCACAGGTGATGGCATCTGTCACTGAGACCAGGAATCTAAATAAAAATCGGGAATGAAGAGTGCTATGCTCAATACTGTATATGCTGAGTTTGAGGTGCCCATTAGACAACTAAAAGGCTGTCAAATAAGTCTTTGGTGACAGAGCAGCAGATGGAATTACAGCATATAGTAGCCACTGAAGTCATGGGAGTCACAAGACTGCCTAAGAAGCATATGCAGAATGAGAAGAATTTGATCTCTGAAGTACAACAATATTTAAAGGGGAGGTATAAGAGCATAAACTGGCTCTTCCAGTAAGTGGCCTAAGGTGACCTCTGAAAATGGTTCCCTATTCACTTAACCCAGAAAACCCCACAAAATCATGCAGAACAAGAGGATCGAACCATTGTGTTCACTTTTAAAACACCTGTGATGCCCAGGCCATCAAGGGTATACATATTCGAAAAGCCAAGTATCTGAAAGATGTCACTTTATAGAAGCAATGTGTGCTATTCTGTCATTACAATGGTAGAGTTGATAGGTGTGCCAAGGCCAAACATTGGGGCTAGATGCAGGGTCCGTGGTCCAAAGAGAGTGCTAAATTTTTGTTGTACATGCTTAAATATGCAGAGTATGCTGACTTAAGAGTTTAGATGCAGATTCTCTGGTCATTGAGTACATCCAGGTGAACCAAGCTCCCAAGACACGGCACAGAACTTAACAGAGCTTGTGGGCAGATTAACCCTATGTGAGTTCTCCCTGCCACGCTGAGATGATCCTTACTGAAAAAGAGCAGATGGTTCCTAAACCAGAAGAGAAGGCTGCACAGAAGAAAAAGGTAGCCTAGAAGAAACTAAAGAGACCAAAACTTAAATTTACTCCTAGGCCATAAGTTTTTTAAGCATCAAATAAATGCTTAAAAAAAAAAAAAGTATAAATCGGCATTGGAAATTCAAGATAGACTGGTCAGAAACAGAAAGAAAATATTATGGAAACAAAGTGGAAAGAGTGTTACAAGGAGGGAGATTAAGTAAAACAAAAACTGAATGGATCCATTGAATTTTGTAACAAGGAGCTGATCACATGGCAAACTCTGTATTCAGCAGAATGGCAGAAGACAAACTGAAAGTGGTGAGGAATGTGTAGGAAGCAAAGAAATAATATTCTAAGTATAGCCAAGTTTCTAAATTTTGAAAACACAGTAAATATTTAAATTCTGATGGGGAGAATCTAGCAAAGAGAAAGGATGAAATAAAAAATACAGTTAATTTTTAACAAAAGTAGAGATATAATATTCAGGAAGTATTAAGGGGGCACAGAAAAGATCTTGATTTCATTTTACACCACATATATGTAAAATCCATTAACATTCCATGGATTTTCAGTTTGTCAGTTCTAACACAAAGAAGTTACTATAAAAGAGTACATATAATTCAATATCCCTAACTATTCTAAATTTTATTTATACATAAAATAATATTTAAGAAATATTATACAATTATTTAATATAAATGTAACACTATTAAGATTTATGGGACAAGAATCACCTACCCTTGGTCCTCTTCCTTTAATTTTCCTGCCAGACCTAGTAACTAAAAGTCGCCTCTGGTATGAAGTAGGCTGGGAGTTAAGTGGATTACTAGAAACGAGCAAAGAGAAAATGAAAACACATTATTTTACAAAAATAAAAGTAGAGAACATAGTTTTACTGATTCAATTAATTTAAAATCTTAGATAATGAGTAATTTTCAACCAGGAATGTTATCAATTTTTAGTAGGTATTTGGAAAAGTATAAGAGCATTTCCCCCCCGCCAACTGTCAATGTATAGAGGGTGCTCTTTGGTACCAAGTGCCCAGGAGTCAGAATGCTAAAATCTTCTAATGCACGAAGATGAAGAACTATTCTGCCTCCAAATTCCAGTTGTGTGCTATGGAAGAAACATGGTTACATAATCTTTACTAAGATAAAGTTAACTTGATCGTACTAAGAAAAATTAACATAGAAGGGCTTGAAGTAGGCTATATGATGTGGAGAACAATTTGAAAACTACCTTATTCCAAAGTAACTTATTATCCTATGAGCAGTTGTTAATTGGTAATAAAACCATAGAGAACTGTAATTAATATTAATTAAGTAGAAATTAACTGGTCTAAATTAGCAAAACGCTTATACCATGGTTTAGATCAAAATGTAAAACTATTTTCCAACAATGAGCTAATATTAGCACTAATATCTATGTAAGTTATATTTGAAAAGTTCATTCTAAAGTAGTTAAAATATTTTCTCTTTGATATATCCCTAGAAACATCCATTCCTAATACTTGAGGAAAAATAAACTAAATCCAATCCATCAATTACCCTGTTTCAAATATCTAAGACTCATTTTTATATTTTTACTGTATTATGAAAAGAAAGTATACAGGGATTGCTCAGAATTACTTTTATGTTATAACAATATACTTCTGATCATAAATGAGAAAATTCAATCTTCTATACAGAAAATTTCTGAAAGTATTTCAACACGATATCAGTTTTCATTACAATATCATAAATCACACATGGAAAACAGCATTTTTCCCTCTGAGAAACTGAAAAATAAAGGTTTTTACTTATTTAAAAGTTTAATATATACAAATAGCACAGTAAAACATTTACCTTGTTCCAAATAGAATTGGTTTAAAATACACTCAATGTTTCTTTTGGCATTTGCAGTGTTTAGTTTTTTAAAAAGTAATTTTTACTTAAAATCTGTTTGAATCAAGTCAATTTATCTTTTTAGCAAAAAAGAGTGTTATTAACATTATCCTATAAAAAAAATTTCACTCTTGGGAGAAGGTCAACAATTAAATCTTGTCAAAATTAAGTAAAAACATTTTTTTTTCCTTTCTTAAAAAAAATTATTTATTTTTATTTTATTTTTATTATGGTGACATTAGTTAATGAAATCCAGTAAGTTTCAGGTATATGATTCAAGAGTAAGTCATATATATTGTGTATTCACCGCCCATAGTTAGATTTCTTTCTGTCACCACATTTTTGACCTCTTTTATCCTATCTACCCCCATAACATTTTTTTTTTAAAGAAAGTTTCTTGTAAAGAGGATAGGGCATTCCACAAGATATACACATTCACATACCATTCTCTCTCTCTGTCTCTTTCTCTGTTTTTCCTTTCTTTTTCATCAGCTTTAGGAGGACTTTTTCTCATTAGAAACCTATTTTCAGGTATAGGAGGGATCTCTTCTGGACGGACAGTAGACTGGGGTTGTGCTTCAAGATTTTCAGCCTCACTTTCACTGGATGCACTTAATAGAAACACAAAACAAGTTTCATCTGGTTATTATGTGTCTACCCCAATTTTCAATCATTGGTATTTCTTTCATTTGGAAGATGTCAAAATATATACACTATCCTGTACCCCTCAAAGATATAACTACATGAGGAAAATGTTCTTTTATTCTTCTGTCAACTACTGACCAAAAACTCAAAGCAACTGTTTGTGTTGCTATATAGTCTCAAAAAAACTTCCCAATAAAATGGATCAAAATATGAATTTCCATAGGCAATGCACTCTGATAAATTTAAAGTATTTTAAAATGTAGGTAAAGAAATTAGTTGTTTTAGAGGCAACAGGCATATGAAGACAAGTTTTAGTGCAAATACAGATTATTTCAGACAAAATGGAAAACAATAACTAAGCTGATATCTGTTTTCTACCTTATACCTTTATCAGAGCAGAGAAAAAAAAGTAAAACAATCGTTAGTTTTCTATAATTCTCATTAATCTCATATTTTCTCTCATAAATACAAACCTATAAAACCAAAAGCATCATTTCATTGAGTTCTGGCAAAATAAATTGAATGGTTTTGTTGAAAATGAAAATAAATAGGCTTTCGGTCAAGATGGTGGAATAGGTAGAAACTGCTTGTCCACTCCCACTAGCATATCAAATTTACAGCTAACTATACAGAAAATCATCATTGAGAATGGCCTGAAGTCTAGCTGAAGAGAAGGCCTATAACTAAGGATATATACATAAGAAGCACATGGAGACTGGTGGGAGAGGTGGAGACACGGAAGGGCTGGTCTCATACCCACATGTGGCAGTTAAAAATCGAGAGGAATACCTCAGCTGAAAAGGTTCCCCCTGAGGAGTAAGGATCCTAGCCCCACAATGTGCTCCCCAGCCCATGATTCCAGGGCTGGGAAGAGAATTTCCCACAACTTCTGGCTCTGAAAACCAGCAGAGACTGTGGCTGAGACAGATGGCTGCTGAAGTCCCAGATGCTCCTCTTAAAGGACCTGCACACGGACTTGTTGATAGACTCACTTGCTCTGAGCTTCAATAGTGGAGAGGCAGCTCAAAAGGCACCAGGGGCATATGAGGAAGAACTGAATTGCCTGGCTTTGGGGCAAAGGCTGGAGGGGAAACTTCCTCTCGGACAGAAATGCTGGCAGAAGCCAATGTTCCTTTGTTGACACCTCCCCCAAACCAAAGTACAGACACAGGCTAATACCATATCTGAGTTTCCATCAACATTGTTTGCCCAGCTATGGTGATTCCCTGAAACCTTGCCCCAACCTATTTCAGGCCAACCCAATACATTTCCAGAGGCTTTATCATACAAACAGCCTGTTTTAGCTTATGCTTCGACGTTCCTGAAATCTCTCAAAGGTTCACAAACCCCAAGTAAGCAACACTGGGCCTCAGTGTACCTTGTAACTCTTGCTAAGCAGCCCCAAGCCTGTCACTAGCAGCAGCCAACCTAAGGAAGCTTTAAGTGCAGCATAAGTGGCAACCATGTACAGATCATTTTTTAGCTTATATCAAGTGACTCCGGGCAGGGCACAGGCAGTGGCTGACTGTGGTCTGCACCAGAGTCCCTCCCAAGAGGCCCCAGAACAAACATGCCCACTGGCCAGGTTCAGATCACACAAGAACACCACCTGAACACTTCCACAAACAGCACATCCAAAAGGCAGACTCGGCAGGCACCATAGCCCTACTAGAGCAAATCCTGTTCTGTATGGTCAGCTCCTGCACAACAGTTCCTCCACTGCAGTCACGGCCAGTCCTAACAATCAATCAGCCTATGGGTTAATCCCTCACAATGGCTGCCAACAGCAATCAAGGCTCAACTATAACAGAAGGGCACATACAACCCATACGAAGGACACACCTGTAGCACCCAGGTCAGGTGAATGGGGAGACTGAGTCACTGGGCCCCACGGGACACTTAACTACATAAGGCCACTCTACCAAGACCAGGAGACGCCACAGCTCTACCTAATACATAGAAACAAATACAGAGAGGCAGCCAAAATGAGGAGACAAATAAATAGTTCTGAAATGAAAGATTAAAACAAATCTCCAGAAAAAGAACTAAACAGAATAGACAAGCAATCAATCTACCAAATGCACAGTTCAAACAATGGTAATAGGGATGCTCAACAATCTCAGTGAGAATTTTAAGAAAGAGACAAGAAACATAAAAACAGAGATAGAAAACGTAAAAAAGAACCAGCCAGAAACAAAGAATGCAATAACTACAATGAAGAATAGAGGAAATCAACAGTAGATCAGATGAAACAGAATCGAATAAATGATTTGGAAGATAAGGTAGCAGAAAACACTCATCAAAACAGCTACAAGAAAAAAGAATCCAAAAAAAAAATGAGAACAATACAAGGGGCCTCTGGGACAGCATCAAGTATACCAACATTTGCATTACAGGAATACCAGAAGAGAGCAAAGAATTGAAAATCTATTTTAAGAAATAATGACTGAAAACTTCCCTAACTTGGTGAAGGAAATAAAACATAAAAGCCCAGGTAGTACAGAGAGTCACAAACAAGATGAACCCAAAGAGGCCCAAACCAAGACACAACATAATTAAAATGCCAAAGGTTAAATACAAGGGATCTTAAAAATAGCAAAAGAAAAGCAGGTAGTTTCTTAGGGATTTTCCATAAGACTGTCAACTGATTCCTCAACATAAACTTTGCAGGACAGAAGGGACTGGCATGAAAATATTTCAAGTGATGAAAAGCAAACACCCAAAACCAAAATTACTTTCCCCAGCATAGCTATCATTTAGAATCAAAGGACAGATAAAGAGCTTCCCACACTAGAAAAAGCTAAAGGAGTTCATCACCACCAAACCAGCATAGAAGAAATGTTAAATAAACTTCCTTAAGAAGAAAATAATAAGTAAAAAATATAAATAATAAATGGCAATAACTACATATTTTTTATCAACAATTAATTTAAATGTAAATGGATTAAATGTTCTAATTAAAAAACATAAGGAGACTGAAAGGATAAGAAAACAAGGCCTCTACATTTGTTGTCTATAAGAGACTCACTTCAGATTTAAAGACACACATTGGTTTAAATAAAAAATGGAAAAAGATTATTTCATGAAAATGGAAACAAAAAAGCTGGGGTAACAATACTTATACCAGACAAAAGAGACTTTAAAACAGACCATAACAAGAGACAAAGAAAGCCCTAGCAATTTCACTTCTGGATATGTATCTGAAGAAACTCAAAACACTAATTCAAAAGGAATTATGAATTCATGTGTTCACTGCAGCACTATTTACAATAGCCAAGTTACAGAAGCAACCTAAATGTCCATCAATATATGAATGATTAAAGAAGAAGTGGTGTATATATACAAAGGAATATTACTTAGCCATAAAAAGAAGTGAAATCTTGCTATCTGCAACAACATAAATGGACCTAGAGGGGATTATGGTAAGGGAAATAAACCAGAGGAAGACAATTACCATATGATTTCACCTACATGTGGAATCTAAAAAATAAAACAAACAAAACAGAATCAAACTCAGATACATAAAACATTTTGATGGCTGCCAGACTGGGAAGGTGGGAGTGAAAAAAGGAAGGGGTTAATTAGTAGAAATTGGTAGTGCAAAATAGTCATGGGGATGTAAAGTACAACACAGAGAATACAGACAATAATACTATGATAACTACGTATATTGTGTCAGATGGGTACTAGATTTACTGGCATGATCACTTTGTAAGTTTATAAATGTCTACTCACTGTTGCATACCTGAAACTAATATTAGATTGTATGTCAATTGTAACTGAAAAATAAATTACTGAAAAATAAAAAAAAAAGAAAATGGAAGAATATACCCTTAATCTATAGACTATATAATATCAAGATGGTCTTATACTTTTTGGTGTAAAATATTTCTATTTTAATGTTTGCATATAATTGACCCCAAATTCCCATGGGTTTATTTTTAAACAGAAGAGAACTAGAATATAAATCTAGTATTGAAAAAGTAAAATTAAGACCTTTTCTTGCTTTTCTTTCGCTTCTTCTTTTCTTTCTTGTGTTTTCGGGCATTTTTCCTATGTTTCTTTTTTCTTTTTTTTGATTTCTCTTCAGAAGCACTTTCAGAATCAGAAGAATCAGAAGAGGATTGAGAATCACTCGAGCTATCTGAGTCACTGGATGATGATGAGGAGGAGGAGGATGATTTATGCCTTTTCTTTTCTTCTTTCTTAGCTTTAATAAAAAGCAAAAAGGTTTTTGGTCAACATTTTTTAGGCAAACTTTGTAAGTGGAACTCATACTTTCTAAGTCCAATATTTAACACTTAGCTCATCCAGCTATTTGAATTGAGGGGTACAAGAAAGGAGTCAAGAGTCAGGATTAGAACCCAGATATCAAGATTCATGGGTTAGAGTTGAATCTAGGAAACCAAAAAATTTTGGAAAAGTAATAAGTAAGTCTAAAATAATAAACTAAATTAACTTTAGAAAAACATTCGAATAACAGTTTTTTAAAAAGTACTAAAGTAACATTTAAGAGTACCAGATTCTATCTTCTTGTTTTCTACTTTTTCTTGTATTATCAAGACTAGAGGTAGAACTGGAGGAAAGAAATGCACAAACAAATACTTTGCACAAATGTGGAAAGAAACATGATTCCATTGGCATGGGCTTATGTTTCAATGCCTGAGCAGAGGTAATGATTAAGAAATGGGTTTAACTGGAGAGAACTTGCAACAGAGGGCAGTCACTTGTCAGTGATTAATAACTTTATTTTTGGGTCTCTAAAAAAAACCTTCAAATTGAAATTTTATTTTTGGTTAAGGAAGCAATAATTTTAAAGGGGGCCACAAAACTCAGATGCACTAAGGCCTAGGCAACAAAAGCCAATACGTGAATTAATCAGGTATAATACAACAGGAATCAGGGAAAGATAAGACAAAATAGACAGAGATTGAGCCAACTAATATTTTAGACTCCATCAGTTCATAATGATATTGGAAAATATAATATAAAGCATTTACCCTGCTTTTCCTATCTGAATTTTCCTATCTATAAAGTAGATGAAAGGAAGATGCTCTTTATCAAAAGTATTACAGGAATAAATGAGAAAAGAATCAGAGTTAGAATACTATTATTTTGCAACCCCTAATGAGGCACTGACCACCAATGGCTGCTGAACAGCAGAGACGACCTATCCTATAGGCCTTGTGCTTCTATCAATAGGAATTAAAACAAAATCAAAACAGCACTGGATCAATATTTTAGAACAACAAAGTTGTATGAAATAGAAGCACAGAAAGAACACATTACGTAACATAAAGATGTAATCAGTAAAACCCAGTGTGTGCAATAATGGGAAACACTATAGGACAAAAGACCTAGGCTGCTCAACAAATAAATCTCATATAAAGAGATGGTGAGAGGCAGCAGACGGAAGAGTTGCTACAATCACTGCCGCCGCCACAACTATCACCACTGCAGCCACAGTCACTGCATCCACTTTTATCTTTGTGTGAGACTGGACCCTGCATGCTGGATTTGTCACTGCGATGGGCAGCAGAGCTCCGGAGGTTTATACCATAGGACAGAAAAACCAGAGTTGAATAAAAAGGAGTGTGCTATAGAACAGAAGAGGATATCATTGTATTATAAATCTGGGAGGAGTGATGTCAGAAACATGGCTGAGTGAGAGATGTCCCCAGATCCTTCCTCCTGAAATAATAAGGTGAACATCTAAAACTTGACAAATAACACCCAATCTGTACACAAGCACATCTGAGATAGTGATGTGCACATAAGAGGTACCAGAGGTCAGAGCAGCAGGAGTCCCCGGAATCCAGAGGTAGATTGGGAAGAACAAAGAAGCTGCCTCTCCCTGCAGGAGGAGGGGGAGAAGTTGCTGCTGGTCCCTTGATCAGTGCTGCCTAAGGACTCTGTGAGCTCCATGTAGCAGAGCCCAGGGGTAAAGGCAGAAAGCAAAGTGGGCAAATAACAGAAGTGACAGCTGGATCTTACCAGCTGAAGCTGCAAATCATGAAGCTGAGCTACAACAACTCCTCATACACCAATTCAGAGGGCACATCCCAGGGAATTTGAATAAATGCTACCAAAACTGTTGCTAACACTGAGAATGTGGATAGTGATTGTCATTGAATATTTATAGAAAAAAAAAAAGGAATTATTAAGTCTCAAAGCAGAGTTCCAAGAAGCTTAGACATCACCTACTGGAAACCAAAAGAAAAACACCTTAGCAACAGGCTCAAGAGAGACCTTTAACAAATCTTTCTGGGGGGAAAAAAAAGTGCAGAATATACTGCCCAGGTGGAGAAATAGTCAATTAAACACCATGAACAATCAAGGTGACAGGCAGCTCAGAAAGAAAGAAAAATTTCCAGAAAATAAACTTAAAGACATAGAAATATTCAACTTAAATGACAGAGAAGTAAGGATTGGAATTCTGAAAAAAACTTGATTAGATCCAAAATAACTCCTGTCAACAATTCCAGGACTTGAGAAAAAAACCACATCAGCAAAATTAGTTTTTTGGCTAGGATACTGAAACCCTAAAAATGAAACAAAGAGAACTTCTGGAGATGAAGAACGAACTAGCAAGCTTAGGAAATAGAGTCGACCACATGAAAGTAAAGAGAAGTGATAAGAACTAGCTGATACCATCAGGAAAGGAAACATAAGAATAATGGGTATTCCAGGAGAGAAAAAAGAGCATGAATCAGATAGCATTTTCAGACAAAGACCTAACAAGAATTTCCCGAATCTAAGGAATGAGCTGGAATTTGAAATTGAAGAAGCTAACAGAACACCCAATTACCTCAACCCAAAAAAGCCTTCTCCAAGACACATTACATTAAAATTATCAAAAATTAATAACAAAGAGAATTCTCAGGGCAGCCAGGGAAAAGAAGACACTAACCCATTAAAGAAAACCCAGTAGATTATCTTTGGATTTTTCAGCACAAACCTTACAAGAAAGGAGTGGACTCAAATATTCAAACTATTAAATGAAAGGAACTACCAGCCAAGAATAATGTATCCAGCTAAGCTCTCCTTTAGATATGAAGGAGAATAAAGACCTTTCCAGACATACAAAAATTGAGGAAATTCTCCGCTACAAGGCCTGCACTACAGGAAATTCTGAAAGAGGTCAGCTCACCTAAAACAAAGACAAAAATCAGAGCAAAATTAAATGAAATTGAGAACAACAACAACAGAAAAATAAATGCAGCAAATAGCTGGTTCTTTGTGAAGGCTAATAAAATTGATAAACCCCTGGCTAGACTCACTAAAGAAAAAAGAGAAATGACACAAATAAACAAAATCAGGGATGAAAAAGGGGAAATTACAACTGACATCGCAGAAATAACAAAGGATCATACAAGACTAATATGAAAAAGTATATAACACCAAATTTAATAACATAGAAAAAATGGACAAGTTCTTAGAAAGATACAATCTTCCTAGACTGAATCAAGAACTGGAATATCTAAATAGACTAATCAGCCATATGGAAATTGAAACAATCATCAAAAAGCTACCAAAAGTAAAAAGTCCAGGACCACTTGGCTTCACCAGCGAATTCTACCAAACATTTAAAGATTTAATACCTATTCTCCTCAAACTCTTCTGAAAAATCGAAGAGGAGGCAATACTTCCTAACTCATTTTATGAGGCCAATATTATTGATACCAAAACACACAAAAAAGAAAAACTACAGACCAATATCTCTCATAAACACAACACAAAAATCCTAAATAAGATACTAGCGAACTGAATACAGTAACATATTAAAAAGATTACACACCATGATCAAGTGGGCTTCATCCCAGGGGCACAAGGATGGTACAACATATACAAATCGATTAATTTTATACACCACATAAACAAATTAAAAATAAGAATATGATATCAATTGATGCAGAAAACACCTTTGACAAAATACAGCATCCATTTATGATCAAAACTCTTAACAAAACTGGTACAAAAGGAAAATACCTTAACATAATAAAGGCCATATGTAACAAACCCTCAGCTAACATTACACTTAATGGTGAAAAACTAAAAGCCTTTCCTCTAAGATCAGGAACAACACAAGGCTGTCCGCTATTGCCACAGCAGGCATCAAATTGCAAACGAAGCCAAACTGCCACCACATGATTTTCTATATAGAAAACCCTAAAAACTCGACAAGAACTCTACTAGAAATAATATGGTAAAAAAAAAAAAATCACTGTTCAAAAATTCATTGTGTTCCTATACTCTGATAATGAAATGTCAGAAAAAGAAGTGGGAAAAATAACTCCTTTTGGAATTGCAACAAAAAGAATAAAATATCTAGGAATAAACCTAATGAAACATGTGAAGGACCTATATAATGAAAACTATAAGATCTTAATAAAAGAATTGAAGAAGATACAAAGAAATTTCCATGTTTTTAGATTGGAAGAATCAACATAGTTAAGATGACCTTATTACATGCAGATTTAATACAATCCTCATCAAAATCCCATCAGTGCTCTTTAAAGAAATAGAACAAAAAATCATCAGATTTGTATGGAAACACAGAAGACCCCAAATCACCAAAGCCATCCTGAGAAAAAAGAACAAGGCTGGAAGTATCACTCTGCCCAACTTCAAATTATATTACAAAGTGACAATAATCAAAACGGCTCAATATTGGCAGAAAAACAGACATACAGACCAGTGGACTGGAAATGAGAGTTCAGAAATAAACCCATGTTTATATGGGCAAATAATTTTTGGTAAAAGATCTAAAAACATACAGTGGAGAAAGGAAAGCCTCTATATAAATGGTGCTGGGAAAACTGGAAAGCCCCCTGCAAAAGAATGAAACTAGACTATTGTCTATCACCACACACCAAAATTAACACAAAATGGATTAAGGACTTAAATATAAGACCTGAAACAATAAAATGCATAGAAGAAAACATAGGAACTAAACTCATGGACCTTAACTTATAGAGGACTTTATGAATTTGACCTCAAAGGCAAGGAAAGCAAAAGCGAAAATAAATGAATGGGACTATATCAAAGTAAAAAGCTTCTGCACAGCAAAAGAAACCTTCAACATGGTAAAGAAACGACGATGCAAATGAGAAAAAATATTTGCAAGCGATGCCTCTGATAAAGGCCTAATATCCAAAATATACAAAGAACTCATACAACTCAGTAACAAAAAACCAAATGACCAATCAAAAAATGGGCAGAGGACCTGAACAGACACTTCTCCCTAGAGGACATACAAATGGCCAACAAATATATGAAAAGATGCTCAACATCGCTAGCTATTAGGAAAATGCAAATCAAAACTACAATGAGATACCATCTCAGACCCGTTAGAATAGCTATAATCAACAGGACAAGTAATAACAAGTGTTGCAGAGAATATGGAGAAAAAGGAACCTCCCTACACTGTTGGTGGGACTGCAAATTGGTATAGCCACTATAGAAAACAGTATGGGTGTTTCTCAAAAAATACTAAGAATTTGATCTACCATATGATCCAGCAATTCCTCTGCTGGGTATTTACCCCAAAGACTTGAAAACATTTATCTAAAAAGATAAATGCACACCGATGTTCAAAGCAGCATTATTCATGGTGACCAGGACATGGAAGCAACCGAAGTGTCCTATAATAGATGACTGGATAAAGAAACTGTGGTACATATATATGATGGAGTATTACTCAGTCATAAGATGAAATACTGTCATTTGCGACAACATGGATGGACCTTGTGATAATCATGCTTAGATAAGCCAGACAGAAAAAGCTGAAAACCACATATCACTTATATGTGGAAATAAACCCAAAAGTAATAAACAAACAAGAGACTCATGGATGTGGACAATAGACTAGTGGTTATCAGAGGGGAGGTGAGACAGGGGGAGGTAGATGGGGTAAAAGGATCAAATATGTGTGACAGAAAGAGATCTATGGGTGGTGAACATACAATGCAACATATATACGATGTACTGTTGAATTGTACACTTGAAACTTATTGAATTTTGTTAACCAATGTCACCATAAAAAAAAGAGAGAGATGGTGGTGAATAGAATCTATTGAAAAAAACAAAAAACAAAAATAGTTTTAAAATCAACCCTAATGTTTGAACTTTACTTGGATTCAAATTCAAACACCAAAAAATTAATATTCATGAAACAGTTAGAAATTTGAATACTTTCAAAACTTTTGATATTTAAGAATATGTGAGTATATATTATGACATTTTTAAAAGAGTCATCTTTTAGAGATAAATACTGAAATATTAATTAATGTTGCCTAGAATTTGCTTCAAAATAACAGGAAATGGAGAACTGGCCAGGATAGATAAAACAAGATTGGGTATGAATTAATTGTTGAAAGCTGGATAATGAACGTGCGGGTGTTTTGTTATACTATTTCAATCACTTCTGTATACTGTTAATATTTTCTGTAACAGAAAAATCGAAGAAAGAGGATAAAGAAAATATATCTTTGGACTGTTGGGAGCTGTTTACAGATCTTAACTGAAAGATTTAACAGCTGATTTGTAACCTTTCCCTTGGCCTCAGCAACACTTAAGTATTTGGCACTTGGCCAAATCATTCTTGACACTCTTAACTCACAATTTATAGGAGTGTGCTAACCCCAAGATAAATAAGAATATGGCTGAAGTTACCATACACTTGGTAAAGTACTTATTAGTTCACTGTTTAATATTGCTTTTCTAGTATGGGGACATGCTACTGCACTGGAGAAGGAGCACAAGGTAAAAAAGCTGAAGGGACCAGAGATTATAACAGCTTCACTTAAGTAGTCTTTCCTCACCTAGCTGTGCTCCTTAGCATGAACATACTTAAGTGTGAGATGCCTGACATATGCAAGTTTTGTCTGGGATATATGAGGTTTCTACTATGCTGTTGCTGTACAAGTCATGCTGTTTCTCTCCTGTATCCTTTTTTAAAGGTAAACACATTTACTTCCAACTGAGGCCTATCTTGTTCTATGAGTTTAGTTGTTAACCTGAACCTCAAACCACTGTTGCTGGTGACGCAGAGTGGGCATGCAAACATGTATAATCTGAAAAATTCATTTATATATCCTAAAAACCAGAGGAATACAGTGGTGGTGGTGTGGAATCAAACTCAAAGAAATTGAAGGAAGAAAATAAATTCATAATGAACAAGAGCAACTCTAAATAAAAATATTCAAGATCACATAACATGCAAGCAAAATGAAAATATTCCACATAAACACAAAACAGAGCTGCTAAAATTACTTGACAAAATATAGTAATGCTTCACTCGGTGATTAACAAAGCTTTATTCACCAGTTCCAACTTTCACCTTTATTTTGCAGTGGGATTCTTTCCTATGAGCAATATATTGTAGTTTGTTTCTTTAAAAAGTAAGCCTACTCTCTCCCCACCAAATGTGTTAAACATATTTCAAATGACTATTATTTAGTTCACATATCACTTTCAAGAAAACATTTGAGTGAAGTAAGAGATCACAACAATATAGAAGACCAGAGATTTACAACTATTTTTATGGTAATATAATTTGCTTGAGTATCAGATGACATCAACTATAAAACAGAAAGAAACTGTGTTTTAGGAAAGATGCCTTAGAAGAGAGCTTAGAATCTATATGTGCATATTATTTTACATGCAAAATTATATTATGTGCCCTTTTCCTATGAGTCTGTTCAGGAAAAAGAGAATATGATTGAGAAAGAAATGGTAGTTAAAGAGTAAAAGAGTAAAAGGGCAAAAATAGAGATGACAATATCAAATTTAAATTACATTCTAGTAATAGAATGTAGCTTCAGTTATAAATCTGTGTTAACCTAAATTTAAAAATATGATTAGGCACACTGTGAATCTGACTGAAATTTTATTCTTCTCATATCAACAACTATGTTTAACTGACTATTAGATATAAACTCAACAAGATGCCAAGATATAGAGAGAGAGAATTGTAAAGTAAATGAGGAAGTGCCACAGGGAACTTATATGACATGCACTCTGCCTCAGATTGCCTTACAATCTATCTGGAAAATAAGACCAACAAGTTTGAATTAATTAGCAAATGGCACCGGAAAAACATACACTTAATAAATTTTCTAGAAACTCTGACTATAACTGTACATGGATTTAGAAGTAAGTATGGCCAATAAGGACAAGTATAAATTAGAATGGCTTTGTAGAATGGCTTTTGGCTGTTACACAGCGAATCTCTGTGCCATGAAAACTGCACAATAAAAACCACATGGCTGATGGGAAAAATGGGGTTAGAGACACAAAACTCAAAAACTTCATCACATTAAAAAAAATAGGAAACTAATAAAAATAAAAATAGCAGCAGAGTTTGATACATGTTTAAATGGTTAAGGATATATATAAATATGACAACACTACTTTGAAAGGACCTGAGGTTTGCTTGTGGAAGTGAATGTTAGAAGGTGCAGCTTGTGAGTTACTGTAAGTAGCAGGAGGGTTATCTGAAATTGGATGGGAAGTTTTAGCAGCAGATTGTGCTTAAGTGTGGCTCATAACACAGGTAGATGTTTGAGGTGTGTGTGCATGTGTGATTTTTGTGAATTCCTATGAAACTCTTCAGTTGAGTTGAAAGTGAAATTGGTGTTATGTTTAAATTGTTTTCTAATATATTAATCAAATGGACAAATGTATTTTTTCAAAACGAGTCATACAGCAGAATTGACTATTTTAAGATTAGAAACAAGGGCAGGAAAAGTAGTGGGAACTAACATCTGTAGAGTACTTACAAAGTGCTAATAAGCACTGAACAAAGTCCTTTAGAGGCTCAATTTAAGAATATGTAGATTCTAGATTTTAAAAGGGCAGATTTTAATAAAGTGAAAAGCTTCGAAAAAGTAACAGAGCAATTCTGAACAAGATGAGATAGTCATTTCTTCCTAATTTGCTAAGTATAAGAAGAAACCACAGACATAATTAAAAACAAAAAACAAAAAAACAAAAACAACATAAGATGACTCTGAAAGGTAGAAGGAAAACAAAATGGCCAGAGATTTCTGGCAGATGACATGGCACAACAGAATATCATTGCAAGGGCTCTGTAATGATAATTCAATAAAAACTGAATTAGCACTGAAACTACAGTCTATAAAAGTAGGTCAGGATCCACATGCTAAATCTAAATAAGGTGAATTACTGCTAAAATAGACTAAAAAATAGAAACCAGAGTCTTAAAACATACTACCCCAAATGTCCAGGATATAATAATAAAGACTATCAAATAATACCAACACTCAGAGGCCTCTAATGTTGAAACTGATAAGAATTTTAAAGAAGCCATCTTAAAAATGCTTCAACATGTAATTGTCAATAGTTTTTAATCGAATGAAAAAAGTGAAAAATCTCAGGAAAAAAGAGGTTATAAAGTACCAATAGGAATTTTAGAAATGTAACATACACTAACTGAAATAAAAACCTCATTTAATATGCTCAATAACTAAGTGGAGGTGACAGAGGAAAGTGTCAGTGAACCAGAAGACAGAAGTTATCCAATCAGAACATCCAATAAACAAAAAATAAGCAGAGCCTGAGAGAACTGTGGAACAATAAACAAAAGATCTAACATTTGTCTTGCCAGAATCCCAGAAGGAAAATAAGTTTGAAAACTGGGAGGAGGGGCTGGGGAAGGCAGAAAATTCCCCACAACAGGTCTGACAGACAACCTACATATTCAAGAAGCTAAGCAAACCTCAGGATAAACTCTTAAGTAATCCATACTATGAATGATTGACCCAGAATTCTATTTTCAGTGAAAATACCCATCAAACAAACGCAAACTAAGATATTTTCCAAAAGGTAGGACAATCTGTTGCCAGCAGACCCTTAAAAAAAAAAATGGCTAAAAAAGTTTTCCAAACAGAAAGGAAAAAACAGAGGTTTGGAATTTCAGAAAGGAAGAACAGAATGGGTAAAAATAGAAGGGAAGGGAATTAACAATCTATTGATCTAAAAAATAAATATAATGGGTCTTTAATAAATGCTAACATTAAAAGCTTAGAGAAATGCTAATTAAAACTAGCTTTTTTTTAAAAAAAAAAACCATTAAACTGGCAAAGATTATTAAAGAGTTTGATAACAAGTGGCTCTACAAAAGGGTATAAATTTATTTTTCTATACTCTGCAACGTCTACCAAAATTACAATATAATTTGTAATAATCTGTTAATTTTATTTCTAGGAATTTATCTGACATGATCAACATTCACATACATGTAGAATGATATATGAAATGGGAACTGGTGGGCAGAGATGGGAAGACTTTTCACTGTCCTTTTAAATTTTGAACCAAATGAATTTATTACATTTAAAAATTGAAGAAAATTTAAAATTTCAAGTATGATGATTACTGTTTTCATCCTTTCCTTCAAAAAACCCTATCTCTTGCCTAATCACTTACACAAAACCTATTTCAAAGTGCCTTTTAGAAGCATATAAGTATCTTTCAAGACAAAATGAAACAGTACTAAAAGCAAAACCATAATACAAGTTAAGAATCAAAATGGACGAAAAGGAACTGCAAGGAGTAACTTCCAACTCTTGGGCCATTCTGGTTAGTTTATATAGTTTGTTTATCACTATGTAGAATATCCTAAACTGTTCCCTGCAGTGGATGTGGTACAGCTCTACTAACTGCGTATCAACTGTACTAACAACAAACTCCAGAACATTTTACATGTAAAAACTGAAGGTAAGAAAATGTTGCCTTACTAGTTTTTTATTTGAGATCTAAAGATTTATACCAATGAATTTCACATGAAACCTTTAAAGAAAATTTTCTAGGTCATCATCAAAATAAGATTTGAAATGAAGAGTAGGGCTATTACTAAATACGTCTCCTTTAGATATTTTCATTCCATGTTACTGGTCTCCTTTTCTAACCAGTTTCTAAATTTAACATATCATCTTTTCTAGTAAAAAGTACCATCACCTGTGACTTAATTCCAGAATACAGACACTGAAGTGGGATCCTGTCACCAGAATTAGTCTCTGGTATTCTTTTCCATAGTTCCAGAGTACCAGATTCACCAGCTGTTTCCTCTATTGTGCCTTTTTCTATAGTGCCAACCAATCTATTTCCTACTATGTATATGCAAAATTTTTGCACATTAACTATTTACTGCCATAACTCAAACTTGTATTTCTGTGTACTCTGTAATATAGCAATGATCCCATCTCTTGTTGCATGGCCAAGGTGGACAAATCTCACTGCAGTTCACAACTGCAGTGAACTCTGAAGAGACCAGCATGACCTGAGGTCATTCTAACTCCTGAAAATCCAGGAAGTATCTTAATGAAGATTCATGGTTTCATTCTCTGAAGGTCTGTATTCAATCCTCTACTCTGCTCCTTGAGACCTCTATAGGAATGTATTTTTTATTAGCCTGCAGTGTTCTACTTTTCTCTTTTGACTCTGAACCTTCTCAACACATTCAAATAGCCACATAAGCAGAATGTCCAGCCTTGCAACAGCAAAGGGAGAAAGGCCCAAGAATATTGCCCAGACTCACTAAGACCGTATACAGGTGGGCCCAGACAATCAGATTTCTTCAGAAGACTTTTTGTTTTCTTTAAGGAAGTTAAGAAAAAATTAAAAAAAAAAAAAAAAAAAGATTCTGTATTTATTTCTTTTTAAATTGGGATGTAAATCTCTCAGACAGGTTTTAATGTAACGATGAACTATACTGTGTTGCACAAAGCTTTTTGACTGTTCCCAATTATAAACTGTAAGGAGGCCATGAAACTTAGAAATTGGAAGACACAGCTCTGCCTAAAAATACATTAGATAGATGAATGACAAAATCCACTCTGACCAGTGTTCCGAATGGTCGTTGAAGGACTATAGAAGAACAGGTCCCAAACTATGTGATCTCAAACATAAAGATCTTTTCCTCTTTCCACAGAGGAAATAGCACAGGTATGTATGACTTGAAACAAATCCGATCTTTTCAGGAAATCCTGGGCAGACAGTAATAAAGTTCCAAATCCTCCCCAACTGGTGAAACTGATAAGGGCAAAGTATGCTTCCTTAGTATGAGTTTGAGGAATACACAATAAGCTTTCTCTATGACTATCTTGTGTCTATTTAAAACAAAATGTGCATATTTCTAAATGTTACAGGGCAAATCAATCCACCTAAAACTTGAGAACAGAATGTTCTACTTAGGACAATTCTAAAAGAAATGTTAAAGACTTTAATAAATTAGCAACACATAATAGAAAGAACTCTAGATCTGAAACCAGCAAACTTGAGTTTGAGGCTTAGTTCCCTGATGCGGTAAGTATAGCTTTCTTTAAAATGGGAGAAATAGGGTTATTGTGAAGGTCAGAAAAGATTATAGATGACTTTTACCTTTGTTAACCATGAAAACCTAAGTATTAATATTATTAGTCTCTATTCTAGTAAAAATAGAAAGAGTCAGTTTAATATTTTATTACTTTCTACACAGGTTTGAAGGTATCTTATCCCATCACTTTTACAGTGTTAGATGCATAATCTGTAATAAGTGGTTGCAGTTACATATTTTGACTATAATATAAAGACAAATATTTACTTAAAACTAAGTTCTTACCATTTTAGATATCATATCACACTATTAATGTTAACTTCAAATGTTCTAGTACAAGTAAAAGAAGTTTCTCAAACATGTCAAATGCTTTTGAAGCTAAGCAGTGCTTAGATTCCTCTAAAGTTTCTTAGTCTATGCTAGTCTCTTCAATTGTCATCTTCTTTCCATTGTCTTTTTCCCTAGAAGGGTATTTATTTCCATGTTATTTAGACAACTACAGTTTTCTAAAAAAAAAAAAACCCCAAAATAAAGTGGAAGCAGATGGATAAATTACTGCAAATTAATAACAAAAATGTACACAGTATGAAACACATTTAAAAAACACATATAACACAAAAACCTTGTAATTATTCACTTTAGTGTAAATTTCATGCCAACTATAAGTGTCCCTGTTAGTTTTGTAGGCATACGAATGATCAGTAATATGTACTTATTCTTACCTTTAGATTTGGGAATTAGCTCTCCACAACTGAGTATCCGCACCTCAGCAAATGGTTTGCTAGCTGCATCTGTTTTCTGGTTTTCTATCTCTCTCACAACTTCTTGACCAGAAATCACTTGCCCAAAAACAACATGATGCCTAAAGAGTCAAGTACAGATAATTAAATAAAAGCTTCTTATTTTAAATTAATTTAAAGTAGGTTATAAAATAAATTAAAATAATTTTACCCATCTAAATGAGGAGTTGGTTTCGTTGTTCTTTTGGAAATCATCAGGCAGAAGAATAAAAACAAAGTCAGAGAAAAACAAAGTTAGCATCTCTAAAAAGGAAAAGAAATAACTGCATTGGAAACAAAGTTGCAAACAAAGAAATCATATGATATCTTAAACATAATAGAATTTCATTAACATAAACCTTAAGTAGATATGCAAGATGCTTTTCACACAATAAATTTTCAAAAACTTGTTCTGATTATAAAATACCTATGCATTGTTCAAAACTTACATGTAATTAATGTTGACATTTTGGTGTTATTTCTATCCATCTTTGTTTCTTGCATGTGCCTGGGTTCTTATTGAATATTCATGGTTGTATACTGTTCTACTATATGGACATACCATGACTTATCAAACTATTCCACTGGTTTATGGGTTTAACAATAGTGTTTTCAATCTTAACATTTTAAACAGTTAAAAGCACAGATCATAATCTGATAACCCTCATACAATTTCTGTTGAACCTGAACAGAAATGATTCATATTCATAAATTTTTAAATTAGCTGCAAACATTTAAAATTTTGGATACTTGTATATTGAAATCCAGAGTTCAGACCTTTCAGAAACCTGGAAGACGTGGCACCTGGCACATGGTAATAACTGGTCAGGCTGAGAGTCTTTTTTAATACAAGTTTTAGTAGTTTAGTTTCTTGTCCCAGCAGGCTTTATTTGCTTATATTAGTTGCTATAGCCCTTTGAGTTTGTTACCCCTGATATAAACATCACGTTGAAGAAAGAGATCTCTAGTAAAACTTTGGATAAAACCCCAAATAAGAAAAAAGTACTTTTTTGCAAATAAATTTAAATTCTTTCTCCATATCAGCCTTAAAGCTTTGTAGTTAAGGCTGCTACTTAAGTAGTTACTAGGATATATTTGTATATTACATTGAAGATGGGCATTGTATAAAAGTTATTATTTTTAAAAATCTCATCGAAGAAGACATTAACCTTTGGTTAAAGCACACACAAATACTACAAGAAAAATTCTAACAAGCACATATATTTTTTAAAGTTCACTTTACTTTTAAAACTAATAACGCATTTTTTTTCTCAGTTTACCAGCTATGCTCACTTGAACTTGCTAAAATCACCTAGAAATAGAAAAACCTAGGTGTAAACCATGTATTTGTATTACGTGTTATACGCAGTGTACATGTATAACTCACTAGATATATTCGATCCCCTCTTCACAGATTCTAAATCTGCAAGTTCTCTTGCTTACTAGAATTTGTCTGTAACCCCTAAAGCAATACTTAGAGTTCTTTCATGGTTATTCTCAGATCGGTGAAAAAGTAGGTTGATGAGAATATGGAAAAATGGGAACTCTTATACAGTCTTAATAGGAATGTAAAATAATGCAACCATTGTGGAAAACAGTTTGGTGGCTCCCCAAAGAGTTAACCATAATTACTATATGATCCAACAATTCTACTCCTAGGTATATATCCAAAAAAACTGAAAACAGGATTCAAACAAATATGTGTATGCCAGTGTTTTGTGCAGTATTATTCACAATAGCCAAAAGGTGACAACAACACAAATGTCCACCAACAGATGAATATGGATAAACAAAATGTGGTATGTATATATAATTAAGCTGATATTCAGACATAAAAAGGAATGAAGGTTTGATACATGCTACAACATGGATGAACCTCAAAAACATGCCAAGTGAAATAAGCCAGACGCAACAGGACAAATATATAATTTCACTTCTATAATTGGAATAGGCAAATCTTAGAGACAGAAAGTAGAATAGAGGTTACCAGGGTTTGGGGGAAAGGGAAACGGTCTATAGTTTTGGAAATAGTTTTAGAACATTTTAAAACCATTTTATTTTTCAATGTCTTCCCAATAATTTTTAATAAAAAATTTATTTTTCAATGAGTTGACATTTAATATTTTATTATTAGTTTCATATAGCACTCTAAATATAATACCACTGAATTGCACACTTACAAATGGTTAAAATGGCAAATTTTATGTTACCAAATAAAAACATTTTTTTAAGATTAAAAACTAAAGTTTCCTTTAAAAAAAAATAGAACACAAGAGAAGTAAAGAAGGGTTATCTAGAAATGAAAAGAGGTAAGGAGAAATAGATGGAAGATTTAGAGAATATACTTGAAAGATTATATAAACTTAACAAGGGTTTTGGTTAGCATAGGAAGGATTTTACTTAAAGGAAAAATAATAGTGTTGTTAAGGATCTGGTTAAATGGCACTTACTGTTGATACTAAACTATACTTCCTTTTTGAAGTCAATGAAGCAATATATATAGAAAGGCTTAAAAGGTATAAACACTTCGGTAAGTAAACTATCAACTTATATAAATTAAAATGCATCAAATAGGCATAACAATGTTCATTGCAACAGTTTGAAAAATAGGAACCAAAACAAATGTTCAAAAATTAGGTTAATTAAATAAAGCACAGTACATTCAAATAATGGATTAACATGGAGTTATTAAAAAGTTAGTATTTAGTGACGTACAAAAGAATTTATATTTTATCTGAAAGTTGAGTATGGAGAATACGCAACAATCCATCTACATTTTTATTAGATACAAAGATACTCTAGGGATGGAATTGTTTTTCTTCTTTTAATTTGTGTGGTCTATCTAATTTTTCTACAAAAACACCTTAAATAAAGCTATCTTCTTTTAAAGACCAGAAAGACCCATATATTACAGTACATACACAGAATAGAGTACTATGCAGCTGCAAAAAAGAATGAGAAAGATCTCTATGAACAAATATAAAGGGATTTCCAGATATATTTTTAAGTGAAAAAGAATAAACATTATATATAGTATGTTGAGTCACAAAATCACATAAAATTCATGCTAAAAAAATACTAATCCAAGTAACTTTTACACATGGCAGTTTAACTACATACCCTCTGTCAATAGACAAAAATAACTATAATTAGATAGTGAACTCTAGTTTATAGGTTACTTTTCACAGTGGAATAGGATGGCAATTTTTTATTTTAGAATTCAGTAAATGAGAAGAAATTTTGAAGATAACGGGAGCCAGGTTTTTCACTATTGAAGAAGAGAGTTATAAATACAGAAGAAGAAAACACTAGAATAATACATACAGTGCTGACAGATTAAGTTCTTCTGAGATCAGGAGAGTTTAAGGCTGTTGAAGGAGGGAGCAAATCTGTACTCACAGGTCACAATAAAAAATATGTATTGCAGACAAGAGCCCTCATTACAATTTTTTTGGGTAGTTAGATTTGGAAAACAAGTCAATGGCCATGCTACCCTGAACAAGCCCGATCCCATCTGATCTCAAAAGCTAAGCAGGGTCGGGCCTGGTTAGTACTTGAATGAGAGACCACCTAGGAAGTCCAGGAGCTGTAGGCGTAAAAAAATTTAAAAAATAAGGACTGTACACTGACAAGGTCCTTGCAATCTGTGAGGTCAACCAAGGGTTGCCTCACCTAAAAAATAAAATTAAATAAAAAAAACTGGAAAACATTAGCACTATTTACTTTGGGGTTACAAATATATTTTAGTGAAGAAGCAAATTCACAAATGCAGAATCTTTGAATAATGAGGATCAATTGTATTTTACTCTATAATTATTTATAGAGAGCTATTCTATGTAAATATCCTGTTCCTTGTTAAAAGGATGCCCTCTAAATTTACCATCCATAAACAATTCTTTCCTGAATCAATTACTATTGAGATGATTGTAAAATGATTTTTCTAATTCTACCATTCCTTTTACATTTAATAGCTGACATTCTACCAAGGAACAGCCTTTCTTTTTTCCATGTTATTCACTCATTTATTATTTTTATATGTATGGATTCCTGTTTTATTTGATAACCTGATAATATCATTATTTTGATGGTCAAAATTGTCCTAATTTGACCAGTGGGAACCCCACTCCTTTCAGATGGCTCCTGTATCCTCTTGACAAGTTTTCGTCATTTGAAAAGTTTAGCAATACAGTTCAACTCCCCTTTCAACAATTTTCCTCTATTCAATAATTCTTTGTTCTCCTTCCTTCAAAAATTCTTCCCCTTATGGGTCCCTCTGCTATTTCTTAGTGATTGACGGCAAGCACACGAAGAAACAATGCACCAAAAGAGGAATATTTTAAATATTCAGATCATAAACACTTACATAAAGAATTGTGAACCGTTTGTATCCTTTCCTCTGTTGGCCATTGACAAGAGAAATTCTTTGTTGTGTTTAACAGCAAAACTCTCATCTATAGAGAAGCAAAGTTTTCAATTACATTACAGGCATTAACTCTCCCAAAAAAGTCATCTTGACTTTTCTTCATGTCTTGTGTTCATATTATGTGCTGTTTAGTGCCAGACAGAATTTAGATAAAAGTCAAGTTAAAGAAGAAAGAATCAATATTAACCAATTCTCTCGCCCATCTTTTCAGGTTAAAATATTTCTAATTTTCAAACTCTTGCTATAAAATTCAAATACTCTATTAAACTCCTTTCTTTCCATTTACATGTGTCTTTTATTTTTTGGAAAAGATAATACAACTTTCTTTGCTTATTTAAACAAAAAATGAAACTCTCCTAAAAAAACAAGAGAAATAATTCAGATAAGATTCTTTTATATTTCATTTGTTTTGTTTTCTAGCACAAAAGGGTACATATTCTGAGCACAGAAAGGCACTCATTAACTTAATTTCTGCCAAAGCATCACTTACTGCAAAGAGAGCAGCCTGCCTCCCAATATTGAATTAGAATGAGAACCAAGCAAGTAGAATGTGAAACAAAATTTCAGTGAATCCCAAAAGTGAAAGATGGGAAATATGAAATTATTTCCACAATCACATATTTATAGTCTTTTAAATGATCTTCATATCAATAAAAATTTCCAGAGAGGAAAGTTAAATTTGGGGAAAACATAATAGCCAAATTTTAGAATATCAAAGAGAGTTTTTAAAAATCTTCATAGAAAAACTGACCCACTAAAAATGTAGATATTGTTAATAGGAAATACTGTTGAATCTCCTTTAATAAAGATTAAGACCATTCAATATCCGTTTATGATAAAAACTTTCAACAAAATGGGTATGGAGGGAGCACACCTCAATGTAAAAAAAGCTATATGTGACAAACATATCACAGCTAACATCATGCTTAATAGTAAAAAGCTGAAAGCTTTTCCTCTAAGATTGGGAACAAGACTTAGATGTTTGGTCTTGCCATTTTTATTCCACACAGTATTGGGAGTACTCGCCACAGGAATCAGACAAGAAATAAAAGGCATCCAAATTGGAAAGGAAGAGGTAAAACTCTCTGTAGACGGCATAATCCAAATATAGAAAACTCTAAAGACTTCACCAAAAATACTATCAGAACTAATGAATGAATTCAGTAAAGTTGCAGGGCACAAAAATTAATATACAGAAATCTGTTGTGTACTTATACACTAATAACAAATTATTAGCAAGAGAAATTAAAAAAAAGAATCTCACTTACAACTGCATCAAAAAGCATAAAACAGAAATATATTTAACCAAGGAGATGAAAAACCTGTACTCTAAAAGAAGTTGAAGACAACACAAATAAACGGAAAAATATACCATGCTCATGGATTGGAAGAATATTGTTAAAATGTCCATACTACCCAAAACAACCTATAGGTTCAATGCAATCCCTATCAAAATACCAATGGCATTTCTCACAGAACTAGAAAAAATAATCCCCAAATGTGTATGGAGCCACAAAAGATCCCAAATAGCCAATGCAACCTTGAGGAAGAACAAGGCTGGAGATATCACGCTCCTTGATTTCATAGTAATGAGAATAGTACCGAACTGGCAAACACAAAGATCGATGGAACAGAAAAGAGTCCAGAAATAAACCCATGCTTATACTGTCAATGACAAAGAAGGTTAAGAAAATCCAATGGGGGGGGGGGGAAGACAGTCTCTTCGATAAATGATGATGGGAAAACTGAACAAGAAAATTAACTTTCAGATTAGTTAAAGATAGGTGAATATCAATATACTGTTCAATGAATAATCTTATCGATTCAAAAGAAAAATCAAAATAGAAAACATTAAAAACACAATTTAAAAGTAAACATTTTTACCTTCAAAAAATCCTCCATAAATAGATTCCCCTCCTCGTCCATTTCCTAAGAATGAAAAACAGCCTCTTAAACTCCCAAAATAGTAATCTCTTTGAAGATGCTACCTAAACAAAATACTTCTTAGAAATTTGATGCTCGAATGACTTTGAATCAATAATACTCAAAAGTTCAAATCATAAAGTCAATACTGACAAGAACCCAAATTACCTTCTTTCCCTTATATACAATAAATAGTATGAATATGACAGCCTATTAAGTTATGTGAAAAAAAGAATGTTCAGATTCCAATGATGATTATATAGGTTTTTCAACAGAAATAATCTTTTTTCAAAATTTCTTTAAAATATTATTCCAATGTTTTATAATAAAGTGCAGGTGAAACTTATATTGTAGTTAAAAATTACTAGCTGTGACAATATCAGAGACATGTAGTGATTGGTTACTAAAAGACAAATACAGTATTTTTTTTTAATCCAGAAGCAAATTTCTGAAATTAATTCATGCATCAAAGATGAAATTATTTCCTATGCTTCCTTTTTATATGTTTCTATGAGTATTTCTAATTGATGAAAAACTAAGTGAGGTGAGAAGAAAATTGGGCTAGTACTTCTAAGACCTGTCTAACTTTAGAGATCTATGATATTTAACAAAGAATGTATGATTTTCTTTTTGTGGGAGACTAAGTCTTACCTTCACTGAAGTCACCACCTTGAACCATAAAATCTTTGACAACTCTGTGAAACAGACAACTCTTATAATGTAATGGCTTCTGAGTTGATTTCCCTGTCCCCTTTTCCCCTATAAAGAAGGAAAATTAGTAGGTCATACCGTAGAAAGGAAATAAAATAAATAATATTAAAGTAGAATTAATGATGATGCTTTTCACTCTGTAAAATATACCTCTTGAACTATACAGACTCCTTTCAACTGTAGGATTTTCACTCCCCTCTGGAATTTTTTTAAAATTCATTTAAAAAATTACCCATGTTTTTCTAGAGTGTACAAATGTAGAAATCAACCTCAGATAAAATCTCATTATTATTTCTAAGAATACTTTTATGTCCTAATCGATGTTGCTTAATCTACATGATAAAAGTAACATATATATAAAGAAATCTAAAATATGTTAAAAAATTAAAGTAAGTCATAGTCAAGTGGGACCATTATTAGGGCAATTGAAAATATCAACAAACCTGTACAAAGACAACGAAAGTTCTCGCATGTTTTGGGGCACACATCAGAAAATAATTCAAAGACAACTCTTCCGGCTGAAAAAAAAAAAGGGTAGTTGGTTTAAACTTCTTTACTAATTTAGAATATTAAATGCTCATTTATAAATGTTACAAAGAAACATTAATTTTCTTACCCGGTTGATTATTAATGGCAATGTCAAAAAAACATCGAGGACGCTGAACCTTTATTCCCATGGCTCCAATACTTCAATCTATGAATAAAATAGTTTCAAGGAGACAAAAGGATTCCATAAATTTTTGGAAAAAATATTCTGTGGAGCATAAACTAGGAAAGTAGTTTGAATTTATTTTGATATTTACTTCTATGGCATACATCACATGGTTTACTCTTTTCTTTTAGGAATCAGTTTGCACTTTGTGAGGCAATTAGAAAAGACACAAAGCTTTAGCCATTATATAATAACATTTCTATTCTAACAACTGAATATAGAGTGCCACCCCAAACAGAAAACTGTATTAAGTATGTATGATTAGTGAACTCAACAGGCAAATTACCTTTAAATAGAGAAAAATCAAGGACAAACTAATCCAATCTTTTCACTCCTAGAAAACAAAAATGAGTTTTGATTAAAATGGTGGTTTTAAAAAGAAAAACATTCAAATTCCTAAAAAAAAAAAAAATACCCTAAATAAATCATCAAGGAAGAAAGTGGGATATTTTAACAGTAATATATGGCAGATTTACATTTTGAGTAAAAGCATATTAAGTTTTACATGAGGCTATTTTCTGATTATGAGCAATAGCTTTTACTGATATGCAAATGTAGAGCCAAAAAATATAAATAAGCAAGCTCCTCTGTGTAACAGTTTTATCTACATAGCAGATAGCTATTATTTAACAGACATTCTTTTGATAAAGCATTTATTTTGAGGACTTGGGTGGGGAATGAGAGGGTAAGGTGAAGAGCAGAAGAAACAAAGGCACTTAGCATCCACAACCATGAACTATAAAAACAACAGGTATATCTACTCAAAGAGATTGAAATGTATATGTTTTCCTGAAAATTACCATATCTAAGCTGGTAGCTCATCAAGCAGTGCATGGTATCTTAGGTCCAGTGAGGCTTTGAAAGGTCTATATCCTCCAACCTGAATAGATTCATTTTTCTCTTTATCAATTTTTAATTGACATTTTTAATGAGAAAATTGTCCAGTCACACAGTTGTAGAAATAATACAGAGATACAGTGTGTACTTTATCCAGTTTCCCCTGAAGGCAGCATTTTACAAAACTGTAGTATAATAATAGCACAACCATAGGATAAAAGCATAAAAATGCTTATCCTACTCACATTTCCCTGGTTGTACTTGTTTATGTGTATTTATTTAGTTCTTCACAATTTTATCAGTGTATTGGTTCATATATCTACCATCCTTTATTGATTTTACACACCCCACAAAGCACAAGTCAGAATACTCAACAATAAAAGCAAAGAAGACTTTGTCCAAATTACCAACAATTTGAAAAATACAAATTATATGTATTCATTCATTTACTTAATGTTGATTACATGAATTAGGGAATTAAATTACATAAATTATGTTGCATTCAAATTGAGGCACTATGGGAAAAGATCCTTTTCAATAAAGCAAAAAAACCAAAACCAAAACCAAAACCAAAACCAAAAATTGAGCCCAAGTGTGGGTATATACACTTTTGGCATTATTGCATGGAAACAGGAGAAAATACCATTTTCTCATAATTTCCTCTATTTTTCATTTCTAAGAGATATATATACTAGGATTTGTTTCACATGAAATGAAGCAAAAAAGATAACCTTTCAATCCTTCAGTAGATAATGGACATAGATAGCCTTTTTTGAAAACAATAAAAAACAAAAACAGCAATTTTAATATCTTGCCAAATTTGTTGCATTTTTACTTGTAGAGAATTTCAATTTCTGCACATTTGAAATTAAGAATACAATGAATTCATATATCTGAAATAACTATCCTACCTTAAAGAAAAATATTAAATTACTTAGTACCTGATTACCCTATATCTTCTAAATAATTTTTGCAAAGCCTTTTAAAATTCTCTACTTTTGGGGTAGAGGAAGTTTCAGAGGAAGTTTAATAATTTAATTTCCTCCAAAAAAATTTCTACAGCTTTTTGTTTAACCATAATATCCTAGGTGGAGACTTCTATTTTGGCAAAATAAGTAAAGTACATTTAGTACTGCCTAAAATATAACAAATTGTTTATGATTACGGTTAATTTCCTTTATACTGTATTGTTGAAAATAAACCCCAAATGTGAAAACTGGGCAAAAGTTATAAAAGTTCAGAAAATAATCCTTCATTACCCATAACCTTTTGGATACTATGATCTCTAATGATTTTCAAATGTCTCAATTCCTATAGTTTTGGGCCTTTATTTAAATTGCAGTGAGTACCACCACTAATTTATGGTGTTAGGAGACACATGAGAGCTACTAGGATACCGGTTTGTTCTCTTTTTTGATCTGAGTGTTGCTTATATGAGTTCACTTTGGAAAAATGTTGAGCTACACTTAGAATCTGCATTCTTTTCAGTATGTGTTATATTTCAATGAAAACTTTACTTTATTAAAAATAAGATATCTAAAACAATACTCATATTTCTCTACCCCAAATCTCTCAAAACTTGGTAAATGTTTCACTGTCCAACACAGCTGCTAAGCCTGAAAACTTGGAATCATCTTTGGTTCTATTATCCTTCACAGCCCAGTATCTCAATCATTAGGAAGTCAGTTTGACCCTAGCTTCAACACTTACCTCAATGTTCATACTATCTTTTATCTTTATTATTTTTTATCTAGACTACAATAATCTAACTGGTTTTCCTGCTTTTACTTAGTTCTGTACTGTCTACTCACCAAAGAATAACCAGAATAGAGTGATTCTTTAAAAGTACAAACCTAATCATTCCTCTCCCTAATATTTTCTAATGTCTTACTATTGTATTTAATCAAAATGTCTTACCATGGATTTTAAGACCCTAAGCTAGCACTGTTCAATAAAATGAACCACATAATGTAGTTTAAAATTTTTAGTGGCCACATTTTAAAAAGTAAAAAAAATAGGTTAATTTAAATATTTTATGTAATTCAGTATGTCCAAAATATTGTTTCAACATATAATCAACAAAATGTTGAGATATATCCATTTTTTATTGGGTACTAAGTCTGAGAATCCAGTGTCTGTTAATTCAGACTAGCCACATTTCAAGTGCTTTATAACCACATGTGGCTCGTGGCTATGTATGGGAAAGCACAGCTCTAAATATTTTAGTTTTGTTGACTGCTACAATTTCATCTAACATTCTCCTCAACTTGCTTCAGCCATATTGGTATTCTTGCTGTTCTTCAAACATTCCAAGGCCTGTTCCCTTAAACAGTCTTTCACATTTGCTCTTCCCTCTGTGTGGAATGCTCTTACTCCAGATCTTCAAAACTTGGTTCATTCTGTCACTTATTAAGTCATTGCTCAAGTGTCACCTCTTCATGGAAACCATACCTGACTAGTATATTCAAAGGAGCAGCCCCTGCAATCCAATACTTTATATCCCCTTACTCCCTTACTCTGCTCTATTTTCTTCCCTGTATATATTGTAATATATGCAGAAGGTACCAGGAGTAGGGATGGAAGTCAATGGGGTCTTTAACTATAAGGTTTGACGTTTTGCAACAAGAATATATTCATGTGTTCAGTCCTTAATTTAAATTAATAAAATTTAAAGATATATCTGCATAGTAAAAAATAGTAAATAGTAAAAAATATAGTGAAAATATTAAGAGCCTACCTCTAAGTAAAAGGGTCATATGTGGTTTTTATTTTAGTTTTTTCATTTCCCATGTTTTCTACAACAAATACAGACCTGTAAAAGACACTCTTCGAAAGAGTTCTCAAGTCTTAAAAAATGTATTTTTTAAGTGTCTTATTTTCATGAGTACTACAGCTGTTTAAAATTTAAGTTTAGAGGATTCTGGAAATGATTTTTCTTTTCACAAAACCCTATCCCCTCCAAATGGAAACTACAAAAAATACACGTGAATAAATACCTAAATTCTGATTAGTTAAATAACTTTTTTAGGTTCACTAATAATTAAATAAATAATGAAGATAAACAGATTTGATTTCATGAAAAAATTTCTATTTATCAATGGAAAATTAGAAAGTAAAAAATTGGGGAATATCTTTTCAACAAACATAATGTGTTAATTTTCTTTACAGAACAGTGCTTAGGTATGGGGGCACTAGGACAATACTGCATTGACTAGGACCATATATTCTCGCAGAAAATTAAGCATCCTTAGTCTTGACTATTAAATACCAGTCCATATGACAACCAAAATCTCTCACTGTCTCTCTGCCCCAATATTTGAGAACCACTACTATAAGATCCATGTACCAAACAAAAGCACAAAGGCCACCCAAACATACAATTCACAAAAAGTGAAATTAAAAATATAAACAGCATGAACAGTTCTCGTAAGCAACTTGGCATTATAGACCAGGACTGTGAATATATTCATATTCATTCTAACCGTTAACACTTCAGTAATTCAACCTTTTGGAATATCCTGAAAGGCAACCATTTTAAGTGAAATATTTATTGTTTTTTTTTTCTAATAGTAATTAGAAACAACCTAAGTGTCCAATACAACAGTTAAATACATTAGAAAATGTTCATATGATGGACTATTACACTCCCATGGAAATATTTTTTAGAAATGGAAACAATGTTTACCAATATTAAACAAAAAAGGAAACACCAATATTATATGGTTAAAAGTAGACAATAAATCCTTTTAAACTATTAAATATAAAAAATTCACATATACTGTTACTATAGTACTTTTTATAATAGTAAAATAAAAAAAAACAGTTGTGCAGTAAAAGAAATTGGTTAAGCAAGTGACATCTTCAAAAAATGGATGATATTCATCTAGCCGTTGGAAACTAAATTCATATGTTAAAATTACGATGATTATATTTTTCACCCATGGAAGTGACAAAAAAAATATCGACCTCTATATTGCTGCTGCTAGTAAAGGAGTAAACTGATAGTCCCTTGCCAATGTGACAACATACAATATTGTAAAATACATCAAATACCTTTTGACTCAGTAACACTACTTCTAGGAATTTACTTTATATATATCCTACACATTACAAAATAAGGTCATTCAAAGCACCATCATTTACAGTAACTAAAAGGCTGTAAACCTAAATGTCTACATAGGAGGGATAGGTTGCCTAAATCATATTAGATCTGTATAATGTACATGGTTTTAAAAAAGAATGAGGAAGCTGTTTATGTACTGCTATCTCCAAGACATTTTGTTAAGTTTAAAAACAAAAAGCAAGGTACAGAAATGTGTATGGACCATTTTCTTTGCATATTATTTTAAGAAGTAAAAAAAATATGTGTGTGTGTGTGTGTTTGCTTGTCTAATGAAGAGGCATCTGGTAGGAGAGAAGATGGACAGCTGGGAAAAATAGGTAATATTTTTTTACTGTATAACTTTCTATACCTTTTCAATTTTATGCCATATATTATTAAAAGTTATAGAAATAAAAAATTTCCAAAGACTACTCATGAACAAGAATATTCATAACATAGTAGGTGAAAAAAGCAAATCAGTAAGCAGCCTTGTCTGTAAAATCCCAATTTTACATATATCAGATATATATTAAAAAAAATAGGAAACCAAATCACTATACTGAATAGATATTTGCACTACTATGTTCAGTGCAGCATGACCTACAACAGCCAAGACATGGAAACAACCTAAGTGTCCATCAAGAGATGAATTGTTAAAGAAAATGTGACTTAGATATATAATGAAATACTAATCAGCCACAAAAAAGGGAATCCTGCCATTTGCGACAACATGAATGGACCCTGGGGCATTGAGCTAAATGAAATAGGTGAGACAAAGAGACAAATACCGAATGATCTCACTTAAATATTGCATCTTTAAAAAAGTAAATAAAAATATATGCATACACACAATGAAATATTTAGCCATAAAAAAGAAGGAAATTTTACCACTTCTAACAACACAGATGGACATCAGGGGCTTTCTGCTAAATAAGTCAGACAGAAAAAGACAATATGATCTCGCTTATACGTACAATCTTAAAAAAAACAAAACAAAAACAAACTCAAAGTCCTGGGATGTAATATACTACATGGTGACTATAGTTAATAACATTGTACTGTACATTTGAAAGTTGCTAAGATAGATCTTAAAAGTTCTCATCCCAAGAAAAAAAATTCTATGTGAGGGGATAGATGTTAACTAGACTTACTATGGTGATCATTTTGCAAAAATATGTACGTCAAGTCATGTACACCTGAAATGTTATGTCAATTATATCTTTAAAAAAAGGGGAGGGGCAAAAAGATATAGGATTTATACCAATATATTAACATTGATTATACTTGGGCCATGGGTTTAAGGGTAATTTTTATGTACTTCTATTTTCAAAATTTTGTTCAACCAACAGGTACTAATTTTATAATCAGGAAAAAAATATTTTTAAAGAAATATTAATAAACTGAGATAATTTTCTGCCTATCAAAACAGCAAAGATCTTTTAAAAGAGAATAATTCCCAACATGGTATGCGCTCCTCTGAAAACAGTATGTGAAACTTTTCAGTTTTTACACCTTAAACTGGTTTGTACTGTAAAAATCAACTACTAGGAATCTACTGTAAGGAGCTAAATTTAGAAAGCTTTCATGTATAAAGGTGGCTATATTAGTGCTCCTTTTAGTAACACATAACCAGAAGCAACCTATACAGTATTATGAAAAATGGTTAAATTGCAGTCTCTAGTTGAATAAAATATCATAGTTTTAAAAAAGATTAATAATTTGGTAAGTGCTCATAATTTCTTAAAAATAACCAAGACAAAACCGTATATGCAAAATCATTATAATCATAGACTACTCTTAACACTCAAATTCAAAGACTTATAAAAAGAAAAGAAAGATTGTAAAGGAATAATCATTACTGTGTTTCGTTCTACGACTGGAGAAGGTTTCTGCCTCACTGTACTTCTTTTCTACTTTAATAAACATAACTTCTATTATAAAGAAAAAATAATAAGAAAATATATATGTTTCTAAGATTATAATGTACATATCTGTAAGTGGTTATATTTAGGTTATACCACATAATGATACTTATAGAAATAGATTAAAATTAGTTATCCTGAAATGACAAATATGCCTTAATTCAAGAAAGATTGCAATTTATCACTAAAAGCACTCAAATGTCCTGAGCACATAAATGCTCTAATATTAATAGCTAATGAAAAATCATGGTAACACAAAAGATGGCTCCACACATTACTGAAAACAGATTTTATCTAATCAGAAGAGGACATAATGTTTCTGCTACGATTTCCTGGTATTAATCAAATAATACCTAAAAACAAACACAAGACAAACATTTGGTAAATTTTTCAAGAAAAAATAAAGAAAAAACAATGCTGAGAGATAGCAAAAATATAAGTCAGGTAAAAACCAAGTCTACGCAGTTTTCAGTAAAAATAGTTCACATATTTCCCAAGGATAGTACATAATGAAAGCTTCCAGAGCAGTAATCTATACAGGTGATCCGTCTGCTGCAAATCTGTTTAATCTGAATGAGTTGCATTTATTTCTGTAAGATCCAAATGTCAATTTTTCTTGAAAAAATAAATCACCATATCTTGCAACATGAAGTATATATGTTCCAATTTGACCTAGTTTCCACTATTACTTATTGGCTGTTACCATTTAATATCAACTTGACCTCCTGTACTCACCTCACCTGCCCCAACCTCTTCAGAAATTTGATGATGTGATAATAATTTCATCTACTTTATTCATAATAAAAATACTTTAAAATAAAGCTAGTAAGCTCAGTGAAAAGTTAGATCACACAAAAACACACAAAATCCTGACACAACTATAACTTTTAATATTTTAAGGTATAGTCCTTTTTTCTATGCAGACAGAATCACAATGTTGTTTTAAACGTTTATCAACATACTAGTTATTTTTGTGTCAATAACATGTTATAAAACTTTAAAACATTAAATGCTAAAATATATAAATTTCCGCAAAAAATATATTCTGTAAAAAATATCAGCAAGGTAACAAATTCATACGTAAGAAGTTTAATCTTGTAGGTTCATATGCAAAATAATTTGGTTCATACATAAAGTAATTTCCATATTGACCCTAAAGTAACCTGAAGGATGGGAGGACAAGGATATAGGCAACTAATTATTAAGATATATGATAAAGGACAAGGTATTTATAATTAGGCAAGAAATAATGCATTGACTTTATTACATTCAGAGAATTATATGGAAGCTTCATATAGTATAAGGGAGTCAGCATAGTACTGAATCTTGAAAAAGTAGATAATAAAACCTTTTAAACTATTAAGATGATTAGCAGGTGTTTGCCCTTTCAGATTCCACTGTGTCCTTAAAGACTCAGCATAGCTAGAGTATGCTCTGGGAGCTTTGCCGATTCCCTGAAGCTTAAATGATATTCCTTTGTTGAATCTTATTTTCTTCATCAGAAACTGGTCTGTAAACTCCTTAAACTCAGAACCTTTGTATCTTCAAAACCAACCAGTGCCTGGTCCAGGACTACATTATCAAATAGAAAGCTAGTTAATCAGAGTATGAGCAGAACTATACTCTGCTATTAAAACTCAGTGCCTTTCCTCCTATAAGTACTGCTTCTCATATGGGGTATTGCTAATATATACCCATCGTCAGTAAATTCTCCCAGAGCCTACCAGTAACCATCCTCTCAGCTGATTTCACAGAAATAGAGCCTATTTCCTAGATCTGCCTTTTGAGGCTCAATTACTAACAGAGTGTTTCTTCTCTTTCTTTTTAAAAACAGAATCCACTATTAAGAGGGAGCATAATCAGTTCAGGACCAAGAAACAAAGATGGGAAGTTCCCATTTGCTTAAGTTTAATAAAACAAGTGACAATTCTCATACAAGATTTCCATCTCTAATGCAATCATATTGTTAAACTAGTTAAAACTATAGACCTTGAAGATTACTTTCAAAGAAGGCAATCTAACATTCACACCAGCCACTTTACCCTACCCTCAATGTAGTTGACAGAGAACAAATGAGAAATGAAAATGGACTGCTTCAAAAATAATTAACTACATTTATGAATGCCAGACTGCTAATGAATTAAATATAAATAAACCAACGTTCTAAGGAGTCAGGAAAGGCAACTACGCTCTTCCATATAGTGCCCCTTCCCTCTTTGCTGAGTAGTTACAAACCACTGCTGGTAGAAACATGATTAACAGTGTTTAGAAAACTTAAAAAGAGAAATGCTGTAAAGTTGCCAAGTTCAGTGTTAAATAAGGATATTATATGCTTTTATACATATTATCTAAGAGATGTAAAATTTTAGTACAACTGTGTTAGTACTAAACTAAAAAAGCATATACTCACTGGGACATCTCTGCTAATATTCTTATTTTACCTGTAATTACCCAAGTTCTTATAATAATATATTTATTCCACTATCTCCAAGAGGACAAGCCAGTTGAAGTGACTGGTTTAAGGCCACAAGGGGAAAAAAGCAAGAGTTTCCTTATTAAGTACTCTGCAGCTTCACTATAGAAACTAGTTTATTTACAAATATTCTAAGTAGTGGCTTAATTTTTTTGACCATTACATGACCAAAATGTGATGACTTAATTATGAATAAACCTTAAGGTAAAGTTTTACATAATTAACAGTGCCTTAATATATAAACAAATAGGTTTGTTTATTATTATTTTAAAAATCAATGAGTTAAAGAATCATTCATGTTTTATAAGTAAATATAAAAAATCGACACCTATATTTATAAGTGAATATGGTACAATTAAATTTCAGGAAGAGGTTGCACTAAAACAAAGTGCAAAAGATTTCCTGTCTGGCACTAAAAGTACAAAGTCCCAGTCACAATCATCTTTGAGTATAATACTGCCTGGAGCAAATTTCAAGATACAAGATTTGCCCTACAGAAATAAAATACACTAAATTCTTACGGAGACCATACATGCATTCAAACAGGGCAAAACCACTGACAAAAATGAAAACTGAAGGTGGTGCTAATATTAAAGCCAAAAAAAGGTGCAATACCACACGTGGCATAGAGATTCACAACAAATTCTTCAAATCACTTGAATTATCTATGGATTCCCAAGGTAGACACCTTAGTACATTATACTAAAAATAGATAAGACATTATAATGTTGTTAAAATGCCCTATTAGTAATATAAGATAAAAACATCAATCAACATGTATTTCTTAAAAGAGCTACATTAAAAGAATTTAGATGGTGTCTGATAACTAATAGAACTAGTTCATCCTATTATGAATGGCTACCAATTTCCTTTGCATAAAGAATGAATACTGCCTGACAGAAAATCTAATTTAAAATATGCAAAAGGACAAAAACCTTACTTATTGCAAGACCACCATACGAACCACCAAAAACTAAAGACCTTTAATAAGTCACAATAAATGTAATGTATGCTCGTCTCTTCACTCATAGAACTGCTGCATTCTTACTGAAAGTCAATTTTACACATAATTTTTAAAAACTTGAATATTTATTTTTGAAATCCATGCCTGATGATAGTATGAAATCAAAATGTCATTTTATAGGCGAAAAAACTGAGGTTCAGAAAGATGGTTGAGCCAGAAACAAATAAAAATTTTTTAATCTAGGAAGTTTGCAAACTTGTACATGGGAGAAGGCAAGGTGACCCTGCCAACAGTTTGCAATGACGAAAAAACCATGAAAAGCAAATACAATTGAAAAAAAAGGCACAGAATCCTACTACAAGGCAAGACCCATTAGGTTCCCAGAGAACCAATAATCTTAAGTCATAAAAAACATTAAACGATGTAAAATGAACACTAAGACAGAAGTATGTAATTTTTTATAACAATAATCCCATCTCGAATAAAATGGGTGGCGATGCTAAAACGGGTAAATTTTCCAGTACATAACAAATTATCAATGAGAGAAACGACTATGCTAGGTATCCGTGCTTTTCTAGATTTTATGGCACAATTTCAAACCTGTAAATTTTTGGCCATTCTTTGCCAGATAGGACTACATACAGACACACACATATTTTCCCCCTATCTGGTTTTAGCTACTGAAAGTTAACGTACCTCCAAATTTCCAAAACATTTAATTGTTCCTTAGACGTACTTGTGATCACTATTGCAAAAACTTGATTCTGCACAGAAAACACTGTTGTGAGAAGAAATTAAAATCAATGCACAAAATGGTGCTTTTTAACATCTCCAAAACGACTGGGAGTTCTTTATTCTCGCAGACCTTGATTAAGCTCCTTAAAAAGCCTAAAGATGAACCAAATTCGCACACTTCCCCCCAAGACATAGGGAGTTCGGAAGCCATCGCCTTCCTCCTAAAGTATCTCCTCCTAAAAGGCCTGCGCGGCTCACAGCTCCCCGGAAACGTGGGAGAACTTGGAGACAGCTCTGGGCTGAGAGAAAGTGTAGATTTGAGTTTAAGGAGAACGCTTAACTAAGTGGCCTGTGCCACTGAACTGTGCACGACAGACGCTGTCTGAGGAAAAGGTCGCAGCAGGAGGAAAGCCTGTCTTCGGTCTAATCTTAAGCCCTGTGTGATCCAGGCTCCTCACCGGCCACTCTCCAACCCGAACCTGACAGGACGTCGGGTTATGCCTCCCCCTTCCCCACCAATCCTCCCACCTATTTCACACTGGTGTTTAGTCTTACAATTTCGAAGCATCAAAAAATCTCCCTGGCTCCCTAGAGTTCAGGCCGCCGTCGCTGCCGCCATATTACAGCTTGTGCGGCAAAATGCGTCAGGAAGGGAGGCGTGCGCCCGAACCGAGAGGGCGGGGACTGGCCGAAGGAGGACCGTTTCCCAGGCCCGGGGGGCCCTGCGGAAGCTCTCTCCAGCTGCAAGAGCGGCGAATCTAGCGCCACGGGCCTTGGGGGACCCCTCTGGAACCAGGCAGCCCCGATACCGCGAGGGGAAGACGGTTAACTCCACAGGGCCTATCGTGCTGTCTCCGCCCCTCTTCTCCCGCCCTTCCCGCTCTCGTACCTCAGGACTGCTGCGAAGGTCGCCACCGAAACTACGCGGGTCACCTACCCGCACCAGTACAGTCTCTTCTGCCCAGGGCCCGGTCCTTTAAAGCGCTTCAAATGTACCGCCGTCAGAAAAGGCGCTAAAGCCCACTAACCGCCTCCCTCCCCCACAACCCAGTCCCGGCGTGGAGGGACAGTGTCGCGCAGGAAGTACGTCACAGGTTGGTTGGCCGTATCTCCTAGGGTTGTCTTGATTGCGTCTCTTTGGCCCGCCCAAAGGTCTAGGATTTTGGTCCCTGTTAAACGCCTAGTTTATAGATAGCAAAATGCTTGATGTGTGAGTTGGTTGGAAACGTTTGTAATCGTCAGAACGCCACGTCTGTGAAATCAAGCGCTTCATTTCATAAACATTGATCATCTGCCAGAGTGTTGGGAAGGAAGGCCTACCTTCAGGGAGTTTCTAGTTAAGCTGCCAGTTAACGCTATGGCACAAGTTCTTAAAAACCAATGAATAAAGTGCTGTTGAGGAAAGATAATTACGAAGGCCACTGATGATCGTTGTTGTTGTTTATAGTCTCACAGCAGCCCATGATATATAGGTTATTATCGTCGTTAATATTAAAGAATTGAGGCTCAAGGAGGGTAAGTGCCTCCCTCCTAAATGCACTGTTTTTAGATATGGAAGCAAGTCCATGACTTTAAATCCAGTGCTCTCTAGGGAAAATAGGACATACAGTGTTAGAATAAGAGTCCCAAAATTATGGTAAAAATAAATGCTGACTGCTCTTTGGTGGGAGGGAGAGGTGGCGCCTTATGGAAATGTGGGTCCTTTTAAAGGAACTAGCTAAGGGAACTTACAGTGTAGTGTAAAAAGATACGTTATGATCATTTAAATTTTTCATTCATTTATGTTAGATGAAATTACAGGCGTGAGCTGTGTGCAAGCGTCTTGACCAATTTTACATAGCTATGAAACTGAGAGGACAATTTCTTAAGCCATTTTATTGCAGGGGAACAACAGCATACTCATCTTTGGAAAGTTTAGTGATTGTACCATTTACACTTTGCAGTGAAGAGGGCAATTCTGCAAGACCTAAAAAAATCTGATGTATATTAAGCACTATATTGAGATTTTTTTGAGCGTTGCTTTGATTTTTGTTTATTCAGCTATCAGAATGTATTTTTATTTATGATATATAGATAAGCTTCTTAGACTTATACTTACTGGTAGAGGTAATGTTTAAGTGACATTGCTCTTACATTGGTGTATCCTTCCTCTTTCTCATCTATTCAGTCAGAGATATTTTCGAGGTTATATTACTGATCATACCATAATTAACATTTTGAGGTGCACATTACTAATCCTGTTCTATGATATAACATTTCTAAGAGAAAAACATTTAGATATGAAGTGACCGAAGAATTATTTAATAGTAAAATATTAGTAAGTACCGTAGGGGCTAAAAAAAATCAATACTTTTCTTCCACCTTCTAAGTTAATAATCATATTAACAGAGACAGATTAATAGGAGAAAAGCAAATTTTTAATACATGCACATGGCAAACTCACATAGGCATGAACATTCCGGGAAAGCACATTTAAAAGAGACTATGTGATGAATTGCTATTGTTATATTTAAACAAATAATTAGGCCATATTCACTGAAACTAAACTTATGTAGTAAATAAATTAGTCTTACTTTAACTAACTTTGAGAAAAATGAAGGTGATTTTAGAGAGGAAAATTAGGTTTCAATAGAAATTACAATACACAGTTGTAGATATTAGATTGTAGTTCAGTTGTCTTTAAAGTTTTATTTTTCACTTGTGAACTGGACTGTATCCTGAATTTTTCTTGTTTTCTTAAATATTTGACAACTTTTTTTCTGCGCCTTGTAGTTATGAACTATAGCTAGATGACATGCTACAGACTTCAGGGAAATCACCCCAATGGCTCATGCTTAAACAGTCTCAGTGACTGATGAAGTGTAGCCCTGAACAGAGTTTACCTGAACATCTGATGGTATCATCGGAGACATTCAAACTACAGACCTGGAGAAGTTATCAAATTGTCGCTGCCTGTTGACGTTCTCCACCAACCAAAATGGAACCAAAGTTTTGCACCCCGAAGCTGCCTTTTGGAATATTTATTTTAACCTGGTTATTAAGAAACAGAAGATTCAGAAAGAACCTTTGACCATTCCCCCTTTCCTGCCCAGGAGATTCAGATAGGAAAACCTGCTATATGAAAGAAATTATAGGTTGTTCCCCTTAGACTGAATAGCCTAATTTGAATTAAGTATGGCAAATAGGGCTTCAGGCAAGGGCCTGTTAGCTAGATATCCCTTGTGTCCTACTGTTTCTGAGTTGCCTAGCAAGAATTTGCCTGCCATGTGTGTTCTGCTCTTCCTCAACTACCTGTAAATTGCCCATCCTCACTTCTGAAATCTAAGACTCTTGTTTCCCTCCTTTTCATTTAACTCAATGTCGCCTTACTGTCTTTGGAATTTTCATGCTCATGTGAATTCCCCATGCACATGTATTAAAATTTTATTTTCTCCTGTCAATATGTCTTTGTTAATATGATTATTTGTCCAGCTAGAAGAACTTAAAAGGTGGAGGAAAAGTATTAATTATTTTAGCTCCTACAATACTTATTAAAGTAGTGTATTTACAAATGATCAGAGTTTAGGAGATTATTGAAAGAAGTTTTGAAGCAGCATTAAATATTAGTTCAAGGACTGAGCCATGACAAACTTTTCACTGCTCTTAGGAAGAATTATTTTCTTAAGTTTGTCACCTTTTTTTAATGTTAAAATATCCTTTTATAAAATGATGGTTATAGAATATGATAGTTGTTTTCCTTTCTCTGGATATCTTTACTTGGACAATGAAAATCTGGTGTGCTTTATTGGGCCTCATATATTTTGAAATTTCACTGTTGTGTGAAATCCCAATTGCTCCAAATTTTTTTTCACATGGATTTATTTCAAGAAAGAAGCCATTGCAGTAAAAGGAAGTATTATCACCAATGATAACTGTAGTTTAAAGAACAGTGGATTTATTTCTCTGTTACATAATAGATCTGAGGTGAGTGGGCTACATCACAGCACAGCTCAGCTTTATAGTCATTGAGGAACTTGAGTTCCTTCCATCATGTTATTCCAACATACTCTAGAGCCTTGACCTTGTGTGATTAGAGTGTGTTGCGTTGGGTTTTGCCTGGCATAAGCAGAAGAGCTAGTATCTTAAGGCCTAAACCAGGAAGTAGCAAATGCCATTTTGGCTCTAATTCCATCAGTGAGAACACGGCCAAACTCAATTTCTGGGAAATGTAATATTGGCATGTGTCTAGAAAGAAGAGAAAAAGGTATTTTGGTGGAAAATTAACAGTCTTGGCCACATACTAATTAAAAGATAGTTGTTTGCATAATTAATTTGGCCATTCTACACACTGACCAGACACAAGATTTGCTGTGATGTTGCTAGTTTTGGAATATGTTTAGACTCCAGCACTTTTTTAAAAAAAAATTAAGTTTATTGGGATAACATTGGTTAATACAATTATATAATTTTTAGGAATACATTATAATTTCACATCTGTACACTCTATTGTGTGTTTACCATCCAAAGTCCAGTTTCCTTCGGCTATATTATATTTGATCCCCTTTGCGCACTTCACCCTCCCACTACCTTCCTGTATTTGACCCCATTTAACCATCTACCTACCCCCTCCTTCCTCACCCCCTACCCTCTGGTAACCACTAGTCCGTAGTTCATGTCCATGAGTCTCTGTCCTGTTCTTTTTGTGCCTTTAGGTTTATATCCCACATATAAGTGATACCATGTGATTTTCAACTTTTTCTGTCTCGATTATTTCGCTTAGTATGATTATTCAAGGTCCATCCATGTGTTGCAAATGGCAGTATTTCATCTCTTCTTATGGCTGAGCAATATTCCATTGTACATATGTACCATGGCTTCTTTAGCTAGTCATCTATCATAGGACACTTTGGTTGTTTCCATGTCCTGGCCACTGTGAATAATGCTGCTATGAACATCGATATGCATATATCTTTACGGATGTGAGTTTAAAGTCTTTGGGGTAAATACCCAGTAGAGGGCTTGCTGCATCATATGGTAGACCAATACTTAGAATTTTGAGTAACCTCCATACAGTTTTCCATAGTGGCTGTACCAATTAGCAGTCCCACCAGCAGTGTATGAGGGTTCCTTTTTCTCTGCACCCTCTCCAATATTTGTTATTACTTGTCCTGTTGATTATGGCTATTCTAACAGGTGTGAGATGATATCTCATGGTTGTTTGGATTTGCATTTCCCTAATAGCTAATGATGTTGAGCATCTTTTCATATATTTGTTGGTCATTTGTATGTCCTCTAGGGAGAAGTGTCTGTTCAGGTCCTCTGCCCATTTTTTGATTGGATCATTTTGTTGTTGTTATTGAATTGTATGAGTCCAGAGGGTTTAAACCCCCCCCCCCACCACTTCCACCCCTGACCCTGGAGGTTTTAAGGCCCTAAGGTTCCCTGAATCTTTGTGTAGAGAAAGGTCCTCCACTGACCAGGAATATCCACATTGGAATATGATGTAATTGAGAAATCATATTTCTCCTTTCTTCTAACTCCTGGCAACCACTATTCTATGCTCTGTTTCTATGAATTTAATTATTCTAGGTACCTCATATAAGTGGAATTATACAAATTTGTTTTTTGTGTGTCTGGCTTTTTTTCACTTAGGATAGTGTTTCAAGGTTCATCCATATGTAGCAAGTGTCAGAATTTTCTTCCTTTTTAAGACTGAATATAATTCTCTTGTATGTATATATGATATTTTCTTCATCTGTTGATGGATACTCAAGTTGCTTCCACCTTTTGGTGATCGTAAAAAATGCTGCTGTGAGCATTGCTGTATAAATATCTGTTCAAGTTCCTGCTTTCAGTTTGTTAGAGTATATTCCCAGAGGTAGAATTGCTAGATTACCTGATAATTTTATGTTAAATTTTTTGAGGAGCCACCATACTGTTTTCCACTGTGGCTGCACTATTTTACATTCCTGTCAGCCATACAGAAGGGTTCCTTGCCAACTTGTTATTTTCTGAATTTTTGATAACCACCATCCTATTGGGCGTGAAGTAGTAATTTCCCTACTAATTATGATGTTGAACATTTTTTTCCATCTGCTTATGGCCATGGAGAAATGTCTATTCAAGTGTTTAACCCATTAAAAAACATTTTTTTTAGTAGTTGAACAATGCTCATGGGGATGGGGAGTATGGCATAGGAATGTAGTCAGTAGTATTACATTGGCTATGTGCAGAGGCAGATGGGTGATAGTAATGGGGGGATCATTTCATAAACTATATAAATGTCTAACCAATGTACTGTATGCTTGAAACTACTAATAAAATAAAATAAATATTTTTGTTATTGAGTTGTAGCAGTTCTTTATATATTTTGGCTATTAATCCTTTAACAGATATCTCATTTGCAAATATTTTCTCCTGCCTTCTAGATAAAGGTTATTAAGATATCCAATAATAGAATTATCCCTGCTTCCTCACAGCAGCCAATGTAGAGAACAGCTCCTCTTGAATCTCCCCAAATCACTTAACACAAGGCGAATACTATAATAAATTCTTTCTAACACCTTCTTAATTTAACTCCCTTGGGGTGTGCTCTGCTTCATTTTAACCAGTCAGTAATCCCAATTTTGTGTTATGTTCTTAGTGGTCTTTAATTGAAGGGCATTGACACAGGTCATGCTCAGTTTCATCCCTATAGTAAGAAATAAAATTCCACATGTCTTTTCCATGTTTACGGTTTCAAATTTCATTTTTCTAAACATTAATTTTTGTATATTATAAAAATGTCAGCCTTCCACAGACTGGGATAAAAAGCCAAATAGTTAAGAAACAGTGACGAAAAATGACCTACAACTTCAACAGTTAAAGTGTGCCACGGCAGCGTCCCCTCTCAACGAGGAACTACAATGTCCAGAATTCCCCCAAATGCGAAGCAACCGCCGTTCCGCCCACTTCGCCGCGACGTCTTCTGGGGCATGTAGTGCGTGCCTTCCGCAGTGCACGCTGCTCTCGCCGGGCACTTTTTCCTGGTTTGTAGAAGAGCACCACAAGAGGGAAGGTGATGTCTCTTGAGGAAAGGCGCGAGTGACGTAGCCCACCCTGTTGAGACCTTTGTTGGGGATCAGGAATAGCTTTAACTTCTGAGCCATCGTTACTGGCCTTCGCTGGGATCCTCCTGAAGTTGCAGGGCTTTGAAGGGACAACTTGGCCGCAAGTTAGGGCCGGGGAAAGGCGGCAGACTTTTTTTTCCTACCTAGCACGTTTTCAGGCCCCGAGGCTTTTCAGGTATTGGATTTTTCCGTAGCGCGGAGGACCAGGGCTGAGCTGAGCCTACTCCTGGCCGTGACCTGGGAAACCGTATTTACTTGTTCAACGCCACTGTGTACCCGGCGCGGAAGATGCCTGTCATTTGCAAAAGGTGTCTCTGTTTACCCTGCATCAAACTTGTTCACAGATGCTATCTGTCTTTCTTTGGTTAAATGTCTTCCCCAAGGTCAGCTGGGGCAGAGCTGGGGACCTGACATCTTGGTATTCTAACCATTGAGTTGCTTCCGCTTTCAATTGTGAGTAGACAGGAGAATCTTGAAGATAATTGCTTTGTGCAGGGTTTTCTGTGTATGTGTGTGACCCATGTCGCCTTGGGTTAGGTTGCTGTGTTGATTGCCACATAATAGTCAATACTATCTCATCGATTTTTCCTGTGAGCTTGGTATAGCCACAGACAGGAGTTTAAGGCATACGTCTAGTGCTTTCTTGATGTAATGAGGCTGTTCTAGTTGAAAGAGTCGAAATAACTGTAGTTGACCCAGCCTCTCTAGTACTAGAGTAGTTTTTAAATCTTTTTGAACCTAGTGTTTCCTATCTGTAAAATGCAAACGATAATATAAACCTGGCAGGTTAGTTTAGAGAATCAAATGGGAAATATATTTTTAAAGTCCTGAGTAAAATGTTGCAGAAGTGTTGGATGATGTGATTTTAGTCCCAACTTCTTAAACCATTATTTCTCAACTAGAAATATATATATATATTAAATACCAACTATTTTTCATAATTATCTTTGATCCATGTATTGCTTCACTGTGTCTTGTTACATTACTTGATTTTATTATATTTTCTGATTGAACCTCTAATCTTGGCGTTTATTGGTTAAAACCTATCTAAGGTCGGTAGTGACTAAGTTATATGAGTTATTGTGGGGTATTATTTTTATCATGGCTCTGAATTAATGGCTACTCTTTGTAGAAACTTTAAAGGTGATATATTTATCACAAACACTCTTACTCGCATTTAAAAAGACAGTTCTGAATTTGGGATTGTTTTTCCTTTTATGGTGAAATTTGAAAACTATATAAATGTCATGTAACAAGCATTTAAAATAATTGTATTAAAAATATCTTGACATGCAACATTATATTAGTTTCAGGTGTACAACAGAGTGTTGACATTTATGTACCTTATGGAGTGATCACCATAGTCAGTACCCATCTGTCATGGTACAAAGTTATTACTACGTTATTGATTATATTGCTTAACAAACATTTTTTTAAGTGAAGTAAGAAAGAAGCCCCTTTTTCTGGTCATTTAGTTTTGGATGAGATCCTGCTATTTGGTTCAGACTAAGAACAATACTTAATACAGAAAAAACTTGTTACTTTAATTTGAGTATTAGAATTAATTCGATATTAATAATATAAGTATAACTGTTAAACCACTTCTTTTACAGAAGCTGTATATGGGAATGGATTTTGGAGTCATCTCAATGGAAGCAAAAAATATGAAGGAAAACCAGTTATTTTTATACCAGCATATTGCACCTGGCCACTAGTTGCAAATGGTTTTCTTTACCCAAGAAAATTTGTGATGCAAATGAGGATACCTTTTTTCTAGACTCAGTGTTTACAAATATGTTTTGCCTAAGAGCTATTTGTCCATTCTCTTGGAGAGCGTTTCATTTTAGACCCTTCAGTTGTGAACCATTAATTAGCAAATGGATCAATGTACAGATGAAGAGCAAGTATTTAATCTTATTGAAAAAAACAAAGCCATACTTTCAGAAAAGCAAGTGGGATATGCATTTAATATACTTTGGCAGTTTCAAAAGCAGAAACCAGCTTGTTTAAAAGTGTCGAATGTATCAGAGACCATCCCCAATTTCTTACTCTTTATAATTTAACTACAAAAAAAATGGAATTCATGAATGATGATAACCTGGTGAATGTGTTGTACATCACACAACAGTAAGTAATATATTTTTAGATTTTATAGAAATGATTACAGTTTATATTTTAATTTTCTAAATACCTTTAAAATGAAAAACAGTGTTTTTTCCTGTAAATAATTTCCTGAACATCTAATATTTTTGGATGTTTAGAGAATATTCTTTGATTGTCTCCCATCCAAGTACTAACCAGGACCGACCCTGCTTAACTTCCAAGGTCATATGAGATCGGGTGCGTTCAGGGTGGTACAGCGTAGACCCTTTGATTTTCATAATCATTCCACAATATTTGTCTATCAAAACATCATGTAGAACCTAAACATATAGAAATTTTTTATTTGTTAATCTTACCTGAGTAAAGAAGGGAAAAAATTTAAAGAGAAAAGAAATTTTACATTGTTTGCAAAGGAATCCAGCTTTCAGAAAAATTGGACTCCTTAAATAAAGGATTCAGCAGTTATATAAAGGAAAAAAGCACATAGAAGTTACAATTAGTTAGTTTATTAGTCTCATTGGTGGACATGAGAGCAGTTTTCTCACATCCAGCCTATGAGGGCTGTTTAAGTAGCTATAGATGTCAGCCTGTACAAAGCAGAGAAACTGTTGTTTACCTAGGGAGTCAGCATACAAGAAAGGGGCTTAATGCTTTACTTATTTCGGGGATTGATGTTAGACTAAAAGAGAGTGGCTCCCCATTTTTTTTTTTTGGTAGTCACAGATTGCAAAGTTTTTTCTCTGAGGTACATAGAATATGAAATGATGGGCAAAATACCATTTTACTTTCTCAGTGGTTATGTTTGGAAATTGCTTAACTAGACAAAATTATTCAGATTTTTATTGCAGGACCCTTCAGAGCCATTTATATAGTAGTACATATTGTGAATCCTCTCTAAGTGGCGGTATTCTCCAAACTTATTTAATCACAAAATACTGTGTTGAACACCTCACAAGACTGATGTGTGTCATGCACAGATGGGGAAATGCTACTTGGTAATGATTGGCCTAAAAACTGCAGTTCTATGTTTCCCTCCTAAGTCATATTTTAATAAGGAAAAGATTTCAAGAGTAGAATATAAGTTTTTTCAAGTTTTAAAACAGGATATAGTTTGATTTTGTTTTATGATTCAATGTGAAAGTCTTTGATTTTTAGGAGGCAAAATAATATAGGCTTAACATAAAGATGTTGAAATCAGTTAAAAAGTTTTATACATACAATGTATAGTATATGTGACATTATCATGTATGTAAAATATGCATTGTCAGTGAAGGTATATTGAAAAAGAACTCTTATGTGCTGCTGGTGGTATAATATGTATTATTAACTCTAAAAATGCGCTTGGACCCAATAATTTTGGTTCTAAGTTTATCCTAAGAATAATCTAAGATACATAGATTCTTGTACATGGATATTATCCCAGCAATTTTTATAATATTAAAAAACTAAAATTTGAATAGTAGATGAATGTTTAACCAAACAATACTATGGTCACTCAATGGAATATTGTACAATCATTAAAAATTATGTTTTGAAGAATATGTAATGACTTGGGCAAATGCCCATAATATAATGTTAACTTACTGAAAAAGGCAGGATATAGAAATGTAAAAGAAATATGTATGTTTTATATACGTGTAGAAAAAATAACTGGAGAGAAATGTTCCAAATTAATGATGGTAGCTATTATGAGTAGCAGAGTTATAAATGATTTTTATTACCCTATTAAAATTTTTCTTTATTTTACAAACTTTCTCCCATAGAAATAGTTTTATAGTTGGAGCAAAGTAATACATGTTATGAACTTTTAACATGAAATGCATCTTTGAGCATTTTCATTGTTCATTGGAGGGCACTGAAATGAGCAGATACATGAGATAAAGTATAGAAATATTTATTAGATTGTACCAAGAAAACACAATACTGGAAAGGAGTAGACCAGAAATAAGGACTGTGTAAGAGTATAATAATTTGAGGTTTATGTTTACATTATAATTTTTACTACATGTAAATAATTTAAAAATACACATGTGTGGAAAATTATTTTCTCTTGTTTGTATTTAGGTTTGCAGTTGAGGCCCACGACCCCCTAGTTGAAGCACTAGTTACAGAAGCTTCAAGAAGACTGGAAAGGCAAGTACTCTGGGTTCTTCATTTAAGATCAGGGTTATCTTTTTCAGGGTTAGCACAGTGAAATCTTGGAGAGTGTGTTTTTTCCTTATGAGAAGAAGAATAGTATTTCAAATGTTCCCTCTTTAAATTAGGAGTAGGGAACATAGTGTGCTTTTTCACATTTATAATTAAAATATAAATAAGATAGAATTACAGCTATTCATGAACTGGCATTTTTGAATCTTCTTTTCTGGAAGAGTTCTGCTTCAGAAAGAAAAGATTCTTTGAAAGGCAGTCAGATAAAACTTACAAGTTCAGGAGCCATAAAAAGAGAAAAAAGAAGATACTAGTTTAGTAGAAAGGAAAACACCACTTAGCATTTGTAGGTACTTGCCTATCTCTTCTTTATGGAGAGGCAGTGAACATATCTCATAGAAGCTTTCAGGTCATTGCTATGAATAGTATCAATTCCGATCTGTTTCCTAAACTATACACACAGCTGTTTTCAGCATGTTGTCATAATCAAGAATCATCTAAAAAATGAAATTTGTTCAGGGTATTATTCTTATGAGAAGTCTATAGTATTTATACTAATGAGCATATGAGAAGCTGTCCATATATAAGAGAACTAAGGTAACAGCTAATTTTGGTAAATCTTCAGCTAATTCTGAAAACTTTGAAATTTTAAACCTAGAGATTCTGGATAGCCAGGGTCCATTATTAGTGGAATAAAGCCATTGTTAGTGAGGAAAAGGAAAATCATAGTGGGAAAGAGGAGAATTTAAAACCACAGAATAACACTTCCTCTAAACCAACTAGTAACCTAGGGCAGAAAGGAAAGGATTGACTAAGATGAAGAAAAAACAAGGTAGTTATTTGTAGATGGGGAGGAGCAGGCATTTCCATATTATGTTTTATAGCATATAGCTTCTTAAAGCTAAAACAATGATAAATTCTTAAAATTATGGTCGTATATGAGCCAGCTCTGTGGGCCATTTTTATGGGGGCTGGATTCCAGAGAACCCAGCAGTTCTCTGGGATTAGAAATTACACTTTCACTTACTAAATTGTGGTTTTAGTTAATCTCTTTATCTAAACCCATCTGTCTTTCCATCCTCTTCATTTTGGATTCTCTCCCTGTAACTATTCTTTATTGAGAGTAAGGATATTAATCTTATTCCTTTTGTGAGCAATCCTAACTATTGGATCTTTGGGGTTAAATTTGGTTATTGTTCATAATAGCTCTACATTTTTATTTTTCTTCAGAGCAGCATTAAGTGTTTGTGTGTATTGAACAGCTTGAACAAATCCATTGTAAAGTAAATCTTTTAAAAAATTTGGTTTTACTGTATACTAATTAAACAAATTACAAATGTACAGTTGTACTTCCCAGTGAATCGGACATTTCTTTTAATTTTTCTTCACTTCAAAATAGCTCAGAAGATAATGACTTTGTTCTATATGGTAATTTTTATTTTGTAACAGTCCTTTTTAAAAATAATATATTCTAAAAAATTTTAAACCCTAATTTGTATTCCATATGTAGAATTTCTAAGAGTCATAGAATAAGCATTAATTTCTGATTTTTTATAGTCTTATACCAGGTACTTTTATATCTAGTTTGGTTTGCTCAGTATGTTTTAAAGATTCATCCACAATGTTGTATGATTCAGTTTTTTTTTCCAGTGGTATGGTATTCTATAAATATGTGCAAGTTATCCATTGTGCTCTTGATGGACATTTAGATTGTTTCTAGCTTTTTTGCTATTACGTATCGTGCTGCTATAAACTTATTTATGCTTATCGTTTAGTGGAACAGAGTTTTTAAAAATGTATAACAGTTTTCCTTCCTTTCATCTTGTAATTTACTTGTTGAGGGAATTAGATTTTTTCCTATAGAAAAGTTCGTAAGTTTTCACAGTACAGTTGATTGTAGTTGCAGTTGTTTTGTTTGTTAATACACAACCTTGAGTTGAAGTTGTTCTGTCACCTCAAGAAATAAGAAAATGATTCAAATAATTTTGACTAATTTTTGTTTTTAAAATCTTCTAATAGCATCTGACTTTTTAACTGTTAGCATGGATTACCTTTATAATAATGTTTTAGAAAATATCATTTTAAATTAGTAATGTATTAGTATTTTCGATTGCTTTTTATTTTACAAATGTTTATGTTTTAAGTGAAAGTAAATACTAATGATCTCCTTTGTATATTTCCTTTAATAGGTTTGATATTAATGTGCTGTCAAAATTTTCCTCTTGCCTAGCAGATCAACACTTAAATTTTAGTCCATTAATGGGAAAAATTGCTGATATTGTGAATAGAAACTTGGAAACCATTCAAGACTTAAGGTAAATTTATTTAGGGGCCTTGTATTATGGTGAAAAGATCCAGGGTTTTGGATGTACATGCCCTTAGATTTGCCACTTCCTAGCTATGCGATTTTAACTTCTTGGAAAGTTCACTATCCTCATCTATAAAATAGGGATAGTAGTATATCACCTTTGCAGTGTTGCTATGGGAATTATAAGGTAAAGTATTTAAAGTGTAACACAATATTGTTGAGATCTGTGAAAGGTTTGAGATTTTACCTTACTTGTAAGCCAACAAGTTTGCCTGCCACCCTTATGATCTCATCCAACTTTAATTACCTTCCCAAAGGTCCTGTCTCCAAATATAGTCACACTGTGGATGAGGCCTTAACATATGGATTTTGAGGAGACACAATCTAGTTCATAACTTACACACCAATGTTCATATCAGTATTGGTCACAATAGACAAAAGATTTGGAAACAACCTAAATGTCCATTGACTGATGAATGGGCAGTCAAAATGCGATATATACCGATAGTGGGATATTCGCCTTAAAAAGGAAAGAAATTTTGATACATGGCATAACATGGAGTTTGAGAAGATAAATGTTTTGTGGTGGATGGTGGCTATAGTTGCATAACAATGTGAACATACTTGATACCACTGAACTGTAACTTAAACATGTTTTAATTTTACGTTATGTATATTTTCACATACATTCAAAAGTAGCTTATAAAGGCAGACAATAACAATCAATGTAGAGTAAATTTTTTTAACTTTTTAAAATTCTTATAGACCCTTTTGAGACTCTAATGAAATCTTTGTCTTACCCCAAAGTGCAATTACAAATATATTATATATATATACACAATTAAAAAAAATAATTTCAGAGTCTTTATGCTTAAACTAAAGAGCAATGTTAAGTTACTAATTAATGTTAATATTAACATTAAACATTTTGATTAGAGAAGCCCAAGTATTATACAGTTGGGTCTTTAAAAATATATTTATTTTATTGAAACAAAAAAGTGCATCTTTTATATTTTTATGTCTTTTTTGTACATTGTTTTCTAATTATAACGCCTAAGTATTTGTTATCATCTCCAACTATTTGTCTTTTCCATTCTTTATTCATTATGGATGCATTCTCGTATTTGTGGTTTTCTGATTTTTGTATTATGTAAGAACTGTCTTTTGAAAACAGGGACCTCACCTTTGTAATTTTGATGTCTTTCACAGTACCCAGAAAAGTGATTAGTGTTCCCCAAAAGTTTATTGAATGAAGAAATATTAAATGCTACTTTATGTTCAGTATTGTCTGTCATATATTAATATTAGTCTAGCATGAAATATTAAGAAATATGAAATCATTCATTAGTGAGTCTACTTCCAAAGTCTACTTCCAAAAATATAAAATAAGACTTCTAATGTTAAATTCATGGGCTGTTGGTCCAGTGATCTTTGAGTAAATTTCACTACAGTGTTTTCTTTTAAAGCAGTTATCTGTAGGATGAGATATTATACATATCTGCCCAAAATATTATTTCAATACTTTCTTGTCTAAAGGGGTTCTGGGAGATCTGACTCAAGTTCTACTAGTATTTTAAAGAAAAATTTTGTGGTGTAAAACCCATAATATTTTTACCTTTTCTTATCTATTGTTTAAGTTTTAGAATCATTCATTATTCTTAAATAATATAAAAATCTTTCCTTTTTCAGGTCTTTGTCTGTTTTGATGGTCAGCATATCATCTTTAATATCACAACGCTTTCAAGATCAATTAGTGAACAAAACAGAACTTCTTTTTGACACCATAGATTCTTCCCAGGTCAACATTGCAAGAAGAATAGTACAGTTTCTTCGAAATATTAAATATAGTTATTACCCACTATTAGAAAGGTGTAATAAAGTGTTTTTAAGCCATGTAAACCATCTTGATTTGGAGTCCATCAGTAAAATACTTAGTCTATACCACTTTCTACAGTTTCATAGTTTTGAATTTGTTTTAATGGCTAAAAAGAGGTTAACTGAAATGATTCCTCACTTGGATCGCCCTGCTAGCTTTGTAAAATTGTTTGTTGCATTGGGACCCATGGCTGGACCTAAAGAAAAGAAACAGTAAGTTTAACTAAAAATGCTTTATTTATTTATTTGTTTGTTTGTTTGTTTATTTATTGAGAATATTTGGAGCCTTTTAGCTTAGATCTTCTTGCAGTTCTGGAAGGCACAAAAAGCAACCCATTCAACTGTGGAATTGAAAATAATCTCATATGCTCTGATTGTTGATCATTCTAATTTACATCTCAAACTCAGTCTACTGCTGTATTTTGAAAGGGGGCCAATAACTCCATAGTGGTGGCCAGCACAGCAATGGATGAGGAAAGACACCGTTTAAATGTTTTTATTCTCCTTTCCTGGGCCATATGACTGGCTTCAAAACAGGTATAAGACTCCCCCACCCTCAGTACAGGGTGTGGACTATCCAGAATTATGGTGGTAGTTAACAATGGACCATTTTTTGTCTTGTTTGCACATTCATCATCAAAAGCATTTATTATGCATGTTGGCATATATTCCCATGTCAGGTTTGAATGAATTTAATCTGTTTCCTATCTTTTAAGAATTTCTAGTATTGCCAGATATTGATGTAGATAGAAATATTTGTGATATAAAGATAAGCAAATACTAAATACATGATTACTGATATGAGTAAACTGATAAATCCTACTAGTGGATTAGTTAAGCAGGAGTTGTAGGAGTTGCATAATAGAGGTATCTACATCATTACTCTGTTAGCCGGAACTTCATGGAGAATTTTATTTTTAAAAGTCCTTTGAATTATACATGAAGAAATTTAAGGGTACATTTTAAGAGACTGTATCAAGATGGGAACAAGATGACTGTTTTTAAAAGTTTTATTGGAAGCTTTCTCTTTTTTTGGTCAAGTATTGTTAAAATCTCATAAGCAGTATAAAAGTTGAATTTAACTGGGTCCCAGCCTTCAAGGCTTTTGTATTCCAATTGGGAAGATAGAAATATGTAATTGAAATATATAATATGAAATATACCATGATAGTGAAATATATTTTATGAGTAAGTACTCAGATTAGTGATATAGATAGTAAGTGCTATGGCCATGCAGAAAGAAAAATGTGGACTAAAGTAGTTGGGAAAAGTTATGAAAAACTGGATTTGAAACGTTTGATAAGGTTGGTGAAAAGGATGGTGTAGAGTAGTATGAATAGAAAATTAGTTTATCCTGCCTTCTTCATTTCATGTTTCTAAATTATTCTAAAAGACACATTTATATTTAAATACTGCACTACTTTGGATGGTTTTGAAATGGACTATCTTTGTAAATTTTCTGTTTGTAGTGTTATAGCAAGTACTTAGTATGTAAGATTTCTGTTAATATGTAGGTATGTTGACTCTGATTATATCTTACTCAATTTTTAAAACTAGGATATTGTTAATTCTTTGGCTCTCTAGTACTGAATAATCTCACTGAATTATTGTATTACATAGCCATTGTAACCTTATCTTATTTGAAAATCAATTAAAATCTTTTGTCTATATTTTTAAAAAGACAGTTTAAAATTAGATTCTACCTAGGCCTTAATTGCTTTGAAAAAATTATATTTTTTCTTTGAGAATATATTATCCCCAATTATGTGGGGAGAAAATTGAAATTACATATTTGAATTCAGTTTTTGTTCATATTATTTCTTTTCTACTTACCACCTAAGAACTGTTATTTAAAGTATTATTTTAGAAACTAATCATCAGTTTTTCAACATCAAAATATTTTTTTTGCTTCTAGGCTTGAATCAACTATATTATTAATGTCAGAGGAGCTGACCAGTCAGCAAGCCCTGGCAGTGATCGGAGCAATGGAAGAGATGGAAAGCAGAAATTCGCGTCTGATTAAAAAGTAGTCCTTTCTGAGATTTGTGGTGTTATGTTTAGTTGTCATTATAAAAAAAAAAAATTATTTCCGAAATTGTTTTTCAAAATAGAGATTCTAAAATTTTGTGTAGTATTTTTCATTTCATTTGCTACTGTTATTCTCAGGCAGAGCATCATCATCTAGGAAAGTGGAGAGCATAGAGCAGGACCCTTTTCAAATGCACAGTTTCTGCAGAACAGTTAGCATGTTCATGAACTGGAATTGTTTCACACAACTGTTGTTACCTTGAAATCTTACTAGCATATATTGACTTTTTTTGTTAACTTGAGATTTAAAGAGGAAAAAATACATGATTTAGGTTATATATATGTGATTTTTATTTATTATATATTCCTTTAAAAAAATATTTCTTCTGCTCTATTTCCTTCCTCCACCTTACTGCCTCTCAGCATTTTCCGTTGCCTTTATGTATATCTATTCGAGGGCCAGTGGATTTAAAAGAAGAAAATTAAATCAGTTTTGCTAATTGTTAGTAACTCTTGGTAAAGATTTTTTTTTGGTGGGGAGGGTATGGAATTTGATGGCTGTTCTGTGAGATGTTTTTTTTTTTTTTAATTTAAGAAGTAAAACGGTATGCTTTTTTCTGAGTTCTTACTATTGGTAATTCAATATTTGATTCACACTTCTTCGATGACTTTTACCTCATTCTCTTTTAAGTGTTACATTTCTATTGCCACCTTGAGACAGTTCTTTAAGAACAAAAAACCTTGTCTCATTCATTGTTGTTTCTCTAGCACAGAGCATGTCTGGCATGAAAGAGCTCCTCAGTAAAGATGGAATGAATGAATGAATGAATGAATGATTATAATGTTTTATCATTTTTTTTAGAATTGCTTCAATTCTACATAAGCATTTGGATGTCTATAAACCAGTAGAGTTATTGAAGATAACCAAAGCATTGATTTTTTTACATTTCCAAAGTAAAGAGCTTTTTGTGAAACTCAAAGAATTACTGCATAGGTAAGATTAAAGTAGAAGTGTTTGTTTAATCTTTTATTTTGTAATCAGATCTTTTAATTTATAATCTAGTTTTATTTATGTATAGAGTTGTTGGAACTTTTGGAAGCAGAATTGAGCAGTTTATTATTAAGAATGTTAAGATACCATCTCTCTTTATGCTTGGTATATTTTGAAATGAAAATGAGGCTGGTTAGGGTGATGATTTCCTTTGGGCATGCAGTAAAAGCCAATCCATTCTCTTTTCCTTCAGGGATTGGATAACCACAAAAAAGATGCTGAAGAAGGCAAAACACCGTATGAGAGCACTAATATTTAGAGGCCTTCAGTTTGCTAACTTGTCTATTTTAAGGCATATTAAATTTTTTAATTTGTAATTTTAAAAATAAAAAATAGGGTAATATTGAAAAAGTATTTTTATACAGAATTTTCCCTTTATAATTAAAAATTGCTTTTCAATGGATATAGTACTCATTTTTAAACTAAAGAGTTACTCAGTTTTTCATTGACTTTCATTACACTAAAATGGAGTTTTCCATTAAAATTTTTTATTTTAAACATTAGAATAATGATTTTAGTGAAATTGAAACCAGACTAATCTTTTTCCCTTCCATTTTTCTATACTAGTTTGATTTCTGAAAGACCAGGCATGGGACTCTCTGCCACAATCAAAAGATTAGCATATAATTGAAAATGATTTTTGTTTTGATAGTGATATGCCATTATGGTTAAGGATTTGAACTGAAGAATAAGAGGTGGCACTTTATCAGATAAGAATTTAGCATATTAAGTATGTTATAAGAAAATTCACATTCTTCTTGAAATAACTTTCTTATCGAGGTTATTATATGCAGGATTACTATTTCTTTACCCTTTTTATATTTAGTATAGGCTTTCACATAGCTTCTAAATTAAGAATTTTGTGTTCTAAATTAGATATCATAAACTGGCCCAGAGACATGATTTATTTGGCCTGCACAGTGTTTTTAAAGAAATTAAACTATGTAATACTGTTTGCATATAGGTTTGTTAACAGAAAAGTAAGACGGGAATGGAAGTGTCAAAGGGGATTTCACTTTACCTATGTTTTATTTCCTTTATAAAAAGACTTGAAGCAAATATGACAATGATAGATTTTAGTAATTCTCAGTAGCAAGAGCCCTTATATATCTCTGTCGTTTAAAATTTTATTAAGGAATTAGTTGGGAGATGTTATATAAGCATAGAAGCTTATGCTTCAGAATTATTCACCTTTTCCCACTCAAGTACAGATTGTGTGAAAGAACACAATGTAATTAAATTAGTTCACATAAATGTTAATTAATACAAATAGCTCCTGAAACCATTTGGGGAACCCAGGGAGTTCATATGCGGGAATAACATGTTTTGTTTTTTTTTTAAACATTGAAATACCATCCACATAAAATGTACATATCCCCTCCTCATTACCCTGCACTCTCCACTTGCCCTCAGGTTAACTACTGTCCCTACTTTAACTGCATGGAGTAGTTTTGCCTGTTTCGACTGGCTACTTTTGCTCAATATTATGTTTTGAGATTTACCTATGTTTTTGCTGTATTGTATTCTCATAAGAATATAACAGATTTCTTTTTTATCCATTCTATTGTTGATGGATATTTGATTTATTTCCAGTTTTTGGCCATTATAAATAGTTCTGTTAGGAATATCCTTGTACATATTTTTTAGTGAACATACGTATGCATTACTGTGGATATTTACAAAAGAGTGTGATTGTTGGTTCGCAGGTTACACATATGTTTATCTTCAGCAAATCCTGCTAAATTTACTGAAGTGGCTGGACCAGTTACATTCCCACTAGCAGAATGTGAGCATTCCTGTCACTCCACATTCTCACCAACACTTGGTATTTTTTTATTTTCTAATTTTAGCCATGCTGGTGGATATATGGTGACATTGTAAATAAACATACATGCATATGTAAATTTTGGAATTTAAGGAAGAATTACTAGGAAAAACATCAGTTGGAGGTTGGAGAGATTTTTATCTATTGGGAGTTTATTTTTAGACAGTTATCACAAGATTAGCAAATATTGAAAGTTCTATTCATTGGGTCAGTTCCATAAACAGATACAGCTTTTGTGGGCTTTCTTTTCTTTGTATAAACAGTGTATTCATTTTTTTTGTGGTTATAAGAATAAAATATTCATTTAGTACTTATTGAGTACTTTGTTCAGGTACTGGGCCAATATTACATAAAAGTCACAAAAAAGATCTTTTTGTGGTTCATAAGTGTGATGATTGGGTATTCATGTTATTGTTGAGATGTGCCTCCCTCAACCTTGTTAGGATGTTGGCATGCTACCTGTTCAATGCGCAAAAAATGAATTTTGAAAACAAAAATATAAAGAAAATAAAATTTATTCATAGACCCATTTATCTGCTGTCAACAATTCAGTTTATTTCTTTGTGGTATATACTTATATATATATATGTATAAGCATTTTTTTCTTTCATAGTGAGACTCCTGAACATGCAGTTTTGTATTTTTTTATTTCTTCCACTTAACCTTATCAGCATTTCCCCACATCATTTAAAACTATTTGTAAATGTTTTTAAAGACTGTATATTTTCCATCATATGACTGTACTATAATTTACTTAACTATTCCCCTTCATTGGGTATTTAGATTGTTTTCAAATTTTAACACATTGAAAATATAATGAATAATGTAACATACATCTTTGCTTGCATTTTAGATTATTTTCTTATGCTTATTTTCCTGACAGGGATTGATCATGTGAAAGGATATAATTACTTTTAAAGTTCTTGAGCCATAATGCTAAATTACTTTTCAGAAAGGTTATACCAACTTTTAAAGTTTACTAACAGTGAATGGGAATGCCTGTATTAATGTACCTTTCTAGTGATGAATATTATGATTATTTCAATATGCTAATTTAATATTTTAAAAAGCTACTTAATTTTGTTTTAATTTAGATTTGATTATGGGTTTGTTTTTTTTTTTAAGGTTGGGCTTCTTATATATCAGAAGTAAGATGGGAACCAATATAATTGAGTGATTACTGTATGCCAGAGCTTGTACTAGGACATACTGCCTCCTGACAGGTCATATCAGAATTTCGGCCTGAATTCTGTCTCTAGCAACAGCAGTGGAAAGAGACATTCTTCTTACACTGACATTTTGTTTGTCAGGGACTATTAATTTATTTTTGCATAAAAATATTTGAGATGTGCTTTAGAATATCTTAAGGCTTCCCTTAGTAATTTTTTATAGACCTGTCATCTTTGAATTAGTTAACCCTTAAAATAAATTAACTTTAAGCGTACCACACCTAGTATAATAATAATTACATATTCATATTTTAATATTTATATATAATTTGTCTTTCATTGCTGATGCATTAATTTTGTTCTTTTCACTCCCCCCCCCTTCCTTTATAGTTATTTGAAAATTAGTGTCAAACCTAGTGAAATTTCCAACCTGGTGTGCGCTATTTCCATGCTTCCATCTCCTCACCTAGATGAAGTGGGGATATCTCGAATTGAAGCAGTTTTGCCACAGTGTGACCTAAATGACCTGAATGGGTTTGCCACATCTATTTTAAGATGGATTCAGTGTGATTGCGTGCATCTGGATAGTACTGGAAAACAACTGAAACTACTTCAAAAATTAGATCACTATGGTCATCAGAGTCTACAAAAATGCAACAATTTGAATCTGTTATGGGAAGAACTTAAGTCTTTAAAAGGAGACTGGTTTGCCCAGTCACTTCTTGAAGAAACGATTGCCACTTTACAACGTTTGGTGGATGAAATTAATTACACGAATGTTGCAGGAATTGCATCTTTTATTTCTAGAACTAACTACCTCAGTACTTTGCTACTTGATAGGATAGCCTCAGTGGTCCTTCAGCAGATTGAAAAGGTGAAGTTGAAATGTCATACAACTTGATATAGTTGTCAACTTCTAAAAGCATTTATGTTTATCATATGTACTTTGAGAACTTGATTGGAATGTGAAGTTTAAAAAATTAAACTCTAGTTTCTGGTTCAGCAATTTGGCGTGCTTCCCCTTAAAGCCTTTTTCTCTAGCATTTCAGATTTGGACAGATTAGCAGTTATCTTTTGCTTCATTGAAATATTGTTAAGATCAGTAGTCAAAACTTATTGACTAGATAATTAATATAATACTGGTTGTATTAGGATAGTAGAGTGTGAATTTTTATTTTTATTGTTTATAATCCTACTTTTACTATTTAAAAATAACTACATTCAAAAGTGTGAGAGAAGTGTGAAAACAGAACATTATAATGTGTTCGTTAACTTCAGTACAATTGACCCTTGAACAATGTGGTGGTTATTACTAAATCCACGTATAAATTTTGACTCCCCAAAAACTTAACTAATCATAGCCTGCTGTTCATTCACCAGAAGCCTTACTGTTATCAGTCGAGTAAAACATTTTGCATGTTATATTATATACTGTATTCTTAAAATAATCTAGAAATAAGATTGTCATTAAGAGGATCCTAAGGAAAATACATTTACAGTGTTTATTGAAAAAATGCATATAAGTGAACTTGTGGAGTTCAAACCCATTTTTTCAAGGATCTACTGTATTAAATTGTCATTGTGTTTTCTTACAAATTTATTTCTGGAACTTATAAAATGATGCTTTTTGGAGTGAGAAGATGCTTACTTACAAAATTTATTGTGTATATAAGGATAAGGCTTTTACTTAGACAATATTTCTCAAATGAAAATAAAAGTCTGTCTTATTTGCTTAGCGTTTTGCTTGTCATCAATAAGTATTAGATGAATGAGTAAAAAATGAAATTAAAAATTGAATGAATGAAAGAAAAATAAATTCCAATGGTTATAAACTCCCCTAATTATGTTATATGATGAGTCTACAGAATGCACTGATATCACGGAAATTACTGATACTATTTCCTGTTCATTTTAATGACTACTGCATTTCTGGAATGAGATTTTATACTTAACTAAATTAATTTGTAGATTATCTGATTTATTTTTCTGCCTTAACACTTAGAGTTACTAGAAATTAGTGGTGGGATTAAGTAGATTATGGCAGGGTGGAAAAAATAATAAACAGTGATACATTTATCATTTAACTATAGGCATTCTCATTTAACTATAGGCATGTTAGGAAAAAGCTTCTACCTAAAATAATAATTAGGTTAAGATTTTGCTTTACTGAAGTTTGACGGTAACATTTTTGTTCTGTTTATGCAGATCCATCCTTTTGCAGTCCTTGCTATTATTCTTCCATTCAGCATCATGAACTATGATCCACCTCAGAGGAATGAATTTTTTGGAACTTGCATCCAACACCTTAATTCTTTCTTAAGTAAGTGTATTGTTTGATACTATGTTGAATAAGTACGTGAGAGGATATTGCAATATTCCTCATTTAAAGGGTAATCATAAAAGCTGTAGGTTTTATACCTTAAAAAAGTTTGTATCCATTTTTGAAACTTTATTATGAAAAATGTCAAACTTACAGATAAAATAGAGAGAATCAACAAGGAACACCTGTATACTCATTAGGTGGATTCAATAATCGTTTCATTTTATTCCGTTTGCTATACTGTTTGTCTTTCTTGCTCCACTTTTTTCTGTCATTTCAAAGTAAGTTGTAGGAAGTGACCCTTTACTTCTAATTACTCAGGCGTACAACTTCCTAAGAACAATTAGCTTCACCTGTATCACCACAATTCTGTTATTCTACCTAAGAAAAGTAAGTCACCTAATATATAACACACTTTATGTGTAAATCTCCTTTATTAGTCCCTAAATAAAGTCCCTACATTTAGAGTGGTTATTTTGGACCCAAGATCCTATCAAGGTTCACTTATTGTGTTTGATTGTTATCTCTTTGGTCTCTTATAGTCTAGAATATTCTTTGGGTTTTTCTGTTTTGTTTTGGTCTGTGCTTTTTGCTTGATTTTGACTTGGGGGAAAGGTTTTTGTTTTTTATCCCTAAGTTTTTGCTGCCATAGCTTTCAAATATACAGAAAAATTGAATGAACAATATAGCAAACATGTGTGTACTGGATACTCACAATTTAGCTTTTGAATAATGATTGACATTTTGCCATAATTGCTGTGTGTGTGTGTGTGTGTGTGTGTGTGAGATGAACCATTAGAAATGCCAGACCTAAATACTTGAGGTTATAAGGATATTCAGTATCACACTTAAGAAATGAACAACTACTGTCTACTACCATAATCAAATTTTCCCAAATCTCATCAAATTGTCCTTTGTAATTATTTTTTAAAGCAACAAACATTGAATTCTTATGTTGCTTTCCCTATTTTTTTTTTTTTTAAATCTTGGTATTGTTTTTTAACAAAAGAGATTGACCATTTACTGTTGATTACGCACATTCTGAATTTATCTGATTGCTTTTTGTTAAAACCTTGCTTCTCCATCTCATTATTTCTAATAAACTAGAAGTTAGGAATAGATGCTTGGTTAGATTCATATTAAACATGTTTAGCAAAAATGCCTTGAATGTGGTGCTGTGTATCTAATATTTGTAACATTTCTAGAGATATACCTAATTGTTTATCAATTTTAATAGTCATGCTGGTGTGAGAATAGTATAAATACAGTAATTATATCAATATCATGCTCATAGACTTGCTACATTTTTTGTGAGACCTATAAGCCAGATAGTGTCAAATCATGTCTGATACTACTGTGTCTGCTAATAGACGGGTGAAATGGAACTGTGATGTATTTATATGTGAATGAATGGATGCCTGTGTGGCATCATATATACCCTTTTTTTTTTTAGCATCACAGCTATGTAGAAAGATGAGACTTGGATCTGAGACTTAAAGTATGCTCTTCTGGGTGTTCTGTCATGTTTCAAAAATCAGAAGGAATTGAAAGCAAATCTCTTCCCATATTCTCTAAATAGAGACTTGCATATTACAATTTATTTTTTTTAATTGAAGGTATAAGAGAAGAAAGGTTGAGAAGTACAGCTTTGATCTTTTTTGAAGACTTACAGAGAAAGTTTGGAAAATTATTGGAGACCTTTATTAGTACAATTTTACATAACTTTACATAGCTTTACATAATTTTACATAATGAAGTAATTTTCTTAATTTTGAATGTGACTTCAGTGGGTCAGTTTTGCTGGTGGAGATTGTCACAATCTTGTTTATGACTTGACCTTGTTTTATTAAATAAACTCAGCAAAATATCCAAAAGAAAATATTTAATATCTGTTTCATACTTTGTAAGAATATTGCTATAATAGGGCATTTTAGATAACACCTTCCCTCTCATCAGAAATGTCTCTTGGATGAGGCAAATCAGCTAAATTATCTCAAAAGCCTTATACACTAGGATATATACCGTGCTGCTGGGTGACAGGTAAGGGAGGAGGTGCTAGGTGAGATCTGAGCTTCATATATGTTTGCACTCAGCTGTGAGAGCTGAGATTCCAACAGAACAGCACAGTATAGTGGGTCCAGGCTCTGAGCTAGACCCTCCAGATAAATCTCAGCCTCTACTTGCTGCTAACCGTGTGACTTGGGCAAGTCATTTAACTTCTCTGTAATGTAGTACATTCATTTACAAAGTGGAGGTAGTAATTATTTCTACTGTATACTGAAGTGAGATTTAAATTTGTGAAATGCTTACAGTAATGTCTAATACATTCTGAGCACTATTATTACCATCAATACTTAGAGACTGGGATTACTTCTTTATATACTCTGTTGACGTTTAGTTTTGAGTTCTCTTTTCAAAGTAATTTAAAAACTTTATGGAAAAGTAATAAACATTCACACATCCTTAGCATATAGTACGAATTTACACAAATTGAATCACCCAAGGAATCATTACACGAATGAAGAAGCAGAATATTACCATAGTACCCTTCTCCCCTCTCCTCATTTCCTACTCTCCCCTTACCCGAGGTAACCACTTCACCACTATTTAACAGTGTTATAACAATATGAATTAGTTTTGTGAAGGCTGTGTTTATTATTTTTTAAAAACTGGTTTTACTTGGACAAAGCGTTGCTTATTTACATGTGAGGTAACTGTACATTATAATTTTTAAAAATCTTAATTTTGTTTTAGCTCTATTGGACCCTCTCATGTTAGTGTTTCTTGGTTTCTCTCTGGCCACACTTGAATATTTTCCAGAGGATCTGCTAAAGACAATTTTTAACATTAAATTCTTAGACAGATTGGATTCTCAACTTGAACGTATGTATCTATATTTTATTATCATTCGTACTTTATATCCAAGTTTCATTTCTACTTATACTGATGCATTTAAATGTTAATTTTTTTTGTTTATAAACCTATTTTCTGCTTGTAAAAAATTTGGAAAACACAAAAAACTATAAAATAAAAAGTTAAATTTACTCATAATCTTACCAACAAGGGAAACTACTGCTTTTAATGTTTTGGAAAGTTTCTTTTCTCTCCTGCTTTTATATGTATGTTTATATACCTATATGTATTTTAAAACAAAATTAGGATTATGTATGTATTTACTTTGGATGTTGCCTTTTGTCATTGAATTGTATTTTGAATAATTTTCCATGCCTTTAAATATTTTTGATGTCATGATTTTTTAAATATTTACATAATCTGCCATTTTATGAATGTAATAACATATATTTGTATCTTGTAGGTTGTTTTCAGTTCTTTATTTTATTAATAATGATTGTTATATGTCAATCATTGACCTCATTTTTGTTTCCTGAGGATAGATTCCTAAATGTGGGATATTAGGTCAATGAAAATTCTTTGGTAGTATTTTTTAAAATTTAGTTTTAACATTCATAATTAGTGGAAACAACAGAGGAGTTGGTCCTAATTGTGCCACTGAATATAACAACTTAAAAATATAAAGCACATGTGTGCAACTGAAATGATATGAGAATAAAAGTATCAACCAATAATTGGGATAAATGAATGTGAAAAAATGGATTGTTTTTGTTAGGTTCAAGCTATCAAAATCCATTAATATGTTTTTTTTTTTTTTTAATTTCAGTTTTATGTTCTTCTCTGAATAGAAGGGTCCAATTTCGTCTTATGGAGTTAAATAGAGCAGTCTGCTTGGAATGCCCTGAGTATCAGATTCCGTGGTTCCATGACCGCTTCTGTAAACAATATTATAATAAAGGTTTGAGTTTTCTTTGGGTCAGAAAGTAAAGTTTAATCCTAAAGTAAATTATTAAGTAGTACATTGTTATTATTGTTAAACCTTAACCATGACACCAGAGTTCCTGAGAGCGCCATGACCTATTTAATGGAACCGTTTTGTAGATGAGATTTGTATTAAAAGAATTTCCTAATATTTAGGACACTAAACCTTTTGGTAGAGAGCAAAGAACTTATGTTATACTGAACTTAGTGTCATTGAATATGGTATTACATTGAAGCTCTTGTTGGAAATGTTAATTTTTACTTTTTAGTTTATAGAACTGGAGGATGTTTATTCAAAAACTGATTTATTTTAAGTGAGCTAATTATTTTTTTTTCATAAAGATATTGGCAGCATGAATGGAGCACAACAGCAGATTTCTAAAATGTTAGCAGAGGTATTAGGAGGGATCAATTGCGTTAAAGCCTCGGTTCTTACACCTTATTACCACATGATAGGTAAGTCTTTAATTGTCTCATTAACCAGAATTTTAAAAGGAAGTTTAAAAAATTTTTATTCATATTATCTTGAAAATAGTAGAAAGATTAGTGCAATGAATCTTCAAGTTTCCATGATCTAGCTTTAATAACTATCAGCATTTTACTATTCTTCAAAAAAAATTTTTAAGGTCAGTGTTTCACCAATTTTAAGTATATAAAACAGAGATTCAGATTCTTTGGACATTTCTGGATCTTCAAAAGATTCTGTCTCTCCTACTCAGTGCCCTAAAGTTAGGGAAAAGATTTATGTCAGTTTCATTATTTTAAGTTCATCTGAGAAACTAAATTGGATTATCCTGAATGAGGATTTCCATAGGTATGTGCTCAACTCAAACCAGGTTAAATCTTGTTTGTTAGAGTTAGAGAAGGCATTTTGATTTAGTTGTGGATGATAAAGCTGGTAGGCTAGGTGATATGTTGGGTGGCAATATAAGATTTTTAAAAATTTCTACATTCAAGTGGTAGACTTAAATGAGAAGAAATTTTAAGAGGATTAACAAATTTTCTAAGGTAGGTTGAGAAAACATCTGCATACATACAGGCCATTTTAGAAGGTTATAAGCTTTGTTAAAAACATAATGTAAATGGCTGTCAAAAATAAAGTATTCTTTTAAACTATATTATTAATAATAACAAGAAAGTTGGTAGTCTCACTACAGTCTGTCCTTTGGATGCAGTATAGTATTCTTTTTTCAAGTATTGCATTTTATGAGAGACAGTGACAAATAAGGCCTAGAAACAAAAGATCTAGAAATCATGTCTTAGAACTAGAGAAGACTCAGACTGCACGTGTTTCAATCCTTGAGTAAGGTCCTAAACCTCTGAACCTTAGTGTTTTTATCTGTTTTTATCTGGAGATAATAATTCCTGCTTAATAGGATTAATCCATGTATTGTATGAAAAGCATTTAGTACTATTCTTGGAACATAGTGCTCAGTAAATTTTATGAAAAAAAAAAAACGAGGCTGTTTAGTCTAAAAATGAGAAGTCTTATGGAGAGCATAACAAAATATTGGAAGGATCATATATGTGAAAGAAGAATTGGGTGTCTTTTATCTCAAGGAAAAAAAGTGGTAAGAATTAAAAGAAGATTTAAACTCAGTATATGGAGTATTTTATGAGACTTGTTGAAATATGAAAATGGGCTGCTTTGTGAAAAAGTAATATTCAGGCAGAGGATGGATGATCAAATGATGGTATGTGTGTGTATGTTTGTGATTTCTGTACTTGGCGGGAGGCTGAACCTGACAGTCATTAATACCCTCATATTTCACTGCAGAAAACTCTCAGTTGTTGGCTTACGTTAGTCAGTATTAGGTTTGGTTATGACTGACGAAAGCCCACAAATAACAGGAACTTAAGAAAATTTATTTCCTCCTTCCATACACATACTTTGTCCAGGGCTGGATGCCAGTTCCACAAACATCAAATATCCAGGATCCTTCTATTTTATTATAATCTACCATCCTTAACACATAGTTTCCACTTCATGGTCCAAAAGGCTGTTCCAGTGTTGGTCCAAGCAGGAGGAGGAGGGAAGGAAAGAGAAAGGTGTCCCTTTAAGTACAGTCCCATGAAGCTATTCATACCATTTTAAAATTATACCCATGGCCACACTTGCTTGCAAGTGAGTTTAGAGAAGATGGTTTTTATTCTGGGTGGCTTTGTACCCAGCTGAGCTTTAGGGACTCTGTTATTAAAAATAAAGGGAAGAATTGGGTATTGGGCAACAACTCGCAGTCTCTGCCAGAGGATTGTGTTAAAAAGATATAGTGGGGGTTGTGTTAAAAGTTAATGCTCACACACACACACAAAAGTTAGTGCTCACAGAAGGAAACACTAAAATATGAATATGAAAATGATCTGTAATCCCATCTCATATAATTTGAAATTATTGAGCACCAACTCTGTGACAGGTATTACGAGTGGCTTGCATTTTATTCTTTTTAACATTCCTTTCAAACTAGAATACACATCCATTGTAAAATACTTGGAAAATACATAAAAGTGAAAAGAAGAAAAAAATCATTTATAACCTGTCCCAAAGTCACTTAGATAAATAGTGCTGAAACTAGGATGATTATAGCTCTAGCCCATTGTAGTTCCAATTCTTATTTATACATCCTGTTGTCGAGGTTTATTTTTTATGTAAAAATGTATGTAAATCATTAAAATAAAATTTAATAGGTAATACTTTTTATAAGGGTGTAGTATAATTAAGATAGCATGCAGTATGATTAAGAACTATGACTTGGAAGCATTGATTTTAAGGTATTAAAAGGAAACTCACAAAAAAATTCACAATACATGCTTATCATCGAAAAACTAGAAAGGATAGATAACAAAAAAGAAAAATCACCCATGATACAACCACTGTTTACTTTTGGTGTCTTGTTTTTCGATTTCTGACTTTTTCTTAAACCAAAAATGGCTAATTCTGTAGTGTTTGTAACTTTCTTTAATACTGAGTATATTTTTCTATGCCAACAGTTATAACACTTTTTGTTAATGACTATGTAATATTTCATTGAATGAATGTGCTGTGGTTTTTTAAATCAGTTCTTAAGGGTTTTTTGCTGGTATATACATTTTTCCAACAGTGCTGCAATTTCATATAACAATAGTAATTGATACACTTATATATTGCTTAGTAATTGATACACATATATTGCTTATTATGTTAGATACTGTCTTAAGTATTTTGTATCCAATGAACTTATTTATTATGTCCCTTATCTGTAAATTATTCCATTTTACAGATAAGGCCCAGAGAGAGGCATTATTTTTTGCTGAAGGTTATATAGCTGGCAAATGGCATAGCCAGGAGTAGCCCTCATCATTCTAGCTCCAGAATTGGTTCTCTTAATGAGATAACTATACTTCATGTTTGATAATTAACTTGAAGGTGTTTCAATGCCCCGGTTTCTCTTATGTGTAAAAAGTAGCTAATTAAACCTACCCTTTCCTCCGTTCATTCATTGTTTCTTTTCTTCCTTTTTTCTTGGTTTAAATACTTTTATGATTGTTTATGTTATGGAAAAATTTCAAACACATACAAAAGTGAGGAGAATAGTATTAAGATCTAGCATCAACACCTATCAACACCCACTCACAAGAGTCCTACCTACCTGATTGTTTTCAAGCAAATCATAGAAAATATATCATTTCAATATAGCTAAAAGATAAGGATGGCCTTTTAAAAACAACCACAGTACCATCATCACCCCTACAACCATTTACAATAATTTCTTAATGTCACATAGCTTGACAATGCTCAAATGTCTTAATTTTCTTTTATATGTTTTACAGTTTTTTAAAAGTGAGATCCAAACATTGCATTTTGTTATTCGTCTTTAAAAATTCTACCTTTCTCTTCTTCCTTCTTACAGTTTATTGAAAAAATTTTTTTCACCTTCTGGACTTTTGCAAATGCATGATGTCATTTAATGGGCTCCTGCACCTTGTTTTCCTATAAACCAGTAGTTATATCTAGAGGTTTGGTAAGATTCAGGGTAGATTTTTTTTTTTTGCCAGATTATTTTATAGGTGATGTGTACTTCTTATTGCATCATATCAGAAGACACGTAATGCTGGTGGTCTTCCTTTTATTAAGATCCATCAGTGGGTTTGTATATTGTATGTTGTCAGCATTTCATTTACTGATTTTAACAGCCAGTTAAATCATTGCCTAAATCCATCATTCATTAGGGAAGCAGAGTAGAGATATTCAGCATCTTTCATTCCTTGTGACTTTAGTAGCTGGAATTTGTCCTAAAAGAACTTTCTCATATCAAAATTAACCCTTATGCACTCTTCATATAGGAAAGACAGGATACGGGCTTGAATCTTTGTCTTACTTGTTATCAGATGGGTTGGTTTAGCTCCCTCTAAATGTAACCAAAATAATTAAGGGGATAAAAATAAAACTCTTTGATGTGATTTGGCCTTAATATAGCCTCATGTTAAATACAGTTTAATAATACTTGCTGGTTGATTTTTATTGATTGATTTTCAAAAAGAGGTGCCATTGGACTAGGTCTTATCAAATAATTAGGGAGGTACATCATTCTGTGTGTGTGTGTGTGTGTTTGTGTATGTGTGTGTGTGTGTGTGTGTGTAAAATATATCTTAAAATTTTACCTGTAAGAATTTACCTAATTCATACTGTTGATTCCTCTACTTACTTATAGATTTTGAGTGTATCTTGGATAAAAGAAAAAAACCTCTTCCTTATGGAAACCATAATATAACTTTGGGAAAACTGCCAGAAATGCACTGGGATCAAATACCCAAATAGTCGGATCAAGGCTGCCACCAGGAGCTGAAAGGTAACTTATTTCTCAGTTTCAGATTTTGTCACCTAAATGTTGCTTTTGGCATAATTTAATTATCTCATTTATCAAGGATTTATGGAGTAGTGGAATCTGCTTCTCAACTATCTCACACGTTCTACCCCATGTACCTTTGCTTTTCCTGTGTCTTCTGCCTTAATGTCCATCCTTGCATTGTCTAAAGCCTAACATCTCTAACTTAAAGTGCTCACTTTCTAGTTGACCTCAGCAGAAGCAAATAATACCTTCTTTATAGCTTCCCTACCTCTCTACCTTTCTGTTAGCATATAGCTATTTCTTACACTGCATTACAGTTACCTACTATTTATCATATGTTCTCTGTTAGAATATAAGCTATGCCGATTTATCTTTGTATTACTTACAGCGCCTTTCTTACAAAGAAACAAATGGATGAAATGATGGAGATATTTACTATATTTGGTATAAATTCTAATGAGTAGACCTCATTGTCATTATTTATGTAGAAAAATAACTAGGTATACTCATTTATATTCATTTTGCTTTTGTTTATAACGATGCAACCTTGCTTCTGAAAGGCTTATAATAACTGTTTCTCATTTCAGAAGTAAACTGATTTCAGAAGTAAACATTTATTTTTATTTTATGTAGAATTGCTTTGGAATTTTTGGATTTAAGAGCTTTTTGTAGAAACATCCCTCACTTAAAAGGAAAATCTGCTATGAAAAAACGACATTTGGAAATTTTGGGTTATCGTGTAATTCAGGTATGTGACACTCATGTAGATCAGCCTCTAAAAAAACTAGAGACCCTTGCATGTACATGTGTTTCTTTTCATGTTAAAGTTTGAGAATTACTTCTTTTTAATATTTAAAAAAAGTTATATTAAAATATCTCTGAACCAAAACATCCATTTTGGGGGAAGAATAGTAAATATAAATCGTCTTATCTAGAAGATGTGTTGATTTGTACCTTTATCTTACAAGATGGATCGAGTTATAAGAGAAAACATCTAGTGGGTGAATGTAGGAAAGGTACGTACAAGGCAATGTCCATTGTAGGTACAGGCACAGGACAAAAGGAGCTGTGAGATAGAAGGTCTTCCAGGCTTTGTCAGGCAGACAGACCCACTTGGCTTCCAAAACGGGTTCAGAGACTATGCTGATGTAAACTAATTTCATAGGGTTTCTACAGCTCTGCTCAGTAGTGCTTAGAAATCTTCCTGATGTTTTTTTGTTGTTGTTTTAACACTTCCATCCAAACTACACCGCTTGTTTTACAGATCCCCCATTTTGAATGGAACTCTATGGCATTGTCAACAAAGGATGCTCGAATGGACTACCTGAGAGAACATATATTTGGAGAAGGAAAATCATGATTGTAGTTTTTATTTAAAATTAATTATCATGGTGTGTCACCTATGAATTTGTTTTAATTAAGTGGCCTGACTCAGGTAAAAAATAATAGTACAGAATTGACTAATTTTAAGGTCAATCGAATCCTCATTAAAATAAGCAGACATTTTACAATGGAATACTTTCTGTACTATCTGGTTGGGAAATTATTTAAAATTCTTAGTATAAAAGACTTGTAGCTTTTAAGAAACTTAAATAGTTTTTAATTCATCTTTGAGTACATACTGTGTTCCAGGAACTATTTTAGATGCAGGGAATATAGCGGTGAATACAGTATATCTTCCATGGGTGAAGTCAAACAAAATAAATGAATAAAATCTAGATACTGAGTGCTATGGAGAAAAATTCAGAGGAGGGGATAGGAATATTGTGGGCAGTTGTAATTTTAAATAGGGTGATCTGAGACTTACTGAGGTTATCACTGAAGTACACTTAAGGAGGTGGGGTTTTCTGGGGTAGAGAACTCCAGGCAGAAGGATGAGTAGCTGCCAAGATCCTGAGGTGGGAATATGCCTGGCATGTTTAAAAATAACAAGGAATTTACTGTGGCTAGAGCAGAACAAATGGGAGGTGGGGTTGATAGTATAATAAAGGGAGATAACAGAACCAGATATATATGATCAGATATACATGGCTATGCTGAGTAAAAGGAGAGGCCATTGGAAAGTTTCTAGCAAAGGAATAAAGAACTCACATTTTAACTGGATCACTTTGGCTACTCTGTTGAGATGGAAAAAGACTGCAGTGGGGTAAGTGTGTAAGCAGGGAAATCCATTAGAAGGTCATTGCAGTAATCCAAACAAGAAATGGATGGTGGCTTGGAGAGAGTAATGACAGTGGAGGTAATAAGTGCTCAGATTTTTTGATGTATTTTGAAAGCAGAGGCAACAGAATTTGCTCATTGATTGGATATCAGAGAAAGAAGTTAAGGATAATTTTATGTTTTTCTCCTGAGCAACTGAAATGATGTTATTGCTAGTGACTGAGATGGGGAAGTCCATGGAAAGAGGATGGCAGCTGGTGGTTGGAGTGAGTGAGGATCATAAGTTTGGTTTTAGATATGTTGAGTTCGTGATGCTTTTTAAAACATCTAAGTGGAGATATCAAATAGGCACTTCAGTAAATGAGTTTGGAGGTCAGAGGAGAGATTCAGATATAAATTTGGAAGTTGTTGGCAGTATTTGATGAACAAGGCTAGACGAAGACACAAAAATGTGATTAGACAAAAGTGAATGGAGAGTGCCAGGTGCTCCTACACGAAGAGGTCAGGAAGAAGAAGAGGGTCAAAAAGAAGCAAAGGAGACTGGGCAGGATTGCCAAGAGGTAGGAGGAAAAGTCAGAGATAGTAATACTTCCTAGCAACCTAGTAGAACATTTCAAGGAAGAGGAAGTGAGCAGTTACATCAGATGGTGCTGATAGGTCGGTAAGATGAGGACAGGGAAATGTCCATTAAATTTAGCAACATGAAAATCACTGGTTAACTGAACAGTAGTTTTGGTGAAGTGGTGGGTCTGAAAGCCTGACTGGTTCAAGTGAAAGTAAGAGGAGACAAGATTTTCTTATAAATGAAGCAAAGAAACAGGGAGATAGCTGGAGAAAGTGGGCCCATCTTGACCTGGTTTGATCCTACACATTTATTCAATAAGATATTGCTGAGGGCCTACTATGTGAGATATATATATATATAGATATATATCTATATATAATCTCACACACATATGCATACATATATATGTACATACATACTACATACATACATACAATCATACAATCCCTACCCCTTCTTCTAAGAGGGATATATTTGTGCTCAGCTGAAAGCCATATTGTAACTACCCTCAGGTCACCTGGTGGGGTTGCAGGGAATTGGCCATCTGAAATTTGCTATGTTTGGACTCCATGACCCTCTAAATTCATTCTGTCCCCAAATAAGTTGGTAGCTAGAGTGCCTTGAATTTTTAAAATAGCTTTAAAACGTGTGTCCTACATGTAATTTGCTCCATTGATATTTCGTTTAGGCTTAAAGTGCTTGTTTAAAATCTCCAATTATTTTGCATGACTCGAGCTCTAATACTTAATGATTTTTTTAAAATGTGAATTTAAAAGAGCTTTTGTGAAAAACAACAATAAGCAAATGAAAGGCATCTCTTTTAAAAAAATTAATTAATTAATTGATTGATTGATTAATGGTGACAGTGGTTAACAAAATCCAATAAGAAAAGGTCTGTTCTTACCCAGTCTCCCAATTCTGAATGTCCTCATGACATTCATTTGTATTAGCTGGTATGCTAACTGCTAAGTGTTTATTTTCCATTTTTATGAATGTGTCCTATTTTCTAAGCCGATGATTACCAGAACTAAACCCCTGAACAGATTAAATTATTTTACTATGCAGTTTTTAGAATAAAATGATTCGACTTATGAGGGTTATAAATTCTTTCCTTTGGATATAAATGAAAACCCAGATATTATATACTTGATACATAGACATCTTCATTAAGTGACCCCAGTGTGCCCTTCACTTATTGTAACATGTAATCTCACTTCTCATGTACCACATCTTTTGCTCTCTCTTCTCTAAGCTGCCTGATTGAAATGGTTTTCTATATATATATATTTATATTTTTGTTTGATGATTTTACTCTCTAAGTAATTGGGGTTATTATAGACAAAAGTATTCTTTTGTTCATTGAGATATAATTCACATAACATAAAAATCCACCCTTTAAAAGTGTACAGTTCAGTAGTTTTTAGTATACTCACATGTTGTACAGTCATCATCACCACTATCTAATTCCAGAACATTTCCATCATCTCAAAGACTTACTGTAACTTAATCTCATGTCTACATAACTCAGTACTCTTCCCCATCATGGAATACTCTAAATCAATCCAAAGTCAGGTTTCTCAGAAAATATGTCAGGATAAAAGTTAAACATGTCTGTGAAAGCACATGAGACCCATAAGCAATGATTAGTTGATGACTTGCAGAGAGCTGAATGTGATGGTTGTGGACAGACCTAGGAATCAATATATGCACTCAGAATAAACAGCTTGAATGTAAGGGCCTCACATCCCAGAAAATGGAATAATACAGTCACCTTTCTTTCTATTAGAAATTTGCAGATAAGTAGCTCTTTCATGGAAAGTATAGATAAAACTTAAACCAATGAATATACACCCACCTCCATACCACCCACCAGCCAAAACTTCTGTCTCAGCAGTTGAAGAACATTTCCCTACCCTCCCTTCAAAGATACTTTAATAGCTTGAAAACTGTGATTTGTTGGTTTTAAGTTGAAAAAATTTAAAATTTGTTTTAAATCACAAACAATATACCAATGTCACAAAAAGAATGGAGAATAAAAAAGGACCACATTAATTTGACTTCTTTAGAGACTTTTCCTCTTCAAATGAGACCCATTTATTAAATTCCTTAAATAGCATTTCCAAAATCTCAATGACATGTAATCTTTAATATAATGCATAGGATTCTCATCATATCTTGAAGCATGAGGGAAGGTTTTTGATGTTTTAAACATTTAAAAAATGTAGATGTACATATTTTATTCTCTAATTTCATTTGTAGTACAAAACAAATATAAAGTAACCCTAATGATGCAAATGAAAGGATTAGTAACTCAAATTTAGGAACCTGCTTTACAATCGATTGAGTAAGACAGATTAACAAAAGAAACAATCTGTTCAAGTTAATAATTAAATATTAATTTCTTATTAGAAAATGTTTTTAAGTTCTGATCATTACATTGAAGATTCAGTGACAACGATTGCTAACCTCTTCGCCAATAACAATGAATAATTGCTACATGAATCTCTGCATAGGCTTTTAAAAAGAATAAAGTAAAGCCCTATTATGCAAACAAACTACTTCCCAATCTATTTTGTTTTTTTCACCTTGTTTATAGTTTAGACAGTTTGAAGAGATTTAAACGTGTTGCGAGGCAGCTAGCTCCTGAAGCATAACGTATTTCCTTTAACATCCCAGCCCATTCTTTTTTATCATCTTCATACCTGATGGAGGAAAAAAAAAGTAATCAATAAACAGTTTTAAAGTAATTTTTAAATGTGTTAAATATACAAGTTTGGATCTTTGAGAAACCCTACTGGCTCTTAGCCAGAGAAGGATACACCTGACCAGTGTAGAATAACACTTGCATCCTCTGAATGAACTATGCCTGAACTACTGCCATGGTATTTAATATGGATGTTTAGGCAGTTAAGCGTTACCTGGGAATCAAAGACTGTCCAGTGACAAGAGACAGACAATTAATTATTCACCTTTGGATTGATAAATATGACTGTCCTTTAAGAGTCAAGGCCAGCAGACTCCACCTTAAGAGTTAAGAACTGGGACAAGCATCGACTGTTAGTTGCCTGGATTATGATTTCAGTTGTTCCCATACTCTCGTGCCCAGCATGGCATCTGACACTAGCATTCACTACATAAGAATCCATTTTCCTTTCCCTTTATTGTATACTGTGTGAGTACTACTCTTAGACTTTGCACTCAACATTAGGTAATAACTAGTCATCCTCTGAATATTCAGGGTTATGATACAGACAACTTGAATTCCTTTGAAACATGTATGCCTCTCCTCTGGTGCCTGGAATGCTCTTTTTGCATGAGAAACTCCTAAATGCTGCCTTCTCTCTGAAGCTTTTGCTATTTTCCTCCAGCAGAGTTTATTGCTTTCTCTTCATTTCCCATATTGTCCTTTATATAGTATCTATTACAGCAATTCTATTTTATTTTTTTCCCCTTATATTTATGGCCTCGACAAGCTCAAAAGTATTTGAGGACAAATAATATGTCTTATTCACCTTAGACATTAAGGACCATTCATCAATGGTCCAAATTTAATTCTCAACAGTTGTACTGTGTACCAAGTGATTCTTATGTAGGGAAAAGTAGGCAGAAAAATATTTTAGTACTAAGAAAGGGAAGAACCTTAAATATCTATATAAAATTAGGGGCAGCAAATTAAAAGATAAAGGATGATTTTAAATGATCTAATTAAAAAATTACCACATTTAAGCAATGGGAAATTGAGGTTAAATGAAGCTTAAAAGTGTTTGCATCCTGGCAGTTATATTTCTTACTTTTAGCTTGGCCAATCCTAAATAATGCAGTGACTTCAAGAAAAAATAGAAGAATGGAATTTTTTTTTAACACATGACTGTAAGAGAGTCCATAGATTTAGAATGTGGTATACTGACAGTTTTCATCTCTTTTCTTTCTCTGCTTCTGTGAATAGAGAGTCACTATAGAGTGAGGGCACATGGCTTTCATCCAAGTTACACGGATTGCTGGGCCGTACCCTCAGACTTCCAGTAGGTCTGAGGTGAGGCCTGAGAATTTGTATACTTGATGAGTACCCAGATCCTGCTGATGCTGCTTTGGGAACCATTATAGATCATTGGTTCTCAAGTTTCACTGCACATTGGAACCATCTGGAGACATTAAAAATATGTCTGGGTTCCACCCCTGAAGACTTAATTTGTATGGAGTATGGCCTGGGCATGAGGATTTTTTTTAAAGTTCCCCAAGTAATTCTAATACACAGCAAGGTTTGAGAATCACTGTTCTAGATTTTATTATCCAAATGGAAAACATCAGTACCTAAATTTTAAAATTTATAGCTAAGTACATAGTGGTGAATGTTCCTCTTGCCTTTCTCTAGTGGTTCCCAAACTTGTCAGCACATTGAATCATCCAGGGGTCTTTTGAAAGTTCCAACGCCCAGACTGTACTGATGATCAATTAAATCATAATCAGTAGAGGTGGTATGGAGCATCATCAGTATTTTCTGAAGCTCCCTAGGTGATTACAATAAGCAAGCAAGTTTGAGAACCACTGCCCTAATTGTAAAATAAACCATAATCAGAGAAGACTCCTTTTTCAGGCTCTCCTCAGCAAGGTACGGGCTACTTTTGCAGGAGATGCTGTACTTTCCTTTGCTGCCTACAAGTTCCTTCTGCTGAAGCAACTTAGCATTTGACCACCATTAGGAACCATTAGGCTCATTGGGGTTTAGCGCCTTCCTTAACATCAGTATTTATCAACCTTGGATGCCTGCTAGGAATCACTAGGAAGATTTTAGAAAATAGTGATGCCCAGGTCCTACCTCCAGAAATTTGGATTTAATTGTTCTGAATTAAGGTCCAGGTACTGGTATATTTTAAAAGCATCCCAGGCGATTTTAATGGACAGCCAGGGTTGAGAATCACTGCTGCTTCACTCTTGGTTCCTGTTCCCCTTTTCCAAAAACTAACCTTCTCAACCAATCCATTTCATCCTTTTTTTCCTATGCTTCCAGCCTTTTTCCATCTCACCCTCTTGCTTAGTCTCTTTCCTTCCTGGAAATCTCCTGTTTCTTTCTCTTCCTCCTCCTTTTTTTGAGGGTGAGGGGAGGACTAATAGTTAATTTCATTTTACAGCCATTTTTTTTCTTGCCCTCTGCATAGCTAGCTACTATTACAACAACATAAGGAATGATGTCAGATGCATAAAATAATTGGTTAAGCTACTGGCCTTTTAGGCTTCCAGTTCACCAGCTGGGAACAAGGCATGTGCTAGTCTAGGTATGGAACAGATAATATCTATTTTCCATTTCAGGCGTAGTGCTATGACTTGACTAATCACTCTTCCAAACTGTACCTGTAAACTTAATATGCAAGCAAATCACCTGGAATCTTGTTAAAATGCAGATTATGATTAAGTCTGGGGTAGGGCCTGGGATTCTGCATTTCTAAGAAGTTCTCAGGAGATGTCAATTCTGCAGGTCTATAGACCATACTTTGATTGAAGCACTGAACAACCTTGTGACAGGTCAGATAAGGGCATCCAGCCTTGGGAGTGGGGGCTGGCTTTTAAGCTGAGAGGAGAAGCATGAGTTTGGCATTTTCTGGATGAGTATACAGCATGAACTCACTTATCATCGCAGGCAACTGAGATCTATTTCTTGTAAACTTAGATAAGCAAGCACAGTGTCTGTGTTGAAGGCAGCAGGCATAATTCAGTAGACATGTGGTTTCCCAGTGGTGACCAGACATCTACACAGTATACACCCTGCCCCTCACTATGTGATTCTTCGTGACACAACTTACAATTATCTGGGAAATAAAATGGATTACTACTTTTTTCTTTTTTCTTTTCAAAAAAGCTTTTGTAACTGAATCCTCAAAAATTAGAAAACCAGTTAAATTAGATATAAAATAGAATTAATGAATTCATGGAACACTCAAGAGGTTAAATATTTCTTCAGAACTCTGTTTTCTTAAGAAATAAAGTACTCTGGTAGAAGGTAAGTGGTTTGGAAGTTCTGCTCTAATGGATACCCAAATCATTACACTTTTAGAGCTGGAGTAGAACTTGAAAAATCAACAATCCGATTCTCCTCATTTTACTGATTAAGAAATGGGTCCAGATAAGTTTTTTCCCAAGCTCACAGCTAAGTAGAAGCAGTACTTGATCAAGTAAGTGGCATGTGCAAAAGTTAAGATTCAAAGAGTATTTCAGTCTACCACCAAGTAGCAGCTTATATGTTGGGAAAGTCTGGCTTACTATTTACTTCAAAAGTGTTTATTTTATCAATTGTCAATTAACTGATTTTATCTTTGGTTCAGGAAATTGGAGTGAAGAAAACTTACTTCCATATATCATTAACTTCAGTGGGTGCAAACTCTTTAGACTCCAGTTGAATCATGGCAAAACCACCAATGGCATATAGGGATCCAGCCAGACTGACCAAACTGATGGAACTTCTTTCTTGGGGAAATTCAGTCATTACTTCCCATCTAGGAATAATTGAAAATACAGTCACTCTAGACTTAAAGAAATGCCAAATGTATTTACTGAACAATTATAGGAAATTATAATAAATTCAAGTAGCATAGGTACCCAAAATTAGATTGTTTGCTACTGGATAATATGTAAATATTATTCCTTTATTTGAAAGATGTAACCAGATTATATATAAAGCTCTTAATATGTCAATTCTAAAATACTTCTCTTTCATCAGTTAGCACCTTCAGCAGTGGTTATCAAACAATGCCATCAACAGTGGGGGTTTTGCAGCAATTCTAGGACTCCTAGCCCCTACTATGTTGGATTTCATTTGAATGCTAATATAGATTTTTTAAAACTCTGATCTCCATCATTTCTCAAGAAATCCTCAAATCTTTCTCAATAAAGGAACTGACAAGGTTAGTTTAGAAAGTAGGGTTGGGAAAATTTCTTTTGAATTATTTATACTTAACCTTTTTTTAAATAAAGGATTTAAGGGAAGTTTTTAACATTAACAGCCATCTGAAATAGGACAACTAAAGATAAAATCAATCAAATTAGAAGTATCAAGAGTCTAGAGTGAGTCATTTTGGTAGCTCTGAAGTCTATTGTAAGTAGACCTCATAGTTTTTTTTAAAATATATCTTTTTCTAATTATAGAAATACGTATATTGTAGAAAATTTGAAAAATGCAGAAAGGTATAGAGGAAAACAAATATTCCCTATGATCATATCCTCCAGACAAATCATAAACAATATTTTGGTATAATTTTGTCATTTTAAAACATTTAAATATAGACATCTATACATACACAAGAACACAACTAAGAACATATTTATAATTTTGTGTTTTGCTTCTTTGACTTCTTTATATCTTGAGTTTACCCATATTATATATTCTTCAAAAACATGATTTTTAATGATCATTTGAGTTCTATTCCATAGAAGTTCCTTGCAATTTTCAGATATAAGGTCTATTTTGTCATCGGGCATAAATGGCTTATTAAAAAGTAATAATAGTGCTCTAATTTTTTCTTCATTGCTAAACTAGAAATATAAAAACTACATACTCATCCAGATGTTAGCTCAAAAATTTGAAAGACTAATCTTATATAAATATTTGTCAAATATCTTTTCACATTAACTTTAAGCCAATAAAATCTCAAAATGAATATTTTAAGAATATTATAAAGACCATAAAAGAAACTTCTGAAGCATTCATGTTCATGCTTTACAAATATCACAAAGTAAGGTGAAACTCTTTTCATCCATAAAGAAACTACATATTTCAAATCAAATAACTATAGAGACATGTATTATCCACCTACATGTAGATAATTATTCTGAAATGTTACCTTTGTGCAACTAAGTTCACAAAGTTAATAGCAAATACAAATTAAGCACTCCAGCATTAACTTGTGGGTCCTGTATTCCAAATTACAAATACACATAATGCAGGAAAATGTTAGGCATTTTTATACCTAGTATCAGCAAAAGAATCCCAGATGAAGATACTTCCTCTTTAATCCATACTTTCCTGCCTTCCTCTCCTCATTTACTAAGTAGAAAGCTTAATTTTTATCTAAAGTTAAAATTTAAAGTGTATAGTGATTCATATGGTATAATAGTAAGATACAGTAACTCACTTATTGTTGTGAGGTCAAAAGCTTCAACTGAAGCTGAAAGACCATCCTCAGTGACACCGCCTGCAATTACAATTTTGCCTTTATGGATTGCCACTCCAAACATCGAACGAGGGGTTTTCATCGGAGCTATATCTTTCCAGTCTCCTTTTTTGGGATTGAAGATAAACACCCTGTTTGTGCACTTTCTGTAGACATCAAACACAATAAAATGGTCCTTTTAGAAACTTTCTTTTTTGAAAGAAGCAGCTTCACTACTTAGCTTTGCTTCTAATATGAAATATGTAGTATAGCAGAGGATCAGAAAAACTCTAAAGTATTTTTAATCTGAACATATGCCGCCATGTGAGGACCAAAACTATTTATAACTTAATTATACTACTGGAACGTAGGGTACCTTTACTTTTGGCAATTGTCTAGAAGCCCAAGCAGAGTAGATTTTGATCCTATCTGTTAGTAATTCAATGGAAGACATTTTGAATAGAGTTTTTTAAAAAATCACAAACCCTTTATTGTGCCTCAGTAACAAGTTTATTTAATTCATTATTTGAACATCTTAGGAACGAATCAGTTAACTTAAAAAATAATTAGGTGAGACTGGACCTATTTTACATTTAACTATGTTATATGATGCTCATTTCATTTTAGTCTATCACTAATATATCAATATATTTTAAGAACTGTGATTGTAGATTAGACAACTGATCCTTTGAGCTGAGTAATGAGAACAGTTTTATATGCAAAATGCTACAGGAAAAACCTGGACTCATCTGAATTATTATTCTTAGTATGTTCCTTAAAGTTATCCATAATTTACTGATAAGAGTTCAGAATTCCAAATAATTAACTGGATATATTTGGCAAAGCCAAACTGCAAGGAAATAAAACCCCAATTTGTGAGGACTTTTTTTTTCTTTAGTCTTATGAAAGACCAGATATCTGAAGCAGAATATATTTGACTATGAGTATTTCTTTAAAACTTCTTCATAAGAGCATGATACAGAGTCATGTTCTTCGAATTCATTGGTGATAACTAGTGCAATTCAGTGCTTGCTTTTAGATAATGACTCATTTCAAAGTTCTTGACTTCGGCATTTGTCAAGCAATGTTGTCTTGGTTAATCATATTCTCAAGATTAATATGTTACTGACAAGACCTGTATGCTTTTTACTGATATATCAATATCAATTTCCTACTCACTAATACTACTTCAAGGAAACAATTTAAATAATTTGGCGAGGTCACTATGTTTCCAAATGCAGAAGTTGCTTAATAGAATTTTCCATTCTATTCACTAAGGAAAAATGACTAAAATAAAATTTTTTTGAGCTACAGAATTTTTATTTCATATGTAGTGGTTTTGACATTTAATCTTAAACAGAAATTTTGGTCATCTAAACTAAAATTTTGCACTGAGTGGGTTTTTTTAATATGGCCGTGCTTTAAATATTCATTTGACAGAATTTAATAGCTGGTGTTAAGGAGGATATCAAAATTTCAGAATGTTAATTTTGAATATAAAAAGATTATACAAAAACTCACTGTTTTTAAAATCACATTTTCTGTGCCAAATTTGTCACTTTAATTGATTAATAGCCATTAATTACTGATCTAGAATACCGAGTTCTAGCACCTTTCCCTATTTTACTCTCCTTGTTTTTCTCTTACAGTTCTTAATTCTGGTTCCCTTTCCAGGATGGGACATCTCTATAACTGAGCAAATGATGACAAGCCAAATTAGTTTTCAGGAGCAGGAAATTAGTTCTATTTAAAATGTAAATTTTCATTTTATCAGACAGGATACTGTCTTAATGACTGACTTCTGGAGTACTCTGAACTCACTTCCCCTTTGAGTTATAAGAACTCTTTCCTAATTACCTATCCCTTGAAAAGGACCTAGAAATCAAGTTAAGTTTATATATGAAACTTTGTTTTTCTCACAAGAGACTGGGAGCTAGTGGGTGTACCAGGGTATATCTGTTCTATTTGATTGATGCCTGTTTGTGGCCAGTTGTTAAATATTTTGAATACCACCTCTTTATAGGAGTACATAAGTAAAACATTGCTGAGGAAATAGTTGCCCTATTTTCAGTTTAAAACTCACCTATCTAAATTCTCTCTTATAAAGTACAAATCCATGATATTTTTATGCAATATTACTAGTAGTAATATTTTAAATATTACATTAAAAGACACTTAATGTTTATTTACTATGGCTAAATGAATAAAAAGTACATTGGTTTTAGTGTAGTAAAATATAATTATAAATTAGCAAAATAAAATACTTGATTTGCTCCTAAGTGCTATTTTTCTATTTTAAGAATACTTATGTTGGAGGTATTATGATTGTTCCTAGCTATTTTCTGGCCATTTACAAATTTACTTTAGCAACTTTTAAATTGTATATAGTTTTCTATCAGAAACCATTTATAGTATACTCCAATAACTTTTCAAATTTTTATTTTAAAATTTTATTTCCAAAGAATTATGGGTGAGAACTAAGTCCCATTTCAATATGTAGATTCAAATGAAGAGGAAGGAACCCTTATTAATTAAAAAATCATTTGCATATAAACCACAGGGAGATTTCAGGTACTTACTTGTCATCTGTCTTTCCTCCTAGACAATATATCATCCCCTTATGTGAAATCACATTATGGCCATAGACTTTGATAGGAAGTTTTTTTATTTCGTTCCATTTTGCAGCCCTAAAATCAGAAGGTGATAGAATTTATATGCTTTCTGTAAATTTCAGGTTCTAAAAATATGAATATGTCATAAGCACTCATATACTTGAATACGTAGGAAATGGGAATGTCAGACCAACTTACACAGGATCATAGCATAATACTGAGTCCAGCGAAGCCTCTGTTTGAAGGTCTTTGCCTGCAACTACATAGATTTTGTCATCTACCTCTCCCAGACCAAAGAGGCACCTCGCGGAAGGCAGAGGTGGAAGTCCAACCCACTCAGATGCTACATTATCAAGCTGAAAGAAAAAATACATGAGGAATTGTGGAGCTTGTTAGAAAAATTTACAGATGTACCAGAAAATACACTATACTTTGAGTGTTTAGAATTCATTGAGATAGTCAAAGATCTTGCAAATAAAACTATAATCCAAAAGTATATTTTACCTCTGAATTATCTAGAAAAGTGAGAAAATCTACTTACCTAAAAGCTGAATACCAAAATGTGCAGGACTTCAAGAAAGAAAGAGAAAATAAAACGGAGTCACCAGAGGTTAGTTAGAACCATGAAGTTCCTTGTGAAGTTTTCTTCCCATGTTGCTTTATCCATGTTTGAACAAAGAATCGTAATAGTTATAGGACACTGGGGAACGCTGTCACTGCAGGGAGGGTCACAGCATGTGAGTGATCCCTGCATGCTATATTTAACATGCTCTTCAAGCCAGCATCCGGGACAGCTGGACCTGTCGCTCAGTTCACAGACAACTAGAATAGTAGGGCAATATCTTTTTTCTTTCCTTCAAAAAATTTGAGGTTCTCTTTATTAATTTCTGATATAGGCAGGTGTTATAACCTATAACCTCCTAGCCTTTTGTTGAGAGTCATTTGAAATACCCTTCTCTCTCTTTTTTGATTCATATTAGAAACTCATTTTGCTTTTTTTTTTTTTTTTTGCCACTTCTGCAAGTCTAAGACAGTCCTCTAAGTGCCTGGGCCATGGGTTAGGTGATTCTGGTGTGGCTGGCATCAAATTCAGCTTTCTTTTACTATTACAACTCACTATTGGTAATTTTAAGATTTTCCACTATGCATTTTAGGACACCAAGGCACAAGGTAGTGCAGTCACAGACTTATTGATCTCTTTAATGCTGCTTCTATGTAGCAGAAGAAAAAGGAATAAAACCCAGAATAATTGGATACCAAGATTAGATGCAGATATTAACATAAAAGCTGTGTTAAGGGAGGGGTGCCTGTGGAAGCCTACCTATATCTGGTCTAGTAATCTTGGTTAAAGCAAAGCGCTAATTAGGACTAGATGAGATGAATGGTTTAATCCTCATATGTGCATTGTTAGCTTTGTGTTCACTTATTTAAAAATTTAGATTGTTGACCACTAATGTTTTCATTTTTTCAAAAAAAAAATCCTTTGATAAGAAAGTGGCGTATAGTATAGTTGAGATAATAATGAACATTTATGGAGTTTTTGACTCCATATGGAGTAAATGCTTTACATAGGTAATCTCACATAGTCTTCCAGAATAGGCACTTTTATTATCTGTTTTACAGATGAAGAAACTGAGGCACAGAAAGGTTAAATAATTTACCAAGCTCACAGAGCTTTTAAGTGATATTCAAATGCAAGCTACATAAATCCACAGTTTGTTTTTTAAAATGGGAACAGCCGCCAGAATCTCATGCTGGGGGGTTTACTGCCCACACTCTGTGGTACTGTCTACACCCTCACACTACCCCTGATTGGGCACTTCCTACAAGCAGATGAAACAGTAGACTGCTTGCCAGGCTCTTTAATAGGTGAGCTGTCAAGGTATTTAACCTCTCTGGCTCTAGTTTCCTCATCTTTAAAATTAGGGTTTGGACCTAGATTATTTTAAGGTGTAGTGCTGTTCAAAGATTTGATGAATTTATTAACTCTATGAAAAAAACCCCTAACCTATGTAAAAACTTCTCATACTCTATTTACAATATACAATCAAATGTCATATTACTTCTAACTTAATACATTTTAAATAGATGTGACCAAGCAGAAAAATGTAAAACCTAAAATTCTCATACATATATTTTGAGTCATAAACCTCTTTTATAGTAAGGTGTTTTTATTCTGGCATCTTATTCCACTTTGTGTCATGGGTAATGACAGGGAGTTGCACTTTGTATAACTTTGTAGTTATAAAGAACATTGAGCAGGTTTCTTGAACCAGAAACGAGAGGCTGTATCAATAAAAGTAAGGGTAGCTAACAGGATGGAAGAGAATAGAGATAAGGCTATAAGTATTCCCTGAATCTATGAGTTCTAGTTATCTCTGTTTTGATGTCATTTTTACTTCCTAGATATAATTATTGCCTTTTAAATTGAATTTGTCCTTTCTGAAATGTATCTGAATTTAAAATTAGGGCTTAGGAATTTTTCTGGCCCTCATTCAATACTTATGATTACAACTTCTATTTTATTTTTATATTTCATAATTAACATTCTTCAATGAAACTTTGAAAATTAAGAAGCATGATTAATATTTATTATTACAATTACAATTTTCAAGATCAGAGAAAGCTGGTTAAATGTCATGTTGTGTTGAATGCACAGTATTCACACACTTTGAGAGTACACAGTAGTATGACATTCTACACTTACTTATCTTTGGTCTTTACAACTCAAGTACCTGTAAACCCCAGGTCATGAATGACTATGACCTAAACAAACTCTTTGAGATAGCTGTAAGCTACAAAGTACTGGTGTTGGCATTACTGAAGGTAAAGGTAAAGCTACTGATTCCTTCACAAACTGATAAAGTACAGTGCATTGATAATATGAAAACAATCTCCTTTCAGACAAACTACAGTCTATTAGTTTAGGATGACTTGTTTTCTAGGAAACTTCTTTGGTTTCACAAAACAGATTTAACTGTAATAATGTCTAGTATAATCGTATAATGTCACATATAAAAATTATAAGTAAAAATTTCTAAATATTTTTAAATAATTCAAATTAGTGACACTGGTGCAGTTTTTCCCTGGAAGGTAATTCAAAGTATGTAAATATATATACAAGTTCTTTTCATTTTCTACAAAATTATATTATAGACAATAATCATAAATAAGAGATGAAATGCTACCACTAAGGACTTCAAATCAGTTCAAGGAAACTTGGAAAAAAGTAGAAAATCTTTTCAATTATAGCTTTTTTTTTGGACTGGAAAAAGATATCAAGTAGAATAAAATGCAAACATCCTGAATAATTCACGAATCAGCCTTTCTTACCTGGAAGAAGTAAGACTGTAGAGGTTGATCCTTATTTTCTTCATCCACATATAGTCCTCCCACCACATACACCTGATTTTGTTGGGTTACAATGCTGGAATGATTTCTGGGAATCTGTTCGCCAAAGCAGTAAGGTAGCATTCATTTTCTGTGGGATCATAAGCCACTGCAGCTGTGTCATTAACCAAGAGAATGAGGTCTTTGACAAACATTCCATGCCTGGGAATGTCATTCAGGTAACCAGGAAGCAAATCTTCATCACCAACATCTCCATTCACCTCGCCAGCCCCAGCCTTTTCTGAATTTTTGCTTGGTTCTGGGAGTTTGCCTGCAAAGGCATCTTTGAGGACTTTGATTTTTTTCTGGAGTTCTGGGTTGCTTTTAATTATATCATCTTTCTCAACATAATCTTTAAAATATTTTTCTGTCATAAGGCGAAAACGGATACAATCAAACACTTCGCTAAGGTTTTTAACCCTGTTTTCTTTGTCTGTTCGCACCCATTTCATCACTGCCTCAAATACTGCTTCTTCCTTTTCTACATTTAGGCTGTCATTTGAAATAACTGAGATCAGTTCCTGTGGAGACAGTTGCATAAAGTCCTCTTCCTTACAAATCTGTGCAAAGCGATCAGACACAAATTCACGGGCAGAGATGGCAAGTCTTGGGCAGTCAAGAAGTAGTCCTAATCTTAGGATGGCTAGACAGTTACCAGGAGCAAGTCTTTTCTGAAGATAAGAAACACAAACAGTGAACACTGAGGGGATCTGAAAGCGGCTGGCCAATGCAAAAATATCTTGAACGTTTCCATCGTTGAGGTCAATAGTGGCAGAATAGAGGTACTTGATGATTAAATCCAGTACAGCAGGATCCACATTATCTAATACTACCTCCTTTTTTTTCATCTCATCAATTTCAGATAAAAAATACTCACGGAAGTAAGGACTACAAGCTGACAAAATCAATCTGTGGCAAGGAAGACTTTTATCACCTGCTTTTAGGGTGCAATCGATGAATTTTTTCTCATCCAGGAGATCTTTTAGACCATCCTGAAGAAGGGTGGATTGGTAAAGCCGCAGTTCCTCTGCGAGTTCCCGCTGGGAATCCATTTTGTGAGTAACCTGGGTAAGGAAGGGGACACTGAGGGCCTTAGTTCCTCGCAGCACACAGGTCTAGCTATAAAAAGGCAGATCTGTGTGCTTTGCCCAGCTTGAAGCCTTTGCAATTTAATCCCGCCAGCTAAATATAGATACCAGCTCTAACAACGGGAATTTAGGAGAGCTAGTTTGGAAAGAAGAGTGGTTCTTGCAGCTGTTAAAGATCGAAAGGAACAACTGAAACTTTTTATCACCAAGGAAACAGCTAAGAAACAAGAGATTTAAATGAAGTGGAAAGCTTTAAAACATTAAAAGCATTAGGAGATATGCTAATAAAGGCTACTGCAAGAAAATGTTTATTAAAGTATCAGAAAACTGAATCATAAAAATGAGTCAGTTCACTAAAAATGGTCTAGTGGCAAGCTACTTGGCTATCTGGATTAATGACACAAACGTCAAGAATATGAGGTGAGTTCATTTGAATACTCATAAGCGAGATCCTCTTTCCAATAACTGTTACAAATTTTTATTTTTGACTTAAAACAGTGAGTTATATAATTTTCTTATAGAAGTAGGAAATTTAAAGATTTCTACTTATGTACTATATAGTTTAAAAAGAAAACCTAAAAAATGATACCTCCCTCATTAACTGAAATAAATGCAGAGAAACTGCTCATTTTCTAAGACATTCTAAATATCTATTCTTAAGTGGAAAAACTATAATTAATATTGGATACTGGTATTGAATTAAATTATAAAATTATTTAATTTATTCACACTCTGCCTTGCTCTACAAAGTATTTGATGTGGCATACAATAACAATAAAATAAGTGAAGGCAAAAGGTTAAAAGGAATCAAGACCAAAAAAATAGTTTGAAGTCAATGGTAAGGAAATAAACAGCCCTCACGCAACAATATGATCACTAAAGATATTCTGTGATTTTAGGTGTTGAAGATGATTTTGTTAAAGAAAAAATTAAAAAATGGAACAGATGTAACCCCATGAAAACAAGGTTATCAACAGAACATAGCAAAATCACCTGTATAATTTGGAAAACAGGTCTTATATACAAAGAAAAAAGAAAACGTATAAATGGATCATAATTTAAATTGATTATAACAGAATATCATATTATGAAATGCAGAAGGCATGATTTGAAAGAAAATTGATCTTTTGTTTATATACAGATAGGATCATGTATCTGTACATGAAATACTTTATCACAAAATTATAGTCACATTTTCTGAACTCAGTGGGGCTTTAAAAATACTGTAATTTCAAAGGTTGGTATTCTTAAACATGCTTAAAAGAACATAAGCTCCATGAAGACAGAGATTTTTAAATTTTGGTTTGTTCAGTGCTATTGCTCCAGGGCCTTGTGGGTGCCCCATAAATATTTATTGAATAAATGAATGCCCTTAGATCGGGGAATTATGTAGTTTTAAACTTCAAGATCTCTATCCATGAATAAAGGTTTCTCTCATTTTACATCACGGTGAAGTCAGTGGTACTGTCAGCTGCTAAAACAACAGCTGAAAGAAGAGCTCATTGACTTTTTCCATTTATAGATGCCGCTACGTTTTATCACACTAGAAAAAACTAACAGCTGCTACCTTGTTTAAACAATAAATGACTCATTTCTCTCTACACGTAATACCTAACATTTGAAAAGATTAATGAGTCAGATGCAAATACCATATGACATCTGAGATTATTCTTTACTAGTTGGCAATTTTATAAAGTCTCCTTTGCTTGAAAAACTATTTAAATATTCCTAGTGATCTGTATAAATTTTTCCAACTTTTTTGTGATCTGTACAAATTTTTTCAACTTTTTTTCCCCATAATATAGGTTGGTTGTTGTAACCCCATCTCTTAAAAATGTAGAAATCCTTTCCTATTTAAATAAACCACTTTATAGCTTTTGTTCATTGGTTTTTATTAAGACTTAGGTTAGCACTTAGTTGTACTATGTGTTTATAGTTGCCTACATATAATTAAACCTTATTGTAAATGTTTTTACACACTCTCTTCCCTCTTGAGAAAGTGGGCTCCTTTGGATAATTTCAATGATTTGACAAAAGTTCCTTAGGATGTTTCTTTATACCAAAGAAGTGGCAAAAAACAGTGATTCTAGAGAAGTCACCAAATCTTACCTAACCAAGAAATCAGAAAATAATATCCTATTTTTGAAAACTTCAAAGAAGTTTCAATGAATACAAACAAGGAGAAAGTTAATAAATGAAGTATTTATTTACAAACTATTTAAAACTATTTACTTACAAAATAAATGTATTCTTACCAAACTATATTGAAATTATTTACAAAATGTGCCCCAAACTTTACATAAGGGTCAATATATTCCAGAGTTAGTTATAATTTTTAGTTTTCACAGAAATTATTACCTAAAAATGACAAGTTTAAGGGTCATAATATTACCCTTGGCTACATTTGGAGCTAATGTGATAATATATTTAAGGCATATTTTTATAATTAAAAAAGCTGTATTTTGTTCACTTCATAAGAACAGTCTTATCCTTTTAAATAATACTTTCAAAACATTAAATGGTGCTGCATAATTTTTTTATTAAACCCAACATGATACAGTCATTTAATATCCATAGACTAATAATTTACAAGTATTAGGTACAAAATAAACATATTTACAAACCAAATACATTTTGATTACAGTTTTAAATATAATTTTTAGAAAACTGGCAGTAAAATCTTAAATGAATTTCTCCTTAATCATTAAAAAACTCTTTCTTAAAAGCTTTTCTGTAAATGTAAAAATTATTCCATGCCTTCTAGCAGGGGACTAGGATCTTTAATCTTGAGATATCTTTAAATAGAAATCCAGCTCAACTCAAGATCAACTCATTACTTCCCACAGTCCCTGTAGGGTGAATCCATCCTTCAATTTCTCTATTGCAAGCCCCAGTTCTTCTGAAAATACAGGTTCACGGTCTTGTTGCTTTTTGGGAGATAAGAGGATGAGATGGGTACAGAAGGTGGGCAAGGAAGGAAAAAAACAAAAAAATAGGTTTCACATAAGTTTGTGAATACTAAATGTTGGAAAATAGAAAGTTTCTTTTTATATATATAGCTTACCTTACCTTATTGCCATCAGCAAAATAAGCCTATAAAACAAAGAAAATTATATTTCACTTACTTGATGTAATATGTTGGTGAGCTAAGGAACAGATAATTTACAGAACAATTCTATGACTAAATGTATTTAATATTCTGTTATGTGTCTAATGGCTCTTCTCAATTATCTTTACAATGCTGATAGCAGAATTCACTTTTTCTATCAATGTTTATTAAAGTCTTCAAGGGTTATGCTTTAAGCTTTAAAAAATGTGCTTTGTAATTAGTGTATAATTAGCATTGTTATCCTGAAAGGAGATAAAGAGAATGACTTAAAAGTATAAAATTTCATCCCTACTTTTCATTTAGAAGATGATGCTGGCAAAACAAAACAATCAGTGCTTCAATATGTGTCAGCAAATGCATACAGTTTAAGATAGTAGTAGTAGTTTATAATTAAATATTTTATAGTAATTTCACATTTTTGTTTAAAAATATATGTTCCCAGGTAGGCATTCTGGTCAGATTTATAAATGACAATATAAAATAAATAATATTATGATTTTGGCTATTAATTAAATGATACAAATTTGGAAACAGGAAAGTATATTATTCAAATAGATATCCATTTTAAGTTAATATACCTATAAATTGAAGGAAAGTCCATCTTATAAAAATTAATTATAGGAAATACAGATTTTAAATTAACTTAATTAACTAGATTTCTTTTTCACATATCTGAAATCCTATGAATAACTGTGTTCTCACACTATTTCCCAGTTTGGTAATTTGAAAGTATTTCCATACACACAAAAAATGCCTAACTCAAAAAAATTACTCTCCAACTAATGTTTAAGATACTCTCAAAAGTATCAAGTTCTATGGTGTTTTATACACTTAAACCATTATTTAATAAAACATGACTCAGATAAAAAAAAATCAGGAAATTTAGTAGCTCTCCTTTATGATGCTCACCACAAAAGCATCCGTGTGATCATCAGACTCTATTTCTACATCATCTTGAATATGTTCAACCGTCAGAGCTTCAAGGGGCTGTGGCTGAAAAATCAGTGGATGTTAAAATGCATCAAAGAGACAGTATTGTTAAAAAAACAATTTTAGTAAAATGTGCTGAGAATTGTAAATATTTGTAAAAGAATAACACAATTACAAACTACTCAAATCTTATAAAAATCCTTGCATAATGTATTCTAATAAAACTAATGAGTAATGTTAAACCTAAGCTCTTTAAATCTGAAGTAACTATCATTGAAAGAATTAAAATGACAAATTTACATACATTCAATATGATACTTAGAGATATTCTTAAAGAAAAAACTCTCATTGGATTTTATCTGATTTTTTTCACGTAGTTAAAAAACTAAATTTTGTATTATAGCCAATTTTAGATTTTCCTCAAAATAGTCATTAAATAGGATTTGTGAAAAGAGAACTAAGATTTGTATGAAATATTCTAAAGGTAAAGCAGAATAAAATATAACACTCATATTTATTAATTCATTTTTCAAATATTTGAGTATCTGGTGTATTAGGTACTATAATAGTACTACCAAGGGTATACAGTCCCTGCCCTTACCCACAAAAGGTTTATAATCTAGTGACAGTAGAAAGGATAAAACACAATTACAAATAACTAAATATTAGGTTGAACCACATGAAATTGCCAGTTCTCTTTCTTGAAAATGGTCAAATATTAATTATATGGTTCAACCTATGCAAAGTAGCTGTAATAAATGCAGTTATCTATTGTGATAAAAGTTTGGAGGAATATACAGAGAAGGCAGAGTGAAAGGGAGAATGCTGAAAAGAAGTACAGGTTGGGAAGAGGACAGAAAAGGATGGTTAAGGAGATGAAATACAAGGAATGTATGTGTAATACAACATCAGCCACCTAGGGAAAAGGTTCAGCTGAAGGGGAAGGGGATACATATGGAAATTGACAGGGAGAGAAAAAATTTAAGTACAAGGAGTATTACAAAGGTAACAAGGGCCTACTGGAAGTCAGAGGGTGTGAATTTGTACTTAGCTGCCCAGCCCTACTTCCTGATTTTCTGTGGTCACGTGCTGTAGTCCAAGAGCAGGAGAGATACAGAAAATATATGTGATGTGTGATATGTCTCAACATGCTGAGTACCAGCAGGGACACTGATGAAAAAGTGAATGACAAGGACACCAACAACAGAGTGTACAGTAAGGGCCCAAAAGAACAGATGGCAAGAGAACCTGTGACAGCAATCAATGAGGGCACCAGAGAGAGAGCCTCTGGCAAGGGTACAGCTGATACAGCAGACAGCAAGGACACCACTAATGCAGAGGCTGGTGGGTACATAGTGATAGACTAGATGACAAGGGTCCAACTGGAGAGGCTGCAGAATAAAGCCTAAAGAAAACTGATATACCTGGAGAGCAGAGATTGGTGCAGAAACCAGAAATCATGAGGAAGGCAAAGTGCAAATACTATATTTCACATAGCGAACAAATTACCTTTTCTTCCATCTCATAATCTACTCCAAATATAGGACTGGCAGAATAGACTTTGTGAAGTGAATTGATTTCCTTAACTGATTCTTGCAGTTTTTCCACAGGATCTATTTTAAAGCCAAGAACATATCCTCCACTCTACAAGAAAAAATAATGAAAATACAAAAAACAAGCTCGAGAAATGGTATTTAAGTATATGATAAATTATAGCTCTAATTGTCCTGATTTCAGAGCACAACATGTAAGCTGCATTTTTACAGCTTTTATTATGAAAAATTTCAAACATACAAAAATAGAAGAATACAATAAGTGTCCACATAGCCATTATCTAGCTTAGACAAGTAACAAAATATGGTCAACTGTGTGCCATCTGTAACTTTACCCTCCCCTGAAAATCTCCTCCCTTCATCCATTCGGGATTATTTAAAAAAATATCCAGATATCATATCATTTCATCTGTAAACATCAAAGCTAATATTTCAAGATTATGAAGAGCAAAGGAACTAAGTTTTTCTTTTCTTTCTTTCTTTTCTTTGGGGGAATTAAGTTTTTCTTGAGCTAGACCCTATAAAGGAATACAGACTACATATTAAAAGAAATAAGGGAATGCCCTACCTATGGCTATCTCCTTGAATTGGGAAATAAATTTGACCATGGCAACTTGTTGGAGAAGAGTGTTAAAAAATTAAGTAGCATACTGTAATAAGTGAGAGTATATGCTTCCAGTTGACAGCATATGCTTTGGGGTTCAAATCTGGTTTTACAAAAAGTTTATCAGCTGTATGATGCTGGAAAACTTACTTTAATTATCTTTTAAAGCCTCAATTTTCTAATCATTACATGGTTATCAAGTTGTATTAAATAAAATAATGTATATATGACATTTCATACAGTTCTTAGAATGTAGTAAGCACTCAGTAAATAGCAGCTACTAATCTATAGGCAAGGGGAAAAGAGTAAGTAGACATTCCTGTTTAAACTTAGAATTTAGAAGAGAAGTGATTTTATAAATAAGTGTTCTATTTAAATGTATTTCTTCAAAAACCTGGCATAATGGAGTATAGTGGTATTTAAATAGACAATATAATCTGTGTGTGATAATATAAAATCTCAAACAGGGTACATGTGTGTATCTGTATATATCTGTGTTTCTGAAAACAGTCCAGTGAATCAGTTAGACCTGGAATCAAAACCTAGCCCCACCGCTTACTAGTAGCAAGAACACTGACAAGGTTCCTAAACTGTCTAGACTCCAGTTTCCTTGACTGTAAAGTAGGGGAAAAACAGTAACTGTATCATAGGGTTGTGTAAGATTGAGATAATATGTACTGAAAAGTACAGTGATTGACTGACTATCATTAAACATATCATGATAGTAATGATTATGTCTGTCAAACAAAGAAACATAAGCAGGATTCTTTATATGGAGACAATTACTATATGACTTCAGACTCTTCATATAACTTCATGTTATAGCTAATATTCTTCCTGAATATAAATTGGTTACCAGATAAATAAAACTAAAAACAGCCTGTCACGTAGTTTTAAAAATCTATTAAAGATCAATAAAAATAAAGTATCTTACCTGTTGAGAGCTTTCTATGACAAGAGCTAAACCAAATTTTGAATCTCTAATCTTTATTGAACGCTAGATGTAAAATGAAAAAGAAAAAAAATGCTTGTTTTTATTATCTGATAGCAGTGACTTTTTAAGACAAATTTTTCAACTTTTACACAGTAACTACTCTAAAGAACAGAATACTCCCTCTTGCTTCATCACACTCCCAGAGATCAAGTAAATGATAATTTTCATACTGGAAATGGGCAGCAAACTTATAAGGAAATACAAAGACATCTCTGAAATATGTACAAAACTCTCTGGGCTCTCTGGAGTTATAACTTTTCTAAGTGTTTTAAACCAAAGGCCAGTAATCTTTTAGTTATGGAGAACCACTTATTATGGCTCCTAGGGCTGGGTTAATTTTTAAAGTCACATATACCTTCTGTTTTTACAGAGATGGCTAACTTTAAAGAATCTCCATTCCATTTATTAAAAAACAGTAAGTCATGGGCATTCATCACTGGGCATCAAGGAAGGCTGTGACAAGTCAAATGTATTCACATCAAGGTAAGCATGACATGAGGATTAAACTTGCCTAGCAGGAGATGAGCAGTAACACCAGTGGCATAAGAGAAGGGAAGATGAGAAGCACAATGGCAGGTAGGATCTGTAGAAAATGACAAAATGTACTTGCTTGTGGGAGAGAGAACCATGGAGAATCTAATATTAAGACTAGCAGACCAAAAGCCAGAGAAGGGTAATTTGTGATGACATGTAACGCTCCAGACAAATGGGCATTGGAAGTTGAAAGAGTAGAAAGTAGAGAGAGGAAAGTAGATAAACGGAGCGGAGAGGGGGAAGGGAGAAAGGGAGGAGGTACACAGATGACTAAATGAAAAGTACAGTGATCGACTCTGTCATTAAACATGATAATCATGATAGTAATGATTATGTCTGTCCAACAAAGAAATATAAGCAGGATTCTTTCTATGGGGACAATTACTATATGACTTTAAACTCTTCTGACACCCTGGCTGTCAACTGGTAGTCTAACCAGGTGACTGTGGGTGACATAGGCTGGTAAGATAGAAACTGGCAAGAAGATATATATTGATATATAGCTTTAGGAGTAGGGTCAGGGCAATGGCTGAGGCATAGAGCTGGAGTTAGAATATGACTACCATAGTGACAGACTGTGATGGTATCAGATTGCAAGTTGTTTGGGCCAGGCTGAATTCATTCCAGAAGCCATATCTGGCAACTGTATTCTTAAATAACAAAGAGAGGCCTATCTGAAGAACAGAAAGCACAAGTTTGTTTACTACTCAGTAATTATTCAGCATAATAGGTTAGGTCAGGCAAGCTACAACACATGTAAATAAACACATATAAAACAGCAGTGAACAAAATACTAATTTATCAGATACCAATATAGCCTCTGTCACATCTTCCTAGCCATAATTATAAATTCTAATATTTTTCAGATGGCCAGAAATAATTTTCTTCCTATCAGATTCAATGATTTTCTGTTTAATGTTTTGCTTTTCTCCACATGACTGAAAACTCCTTGATGGCAGGAACTGTGCGGTACTGGTTCGTGATTTTCATAATTGTATCTCTGGCACCTGCTACAGAGTAGGTCCTCAATATTTGGCAAATGAATAATCAGATATTTTAATGTAACTCAGAAATCAAACAATTTAATAAAAGATAGGCCTGGAAATATTTTATAAATAATTATCCTTTTCATAGGCCAAGAAGTCTCTTAAAAAATGATATTTCTGGACATGGTTCCATAGTCTAGCAGTTAGCATGTCTGCTTTACATGGGGAAGGTCCTGGGTTTACACCCCAGTGGAGCCACAGTCCATAGTCTATGGCCATGCCACCCTGAATAAGCCTGATGTCTGATCTCAGAAGCTAAGCAGGGTTGGGCCTGGTTAGTACTTGGATGGGAGACCACCAAGGAAGACCAGGTGCTATAGGCATAAAAAATAAAAATAAAAAATAAATGCTATTTCTCAGATATCTACTCCATAAATATTTATTAATGTAATGAAACTAGTCTTCAGACTACTTATACCTTATAATAAGGGCAACTATCATATGATGACCTCAAGATTTTCATTATGTTTTATCTGATTTACTCGTCTTATAGTTTTTTTAATATAAAAATGAAATTCTTCAGTTTATTGGAATTTATTATTTGTTTCACTGAATCACACACTTATCATAGCAGCAGCAGCAGATTAAAAAGAACTACTTTTATCTACTCTCAAAACAAATTCTTTTTAGATGTCATTAGTTCTTACTCTGGATTTTAATAGCTTTAACATAAGTTAAAACCACTATCTTCATTATAAAGCATCTTGATTTCTTTCACCAAAGCTGAAGCATGAATCCAGTTTGTAATACATGCTGTATCTGAATATAATTAAAACAGTTCATTCACAGAATTAATGATTTCATTCCTGGCTTTAAAAAGGTTTGAGCAGAAAGTGGCAAGAGAGCCATAATAAAGTGTGTGGATCAGTGTGCTACAGCCACGCCAAGGAGCAACCATATACCCGTCTTGTGGAAAGGTTATGGAAAACTTTAGTAGCTAAAGCCCTTTGATTGGAATCTAAAGAAGACATACCTTAACCTGTATGAAAACTATTTAAATTTTTAGAATCCGGTATATTTCTCTCTTAATAGAGAGTTAATAATAGTGCTATTTCCCTTGAATGTAAGTATAATTGGGTCTTTTCTGTGGTGAAAGAGTACATTATTAACATTTTAAAAAGTATGCTCTCAGCTAAACTGCTGCTACTTAAAAGGGAAAAAGAACTCATCGAATCCCCAAAGTCCTATTAACTACTGAACAGAAATTATTTATTATACATTAAAATAAGGTCATCAAAATGCATGTACTTACAATCTGCAGGTATGGTATGCTGACGTTAAAACTGTCATTCATATTTGCATGCCACACAATTCTCACATTAGTAATAAAAAAGGTTCCTAAATTTCCCTACAAAAGAGAGTAATGAGAGATACATCAACGATCATGTTTGAATACTTATTTACTTTCTAAATACTATAATAATTCTGATTATCAGAGCAGCAGAACATACCAGAATTGAGAATTATGTAGTATCAATGACTGCCTCATTTATGGGATAGCAGTACAATTAGATTACAGAGTACTTGGACTCTGGAGTTAGACTCTAATTATTACACCATCGGTACTTACCAGTTAGTTGTTGGCCCAGTGGCAAATTTCTTCTTGGTGAGTTGTATAAAATGTAAAATGGAGCTCTGAATAACCCATATAAATAAATCCCACAACACAGTGTCTGACACATAGTAAGCATTCTATAAGTGTTAGAGTTTATTATGACTATTACTCAAAACCTGGGAAAAGTCAAGGCAAGGGAGTTGTGGTGAGAGAGAGAGAAAACACGTGATAACCCCTATCAGTTCACAAGAGATATTTTATGGCTCTTCCACACTAACTATAGATCAAACTATTCTCCAGTTACATGGCCACTCAACATCTCTCAAAATCCCAGTACAATAGCTTGGCAGTTTAAAAAAATCTTTAAGACTTAAAAACATGGCACCAAAATTATCTGCCTCTACCATTTATCCAATTCTTTACCTCTACCTCCATCTCTTCTGCACCCCATACACCCAGAGGAATTTATTTCATACTCTGAAGTTAACTCACAAACCTAAAACCTAAAAAGCTGCCTTCTGGGATGATCAAGTTGGGAACATCAGAAAAGATTATAATTAAATTATAATTAAATTATAATTAAATTAATATGTATATGTATAAATATATATATCCCCCTCCACTCTGATCTTGCAAGAAATTGTTATACAAAATTTTTAGCCCCCATTATTCCCAGCCCAAGTGCCATTAAATAACACTGTCTTAATTAAACTCTATAAGGAATACATCTTTATGTCATTGTTTTCCTCTTATTTTAGAAAAAGAATAATTTTCAAAAAGTTCTAAAGACTTTTTAAAATAATAGGAGGGTATATTTTGTTTTATTATTTTTCAATAAACATAATTTAGGTTGACAATAACATCCCCTTTTCAATAAAATGATATATCTGAGGATCCTGGAACACCTTAATTAATTACAAACATCAGGTGTTGTGCTAGATGGTAAGGATCTAACTATGAACAGAGTAACTCCACCCCTAAGAATAATTTTTACATTTTTAAATGGTTGGGGAAAAAAGTCAAAAGAACAATATTTCATGTGACACAAATACTATATGAAACTCAAACTTACGTTCATAATAAAGTTTTACTGAAACACAACCATGCTGACTTGTTTATGTATTATCTATGGCTAGTTTCACACTACAGTGGCAGCACTGAGAAACTGGGACAGAAACTATATGGCCCGCAAAGCCTGAAATATTTACCATCTTGTCCTTTACAGTATAAACTTTGCTGACTCCCAATGAAAAGAAGTTATTCAGATAGGGAGTGTCTATATCCTATAAAACCTTGATTGTAGTTTAAACTAGAATTTTTCAAATGAGTAAACTATTTATAATTTATGATTCGATGTTTAGCAAAAAGCTCTTCATTCAAATGTAGTAGCTTTATTACAGTGGTTATCAGTCTAATCTAGATTGTAATACACACAAAGGTTGGAAATTGTTCTCAGTAAGAGACTTTTCTCTAGAAACTGATGTGTTACTTATTCTAACTATTATACGCTTACATGTTTCAACTGGTTATTTCAAGAGCAAATGAAAAATTACAATAATGGATGTAGGAGTTGCCAGATGATTTATATGTTTAATTCTATAAAGACCAGATTAAAAGCCTTCCATGACTCTCCACACCATGCCTCTCTTCCGTGAGCATTAATTATCAAGATGCAGAGGGTAGTGTAATAGTATAGGGGGAAGATCATGGCTCTGGGATGAACTAGATGTGTGAGGTTACTTAATTCATTAGGCCTGAGTTTTTCATAGTAAGTGAACAGAGATTGAACTTGATGATCTTTAAGGTTCATTTCAGCTCTAAATGCAGAACAAATGTTGCTAAAAAGGACAAAAACATAATATGAACATCAGTATTTTATATCAAGAGCTATAATGCTAATTTATCAAGAGAGATAATGCTAATTTTAACAGGTAAATGAATATATAAACGCAATGATAAACAAAAAATGACAACCAAGACACTGCCCCAAAAGTTTCATTAGTCTTTTGCACAATACCTGGTCGCTAGATAAATTCCATACTCCATTGATTTTATCATATACGTGTTCTTGTGGTAATAATCTTAGTTGCTTATTTTGAATTAGAGCACTTCTCAATTTAAAATCACGATACATTTTAGATGTTTCATATGCTCTATAAAAGAGAACAAACAAAAGGCTAACTCGAAATGAAAATGCAGTTTTTCTTAGGTTACTTATCTACTAAAATATATAGTTGTTAGTAATTAACGTGTATCACTCAAAAATTATTACAGTAAATTAAAAATTTTTTTCATTAAGTTTTGGGGATTATTGTCTTTTGTAGAATTTGTCATTTTAGTGTAGTATTTACATATATTATCTCAGTAACCTGTATGTTAGATGTCTAATTTTTAAGGCAATATATGTATCACATAGCACAAATGAGAGGACACAGATTTTCTCTCAAACCATTATCCTTTTGACATAGCAAAAATCCAATTACTTTTCTCACTGAAACCTGAAAAAATGCTCACACATACCTCTACACAGAAAATTAGAATGAGTCCGTACCAATTCCAAAAGGGACCCCAGGATAGAACCGAAGACAGTGTATGGGGGGGGTGTGTGTGTGTGTGTGTGTGTGTGTGTGTGTGTGTGTGTGTGTGTGTGTGTGTGTGTGTGTGTGTGTGTGTGTAAAATCACTGTAAGTCTGTTTTCTATGTCTCTATTCATAATACAGAACATTCTTAACTTTTGATTAGTTAATTCTAATTTTACTGCACAAAAATATAGACTAATTTACCCATTTAATGAAACTAAAAGGTTTCCTTAGCTTGAATAATTTTAGAAGTCATTAATATAAATTATAATATTTATTGTTAAATTTCTGACTTTTACCCTTATTAACCTTCTAATATATAAACTTTTAAAGAGCAGAATTCAAACATTTGCTTATAAATCTTAATTTTCTTTAGTACTGGAATCTTCTATATTTAACCAGGGGAAAAAGGAAACTATTTATGCTGTAAATTATTTTTTTGGGGGGGAGCGTAAACTTATAACATTTTTATACTATTAAAGAAAAGCAGCTTCCATGCTACCTTTGAACTCCATTTTATATTGTTTCTCTAAGTAAAGTGAAATAAAGAGCTAAGGGTTAGATATATAAACTAAAAAATATGTTTCACACAAAAACTTGTATGCAAATGTTCACAAGCAACATTATTCATAATAGACAAAAATGTCTATTAACTGATGAGTGGATAAACAAAATGTGTCCATACAATAGAATATTATTCAGCAATAAGAAGGAATGAAGTATTGATACGTGCCACAGCATAGATGGACCTTGAAAACATTAAGTAAAAGACGTTGGACATAAAAGGCCACTATAGTACATGATTCCATTTATTTGAAATGTCCAGAATAAGCAAATGTGTAGGGACATAAAGTAAATCAGTAGTTGCCAGGAGCTATTGGGAGGAGGGAATGGGGAGCGACTGCTATGGGTTTTTTGGGTTTTTTTTGAGGTGATAGAAATATTTTGGAGTTGGGTAGCACAACCTTGTGAATACACTAAAACTACCAAGCTATAAACTTTAAAATAGTATATTTTATGTTATGTGAATTATATCTCAAAAAACCCAAACAAATCAACAAAATGAAAAGTCAACAAACTAGGAAACTAAGAAATACATTTGCAACATATATGGCTGACAGGGGCATAATTAAGAAATTTACAATAGGAAACTAAATAACCAAAAAAATATGAAAAATTTCAGCATCACTAGTAATAAAAGAAATGCAAGTTAAAACAATGGCATATATATCATATATCTCTGTGTGTTAAGTTTTTTAAAAATTACAGTTCTTAGGACTGTTTTTAAAAAAAGAGCTGAAGTAGTGAAAAAAAAGAATTTAGCAAACAAATAAAGAAAGAAAAAAAACAACCACAGAACAGCAACAAAATTTTTTGGGGAAAACACCAAACATGCCTTCTACTATTGGAAAAATAATCTTTTTTTGGTCATTAATTGAATTATCAACTTGGTTATTTACATTGAATTTTCCATCGCCCTTGGTAGCGAATTCAATAGACCCTTCAGTAGAAATTTTTATGACTCTTTAGTAGTCTTATCTGTTTTATAAATACCTTCAAAGTGTTTATTAAATGATAATGCACCGTGTTCTTTTATATATCTTCAGGATACTTGCATAGAGCTTGGAGGAAGATAGCACCACACTTCTAAACTTTATCCTCTAAACCTTTAAATCATAGAATTACCTTAACAGTATTCAATAATCCAAAAATATTACCATACCTGTGTACTGCAATCACAGAAGTAAAAAGTCTAGGACTTCCAGGAACCAAATTTGTAAATATAAATTCAAAACGAGTACTGTTACATTTTGTTAGTATATAAAGAGCTTCAGTTTGGCCTCGTAATTTCTGTAGGAACAAATTTATTTAAAAGTTCAGATTTTAGGAGCAATTTCTCATTTACAGTGAAAATACCAACCTCAAATATCTAATGTTTCTTCACTGTATATTTTTCAATAAGATTTTTTAGACTTACAGAGTTAGCAGTTCTTGTTGTAACATTCAATATGCAGTTGTAACCGTATAGCTAAAATTCAAAAGCAAAGAATTTAAAGAACATGATACAATAAACTGAGGGAAAAATATCTCTCTATATAGAACTTTTAACAGTTTTAAAAAAATATAAAAATATAACTTTTAAAAATTTTTATGAAATAACTACAAGCTTAAGTTAGTGAAAAGAAATAAAAAGTCAATTCTGCTTTGCACAAACATATTCATAACATGGGACAAAGGGAGTTTACTTCTCTAAAACCTATACAATACTATTTACTGAAAATGTTAGCACCACTACATAAACAGAAAAGAAAGGTCTAAATGGATAATCTAAAATAAGTTTTAAAAAATAAGTGAAACAAATTTAACACAACAAAAAGTTGTGCTTTTATTAGGATTTAAATCTCTCTTCTTTGAGATTAACTTGAAACAGGTTGTCAAAGACAAGCAAAAAACAAAGATCATTTGATGCAAAGCACTAATCTTATATATATATCAGAGACAAAATGGGCAGACTGAAAAACATTCTTTTGCGTCATGATGCAATCAGTGGTTAGTTTAGGATTTCTAAAGTTTTTATCAATTTAAAGTTTTCCACATATTTCATAGTATAGCTTTTTTAGTATCAAAAGTCACTGTGTAAAATTTAAAGTTTTTTTTTTTCCTTTTGCTATTATCTAACGAAGATACTTACAAAGATTGACTCTGGGTAATGCCAAAGAGTGCCAGATAATTCTTAAATTTGTTACTAAGAGTCTACCTAAAAGCAAACAAAAAAACAAGTTACCTTAAATAAGGTCCTATTTTTGCAGTACAGAGTGAAGTGGAGATGAAACTTGTGGTCCACTATCAGCAGTAACACCCACAGATGTTTTCATACATTTATTACTTGAAAATATCTACTGTGCATACCTAGCCTATATAAGGTATACAATGTATCATTCAGAATCCCAGAAAAACAAAATCTGATAGTTACAAAAGAAGTACAGGTATTCACTGCCAACATCTTGATTTGACTCAAGCTGACAGACAGAATTGGGTACTGGTTTTTTGTCTTGGTAGAAAGAAGCTGCTTGGTAGAGGCTGCTCAGTATACAGCTGAGAATGAGTACTGGATAATATAATTATTACAAAGCCATTCAGTGGAATCACACTTCTCAAAGAACTCTCATATACATACTATTCCCTGCCATATGAGTGCTCTCTTAGCAGTTCTCATTTAAATGAACCAAAGAACCATATATTTATATATTCCTCCTCCCCCCCCTTTTTTTTTTTTGCTGTGAGCAAACTTTTTTTGTTCATGTGAAGTTATAGCCAGGCTGAAGTTTGTTTAAGGCTTTGTGCTTTTCAATCTCAGCCTCAGATTGATGTTTTTGTACTAAAATACAAAGTTAGATAAACTTCATTTCTCAAAGTGTGTCCTGTGGAATAGTAGTCCCTATAAATGCTCCAAGGGGAAAAAAAAGTCAAGTAAATCTGAGCATGGTAAACTATGTGTCTTAGAGATTTATAATACAATTGGCATATTAGGATAGCAGTGAAATATCTGAAATAATAAAACTCTGTTAACTTTGTTTAATACAACATTTCTTCAACAAATTATAATTACAGAACTCTTCTGATGAATAATCTGTAGCCGGTTCATATTCTTTCCTCCCTGAAAACTCCTAGAATAGCTAAAATCGGAGAAACCACACCTGTATGAATGCTGGAATGAGATGGGATAGGAAAGTCCAAAAATAAAGGAAGACATTCTCAAGAGAAGCTGCAGAACAAGACATGATAAGTTTGACAATAATAAGTAACCCAGCCTGGCTAGAGTGGAAGGTTCACACAAAATTATAGAAGGGTGGACACTGCACCTATCAGTTGGGGTCAAACGGAAAACAGATGGCATATTCAAATTAGGATAACTGAGATTTATATACAAATGGACTTATTACAAAGATACAGGTGGGGTGTAAGGAACCATAAGTGAGTACAGGAGACCTGTACCACCCCAGACACAGAGGGACAGGATAGGGAGCAGTTAATCAAGTCTGAAAGGAACAGGAGTCCTAAAGAGCTGAATGTTTTGAGAGGAAAGAACCAAGGGAATAAATACCAAGAACTCATTCTCCTGTCTCCCTTTGATCTTCTGCCATGGCTCTTCCAACTGGAAGCTAGATTGCACAAGGAGTCCTTTGATGTAGTCTATACATCTTTCCAGGGTAATGGGGAGGGGTAGAGAAGGGTGCTGGCTCTGGAGGGACATATGGAGGACAGTGGCACATGGAAGAAAGGTTGTGGACAAACTAGAAGTTCCTCGATGCTAGACCAAGAACTTTAGACTTAAATCTGTTACCACTGGAGGCCGTGGAGGCAGTGTAGGTGGGTGGGGTTTAGGGGAGAACTGAATTGGGATTGGGGAGAACTGAAAATTTTTGAGAAGAGCATAATGTGATCCCAGAAGTTCAGAAAGCAATGTTGACAGTTTGGTCTATCACTTAGTAGCTTAGTAGCTTATGGCCTTGGAAAAGTTAATTAACCTTTGTTCCTCAGTTCCCTTATTTGAAAAAAAAATGATAATAGCATCTACTTAATTTTTTGTTTTATTATTTGTATTACTATTAAATGAGATTACACATATCATGTAAAAAATTCAGAACAGTGACTGGTAAATAGTAAACATTCAAAATGTTAACTATATTATTTTTTAAATATTTTAATTCTTTACAAACTTATTTTTGGCTTATTTTATTATAGATACACTGATTTATGTTTTCCTTATGCTATTTCACCTAAGTAACATTATATCTGGGTTATGAGCCCAGGACATCTAGCGATTCTTTTTGATATTTTTCTATTACAGAATTCCAGGAAAAATTATGGAGTGGGAAGAGTTTGCTTTATAAAACCAATGACCAACTATTTATCTGTCTTTCGTTCTTGTTTTATCTTTTACAAGTCTCTAGCATTTTTATGTTGTCTCTGTTCTGCTAAAGGATCTCATCCTACAACTCCAAACCCAGTGTTCCAGGCATGGGCTTTTCTCTCTGTCCTCCCGAACACCAAAATAAAAATTTCCCTGTTTCTCCTATCTCCCAAACACTAAATTGTGGCTGTTTCATTCTCATACATCTTCAGTGTGCAAAGTTAATCTGATAATTTCTTGTCAGAGTACTTACAGTTGCAATGGATTAAATGTATTAATCTTTTTGGATATTTACAGTTTTAACATGGGATCTCCTGAACTTGGCAATGCCTTCAATTGGTCATTTTCGAACTTCTGAAAAGGAGGGGAGAGAGATGGCTGGAAGACAGGGTTCCCCTTCCCTTTTCTATCTTCTTATTAACCAGAAGCTCTGCACACTCCTGTAATATTCCATTTTCTAGGGAAACTTTTTCTGAGGTGTGTGCATACATAGTTATTTTTATTAAGATTTCAGGCACCGTGATGGCGATTTCTTGCCAGGGAGATGTTTTGTCCTCCCAACTCCAAAATGCTAGTATAGTATTCTGCACCCAATGAATATCCATAGTCTTTGTTTAGACTGGTGGATGGACTGTCATATAACAGTTCCTGCCAATCTGTATGAGACCAACAAAACTTTTTCTTGGCTTTCTAAAATTAATTCAGGTTTTGTCAAGATCTGACCACCTAGAGATTATTATTCCACTCTCAAAGGCACAAATTAAAACTTCTTGTTTGCTGCTAGGTCCTCATACCTCATTCTTACCTGGGCTTAGCTGATACTAGGAAAAATTTTGAAAGTATGATATAAGCATTCCTTTAAGGATAGGTGCTAGCCATTGACAAGTTGCCCTCACAGAGTTTAATAAAGGCCCACAAACGAACCGGTTCACATACCATCCCAGAGCAGCAGAGAAAAAAGGCTCGGGAGCAATTAGCCACTCCAAATGCTGCAGTGAGTATGTTCTGCCAGTGAAAGTTACAGTTCCATCTCTAGGATTTACTGATCCTTCTTGCTTGAATGAGATCTGCTCCTCTTCTCTTCAATAAGATGTTTATTTCCCACTCTAATAATCTCCTCTCCCCAAAAAACCTTTTTAGATATACTACATTGCCCAATCCTTACCCGCTATATTTTTTCTTGAAGAACAGTAGCGATGCTTCTAAGACCTGTTAATCTCTGGTCATTGGCTCCACACACAGCTATTGCATGTAGCCTGGACTTTTTAAAGTTCCAGCCTTGGGGAAATTTGGTTTGGGAGGGATTCTCAAGCCTAGGCTGGCTGCTCCTCAGTGACATTCAGACATGTCTCACAGGATTTTCCAGTACTTAATCTATAAATAGACTTCACAATACAGCCCTAAATTTGCTCTCCGCATGTTTATTTCTAGGTGTCAGTCTTAGGAGATTGTGCGTTACTCTTAGGTTTCTTTCTTACAAGAAAGCATGATTCCATGTAACACAGCTATGACCTACTTATAGTCCACTACCCCATATTCTTTTTGTGGGCAGACAGATCCAAAAGTCAGAACTATCCCATAATTCCTGAAAACAGAGCTCCAGGAATTTTAAGTACATTGGATAAAGCTGATGTCAGAATGATGACCTACTAAGTTCTGAGAGAGAACCTATATTCCCTGGTTACAGTTTTAATATCTACCCTTTTATTTCGGTCTGAGATGTGATTTAATTCTCTCACTCCCACAATTACATTTACATATAATGTTATTTCATATCTTAGTCTCCAGCTACTATGGCTTAACATTTGAAAATTAAACCAGAAATATAAGATAATATACTCACCTCTATCTCCATTATTTCCTTTGGTGTCTTCAATTGAATCTAAACAATCAATAAGGACTTCTCCAGGTCTTGTTTTCATTTGTCTAAAATAAATATGAAGGTTTTAATTTTAAATCTACAATATGCCCCACTTACAATCTAGTTAGGGAGAAAAAAGAAGTCTTAAAGAACTTTAAGAACCTATAGATCAGGTTATTTGTAGTAACCAGGACATGTAGAAGGATCTGTAGGATTTGGAAGAACGAGAGAGAAGAGAAAGTGAGAGAGAATGAGAGAAGGCAAGAGAGGGCAGGAGAGCAAGAGAGAGCATGATAGAAGACCAGAGATAAGAAATGATAAGGGAATGTGGAAAGACTGGCCTGGCTGGAGAAGGTCTATACTGAGAGGTAGTGAGAACTATAGTTAGATAAGTTAGGAGGAACAGGTTAAAGCAAAGCAATGTCATGACTTGGTAAACAATTAGAAACAGGAGACAAAAGGAAATAAAGAATGAACAAGAGTTCATACTGACAGAATGCATTCTAGTGTCAAAAAACAAAACCAAAAACCCCACAAAAACCTAGCAGAATATGTAGTAGAGCCTTCTAACACATTTTCCAGAGAACCAACTCAATTACCTATTGAAAATACAGATATGGTCATATCACTTCCCTACTTAAAAATCTTCCATGTATCCCACTGTCTAGAAAATGAAATCCAAAATCCTCAGATAAACATTTCACAATCTGGCTAATCTACCTATCTGTACCACCATTCTCTACCTGCCAGACCTTGCCTTCTAGCCAATGAGGTTTATACTTCCAAGACTGCTGCTTTTCTTTTTTCTGGAATACTCTCCTCCTGTCTTCTCTGGCAAGGCCCTGCCCATTCTTTAGAGCTCAACTCAAATATTATTTCTTCTCTGAGGCCTTCCCCAGACAGAATGAACTATTCTGTTCCTATAGTCCCTCAGCTTTTTGTTCATAGTTTTCCAAATGCTATGTATCACATTTTTTATAATTAGTCGTCTGTGTGTATCTCCTGCACTAGAATGTGGGAGAGAAGTGGGATGGAAAGAATTTTTTATTCTTTTTGTACCTCTAGCTATTAGCATAGTAACCAGCACATAGTAAGCATTTAATAAATGTTTAATAAACTGAAAATATTCATGAAATGGATCTTTTCTTGGATTAAGAACCTGCCGAAATAACAGAAAAAAACAGAATCTGTGAAATATGTGACTATGGTTTATACTTTTGTAAATTTCCTTCCCTCATAACTTCTTAAAGTACCCGATTATGCTAGTATTATATATCTATCCACAAATAAGTCTTGGAAATTAATATTTCATTTTTCCATCTAAGAGGATTTTATTCATAGTAAGGAATCGTAAGTGGCTAAGAAGTTCCATGCCATTAACCCAAGAACCTTAGATTTACTGTTTTCCAATACTTAATATTCAAATGGACATTTTTTCCCAGTACTGTTGAGCAGGAGTTTTAATGATTCTCTTTAGAGCATGATAATTTCCCAAAACAGGGTTCCTTCTTCCTGTTGATTTAGATGAATAACTAGATGGAAGCTTACCACGGAAATCAAGTCTGTGTAGTTAGGAATTTTGGAGAACGCTTACTTCCACTTCCCTCATTTTACAAACGAGGAGACTCAAGCACAGAATAGTGATGTCATTTATCTAAGGGCTCACAATGTGTGTCGTTATTCCAGAACTAGTTTTAGAACCCAGTTTCTGGGTCCCTGCCCTACGTTCCTTTCAACGCACGAAACTGGCACCCCAAGCTCGCTTGGGTGTACTGGACACCCAGCGGTGCTGCGTGGTTCCGGAGGTGTTTGGGTTCAGCTTCCTGATAGGTCGCCAGGCCAGGGACCAGGGATCGCACTGGACCGAAACCACGTAACCTAGACATTTGTAAGCTGTAACACGGGCCTCGGGCGGGCCGCAGTGCCCCAGCTGATCTGGGGTCTCCCGAGGTGCCGACAGCGGGCGCAAACCTCCTCCCCCCGTCGCGAGCGCCAGGAGCTGTGGGAACGCAGGTTCCGCCCGCGAGTCCTGACACAGCACCGCGGCGCCCTCTACAGGTTCCAGGCCCCGGAGGAATCTCGAGACTCACTGCGAGGATACATCGAAGCGGACGTCCCGGTCCTCCCAAAGCGCGTCCAGCACCGACATGGTGACAGTGGCCCGCGGCTGGCCCTCTTCACAGAGGAGGCTGCCAAGCGGCGTCTTGCCGGCTCCAAGGCGACGGGCCGCCTCTGTCACGACGTCTACGGCGGGCGCCGAGACCCAAGCTTCATTGAGGTAGGATGCGCGCTTTTCCTGCCCTGTGGCGTCATTAAGCGGATTTGAGGTTCCAGGCAGGGCTCAGCGGCTCAGAGAAACCAAGCTGGCCCCGGCCCAGGAGCGTGTGCTTGACCTCTGAGTGACCGTCCTCGTTAAGCCATTCCACTCACCCCCCTCTCCACCCCCAGTTCTCTACACCATCAAGAAATTTAGGCTTAAAACTCAAAAGTAGTTAGTAACCGGCCCCTCTCCGACCATATACCGCCCTCCTCCTTCTGCTTACCCTCCCACCAGGTAGGGTTCAGATCTTTGGAGGTACCCTTTTATTATCCGGACTCTATTTCCTCGGATCTCAGCATAGCCAGCCCTTTGTCGTTAAGTCTCAGCTCCAATGTCAACCGAGGCTGTCCCTGATCTTTCTATTACTACGTGAGCACCCTGAGGACAGGGCCTGATCTACCTAGTTGCTCTGAACAGTGCCTAGCCCAATGTAGGCATGTTTTGAATGAATCAAAGTGCTTTCCTTTCCTCAACTCATGACAATTCTTTATATCAATGATTTTGAAAGTTCAAATGCAAATGAAGGGTTGGTCTCACCTCTCACTCTGGATGAAATCCAGGAGGGCTTTTCTGGTCATTTTAGATAATAAAAAGCTCGAATGTTACATCAAGTTGCAGACAAAGCCTCTATTCAGGAAATGAAAGTGTGCAGTCTCAATTTACCAAAACATTGAATCTGATTTAACAGTTAAACTTCTCCCCTCTCATCTGGGGTCTTTGTAGGTAAGTCAACCAAAGAATAGATATTCAGTTGTTCTAGCACCATTTGTTGAACTACTCTTGCCTGCTCACTCCTCTCAAGAACACCTATTTGTATTTACCCCTAAAAGCAAAGTTAAGGGCTTGAGGGGGGAATGTATAATGATGTTAGAACCCAGTGAAAGATTGTGCATAACCTGGATAGTGAAGAAGCACAGTAAAAACAAGAATAAAAACTAGTTGTTATCCTTATGTCATAGAGTCATTTCTTCTCCCTATTGTAGTCATCTCCTTATTTAAGCACTCACTTCTTTAAATTCATGTTGAGAGTTCATAAGTCCAAGGTGTCTACTTTCACCTTTCACTGAACATCTATAATGTTTGATGCCCCCGTAGTTGCTATTCTTGTCTGCCAAGAAGACACATCTTACAAGGAAGACATTCATATTATTTGCCAAAATATATTTGATAGACTTAAGATTTTAAAAATCTAAAATCTACAATTTACATAACAAAATATTCTTCAGTGCAAAAATTTTACTTTGTTCAATTAAGTGGCAATCGATGTTGACTGAAATACATTTCCATCTTAAAACAAAATTATTGCACTCAGAAACAACTTTCCAAGTCCAACTACTAAAAATTGATACTAAGCAAAAAGACTAAGGGCAGAAGTAATTGTTTGTATTATTCCAAGTGTTTTATCTGTGCTTTAATTCTGATCTATTCCTTAACTTCTTTGTGAAGACAATCAATGAAAGCATGTCACAAGTTCCTGAGTAGTATTTATTGCAAACTGTTTTAAAATATAAAGAGCTACTAGAGGGTTTTAATGTTATTATAAAATTTTTATTTTAAAATACTAAGTCTATTTAATGAAAATTGAATTTATAAATAGTTTGGTTGAATAAAATTTTCTTACTAAAAAAGTTGTGAAATCTACTAAAAGATTTCAAGCTTATGCAAAATGAAATGAAATATTATGGTTTATGTACAAGATTTTCTATGAGATGTGTTCCTAGACATCAAACAGGATGCCTTAAGAAATGATCTTTTTTTTTTTTTTGTATCACAGAAAAGGAATATACTGCTCAGGCAAGTGGATGAAACACAAAAACTCTCAGCTTGACTAAACTCAGCAATTAAGCATGTTTAATTATGCCATGCTTAAAAACACGTTCTTTTTTATAATGTACCACATCCAAAGTAGATGTGTTTTTGCTCTGATAGTTGATTTGACATTTATTATAAAGGTTGCCATTATGCAGAAGAAGCAAATTCCCAACTTTGATGGGGAAAGTTAAAAGAAGGATGTGCAAGAAAGGAAGGTTATGTACTCATCACCTCATGTCTTCCTATTTCTTTGTAATAGCTGCAGCCTCTGTGTTTTGATGCTACTAGTAATGGGAGAAATCAGTTTTCTCCTCATCCTAGTGTTTAGCCCTATTGACCTTCAATATGGTCATATTGAAAACAAACCAATGACTCCTAACTAAATCACTCTAGTTCCATTCACCATACTTCAATGTTCTCTTCCCTGACCTTTAAAAAGATGAATTATCTTTATACTTATCCTTATCATTATCATTATGAAGTCAGATTACCCCAGAATTCAAAAATTACATCTCATTATTTACAAGTGGCCAGGAATCTGAACTATTGAACCTCGATCCCCAGTATGTACCTGTGCTTCTCTGTATGTGGTTCTCTTCCTGAATACACCCTCCTCTCCAATCTAAACCTGCCAGACTATTGATTTATACTCCTAAACTCATTTTTATATTACTCCAACTTCCACTAAAAAATGAGCATGCCTTTTCAATATATATTAATTATCATTGAAAAAATGATAGACAGTTCGTTCAGTGGCAGGCTCCCTACAAAAACTAAGTACAGGCATTTGTATTCATATCATTTTACAATTGTATTATACACATTGTATGCATGACCTTGATCTAAGATGATCATAGTTCCTGTGTATCTCTGTATAAAAAAGAACAAGAAAAATGTCTATAATTATTTATATTTCATTATTAATCATTTTTATAAAACATTTTACATCTTTAACTTATACCTTCAAAATAGACATATTATGGTGTCCAAAGTTATTTTAATAGCATCCCATTAATAGTACATAGTAACACATTTGGAAGGTTATTATTTTGTTTTACAGTATTATTAGTACACTAAAATTGAGCATCAGTGTGCTCAATGGGCTGACAAAATTGCACCTCCTCACAGCATTAAACATAAACATTATGAATGAAATGGATTTAATCGTTATTGTTCTTTCATGCAAATCCAAAACACAAAACAATCTGATGATGTTGGAACTATTTACAGAACATTAACCATTAGGTTAAATTTTAAAGATTAAAGAGGTTATAGAAAGAAGAAAAAGTTATTGACTATTTCTTAGAATTTCTATTATCTACTGTTTATACCATAACTAGTAAAGCTTAGAAAATCCATTTCGTAAGCTATAATATTTTCTATACTAATAAAAAAAGTAAGCAGTATGAAAAATGCTTTTTAGATGGCTGTCAGTTTATCTATCTTTAAGATACTCCTATTGTGAGGGGAGAGGAATTAAGAGGGAGAGAAGTGTGAAGCCTGGAGGGAAGCAAATGTAGAAATTGCAATTTCAACATAATGACAGAAGGACATTTGAATGTTATGGACATCTAATTCTGGATTTTAAGTTATCTATAAAACTGTGATATAAATTCTATTTGTCCCACATACTTTAAGTTAAAATGCAAAGGCTCTATGTGAATATCCTCTCCCATCTCTCACCCCATAGAAACCAGAAAGAGGTGCTAAATATCATGGCTCAGAACAGGGACAGGGAGTTTGTGAAGATGGGGCCATCCATAATCTGAACCAGTTAATTCAGAAGAAATCAAAGCTTGGATCTGTAGGTAAGTATGGGAAGATAAAGCCTCTGGGATATCACAGACGTATTGGCGATGTTGGATATTGCCCAGAGTGTGTACTGAATGTTTTAGTTTATTTCATTGCTAGAGTCAAGGTCATACTGTTGACATCTAAGATTCATATAGAAATATTTCACATATTTTCATCTGTGAAAATAGTGGTATCTTGAAGATTCAGGGAAGATGTAGAATGTTCTTTCCCTTTCTTATAGACTATTCTCATAGGCTTCATATTGAAACTCCAGTGATTCTTTGGCCTGTAAGAAATGTATTTTCTTATTCAAACACTTTCCACTTTTTCAGCTGGGGATGGACAAAGATTAGGACTTAGATTCCTTCCTAGAGCCCTGGGAGCTACTCTTTATGTTTTCCAACCACTTTTGCCACACAACTCTTGCACTCAGTGTGATATTATTCTTCAGTTAATTAACAAATGTTTATTCAGCTTTGTGAAGAAAGATAGTTGAAGAGTATTTCTATATGATCAGGGGAAAACGTAAACTTACAGTTAACCATCTATATGTTGTGATAGAATTTGGCGTTATATAATCACACATACCAATGTTTCATGTGTATTTCACTTTTCTTTCACTTGATATCATTTAGATCATGGATACTCTAATGTCTGATCTATATCAGTACTTTATCCTGGATTTACCAAAAGAGGCCTGTGCTGTAGACAGGCACTGACAGGCACCTCGCCTAATGATGCCTTAAGAGTTGAAAAATGAGAATTTGAATTTAAGGGTAGCATTAAATAATATTAGTGTGAATAAAGTATTTTGAAAGTAAATGAAAGTAGAAAATGACTAACTAGAAAAGATTTTCAAAAGATACTTTATAAGAGGACATCTTTACATTTGGGAGGAGACCAGAGGTCCAGTTGCAAGTTCCTCCCTAAAGTTCTCTTTGTCTCTTTTAGACTATTTTTTCCCTTTTTTAAAATTAATAAAAATTTAAAAAGTGATTGCACAATATTTTAAAGCAGTACAGAATCGTATAGAATAAATGGTGAAAGTACTTCATCTGCCCCTTTTCTTCCAATAACACTTTGCTCTCCAGAAGTAACCATTGTTAACAGTTTGATCTGTTCCTCTCAAACCTCTTCTATATAATCTTGAATATAACCCCATACACATGCATATCCTAAACTGAAACAAATGTGTAAAGAAATAAAAGGGAGTATGATATATATATATATATATATATATATAGTTCTACAGTGTAGGTATCACATGAGGGGTATATGATATCAACATGACTTATTACTGATAATGTCAATCTGATCACTTTGTTAGGGTGGTTTCTGCCCCAGTTTCTCCACAATAAAGTTACTAAAGTTACTATTTTTCTCTTTCTATACTCTATTCTTTGAAGTGAATCACTAAGTCTAACTCACACTTAGGGGGAGGAGAATTAAGCTACATATCCTGGAGGGGGAAATATCTACATACATTATTTGGAATTCTGTAAGAAAATTTTCCCTTCTCTTTCATTTATTTATTTATTCAATCATCTATTTATGTCAGTATGAGCTCCTGGATGCTTAATTTATTCTTTATTCTTTGGGTTATAATTCAATACTATAGTGATTTATATTATAGTGATTTGTTGCTCAAATTAAAAATCACTATTATGAATCACTATTATTTATGTGAACTCATGAATATTTTATTTAATTTAACCTTTGGTTATAATCCAATACTATAGTGCCAAGCACTGTTCTAAGTGCTTTAGGTATTAACGTATTTGAACCTTACAACCTCCTTGTAAGGTAGGTATTATTACTGTCCTTTCTCTGCAGACGTGACGTGAAGCAGAGAGAGGTAAAGGAACTTGCCTAGACTCACTCAGGTAGTGTGCTGTAGAATTCAGGGCTCGAACCCCGAAGCTTCACTCCTGATTCTATGCTTTTATCCATTACTCATCACTTCTACATACTAGGATGCATCTCCTGTGGGTATGTTATAGAATCTCACTGAGACTCATTTTCTTATTTTAATAGTACTTATTTTGAAGGATTGGTGGGAGAAAAATGGTTATTAATGCCTGGTGCAGTTTCTCTGTCGATGTTATTCTCCACTACCAGGCAGGTAATTGTCAGCATTTAGTACCCTATGGCTCTGGGTGGAGAACGTGGATGTTTATTTAATGATTAATTAAGAAAGACTAACAGAGCCTCGTTATTTTTTCTTGTCTCCCACTTCAGAATATAAGATAATAGATATAAGTACTGTACCCAAACAAACTCTACATCCTCTTAGACCATACTTAAAAAGTAATAATTTCAGAAGATGATTAATTTCAGTCACTTTTGTCCTGAGTGTTACCAGCTTCACACAATTTGCTGTATTGTTTAGCCACATTAAGAAGTTCCCCTGAGGGTGATCATGATGTATATTATAAGGATTTATCGATTTATACATGGAGCACTATTCTGGAAGCAGAAATCGACTCAATCAAGTTGGAGTAGAGATTGAAGAATTGCTTCCTTTGCCATTGAAAAACAGTTCGTGTGTTATGACTCCATTTATATGAAAGGTCCAGAATAAGCGAATTAGATAGGGCAATGATTGCATAGCTCTCTGAATATGCTAAAAACCACTGACTTGTATATTTTACGTTGGAGAATTTTTATGGTATATGAATATCTCAAAAGTGCTGTTACAAGGCAAAAGCATTCGTGTGAACGTGGTTGGCTTTTTCTCTTGTGCCTTCAGTGGTGCCCAGAAGGAGGAAGCAATGGGCCAGGTCAGCATTTTACAGATGACTGTTTGCTGCGCACCTTACTGTCATGGATGGATATTACCCCAGGCAGCACTATCAGATGTAGGATTATTATGACGTTGTTTGGGTCCCATAACTACAAGAAGCTCTTGGGGTGACCAGGTTCTCTGTAGGGATCCTGAACCTAATCCTTGTTTGATTACTACCCTAAACAGAGGCATAACTGCCCCAAACTACTATGAGAGTGACCAGATCAATCCTCCTGGCTTACTGCTATTTGCACCATGCTTATCATATAGCAGATATTCAATAAATCTTTAACGAATGAGTAAGTGAGTAATTGAGACTTCCCCAAGGGTACTCTGGCTTGGAATAAAGTCTCTCAACCCAATTTTAATTTTTTGCAGCTGGGATAACTGCACAGTACTCCAAAATATGGTATTTCTGCAATATTTTTAGAACATGCAGATGCAATGAATTACATTACTATTACATTTGTAAAAAAAAGAAGCCATTGGGATACAAAAGTAATCCCTTACCTTACCCCTTTTGTTTTTAAATTAAGGCGGCGGGTTGGGGTAAAATTGGGGGTGGGTGAAGTCTGTTTAAGCTATTTCTCTAGAACAATAGTGACACCCTGTGGCAAATTCTTATAATAGACTATATTAAACAGGGTATGGATTCCCTACTTGAAGGTAAAAATACTATTAACATTAATTAGACTTAAGATGAAGTGAGAATTTGTTGAATGCCTACTATGTACCAGAAAATGCTTGTGCTTTCATAGATGTTATTTATATTTTATATTTCTTCCAAACGACCAGATGCTAAGTTAATTCTGTGTGTATCTATGTCATAGAGCAGCTATGGAATCCAGAACACCTAAAATTGTGTGCAAAATGTATGTATATGTGTTTCCAGGGAAATGGGCCCTTAGCTTTTGTAACATGCTCCCATGCATTCTGTGTTCCCATAACATTTGACATTGCTACCTTAGAGCATGTTTCAATTATGATATACTTTGCTCTGGAAGTTGCCATTTCTTCTGGCAAAACTTGTTCACCCTAGGTTAAAGAAAAATTTTGAAAGACTTCAAAGAAAAAAGGAAAGAAAGTAAAGACAAAAAGTCGAGATGAATAGGTTAGATAGTATCACAAAGCTGTACAGTGGAAAGAGTATTGGACCCTAAGTCAGTACCAAATCCATTACTTCTGCCCATCTGAGCTTAAGTTAGTTAATCTTTGAGTCTTGGTTTTCTCATCTGCAAATGGAGATACTAATATCAGAGAACTATTATAAGACTCAGTGATGGTAATGAGTTTTTAGATACAACCAAAAGTATAATCCATGACAGAAAAAAATGACAAGTTGGACTTTATTAAAATTAAAAATGCCTACTGTGCAAAGAGACTTAAGAGAATGAAAGGACAAGCCACAGACTGAGACAGTATTTGTAAGACACATGTCTGATAAAGGACTTGTATTCAAACTATTCAGAAAATCCATTGAGAAAATTTATGCTTATAAGTTTAAAAATGTAATGTATTATTCAAACAAATGTTTATTTATAGTACTTATATCTTTTCTTGATTATAAAATAATACACGATCACCATAGAAAACATAAAATGAGAGAAAAAGATAAAAATATCCAATTCATTCCATAGCTCAGCGATAATAATTATGAAATTCTGACATATTTCTTTCATTTTTGCTAAACATACGTAAATGTGCACTTGAGACTTCATTTTTTTAGTTAGCTTGTGTTTAAAGTTATCCTATTTTAAATTTGAAAAAAATAATAAAGTTATTATATTTTTTTAAACCTTAGGGGCCTGGAATTCTACCAAGAAGGAGGACCCCAGTTTCTAATGCTGATGTGTAGAATGTCAAATCCTGGTCTATAAAGTGACAACAGCCAAGCCCTGAAGCCACATCTGGGTCAGGGTTGGGAAGAGAAAGCAAATACGCTCCTCTGGAGTGTAAAAGTTGGCCAGTCCTGCCCCTGAGAAGCTCTTGTTTGTGTTTGGGTATGTGAACATGTATAAGTGAGAGTGAGTGGGGGTGCGGGTGCACATACACAGGAAAGGAGAAGGCTGAGAGCTCAGAGTTAAGACTTAGTCATTGCATTGCTGGCGGCCCACTGGCCAAAATGGCCTCAGGAAGCTGTTGTCCAGGGCTTTTGTCTTATCTTTGGAACATTTTTATTGAAGCTCAACATAAATACAGAAAAGTGTGTCAATCATAAGTAAACAACTAGAATTTTCATTTGAGTGTATCTAGATCAAGAAATCTTACCAGCACCCAGAATCCCTTTCTGTGATCCCTTGGTTAGTCCTGTCTAACCAAGGCCTCATCCAGTGATTACCTGCCCCAATAAGTGACTTGACTTTTAACACCATGGATTATATTTGCCTGCCAAAAGATTTTTCTTTCCATAATGGACTTGTAAATGGAACTATATTGTACCTTAATGAGCATTCTAAAAGAGTAAAGTTGCAGCTGTTATAAGTAATTTGGAACCATTGTTCCACTGAGGAGATGAGGCTTGTGGACCTTGATGAGGAAAGGCATCAGTTAGCCTTTGAGTATCACAACTTCTCTTTCTTGGAGTCATTGGGATGGCACATGACCTCTGATTGAAGTCCTGTCTAACCAAGGCCTCATCTACTGCTTTAAATCTTGTCCTTCCCACTTTAATATACCAATACTGATCAGTTGTCCTGATTCATATGCTGCCAGACAGAATTAACCCCCATAGCTGCTCCTTGTCCTAATCCTTGTCTTCTTGATGTCTGCTAAGGCAGCTGCCTGACTTGATCCTACCCACTGTGACCTTAACAAGGTACTTTTGCTCCTAATTTGTGGTCAGACTTCTGAAAGGTCTCAGCCTAGATAATTCATACTGATAAAACTAGACAGTAAAATATAAGAAATAAGATTCAAAGAATTGAAAAGGATAGGAAAGAATAGGTGTATTTCTTTTTGCCTTTTGGTAATTTTTAAGAGCTTCCTAGTTTCCTTGTCAAGACTAGAGCAAACACCAAATTAGGGAAGTTAAAATAGGTTTCAGACCTCTAGATCAGGGTAAAAATTTCCCTATATTTGTTAGAAGTTATCTGTTGTCTACACAATTTTAATTTTTTTCACATGTTCTATACATCTCCCCTGTTGCTGGTTAGAAATCATTAAAACAGCCTAGAAGGCAGTTTTGGGACCATCAATGGTAGGAGGAATCCATGAGGATTTTGTAGTCACTTTGGGTATAAGGTATAATCTAATAAATTGTAGGCAGTTGGAGATAAATGCAAGGTGAAGGTGATTTATAACATCCTTTATAATTTAGAAGTACAGGAGGTGGAGTTGGAAGAGACCTTAGAGGTTAAAGAGACTAATCTACTCAGTGAGGTAATCCCTTTGAGGATAACCTTGATAGATGGTTTTTTAACATCTGCTTCAATGTTTTCCATTTCAATAATTTCAATAATTTCCATTGATGAGAACCTCGCTACTTTTATAGGCAGGCCATTTTATTTATTCCCAGATTGAATTATGAAAAAACTTTTCTTTATAATGAGTTGAGGTCTATCTTCTTGCAACTACTTCCCAGGGAACCCAATTCTTTCATCAGGAGTAGTAATACACAGTATAATTTAGTAAACTATTGTGCAGTTTCTCTAATATAGTAAGAGTTACCATGTCACTCCTTCTCATCTCCAGGTGAAATATCTCGAATCTTTTCACCATCCCTTAATTCTCCTTGTCTCCTTGTTGATTTTTTTCAGTGTCCTAAATAGAATACTAGACATCAACAGTATTCTAATTTGGATGAAGTCCAAGTTATTAGTTTTTTATAGATTGGGTGGTGTCATGTCCAAGAACTCGAACCCCAGGCCATGAACTTCTTTTTATATTTTTTCTTTTAATATTTTATAGTTCCATGTTTTACATTTAGATCTATAACTCATTTTGATTTAATTTTTATATATAGCTTTTTTTTTGCACATGGCTGTCAGCTGTGTCAATACCGTAAAAACTGTCCTTTCCCCATTGAAATGCTTTTACATCTTTCTCAAAATTAATGTTTGATTTTTGTTTTTGAACTCTATGTTGTCCTATTTCTTTTTTTAAATTGTTTTTAAAGTACAATGGTGCTATTTATTAGTTTTTTCCATTTTTTAAGCTTTATTGAAATATAATAGACAATTAGTTGTTTATATTTACAGTGTACAATTCCATGAATTTTCAATTATAGATGGCATGCAATAATATATTAGTTTCAGTTGTATAGCATAGTGATTAGAGATCTATATAACTCAAAGGTGATGACCCCACTAAATCTAGTACCCTTCTTCCTCCTTACATATTTATTACAATATTATTGACTATATTCCTTATGCTATACTTTATAACTTTATGACTATTTTGTAACTATCCATTTGTACTTCTTAATATCTCTTTGTCCTTTTCCACCAACCCTTCCAACCCCCTGTCTAGTAGCCCTCAAAATATTCTCTATATCTATGAGTTTGTTTCGTTTTTTTGTTGTTGTTGCTGTTGTTTATTTTGTTCTTTAGATTCCATATGTACGTGAAATCATGAGGCATTTGTCTTTCTGACTTACTTCATTTTGTTGTTGTTGCTGTTGTTTATTTTGTTCTTTAGATTCCATATGTACGTGAAATCATGAGGCATTTGTCTTCCTCTATCTGACTTACTTCATTACCCTCTAGGTCCATCATATAATATCTTTTTCCATTTCCTTTTAATCTGTAATCTGCAGTGAGTCTCTTGTAGACAACATATGTAAGGGCCGTGTTTTCTCATCTATTCAGCCACCCTATCTTTTGATTGGAGCTCTTAATTCTTTTTCATTTGAGGTATTTATTGATAGATATGTAGTTTTTGCCATTCTTTATTCATGATTTTGATACATATTTTTCCTTCTTCTTAGAAAAGCCCCTCCAACATTTTCTGTAATACTGGCTTGGTGGTGATGAACTCTTTTAGCTTTTTCTTATCTGGGAAGCTCTTTACCTGTCCTTCGACTCTAAATGATAGCTTTGTTGGATAAAGTAATATTGGTAATAGATCCTGGGTTTTTATCACTTTGAATATTTTGTGCCAAGCCCTTCTGTCTTGCAGTTTCTTTTGAGAAATCAGCTGCCAGTCTTATGGGAACTCCCTCGTAGATAGCTAATTGCTTTTCTCCTGCTGCTTGTAAGATTCTCTCTTTGTATTTAATTATATTTTCGATGTGGGCCTCTTTGGGTTAATTATTTTGGGACTCTCTTAGCTTCCTGGGGTTGTATGTCTATATAACTTCACCAGGTTAGGGAAGTTTTCAGTTATTATTTTTTAAAATAGGTTTTTAACTTCTTGCTTTCTCTTTTCTTCTTCTGGTACCCCTTTAATGCTAGTATCGTTACATTTGATGTTGTCTTATAGGCTCCTTAAATTATCTTCATTATTTTGGATTGTTTTTCCTCTTTGTTATTCTGATTGGGTGTCCTCTGCTACCCCATACTCTGTATTGGTGATTCAATCCTCCACTTCATCCACTATGTTGATTCCCTCCAATATATTCTTCATCTCATATATTATATTCTTCACTTCTGACTGGTTTCCTTTTATAATTTCCATCTCCATTTTTTATGTTTTTTAATCTCTTTGTTAAAGTTATCACTGACTTCATCTACATTTCCCTAGGTTTATTGAGCATCTTTATAACCAGTGTTTCGAACTCTGCATCTGATAGATTGCTTGACTCCATTTTTGCTGGAGCTGTGTTCTCTTCTTTCATATAGGACATGCTTCTTTGTCTCCCCATTTTGGTTGCCTTTCTTGTCTATTTCAATGTGCTAAGCAAAGCTCCTACGTCTTTTGGTCTTATTAGTGTGGCTTTGTGTAGTAGGTATCCAGTGGCACAGTTCCTGAGAGAGATCCAGCTGCAAGCCAAGTTTAGCCCCGGCTTGTGTCTCTCTGGGGCTACCTGGTAAGATTCAGCAAGCAATTCATAGGTGCTGTGCATATAGTTGCCTCAGGACGCCACACTAGAAACTGAGGCCAGGTGCCACCAGTGCCGGACTTGGAGCTGCTCAACAAGGGGCATAGGGCACACCAAGGATACCACTGGATATCTATTCTATTTCTTTGCCAGTAATTCTTTCTCTTGATTTATCATAGCTTTGTAGTAAATCTTAAAGTAGGGTAGTGTCATTCCTCCAACTTAATATTTCTTTTTCAAAATTGTTGTAGCTAGTTTAGTTTCTTTACTTTTCCTTATAAATATTAGAATCAGATTGGCTATATCTATGAAAAATTTTACCGAGATTATTATTGGAATGCATTAAATCTATAGATCAATTAACATCTTTACTATATTGAGTCTTCCAATTCCTGAACATAATATGTCTCCAAATATTTAGGTCTACTTAAAAATTATTATTTTGAAGTTTACAGCATACAGTTTATATAAAAGTTTTGTTTTATATCCAGATATTTTATTTTTTTGGAGTTATTTTAAGTGGTATTGGGTTTTAAATGTCAGTATTGCTTATTGCTATTATATGAAAATATGATTCATTTTGTGCGTTGCCCTTATAGCCTGTGATCTTACTAAATTCATTTATTAAATCTAGGAATCTTTTTGTAGATTGTTTGAGTTTTCTACACATTGTGAAACAGTTTTATTTCTTCCTTCCAATCTGTATGCATTTTATTTTATTTTATTTTTCTCATTTTACTTCACTGGCTAAGAGTTCTAGTATGATGTTGAATTGGAGTTGTGAGAGTGGGTATGCTTGCCATGTTTCCAACCTTAAAAGGAAAGCATTCAGTCTTTCATCAGTAAAATGTTAGCTGCAGGTTCCTTTGAGGATGGCTTTTAGCAGATTGAGAAAGAGCTCATCTATTCTTGCTGTCTTGACAGTTTTTATCTAAGATGAATGTTGAATTTTATCAAATCTTTTTCTGCATCAATTGAGATGATCATGTGTTTTTTTTTCTTTAGGCTAGTAATAGTGGATTATATTGATTAATTTTTGAAATAAAGAATGAGCATTGCTTTTCCCAGGAGAAATTCCACCCAGTCGTGTTGTATTTTTGTTTTTTATGCTGCTGGATTACATTGGGTAATATTCTATTGAGGATTTTTACATCTTTGTTCATAAAGGTTATTGGTTTATAGTTTTCTTGTACTGTCTTTGTCTGTTTTGGTCAGCAGGATAATACTGGCTTCATAAAATTAGTTGAGAAGTATTCCTCCTTTTTTATTTTCTGTAAGAGATTGTGTAGAGTTGGTATAATATCTTCTTTAAATGTTTGGTAGAATTTGCCAGTGAAACCATACAGACCTGAAAATGTCTTTTTGGAAAAATTTTCAACTATAGGTTCAATTTCTTCAATAGTTATGGATAATTTAGGGTATCTTGTTCATGGTGGGTGAGTCTGATATTTTGAGATTTTTAAGGAATTAGTTTATTTCATGTTAGTTTTTTAGTTTATGTTTGTAGTACTGCTTTATTATTCTTTAATAACTGTAGAATCTGTAATTCCATTTTTTTCTCATGTTTATAATATGTCTTTTCTCCCTTTTTATTTGTTGGTCTTGCTAGTGGGTTTTCAATTTTATTGATCTTTTCAAAGAACTACCTTATGGGTTTATTTTCTCTTTGGCTCCCCAACTCACCCCCCCTTTTTTTGGTTTGATTCATTTCGATTTCACTGATTTCTGCTTTTATCTTTATTATTTTTTTGTGCTTTTAGTTTATTTTAGTCTTCTTTTTTTAGTTTTTTTTTTAAAGATGAAAGCTTAGCTTATCGATCTGAGACCTTTCTTCTTTCCTAATACAAGTATGCAATGATATAATTACCTTATAAGCACTGCTTATTCTATATATCAAACCTTTTTATATGTTGTATTTTTATTTCTATTCAATTCAAAATATTTTCTGATTTCCCTTGAGACTTACTTTTTGATTCATGGATTATTGAGAAATATGTCTTTTAATTTCCAAGTGTTTGAAAATTTTTTTTCTTGTAGTCATTGACTTTTGGTTTGATTCCCTTATGGTTAGAGAACTTTGTATGACTTTAGTTCTTTTACATATGACAAGTTTTATTTTATGAAATAGCACATATTCTCTCTTGGTTAGTATTTTATGTGCATGTGAAAAGAGGGTAGCATGTTGTGGTTGGGTGGAATGTTTTGTATATGTCAATTTGATCCAGTTTTTGATGGTGTTGTTTAGTTCTATATCCTAGCTGATTTTCTCTAGCCTACTTGTTCTTTTGATTGCTGAAAGAGAAGAGTTGAAGTTTCCAACTGTGATTGTGGATTCATTTTTCCTTCCAGCTTTGTCAGATATTTTTTCATGTATTTTAAAACTTTTTGGTAGGTGTATAACCACTTGTTATGTGTTCATGATGATTGAACCCTTTTTTCTTTATGCTATGTCCCTTTATATTTCTGATAATTGTCTTTGTTCTGAACTACTTTGCTATTAAATAGCCACTAAAGCCTTCTTTTTTAAACATTAGTGCTTTCATGGTTTATCTTTTTTCATCATTTTACTTTTAACCTACGTATATTTTATATTTGAACTGATTGTCTTGTAGACAGACTGTATGTAGTTGGGTATTGTTTTGCATTCATTCTGACAGAGAAGGAAGACATTACATAAAGAAAAAGAGGTCTCTTCGCCAAGAACACAAAACAGTCTTTAAAGTGGGTACATGGCAAACAACAAAGTTTTAAAATACATGAAGCAAAAACAGACAAAACTGGGAAGAGCAATAGGCAGACTTACAACGATAGTTGGAGACTTGAACCTTCCTCTCTCATTAATCAATAGAACAAATAACCAACATATCATAAACTTTGAGTACCCAGTAGGGTCAGGCCGTAATTTCTCACCAGCCCACTGTGGGTTGTGATTCCAATGTCAGCTCAGTTTTTAAAGCCTTTTTAGTGCTACTTGTATCTCTCATGTCTTTGCCATCCAATGACCAGCAGAGAAACTGAGCAGTATTTCAGTTCTCAAAGTCTGTGGTATGCCATTGAGGGCCAGATCCATGCATGTGCCACTCAGAGATGAGTCTAGTAGTCCATAAACTACTTGGTTGCTTTTCCTAGCTCCTCCCTCTCTATGACCTCCTCAGAATTTTCTGGTCTTCTGGGGCTCATCTTTTTGGTCCTCTAGCCAAAAAGTATTTTTAATTATCTAGGTCTGATTCATACTTCCTATGATTGTGTGTGCATTTGGGATTAAGTGGTGGGAGAACAGAGAGAGGAAAAAACAGTAATTTATGCTACGTTTTGAAACCACACTTGATAGGAGAGTCAGGTTTGGTACCACAGAATTTCAGGTACCTGCAGCCTCTACTGCCACCACTGTCATTGCTGCCACTGTTGTCATGGGATTGTCTGGGTTCTGGGTCGTAATAGAACAGTGAACAAAGAAAAAAGATGAATTTCTTCTCTCTTGCAGAACTTTAGGGATCTCCTTGAGTCAAAACTAGAGGGCTTCTCTGGAGCACTCTCTGTGCACCCCTAGGTGCCCACTCCTGAGTTTCAGGCTGCCTTGAGTCCAGGCCAGAGATACTGGAGAGAACAAAAGGGGAAACTCAATGTTGGTTTGGTGATACTTTCAATTCTGGTCTTCTTTCCAAATCTTCCTGCTAGCATTTACTTTCAGTGTTCTCAGATGGGTGGTCCATGCATTCATTCTATCTAGGTTTTATAGCTGTGTGACTCAAGTGGGTGATGATCTTGGTGAGTGTCATATCTTTTTAAAAAGTAAATTATTTCTTGCTAAAAACCCTCCTATCCTTCATTTGTGCATTTAGTGATATTAAATTTTGTCATGTTGGTATTGACCTATATCTTTTTCATCCATTGTATTTCATCTATTCATTGTTTTAATGAATACAGATGCAATAATAATTCCTTGTTTTAACATAACTTCAACTAAGTCATTGATTAAAACATTGGCTAGACTAAGGCTAAGAAAAGACCCTTGTAAGAATGTTATAAAAGACCTATAGGTTTATTCATTCATTCATCATATTTTATTAAGTGCTTTCTATATGCCAGATACTTTCTAATGCCCTGGAGAGATGGAGGTAAAATAAAATCTGTTGTCAGGAATCCAGAAAACAATGTGCTTTGGGTATTCCTCTTCAGTCTTCAGTGAATGCACTTAACTTTATTAAATCAACATTTTTTTAGCCTGGGTCAGGCTCTGTGATGCGTAGAGAAGACATAGAAGTGAACAAGTCTATGGCATTCCTGTCATCATAAAGTTCTCAGTCTTATCTGTACTACCGTATTGTGGTTGGTTTACCTATTTTGACCACCAGGCTTTCAGGAAAGACTTTGTCATGTGACTTTCTGAAATCCCTAACTTACTTTAGTGATCTATCCCTGATCCACAATGTAGACATCCTATCAGAAAAGAAAAAAGGAAAAGAGGTTTATTTGTGAAAATTACTCTGAGTTGTTTCGTTTCTTTTCTAAGTGCTAACCAACACTATGTTTAAGCCAGGTTATATTTTCTAGAGCTTGATATCAGCTAACCACAGAATGCATTCATTCATTCATTCATTCATTCATTATTTATGCCTACAGCACCTGGTCTTCCTAGGTGGTTTCCCATACAAGTACTAACCAGGCTCAGCGCTGCTTAGCTTCCGAGATCAGACATTGGGCTTGTTCAGGGTGGCATGGCCGTAGACCATGGACCATGGCTCCACTGGGGCATGAACCCAGGACCTTCTGCGTAAAGCAAACGTGCTAACTGCTACACTATGGAACCACGTCCATAATCTACAGAATTTAGAATCCATTTTTCTTCTTTCAGAAAATCGAGATATTTATTGATCTTTAATTTTAACTCTTCTCTGCCAACTTAACTTCATCCAGCTTGTTTTCTCTTTTGGTGGACCCCCTCTGTCTTCTGTTGTCCATGTCCTCTCTGTTATTAGATGTGAACTCCTCTCTTCCTTTGGTTATATTTTCACTTACCTCTCTTAGTAGCTTCTCTAGAGGAGGAAGTAAATAATCACAGTCAGAACAATTGATTTTTAGTGAGTGTGGAGGCAAGAGAGAACCATGGTTGATATTTATTAGTTGTATGCACACTCTTGATTTAACTGTGTTTCAAGGCTAGGAAAGTGGATCATATGAAACTATTAGCAGAAAGGATTCTTTTTTTTTTTTTCAGGACACAAATTGATTTGAACAGAAATTATTTAAATTTTTGAAATATGATAGCACCTGTTCCTATTATGGGCACTTTCTCAGTGCTCCTGAAATCCAGGTGAAACTCTAATATGGAAAAATAACAACTGTTCAAACCAAAAGTTCCTCTTTCCTCTCTTGTAATGATAGCATGGTAATCTCTATACAATGAGAATTGATTAATACCATCTCCTGTTGGATTTCAATGCCGTGATTTCAAAGGTCTGCTAAATCTGATCGAGTCATTTTTCCATGACAGATATAACTATTACCTTACTACAAGATACTTAAGAACAACACAAGAGCAATAAGAATAGCATCAGAACAGTACTCAGTCTTTGCAAAATCCTAATATCACATCAAAGCTGCGCAAACTCAATACTTCCAAATAATTGCCTTACACTGTCCTCCCTTTTCTTTCATTTCACAATACAGGACTTTCCACTAAAATCAATCACTCTTTGTCTCAGCTCATATTTTCCTATGTACAGGAGTTAGAATGGTTCTGGACATTTAATTAGCCATGAATCCCTCTCTAAAACATAGACCATGTCAGCCTGCTTTTGTAAACCCCTGATGTTCCATTTTGCCTCAGTGCCTTTTTTATAAACCTAATTGTGTTAATGCACTGGCATATTTATTGCTCACCTTTTCACCTTTTATTCTGATTCCTGGCTGCCCATGGGGTCCTTTCAATCGATCAAAACCCCAGTCCTCTTGTATAAGAAAGGTCACATTTACTCTAACAATGGGAACCCACAGCCATGTGTTGCTTCGTCATGAGTCACCAAGGGGCACATCAAAGCAAAGGCTGAGACTTGTGTGGATCCCTCTTGAGATTTTACTTTCCCAGTTCAGACACAGAGGCAAAGGAATGATTTAAAAAAAAAAAATCTTGACTGCAGCCTCGTACTTATTCTGAGTCCTGAGAGGGAAAATGGAAGTTATTATTACAAAAGAATATCTTTTTTTTTTTCCACTCAAGCTTAAATCATAATTTTTCTGAACATGACCCTGACAAGAAAAGAACAGGGTAGGAGAGGACAGGACAGCTGTGAGAATTCAGGTGTTGAGGCCCACAGCCAGCAGGAAACATGTGGAAGATGTGAATTTTGCCACATTCTAAGTTAATTTGTTCATCTCCCTCTCTCTTTCCTTCCTCCTTCCCTTCCTCTCTCCTATCCTTCCCTTACTCTGTAGAAGTTTTAAAAGAAGAAATAATAAACTCAGATGCCTCCCAGTATATACAGGGCTTAAGGACTATGAGAGACGGGAATGTGTGAACTGGAGAGCATGGCCCCATCTTAAGAGGTTGCCACTGCTCACCCTCAGCATATTCTAAGCAGGAGTCCAGGCCCAGTGTGTCAAGATTTTTCTGATTTTTGAAAGAAATAGGAAATCCAGCTTCTTTCAAGAAACCTTCCAAATTTTAAATGTCAACAACTAACTGAAAGTTTTAAAATCACCTTATGGAAAAAAATGATTAAAAATGAAAAATAAAATAAATCACTTTATGAAGTGGATCTGCAGTCTGAATTTGACCAGCGCTTCAAGGCATACAAATCTCCACTGTCTTAAAGTTGACGATGGAGCTGGAGAGGTCAGAAGATTACACTACAAATCAGTGAGTGGTGAAGGCCAGATGGTAGAGAAAATAATTATGGTTTCAAGAAGAGAGATTAATCTCAACTAGTAATCAAGGCTTCCTTGAAAAGCTAAGATTTGACTTAAGCCTTGAAGAATATCTTGAAGATGAGGAATTTAGGTAGGCAGCAATGGAGAGAGAATTAGAAACGGGAGAGAAGGCATAAATAAAAGCTCAAAGTAGGCAATCTTAGGGTGAGTGTGGAGTACCATATCAAATGGGAGTAATCAATGGGAGTTTTGTAAATCTGGAGAGATCTGAGCTAGATTATAGAGGATTCTAAAACAGACTCAGAAGTTAAATTTCATTAACATTCAATTGACAGTGGTGAGGCATCAAAGGATTTCAGAGAAGTAACAAGGAGAAATTTTTAGTAAGGTTATTTGATATGTGTGTAGGAAAAGAAGAAATGAGAGACTATAAGCAGAAAACTGGAGGCAATTAAAACAATCTAGGCATAAAATACGAAGAAGTAGCAGTAAACGAAAAGAAGAGATGGATGGAGAAAATCCTGAGAAGAAAGCATGAGCAAGACTCATGGGGTCTAAAATATGCCAAATCTATACCTGATATGTTCCTGTCTACTCTGGGGTTTGGCTCTCTTCTAGCGAAGGGAGGATGTATGATGAGTATTCTGTGGGTGATGATGTTAGATTGTGGACACTAAGTAGGGTTTGAGTAGATAGCCTCCTGGTTATAATCTTACTAATTCATATGCTACTGGTGTCTGTTCTGAGGCTTGTGGAGTCTTGTAGGAGTCCAAGATTGCTGCAAAAGCTTAGGTAGGGTACAGGAGGAGTCTGGAGGAAAGATAGGTGTCCCTTTCTAACCAGCAGGGGCCACAGACCACAGGAACCAGGATCATAAGGTGAATAAGGCTGGGATACAAAAGTTTATAGGTTTCTATCCTTACATTCATGTATGGGCGAACCACAGTTAATCATGAAAGCACTCTATGTACTGTCATAGTGTTCTTTTTGAGGGCTTTGACTAGTCAGTCAGATTTTGAATGGCAGATATCAAAGTCAAAATCCACTTTGATCTTGGAGGATGTTGAACAGGATGTTCCAGAAACATGAAACAAATATATATGGTTAATATTGTCCAAAAAACTGTTCCTATTTTTTTTGATTTTTCTTGTCTTTTCTTTCTCCTGTCATTAAAAATATTTTTAATTGAGATATAATTCACATGCCATAAAATCCATTCTTTTAAAGTGTATAAATTAGTGGCATTTAGTATATTCACAGAGTTGTGTAGCAATCTTCACTAATTCCAGAACATTTTCAGAATTCCAATGGTTGGGTCATAAAGTAACTCTACATGTAAAAGAACTGCCAAACTGGTTTTCATAGGGGCTGCACCATTTTACATCCCCACCAGCAATGTATGAAGGTTTCAATTCTCTATATCCTCACCAACACTTGTTACTGTTCTTTAAAAAATTATTATTATTATAGCCATTTATGAGTCTGGTGGTATCTCATTGTGTTCTTGATTTGTATTTCCTTGGTGGCAGTGGTATTGAGCATCCTTTCATGTGCTAATTGGCCTGTTTGTATACCTTCTTGGAGAATGTCTATTCAAATTCTTTTTCCATTTTTCTCTTTGGGTTATTTGTCTTTTTATTGTTGAGTTTTAAGTCTTCTGCCCTTTTTGCAGGTTTTATTTTTGTGCAAAAAAGGACTGTCCTTTTGTAGACATTGCCTGTGAATCCTTTCCTTTCTCATGGTAAATGATCAGTCAAGCAATAATTAGTGTATTATTTGGGTCTTTACACTATTAATAGCAGTTGGTTCCAGTTTTCACCGTCTTTCCACATTCCCAGAACTTCAGAGGTACCAGCACCAGTACCTTCTGAGAGATGTGAGTTCCAGTCTATGAGGCCTCTTCTCTGAGTTTTTAAGTTTTCATGACTCCAACCTCTTCTCTTTATTCTCCCAGCCTTCAGGGTGATAGCTGCTTCTGCAGTTACCATCTCTATATTACCTCAGACTTCCTTTCTTGCCTTTTCAATTTTTTAAGATCTGTTAATCAATTCCCTACATTAAAATATCTCTTTTGAAACGTGGTTTTGGTTTTCTGAATGGATCTTGTCTGATATAATTGTTTAAATGTGTTAAGTTATTCTAGCTTTAGTCCAGAAGTTAGTTGCTTTTTCACAGTCAATTGATTTGCTACATCCCTTTTGCTGGCTAAAATAAAATACATCTCTTTAAATTTATTTTGGACAAGACAGCACCTTAAAATAAAGAATGTCAACGTCTAACATGTCATTCTGTACTAAGTCTCTATTAGGTACCAGAAATGGCTTTGCTGGAACAAATCAAAAGAAAAGGTGGAATCCCACTTTCAATATGGGTTCATCACAGTGGCACTTATGAAAACATTTCCTCAAAGGACCTGAAAGTTTCCCAGATCAAGAAAAGTTTTGGCCTTGGGCTATCTTAATTTTGCAGTTAGGAGCCTAAAACCTGACAAAAAAGGGTTCTGGACACTGGTATTTAATGGTATCAATCCTCGTTGACTGATAATCCCATTAGATCTGGAATTTGGAAGAACATTCTCCTAGATTCTTAGAAGAATATTTAAGTTGTGACGAAAAGGATCCTTCAGCCCTAATGTTTCTGTTCAGGCATAACCCTGTCTCTAACGGCAAAGACCCTCATCCTCCCATTCCTATAGCCACATCCCTCTCTAACCAACCCCCAGCTACTACTCAGACTTGCTGGATTGTAGTGTTGCAAAAGAGTTTACATAGTCATCACTAAATAGAGAAGGATGACCTCGTTTTTCTAGAGCCATAGGCTCACTGCAGCATATGGGACAGAATAAACAGCTTTTCTGGAGAAGAATGCTGTTTCAGGCATCTTCTGATAATCAAATTTATTGTCTGTACCTCACACATAAACCTAACCAGGAGGGATTCCTATGTGCATTAAGAAAGCACAGAACTTGTAACTTTCTCCTACAACAAACCAGTCCTTCATGCACAGCCTAGAGCCCCCAGCACTGACCCACTTAGGTGCAGAAAGATTTCTAGGGACAAGAATCCAGGTACCTGAGCAGTCTTGGCTGGGGTCCCCTAGAGTCTCTACGATTATCCTCCTGCTCCAGGATTTGCCCTGGCACAGGAGGAATTCTTCTGGCCCTCCCTTTTTTGTCCCTTGCCCTCCCTCTGGGGGTCGTTCCAGGTTTCTCTCCCAGTCCTAGCACTTCCATCTCTCATCATGCCATGGTGGCCTGGTAGATGTGCCCCAGCTTTCCCTGGCTTCCACAGCTTCCACGGGAAGCCCTTTCTCTCAGCCCCAGAGGTGGGTCCAGGGCGGCCTGGAGACCTGGAGATGCCACCAAGCCATTCAGCAACGCTGCCCTTCTGGAAGAAGAGCCTCAGAAGTGGCAAGGCAGGGTCGAGGAGATATACCAGACTGTAGGGTCTGAGAAAAGGTCTGGGGCCACAGGAGCCTTGTGGCAGAGGTAGAGCCCCTGATCATGTTTTCATAAGAAGGAACTCTCTTAGTTGACTTTCCAGGAAAAAAACGCGGGCTTCTGAAATCTCATCAGACACCAGTTCTTCCAAGTAAAGCCTTGGGATGAGAAGGCTGGGAAAGAACCAGTCTCTCCGAGAGTCCGTGGCCAGAACAATGTTTTCTATATTTTAGCATTTTAGGACACTATTTATAAAGCAACTTGTTTATGCTATTGCCCGGCCCATGTCACGTCACAAACTCACCAGCACCCCAACAAGCCTCCCTCTGTGGTCACTTCACACTCACAGGCTCTGCAGCCTCACAATGGTGACTTAGTACCTCATTTTTCACCGGATTTACATGTATGGCCACCCTTGGAGCCCATTTGAAAATCTATAAAATAGTATGTCATGTAATTGTGAGATTCATTTTAGCAGCCTCTGTCCCACTTCCTGCTTGTTCCAGTGCTAGGTCCTGGTTGTGCAACTGAGAACAGTCTTGTAGGACAGAATATATATTGTGGCTTCTGAATTTATTTCATCAGATCTAAGATTTGTTTATAAAATTAATCAAATTGCATTGAAGAAATTGTGAGGCTGTTCATGCTTAATGATTTTTAGAAAGAATATGGATATTTTCAAGGAAGCAGATTTTTTTTAACCTTAATTGTTTAAAACGATAATTGAATTTCCTAGTACTTTAATAATTATCCACTTTTTTAAAACTTGAATATCATTGTTTCAGTTCCATTTAAAAAATTTGTTGTATGTCTAAAATGAGTTAACTTTTGACAGACACAGTAAGACATTTTAATTTAAGGCAGTTGTGTTTCAGTTTTGAGCAGACCGATTATGACAGAATCAATCTTTCCTCTGTGCTTTCAGCCTGGTCAAAAAATTGCTAAGTTTCTCAACATTTAAAATATGTTTAAAAATGTTTTTACAACTAATGCCAATATAAAGTCATGAATAGATAAATAGTCCATTTATATAGAAATTACAATGTTAATATTAGTTAAGTGATATATGGCCTAAAAATAAACTACAGTACACTATACATTAATCATATTAGGTAAAAGTATTCTTTTTACAAAATTAGTGATTATATTAAAATACCGGTGAACTTTTAACTTCTATTTGAAAACTACTTGAAATGAGGATTGCTATAAATGTCTTAATCAAATGATGTTTTCTTACTTGATAGGAAATTCTTGATAACAGGTTATGCTATTGTGGTAACAAGTGACCATGTTCTTTAGGACAGTTCTGTGGCTCAGGAGTACTTAATTCTGAAAGTCTTGTTCAATTTGGCAGGATTTTAATTGAATGCATATGATGCTAACATTTCTTAATAACATTTAATTTAGTTTCTTAACTATTTTTAATAATATTTAAACCACATTGGAATTTACTTAATAAAATATACAATTTTTATGAAATGCATGGCCATAGAGATTAAATTAGATTTATTGTTATGAATGAATGAATGAATGAATGAGTGAATGAATATGGCTTCCACTTCAGAAGAGAAATGTACTGTGTACATTAAATGAAGGCAGTTAGCATTTAGCTACTTTAGAGAGACACTCCTTGGCAGACATTTATTACATTTCTCTGTTTAGAAAAAATTATAAGCTATATAAAAAGATTTTTATTTTAAGCAGAGACATATAAATTTACATTAAGGGGAACATCTCCAAAATAATCTAAATCAGAATTCAGTCATCTTACATATTTATAATTGCAGATTGATTAAAAGAAAAGATCTAAGTGGAAAGTCTATTCATCTGGTTTAGAAAAATATTCCTTGAAGAATTAGATTTTTAAAACAGCTGTTCTACTTAAAAATGTATTAATTCACATGCTAAAAAATTCTAATGGTACAAAAGGTATAGGATGAAAAGAAAATCTTTCTTCTGTCCCAGATCCCAATTTCCCAGTCTTCTTCCACCAGAGGGCAATTGCTGTTATAAGTTTCTTATATGTTCCCAGATATATTCTGGATGCATGTATATGTCCTTTTAAAACCATCACAACAATGAAGGGGAGTATCTCTCAAGGTTGTTTATTTCAATGACATCATCTAAGCCCAGGTACTTTTGATCTTTTCTCTGCTATCCTTGGGGTGTTGACTTTGTCTTCAGGTTGACTGCCCTCATGATTGCTAGATGGTGCCAGTAAATATAGTTGTCTTTTCAACATATCCAGAGGAAAAAGAGGAGACTGACTTTTCATTGCATTTCTGTTTAAGAAGCTTCTCAACAGACTTGGGTTTATTCCTCTTCCTAAAAAGTCACAACTAAAGGGAATGGTTGGACTAATTAGGTTTACCTTTTGAGGCTGGTGTTGAGATCAGACTCCTATAAAGCACATTGCCAGGGAGAAAACGATAGATATCTGAACAAAACCATAGGATAGTTGCAAATACAGGCAAATCTTGAATTGTTTATCTGAAACACAGCATTTGTAATACTGACATGAACTTATATTAAGAAGATTAGTAAATGTAACCAGGTTAAACATTAGGGCTGACTTCACACAGAATTTGTGTGACTCCAAGCTGTACAACTCATTTACCTAATTTGCAAATAATACCACTTAAACCCTCTTGTAGGTGGGTATTTAAGCCCTTGGACACACTCAGTCTGTGCTAGGTCACCCAGCATTTCCCAAGATGCTCAGCAAGCAGCAAATCTTCTAAGTCAGAATTTTCTTTTAAGTTTACTTCAGCTGGAACCATCATCTCTCTTCACTGTTACTCCTGACTCTGCGGTCTTTGTTTTTTTGGCTGTGAACATTTTTACCTCTTGCTTCTATTGAAGATAAAGACCAAGCATTAACCATCAACTGAGTAAATTATTCTCTATACATCTTTCTGGGCTGCGTAGCTACAGGCACACAAACTCTTTTGATGTTGATGGGGGAGAGGAAGCCTGGCCTTTTGCAGATGGTTGCCAACTTGTTTCCCCTGCACTCTATTGCTTTTCCCTTCTTGGACACAGAGTTGCTTGTTGTTTACATTGGGTTCTTTGTGGACCCCTGTTTTCCAGGCCTCTCTCTTATTTCATGCATGTTTTGCACTAAGGGTAAATAAGAATCAGGCTGGGCCAACATTTAGTCATAACTTAGATATGTTAAAATTTAACTTTCTTTTTTTCTCTATAACTGAACCTACCTTTTCCACGAGTCCTCGTTTCCTTTAATAGTAGAAAACCCTGTAAGAGGATTTATAAATGTAAGTTGAAGCTCAGATTCTAAGATGACAAATGACCTGTGGCAGACTAGATTGTAAGATCACTCAGTAAGATTTGTCACATGTCAAGGGAAGTTTCTAAACCTTTTTCATATCAAAGTTCTAAAGGATAGGGCTGGAAATGGGAGGGAGGATTAGATAGAGGATATCTTGAAAGAAAGCTATGTTGTGAGCTCTCCCTGCCTCCTTTTCTCTCATCTTAAGCCTGATTAGAAGAGTTCCTCAGAAACCTTGATATATGTCTAAAGCAATTCAGGGGTGGAAGGTGATGGTGTGGACTGGTGTCTGATTTTTGACTGAAAAATGTAAAAGGCAAGGTTGTGGAATATTCAGCTGATCCAAGGTGTGAGTGAAGGATGCATGTGAGTTTCCTCAATCAGATGTGGTCATTGGAAGAAAGAACAGGACTGGGGCTCTTTTAAATCATGTTCAAGCCTGGGCTTAGTGGTGGGAACCTGAGAGAGACAATGACTATGGAATGCTGAGGTGGAGCTGCTAGCTAGAGGAAAATTCATCCATCAAGACTAGAAACAAAAGTGAATGTTCCCAGTGAGGATTTCTGAAGGGATTCACAGGAGGAACCATAAATTATAGAGCCAGCTTTAAACATTTGTCCCACCAAAGGGCAAAGACCATTTTATGATAGTCCTGATCCAGTAACAACTTTCCTGTTTCTCTCTCTGCTCACCTGTCCCTTCTTTCTTCCTCCTGCTTTGACCCTTGAGGAGTCAGAAGATACAGCTAGCATAATGGCAAGGTAGAGGTTGAAGCCTCAGGTAGGGAAATAGGATCATGTACCATTCTTTGGTTAACCTACCAACAAAGACCACAGTTGAGAGAGGAGAAGTTTAACTTAAATCAGATTCAGTGTTTTGATAATTACTTGAGTTGCACACCTTCATTTCTTAACTAGAAACTTTCTCTGCAACTTGATGTAATCATTCAGGCTTTTTATGACATAAAATGACCAGCAAGTCCTGCCTGAATTTCATTCAAGGTGAACCAAGAGAAGCAAGGAGCAGACCCCTCACTAGCATTTGAACTTCCCTCATCACCAAAACCCAGGAAGGTCTTTTCTTCTCCTTGTGGGCATAAAAAGCTGCCCTTTCTATATGGCACTGTTGGTATGGCTAATATAAAATTCTATGCTTAGTCCTTTTGGCTTTGGCTGAGATTTTGTAAATCAAATCCTGTGCAATTAAAAAAAAAAATCACTGTACCTTCCCAAGCACTTGCAACTCAGTCTCTGCTTCGGCACTGTTGTGTCTTCTGTGAGCTGGTGAAGCAACTCAAATACCTTTTTTGTTCTAGGCTAAGTCGGTAGGAAGCCTCCAGGAAACTAGAAGCCTCCAGGAAACTATGAGAACAAAATTGTATCAGTTTGCTATTTATAAATATTATCTTGCCTCACATCAATATTAGACAGGCCCATGGCATATATTTCCACTGGTCTCTATTTGGTTTATAATGTAACAAGGAAGGGAATGCCGTTTATAAGTTCGTCTCTGAGTTATACAAGCAGGTGTACAAATATAATTTTACTCTACTGCAGCAATTGTGACTAGAGAGGAATTATTGCTTTTTTCACTTTATGGACTTGTGAAATCTCAGAGGAGCCAAAAAAATAAAAAATAAAAATAAGGAAAATCCAAGCCAAATAGAAACACTAGAGGAAGACTTTTATTGTTGATCAATATAGCAGTTTTAAATGCTCATCTGATCTTGGAACATTGTATGTAAGAGTCATCATTATCTCAGTTATCTGATTCTGATTCTATGGGAGCCATTTTATAACTCTCTAAATTGTAAATAACTGAGAAATGTAAAACAATTATCTATAGATATGCAAATTCTCAATTCACAGTTCTCCCCTATTGTGGAAGCTAGTTTTGCCTCTATTAGCACATTCATTTCTACATTTCTTTACTCCATGTAGATTAGTGATTTCTTGATTTCTCCTTTTAACACTTCCTCAGTTTTCTTATTGAGTTAAATAAAATCTTTAACAGGCATTCATTTTATATCTGCACGAGAGTCATGATCTTACCTTTTTCGGAAAATTATCTTTTAAGAGTATATTGTCAAAATATTAGCATCTAACAACCCATATATTGCTCAACAATGACATGAAGCCATGATTATTGTAGCAGAGGTTTGATATGGAACTATGAGTTTTTAATAAAAATTTCTTGGCCATTTCCTTGGAAAATCAGTGGCTTTGGTGATTATGCTGTACAACATGTTACTTATGGGCAACAGATAAAAAGGCAAGGAATGTGCAGGCCTAGGGCAAGAGAATTACTATGACTGTCAGACTACTAAGGGATCCCTCAGCAACACCCTCTGCTCACCCTCTCATTATTGATACAAAAGACAACTGAAACATACACACAACACATACAACAACAACAACAAAATAGCAACTGAAATTCTTACAGGGGAGGCCACCAGTACCTCCCTGTGCTCCAGGGCATCCAGAATGAGTTCCCTTCTGATGGTATCAGAGAGAGAGTATCCCTGTTAGAGATGTAGGAAAATGTAAAGGCCAGTGTCTATATTTAACCAGAAGATTTCTGATGTTTTCTAGATGGCAAATTAAAAAGAATCAGAGTGTTTCCTTGGTATGAAAATTTCTAAAGACAATATTATTATAGCGCAAGTCATGAAAAGACCTGTCACAGGTTGACACCCATGACCTTGTCAACATTGATGGGAACTTGTGTGGAAACCAATTTTTGTCCTCTTTGAAGTCTGAACTTTTGAGTAGACTCTAGCTCTTTGCTAGGGCCCTGACATTGATTAGTTCTGATATCTACCCTTTAAGATTTTCTTAGCAATTTAGCTGTTGTACAAGTGCTGCCAGGAGCATGTACTACTGTTTCTCATAAATATGGTAGAGTACTTGTCTTTAGAGTTTCTGACACAGAAGAAAACAATGCCAACTAAAGAGAAGCACAGTTACATGCTGTAGTATAAACATACTTTAAGGGAATAGGTTTTCCCCATCTACCTGGTCTCACTAAATTGTTCTGCCTCAGACAAACTCCACTTTTGAGGCTTAGTCAGTCCCTAGACAGGAAGGGAGAAAGTGTTGTGTGTGATCTTAGAGTCTAATTAGAGCAAAGGTATCATATGGCTTTGGCACATTTCTCTGGACACTTTCTTGGGGATTAGAACAGAGTTACCCCCCATCTAACTTTAATAATAGTTGTTTAAATAATTGTTTTTATTTTTTAACGTTGGAGTTGAAGGCACTTTGCAAAAGCCCCATGGTTACCTTGTGCTATTGGCCTGAATTTTGCTAAATTGTTTCCTAAATTTACACAATTGGGATTATAGCTAAAGCTCCAACTTGGAAGATAGCTTTGTTCACTAGAGCATGAAAAGTACAAGACATTTCTTTTAAATCAGGACTTTAAGTCTACAGAAAAGTGACCTACAGCAAATGTTTGGCATCATTCTCATTGTACAAGGTCTGCAAGGCTCATTCTAGGAAATCATAGTTATATATGCTTTCTAAATATATATTTTTTAATGCCTATAAAAACATGATTGTGGTGCTTTTTCCATTTCTCTGAACGTGGAGAATTAGGGTGAACTCCTTAAAATTTCATGTGGATTATTGCCCTCTACTGAGGCTTGATGTCAACGTCCCTGCGTTTTAAAAAGGGTGGTGGTTGTGATGGGGGACCTGTCCCATCTGATCCCTGTGTATCTATAGAGACTAAAAAGATTTTTGCTTTTTTGATACTCAGATGTTTTCAATTTAAATGACTATTTTGTATTTAAAAGACAAGCCTAAATGTTTGCTGTTTTTGTTGTTGTTGTTGTTGTTTCTTAATAGTGAATCACAATTATCCATCCAAATGAAATGTGGTATTTTCTAAAGTAGTGAATAATTTGTCAGTTCCTTAAGTCATTATTCTACAGGGATAATTCGGTGCTGTTTGTACTGTAATTAAGGCAGGCTGAGATGTGAAACATGCTGGAACTCCAGGAACATTAGCTGGCATGGAACAGAAGGAGGCCGGGATTGAGCTGAGAGAGAAATGGAAGTGTGCAGTGGGAAGGCCATGCAACACAATGCTAACGGGTGCAGCAATATGAGCTTATCGGGTAATAGTGACTTGAGGTACATACGTGTGTGGGAGAATGCTTCTGTGGGCCCCAATATATGTTCCATCTAGTAGGTAAGTCTAGAAGCAGGAGATTGTGGTGTATGACAGTCCAGTGGTTCCTGCTAGGTCCCCTGTGAGGGTATAAAAAACAGGATCCAGGATTCAGAATCTAGCAGTAGATTAGGCAACAACTAAGCAGGGAATCAGGATGTGAAATATTTTTGAAAGAACATGTGATTTGGAGCCAGACTAAAATGGTTACTCAGGCATTTTTTTTTTCTTAGCTGTGTGACTTTAGCAAGTTGCTTAACCTCTTTGAGTTTCAGTTTGCATAACTGTAAAGTAGGATAATAATCACCACTTCATAGGTTGTTGTAAGGACTGGAAATACTGTATATAAAATACCCAGCACAGTCGTAGGCCTGTACTATGGCATCTATTCTTTAACTGGTTAAGACATCAGTTCTAGTATAGGATGAGAGCTCCAAACAGGTGAGCTAGGGCAGGCTCAGTCTTGAGGACTCAGAATCCTTGATTAGGGAGAGATCAGGTAAGGAATGTTATAACCTGGCTATGTGGAATTACAAGGCTCATCCCTAGCAAACTGTATACCTTGTTTACAGTCTGGAGGCCCTGGGGCCAAGCACTGTGTTTTATGCACAGTATCAATTGTAGGTATAAGCATTCCTTTGATAGAAGAGGACCCAAGGCTCACAGGGATGAAGAGGCATTAGAAGGCAACACTGGCCATAAATTGGAAGAGCAGTTTTCAGTGCAGGATTGCGGTTGTTATAGTTCCTGTTTGTTCAACTTTACCGGGTCATCAGTTTGTCTCTCTCCCCTTTCCTGGTGAGAAGTCAGAGAACTGTTAGGGTTCTACCTTCAGAGTGCAGGCCACCCACCTCAGGCATGTGCAAGATACTCCATTGGGGGACAAAAAAGAATGTCTCTACTTTGATTTATATTTATATCGTACTTTAAAATTTTCTAGTTTGGGGGCATATTTTATAATGTACATAAGTAGTATAATAGTACATGTATGCAATTTATAAGTGAATTAATTTACATATTTCACATATAAAAATTTGTGGGGGATGCACTAAATTTTTTTTTTTTTCCTAAAAGGAAACAAGTTTGGAGAGCCTGGGTTTCTATCTAATTTTAATTTTTGATAAATAAAAAATAACTGTGAAAGTAATTAGGACATTAAAATATTGTGTAAACAAATCAGTTGTAAATGATTTTATTAAGATTATTTGATCTTTTGGATTATTATACTTTTAGACTATCTCGGCCCTCTGTCTCCTGCATCAAAGCCTGTACTGAAAAGGTGATTCAAGCAGAGATGTCTGCTTCATGTGGGCTTGACTTTTGTAACCTTGCTTTTTCTGGTATGCTGGTGGTAATAATAGCCACTATTAGTATCTGTCTGCCAGATACCATGATAAGAGTTTTAAATTGCATCTCATTTAATCCGCACGACAGCCCTCCAAAGCAGGATTAACTCCATTTTATAGACAAAGGAGTTGAAATTGCCCAAGATTACTCAGCTAGAATTTGGACCCTTTTTGACCCTTAAATTTACTACTTTCTTGTTTGGTCATGTTGTTAAACATGTCAGATATATTTGCTAAAATATTAATTTAATAAAAACCAAGTTTTTTTTCTTTGTCCTCTTCAGAACCATTGAAGTGGATGCCACAGTACACCTTTCCTCTAACCTTTTACAAAACTTCTAAAGTGCATATAAGAGGTCACTCTGTAAAATTATGTATTTTATGTTTTTCTCCTCTTTAAATAGAGGTAAAATCAACTCTGATAGAGATCCCTAGTTAGCATATTTTATGAATAAGTATATCACCTTCAAGACTTTAAAATCATCCAATGTTAAATTATTATAATTAATTTACCATAAATTGGTAATTTTGCTGTTTGATATAGGAAAATTAAGGATATAAATTATACTAATTAGTTTTGCTACATAATTCCAGTATATCCATTAATTCTACTAGAAACTGAATACATTATTTTGTCAACTGATAATCACTTTTTTAATGTTAGGTAAAAAATACAAACAAATAGAAATAAATAAATCTATTATGTGTGAAACAAGACTTATTAATTTAATCTGACTTTATAAAATACAATTCACTTTCAGTCAACAAGTGATCAATTTAAATAACATTTTAAATCAAAACAGATAAAGGGAAATTTTAGAAAATGACTAATCACACAAAGAATTTCAGGGGACAAAAAAAGGATTAAATTCGGCCACTGGGTGTCAATCTTGACCCATATTCACAGGTAGTTACAGAAAAAAAGAAATCTTAAATGACTTCAGCTTTTCTTTGTAATTCTCCAGAGAGTCAGGGGAGAAATTTTATTTAATAGATAACACGATAACACGTTTTCTCTTTTATATCTTTGTGATTTGTCTTTCGCCACCATGAAGATTTTAATTTTCAGAAAGTCTGAAGAGAAAAAAATACTAAAAAAAGCAGCAAAAAAAGGAGGCTTAACAAAAATAAACTGACATTTGCACTTTTAAAATCTTCTTGGGCTAAGCTTGACTAACTGTGTAAGACATCATTGGCTGACTTTATTTCTGCACAGCACTCTGACTATATAAAATTTCAAAGTCCCATATGTCAAGTATTGGTCTGGAAAATATAGCTCTCTTAGTGAAATGGTACATTTTATTTTATGATTGCCTTTTCAAAACCAGGAATAAGGTAAAACTACAAAATGTAAGTGTAGGGCACATCTCAGTCCCAGAGTCTTATCTTTGCCTCTTTCTAATGTATCCTTCCAGAATCTAGATGCAAGCATTTATGTATGGCTCCTCCCTTATTTATACACAAATAAATGGCACAGTATACATGCCATTGTGAAACTTCCTTTTTTTGTTTAATACTGTATTGTAAAAGTTGCTTCATATCAGTCAATAATAGATTTTCCTCATTCAAAATTGAGGCCGTCCTTTTTAAAGATCATAAATAGTGCTCTGATGTTCTCATCTCTTAGGATTTTAAAAGTGGTAAGAAAGGCAAGAATCTGGTCAGACATGCCAATCCAGATTAGAGGAAATGGAACGCAGAGAAGTTGGACGTCCTCACCTCTGATGGTCTGCAAGTCTTTGATGCCCCTTCTCCTCCTCCTTCCTTCCAAAGCCTTCCAACAATCCTGAACATACCTCTAACTTCTGTTTATCTTACACTCCCTTATAGGTCTCTTTAGAAGTTAGTGGTCCACCTGAGCCAAGCCACAGCTATATCATGGCCCCTAAGACACACCAGAAGGGCCCAGAAGAAAACTTACTATGAAATCAGACAAAGCTGGATATTTGCAAATAACATTTTAAAAAAACTCTCATTTAGATTAAAACAATGCTGCTTGATTTCATTCATTTCTGAGCTACTGAACATCTTAGATTGGGCGTATTCATTTTTTAAAAAAATTTAGTAGTTTAAGACAAATCTGTCATCCTGTTACTAGGGCTGCCCCCAATTAATCTCTACAATTATTGTGTGTTGCTGTGGCTCCAAATTTACTCTTTCATTATGTTGGACTAATATCAAAACCATTCTGAACAAAATGTCACTAATCTTTCTAAAACCAATGCAATCAGCATGTGTTGAAATAGCTTTAATGGGTAGCAAATGATTCCTAACTTTCTGAGTTGCTATACTATGCTGTTGGGTTTCAGTATCCCTTCCCATACCAAGCACTGGGGGAGGCTGTACCTAGGTTTTGAATTAATTTGGTTTTGAGCACTTTCAGAGTATTGCTTCAGGTCCCTAAGGATCATTAGAGGTTTCCTGGGGATTAAGTGCTAGGGGGTGCCTTGTTACCAAGCTGTGTTCTCTTTCTCAGCACAGTATTTCTAATCCTTGGTTAGTAAATGGCCCTCTAAAAAGCCTCTGGGCTTTACAATTCTACAAATGGTATAAAATAGGCCTCTCTGGAGTGACTCTGTGCGGTACTGCCTTCTAAGAGTTAGAAGACATGGTTGGTACTTGAGGCCAGAGGAGAATGTTGGATGTTTCGTGCCCTATTAGGATGTTCAGAGGCTGCCCTTGATTTGCAACTGAAGTCCCTAGTGGCCTCAGAAGCATCAATAACACCTTGGCTGTGAAAAACTTTTAAGTCAGGGCCACCTGGCAGATTGATCTGTAGGCCTTTGGAACAGTATTTCAATGAACTTTTAGAACCTTGCTGCTGTTTAATTTATCAGGTCTTGAAAGCATTATTGCAGCTTCTGAAAAGGCCGGCCCAAAGGAGGGCTGGAGGTGCCAGTATCACAAGAAAGAGTGGCCCCATTACCTTGCCTCTCAGGCTTCTGCCACCAGTGATCCAGAAGAATGAGTTCCCTTCCTGGGACTGTTCTGGGGACTTGGGCTTCTAGTTTCTACTTTTGCCTTTGGCTAGTAACTGCTGCCAAATCCAGGGTCAGACTGGCCTTTCAGAAAGGCAAACGTGGTACTTAGTGTCATGTGTGTGTGTGTGTGTGTGTGTGTGTGCGCGCGGTGCGCGCATGCACGCGTGCCCTTGGGCTAGGTACTGTTTTCTTCATCTGTGAATAAAAATGATAATAATGGTACTGACTGGGGAAATAAATAAGATGATTCTGTGAAGAGGTTTTGGCACAATGTTATCAAATTGTAAGAGCTCAATGGCCACTGATATTAGGAGAGAAGGTTGCTTTTGTGGTTACGTGAACAGGGTGATTTTAATTGTTCTGTGTCTAAAAAAGGACCTGCTCTCCTGACTCTGTGATGCTTGAAATACTGTAACTAGAAATTCACTTCTTCAAATCAAATTGTCTTAATAAGTGTAAACACTTTTGTGAGAGAGAACATTTAGGTAAGGCATGATTTACATATTAATGAGAATAAACGTAACAGATTTTAATAAGGAGAGATAAGGGCATTGAGCACTTTGGGGGAAGAGTTTCCAGTGAGTAAAGGAACAGCAAAGATTATTAAGACTTGGGACACTATAAACTTCCTCTACTCTGGAGTTCTTTATAGAGCTCTTCTGTTTCCTTAATGTCTCCCTTTGGGAAGAAATACCACCTAGTGATTCATATGTATTTAATCCTATGGTTCTTTCTCTTTATTATTAGTCACTCACTAATATCTTTGCTTCAGTTACATGGAGCAAGACTGGAAACAGTGTGAAGGCAAGGACCACAGATACAGTCTTATTATCACATGTATAATGCCATAATGCTGTAATAAATATTTGTCTTTGAGGAAAGGAAAATGTTCACAACATTTTATAAATCTTGCTTTCTAGTTATATGGTGTTATAAATTATATACAATTGAATATATTCAATTGAAAAACTATAAATATGAATATATTGTGTGTATATTACCATGTATATACACACTTGAAATTGATACACAGATGAAAGCATGTAATCCTGATATTTTCATTCTAATGAATACATTCATTCAGTAGAGAAATTATACTCTTTCTAATTAAATGTACTTATTCTACAAAGGGGAATTAAAGAGACAAAATGGAGAAGTTACGCCCTCTAGATCACAACTAAATATGATATAACAGGGCCTAATTCTGGGGTCTTTTGTTCCAAAATGATATTTACTATTGTTGACATAAGAACTGGCCAAACAAGTAGAGAATTTTTATGAGTTTATTTGAGCCAAAATGATGATGTATGCTGGGGAGAAAAATCTTCTTTCTTTTTTAAAACTAAGTTTATTGGGGCAACATTAGGGTAATTATACAATTAGATAATTTTCAGGTGTACATTATAATTTGACATTTGTATGTTCTATTGTGTTTACCACCCAAAGTCCAGTTTCCTTCTGCTACCACATATTTGATCCCCTTTACTCACTTCACCCTCCCCCTAACCCTCTATATTTGACCCCCTTTACCCCAACTACCTCCACCCTCCTCCCCTGCTCCCTCCCCTCTGGTAACTACTAGTCTATGGTCCATGTCCATGAGTCTCTGTTTGTTTGTCTTGTTCTTTTGTTGCTTTTAGGTTTGTATTCCACATATAAGTGATATCATGTGATTTTCAACTTTTTCTGTCTGGTTTATTTTGCTTAGCATGGTTATTTCGAGGTCCATCCATGTTGTTGCAAATGGCAGTATTTCATCTCTTCTTATGGCTGAGTAATATTCCATTGTATATATGTACGATAGCTTCTTTTGCCAATTATCTATCGTCAGACACTTTGGTTGCTTCCATGTCCTGGCCACTATGAATAATGCTGCTATGAACATTGGTGTGCAAATATCTTCACGGATATGAGTTTTCAAGTCTTTGGGGTAAATACCCAGTAGAAGGATTGCTGGATCATATGGTAGATCAATTCTTAGTTTTTTGAGGAACCTCCATACTGTTTGCATAGTGGCTGTACCAATTTGCAGTCCCACCAGCAATGTATGAGGTTCTATTTCTCCACATCCTCTCCAGCATTTGTTATTACTTGTCCTGTTGATTATAGATATTCTAACAGTGTGAGATGATATCTCATTGTGATTTTTATTTTGGGGGACAAAATCTTAAATGCTCTGGAGAATAACAATTTTTTAGCTTCTTTTATGCCTTTAAATTAAGGAGGAATTTAATGAAGATTACATGGAGATGGGAGAAGCAAGACAGGGATCAGATTACAGGATAGTTAACAAGATTATGTGTTCTCTTGAGGTTTAATATTCCCTTCCAGGGACATTACTTCTGGTATTTCAAAGATGTGTTTACCTAGATGCACAAGAACAATGGACAGGACTGGTTTAAAACCTTTCACTAAAGAAGTTACAGGCCTGGGGTGTGTCTACCACCATGACCCACCCAGTTAGGAGTTTATGATTAGATTACCTGATGAGGTTACTTTCCATAGAACCTCTTTTATTTTTCTACACTATATAGAACTCAGTATAGCCAAATTGTCAAACAATGAATGCCTGGGATAGCTAGGCTTGTTCAGTACATACCTGCAGATTTTATCAGGAGCCAAGTACTCAAAAAGACAATTCAATTACATTAAAAAAATATATTTCCTAAAATTAATCTACGTGGTTAGAAGTTAGAATAGCGATTATTCTTTGTGGGGAAGAGAGTGCCATGACCCGAAGAGGTTGTGAAGGGAGCTTCTGGGATGTTTTTTTGACCTGGTACTGGCTACATGGATTAATTTGTTTTAAAAAATTATCTAAATGTATATTTAATGATTTGTGTATATATTTTATTCTTTAATTTAAAAAGTTTACTTAGAAGGCTATAGACTGGCTAGGTGCCATCTTTATGTAGGAATTGTAAGAAGTAGTGGTAGGGCAGAGATTCACATTTTAGAATAGGCATATTTGATCCTCACATTTGTCCTTTCATTATCTCCTGGAAGTTCAGTTTTTCCAAAATAAGCATATTTCTTTAAGAAATATTATAGTTAAAAAATCTACCTCATGGGCATTTTCCCCCCAAATTGTATGGAAAAACATGGGGGCTAGGAAGTTTCTGATTATTGCTATGAGCCTAAGGTTAGAAATGCTTTTGGTCACTGTGTAACCTTCTTCTGTGCCCTTATCAGATTTTCTTTCCACCCCAGGCCTTAAAGGGGCTGATAATTCTGCCTCAGGACTTTGCAAGGACATTGCATGTGGGTGGAGGATGGGTGGAGGTGCCAGACACTATCAAGTTGAGCATCTGCTATTTAGGATGATTAAGATGTTTTTTGCATTTCTGCTCCTACACCATGAAAAGCAGGTACAGGGCAGGTCTAGGCATAGTTTTCTTGAAATAAATGTTAGCACAGAAGGTAGTGGGAAAAAGAGGAGGCAGTGGCTGAATGCCATTGATGTAGAACTGACTAGAGCCTGCCACCTATTTCTCACTCTTTGATCTTTTGCCATGATTTCCACCTTGAAATGTTTTAATTAAGGCTTTGCCATGGAAAATATGGCATGCTTATAGGCCCACCAGTCAGTGCAGTTCTTGCACTTCTACATATTTAAAAAATCTAAATCAATTATTGAAAACCTGGGCCAGTTTATTATTTTAAATAACTATCAGCTTTTTAGAAATACAGTGATAGTTGTCTCAAGATTCTCTATTCCCATTCATTAACTACTTTTTTTTTTTTAATATGACAGCTCACCATATGAAGCTGCTCTTTTTCTTTGCATCCAGAATTGCTAAAAAATTATTTTCAAATGTAGTGGAATTCACTTCAATTTTACTTTCAACTTTTTGGAATGAAGTAAGAAAAATATTAATTAAAAATATACATCAATTTTAGCAATGAAAATGCTCTCTTTACATAGTTTGAAACATTCAGAAATGGCAAGACCCTTTCCAACATTTAAATTTGGTTCATATAATCATTCACTGTCTTTAGCCCCCTATTTTTTTTTTTAGTTTTATTGAGGTATAATTGACAAATTAAATTTTAAAATATTTAAACTGTACAACATGACTATTCGAGATACGTATACATTGTGAAAGGACTCCTCCCATCAAGTCTAACACATCCATCACCTCACATATTTATTTATTTATTTTTGGGGGTGAAAACATTTAAGTTCTACTCTCAGCAAAATTCTGTTATACAATACAGTCTTATCAACTATAGTCATCATGTTATACATTAGATCATTAGGTCCTCAGAACTTATTCATCTTATAACTGAAAGTTCGTACCCTTTTTCAACATCTTATTTCCCCCAGTCCACCTCAGCCACTGGCAACCACTTTTCGACTCTCCGTTTCTGCGGGTTCGACTGGTTTTTTTTTTTTTGAGAGAAAACAGAAACAAAGTGACAAATGAGAATACTATAGTTGTTAATGTGAATGGAAAGGAAATAGAAACACAAATATTGGCACAGTTTATATTTTGAGGCCCAGAGATTAAGTATTTTTTTTTTTACATTGAGCGATATTGGGAAACTTCTTTTAAAAATGTGCACTTAGAAGCACTTCCCTTGAAAAGATTCCGGTGCTGCTACTCCCGGCCGCATCTGCATTCCAGCCCTATCTCTAATTCAGAGATCTGAGGGTCAGAGTTAAAGAGAGATTTTAGAAAATAGAATTTTTTTTTTTCTTTTGCTGTAATTCAACCTGAGGGCTTTTCATTTAAATTGTCATTCCTGGGGGAAAACAAAAACTTACCTTCAAACCTGATAATGCTTCCTTGGCCTGCTCTAGATAAGAAAGCTTTTGACATAAAAGATTGAGTTGATTTTGGTTTAGCTTAAAATTACTCCAGTAAATTTGTTGTCAAAGAAGAGATGCATAAACTTCATAAAATATTTATAATTTCAGGAATTGGTAGAAAACATTTTTATATATTTATCATTGTTGCCAAGGAATAAAATCTGATTAAAGATCACCAAAAGTTATTTCCATGGTATATGTAAGAGTGAGGCTCTGAATAATTAATGAGCTGGTTTTTTCCTACCACAGACTTGTGGGCATTGCTCCTTTCTCTTATTGTATTGTCTAGAAAGTCATTTACTTATATATACCTAAAGCAACTGATGTCTGTAGGAAATCAAAAGATAAGATTATTGAATGAGTTTCCCTTCTTTCCTCAAACTGTGGCTCACTATAGTTTAGCCTGCTCAGTGTTGTCATGTAGTGTTCTTTTAAAGACAAGTATGTAAATTTAAATTCATTTGAAAATTGGTGTTTCTCACAAAAATCCCAAATTTCTGGCTTCTGTTACAAAATTAGGTGCTGATTAACTTCTTTGAGAAAACTGGCTGAAGCTGACCAATAGCTAAGTTACATACCGTAGAACAATGTGGATTTAAAAAAAAAATCAATCCATATTAAACTCATTATGTTAACAGCATGGACGCCTGTAGACCTCTGAGACTCTTATTCCAGGCAGGAATTGGCGTGTTGGGTAAGATGAGATTTTAAGGGAGGAAAGTATTTTTGGTGCTGTTGTCCGGAAGGTAGAATGACCTAGAGTTTCATAGCCAAGAGTCTAGACTTTGGTTCAGACAGATAAGGGCTCTGATCTCTTGCCTGTGGTTTACTCCGTCCTTGGAATTATGGATAGAATTGCTTAAATTCTTCTTAACCAGTTTCTTCTTGTGTAAGTGGAGATAATAACCTCTTCCCTATAGCGTTGTTTTGAGAAAAGAGAATTATTCTAGCTACAAAATGTTTTGCTAATCAAGAAACCACCACTCTATTTATTTATTAATTTAATTTCTAATTTTTATTATTTTTTTTAATTTTTAAAATTTACCTATAGTTGGTTGTATAGTCTTATTTTGGTTATATTAGTATCAGGTGTACAATATAGTTATTGCATTTCCATTTTTATAACTTTCAATGTGATCACCCACTCTTTCTAGTAAACATCCTCTGTCACCTTGTAAACTTATCACAATAATACAATATTGTTGACTATATTCTGCTTACCCCTTCCCACCCATCTCTCCCACCCCCTCCCTTCTGATAACCATCTCTTTGGTCTCTGTTTCTATGAGTCTGTTTTTGTTTCGTTTTGTTTTGTTTTGTTTTCTCTTTTAGAGTCCACATATAAGTCAAACCATACAGTATTTTGTTTTCTCTGCCTGACTTTATATTCACTTATGTATAATACCCATCTAGATCTTTACTCCATGTATGTTGCCAATGCCAATGATTCGTATCAGAAATTTAATTATTTTTTTTTATCCAATTGACATAATATTCCATTGTATGTGTATATGTATATACGCCACATCTTCTTTATCCATTCATCTATCAATGATTACCTAGGTTGCTTCCTCAAAAACTAAAAATGGATATACCATATGACCCAGCAAATCCACTTCGGGACATTTATCCAAAGAAAGCAAGAAGATATATGCACACATATGTTCACTGCAGTATTATTTACAATAGCTTCTAGTTACTTTTAAGAAACTATTCACAGAATATTTACTAAAATTCTGAGAAGGGTGGTACACTTGCATATTTTAGATACTCACCTAAATATTATCTACATTAGCTGATTATAGAGAGTTACAGTTGTAACTTTCAGGCTGAATAAAGCTTCCTATATTGTTTGGGTAGATTTCTGCATTCACATTAGCCACGCTTAAAAGTCACTATAACTTCAGAGGTCATTCCTAGAGAGATAATAATAAAAATGTAGAAATAAATAAATAAATAAATAAATAAATAAATAACCCTAAGGAAAGATTAAGGAACCTCTTTTGTGTGTGTGTGTGCGCGCGCGCGTGCACAAAAGAGTTAAATCAATTTCTCTGGACTAGAAAAATAGACTTGACCTAGAAAACTCTTTCATAGGTACATATTCTACAAATGAAATTCATAACAACATCAGCAGAAATCTTACAGTAGTTGACTGCAAATTCAACCTCCTTCACACCCTTCCTTTAGTTATCTTTTCTGCACAGATCTAGAACGTTATTAATGTTGTCCAAGCAATAGCATCTCCAAGGTCAGGGTTCTCCATCTGACTGTACATTAGAATCACCTGGGAGAATTTAAAAATTAGCAATGCGCAGGCCCTACTCCTAGAGATTCTGATTTAATTGGTGCATCAATATGGGCTGCTGTCCCATGGCCTTATACTAGCACTTGGTATTGGGGTAAGGAAGGAAGATAACTCTCAAAAAAGCAGAGCCTGGCCATAGGTCTGACTCTATTGTACCAATCTCCTATTTCTGACATTCATAGAACTACTCTTGCTGGTTATAATGAACTGAGCCTTAAGTTATTTTAGTACAAAGTTGTGAGAAATGATGTTGGGGCAAGTGGTTAGTCAACACTCCAGCAGGAGAAGAAAGGTCCATACCAAACATGTTTAAACATGTCTATGACAATATAAGAAGCAGTTCATGGATACTTCATACCAAAAACCTCTGAGATGGATGTTATTACTATTCCCACTTTATGGATGAGTGAGAGAAACTATAGCAGGTATGAATTTTTTCATAACAACTGTCACATTGTTTTGATATTTGAAAGCAAAATGAATCTACTTCTGAATTCTTGTTTGCCAAGATCAATGGACAACTCAGTATAAATAATTCACTTGCCACTGGCTTGCACAAGAACCCTGGACTTATGGACAGGAGAATGTTTTGAACTATAGTAGTCACCATTATCTATCCGCTGTTCCCCTTCTTGATGCCACTGACATGCTTTGGTCCTCTACTCTTTGGTTCCAGATAGACCAAAGAGAAATCTTCCATTAAGGTTGTCTCTAATTTCTGCTGGCTTGGCCATAGAGAGCCCCACTTCTTTTCCCAAAGTTCTTGACTTCCGGGCATCTGTGTACCCAGCCCCTCCTTCAACATTCTGGGCACTACAGGGAAGCTAGTGGAGGCTTCCCATCCTTCTCCTCTCCCAGTCCTGCAGGGATCCAATAATACTTGTGAGTCCAGGTGAACCCTCCTTTCCTTGGAGGCGTAGCAGCCTTAATATTATTTCCTTGCATGGGTTGAGCCTTTTCCAAGAAAGCTTAGGAAACACATAAAACACTGTTATCTTTCCTGGAGCACAAAACTCAAAACACAAAGGCCTAAATGTATTTCTTGAATGGGAAAAGGGAAAATAGTATTCTTTTTATTTTTGGTGATGAATTCACAGCGGCCCCAAAGAAACAAATTAATTATTTATAATGCACTCTGGCGCAATACCAGAAAGCTTTAAAAGCAAGTGAGACTGCTTTCTGGGAGTTTCTTTTTTCAGTAGAATTAATCTACTGACCCAAATGGGTCTTGACAGTTCCTAAGTCCAAAAATAAGATGACATCTTCACTGAAGAGGTTTGAAATTAGACAGTATATTAGGTCTTTGATAAGTAAAGATAAAACTTCAATCTTTAATGTAGCTTATTTGAAACACCTGAATTTCATGGATAATTCTTCATCAAATTCCCCCCTACACCTCCTTGTCCTTTTAGATATGTTTTTATGAGACTTCTTGAATACTAAGAGTAAATGAGATTTTCCATTGATTTTGGTATACTAGTCACATACCTAGAGGAATATCTTTAATTTACGAAGGCTTTCAGATTGGGGGTGGGGACTCGGAAGATCTAAGAGCATCTATTACCTACTCTCAGCTGTGGAGACCTCAGTTATAAACATAATAAAGTTCAGATGGTCTCTAGTTCAATTATCCAGGAATAGATCTCTCTAATCATAGAGCTCTCGCCTGTTCACCCTTCTTGAAAATTAAAAGAACAGGAACTTTCTGAGGCCGAAGTTATTACACCTCATAAAGGTCTGCAGTGGGGTCTGATGAATGGTAGTAAGAGAAGAAGGTATATATTATTTATACTATATGATGAAAAATGTGGAGTCATTAAGAGAACACACTCTGGGAAAGACCGAAGAGTCATTGACAGGAAGAGAAGAGTGGAATCTTGATTTTCTGGAGGACTTAGTGTTGGGGCCATCAATAATAATAAGTGATATTTACTGAACATTATTGATCACAAAAACTGTATGGGATAAGCACTATTATCAGTCCCATTTTGCAGATAAAGAAACTGAGTCACTGGGAGTTTACAAGCCAAGGCTGTGTATACAGCTGGGGGAATAGAGTTGGGATTTGAACTTAGGCAATGCAGCTCGTAACTGTAAAAGTTGCCTGTGAAGGCTCATTGGCTTTATTTCTGGGAGGAACTGGGGGAAATGGCTGAAAATACTGTCCTTCTATAACATCATCAGCAGGGCTCCTCTGTGAAAGTGCTCCCCTGCGTTGGTAGTGCTGCCCAGCCAAGCTTGCCCATGAAACCCCTTACACTTAGAATGTGTACTAAGGCAGCAGCAAGAGAGAAACATTTCCTTTTTTAACCTCCTCCACAGTTTATTAAGTAAACAGTTACCTTCATCATCTCAGGGTCCAAGGTTTGGAACTTTGCTTTTTCCTAAGAAATGATTGTCTGGGAAGGTTCTTAACTAAGAAAAAAGCTTGGCAAAGGGGTAAAAAATTGACTACTTAGTGACCATCAATCCAGGGGGCTCGGAACCTTTGGATTACTGACACAGTTCATCTACCTTGGCAGTTATGTAGGATTTCTGGAGACCGGGACATTTGTATTAACTGCCCTTTAAGCCACCAGACATGAGGAGGTAGACTTGACATATTAAAATATAGTTATAAAATGCTGGGGCATTTTTGGGTGAGTGACACATCCAAGAACAAAATCATACAAGTTCATGTCCCTTTTATTCGAATCACCAATAGTGTGGCTCTTGACCAATCCAGTCAAGTGTCTCTGATTTCTCAGACGATACAAATTCTTAATGCGCGTTTGCTCTAATGTTCCAATAGTTTTTTGTGATGTACCAAATTCCAGATGAGAGTGTTAAGAATTAAAGTGTTATTATATTTAACATTTGTGTTTGTGATTATTAATGGTTTGTAGCATGTAATGAAGAGAGAACAACCACTGGGGTATTCATATTCTTTGCCCCTAATACTTCCTTTTCATGGTCAGGTTGGAGTGCCTTCTCCCCAAAGCCCTTTCCAGCTTATACTTGTCCTTCTCCTTTTCTCAGTGTAAACTCTTTCCTTTGCTTACAATCTTCTTTTCTGAATTATCACTTTTTAAATCCCTTGTTACCCTTCAAGACAGATATATGATTTGCAGCTCTTTTCTCCCATTCTGTAGGTTATCTGTCCATTCTGTTGTGTGTTCTTTGATGCACAAGGTTTTTAAATTTTGGTGAAATCTAAGTGATCTATTTTTTTTTGTTATGTTGTCCTTATGCTCTTGGTGTCATATTTTAGAAACCATTTCCATACCCAAGGTCATTTGCCCTTATGTTTTCTTCTAAGAATTTATAGTTTTATTTAAATATTTGCTCCATTTAGAGTTAATTTGTATTTATGGTGTGAAATTGGGCTCAAAGTTAATTATTTTGCATGTAGGCATACTGTTCTCCTAGCACCATTTGTTGAGAGGAATATTCTTTCCCCATTAATGGTTATGGCATTGTCAAAAAACAATTGACAATGTATGGGTTTATTTCTGAATTCTCAGTTCTTTTCCATGATCGTGTATATCTGCTTATGCTGGTAGCATACTGTTTTGATTCCCGTAGCTTTGTATTAAGTTTTGAAATCAGGAAGTATGGGGTTGCCTGATTTTTTTTTGTTTTTTTTTTTTCAAGATTGTTTTGACTCTTTGGGTTCCCTTGCAATTTCATATGAATTTTAGGATTGACTTTTCCATTTCTGCAAAAAATGCCATTGGGATTTCGATAGGATTATATGGAATCTGAAGATCACGTTGGGGAAAATTGCCATCTTCTAATCCATAAACGTAAGATAATTGCTTTACCATTTATTCTTGTCTTCTTTCATTTGTTTCAGCAATGCTTTGTAGTTTCAATGTGTGGTTCTTTAGTCCCTTTGCTTTATTCTCAGGCTGTTATTATAAATAATATTTTTAAATTTTCTTTTATGGATTGTTTATTGCCAGTGTATAGAAATATAAGTGATTTTTGTGTGTTTTTTATCCTGTAACTTTGCTGAATTCATTTATTAGTTCTAATTGTGTGTATGTGTATTCTTTAGGGTTTTCTATACACAATATCATGCCATCTTTGAGCAGAGATAATTTTATTTCTTCCTAATCTGAATGCTTCTTACATCTTTTTCTCATTTAATTGTTCTAGTTAGAACTTCCAATACTATGCTGAGTAGAAATGGTGAAAGTGTGTATCCTTGTCTTGTTCCTGATCTTAGGGGAAAGGGTTCTTTTTTCCTTTCTTTTTTACCACTAAGTATAATTTTAGCTGTGGGTTTTTCATACATGGTCTTTATCATGTTGAGTACATTTCCTTCTATTCCTAGCTTATTGAGTGTTTTTTTGTTATCATGAAAAGTTGTTGAATTTTGTCAAATGCTTTTCTGTACCAACTGAAATGAGCATTCAGTGTTTATTCTTCATTTTATTAATGTGATATATTACATTAGTTGATTTTTGTATGTTAAGCCACCCTTGCATTTATTCAAGATAAATCCCACTTGGTCATGGTATATAATCCTTTTAATATGTTGCTAAATTCACTTTGCTAGTATTTTGTTGAGGATTTTTACATCTCTATTCATAAGGCTGTTGGCCTATAATTTTATTTTCTTATGGTATCTTTGGTTTTGATATCAGGGTAATTCTGGCCTATAGAATTAGTTAGGATATCTTTCCTCCTCTTCAATTTCCTTAGAAGAATTTGAGAATGATTAGTGTTAATTCTTTAAATGTTTGGTAGAATTCATAAATGAAGTCATCTGGTTCTGGGTTTTTCTTTATCAGGAGATTTTTGATTACCGATTCAATTTTTTGCTTGTTATAGGTCTGTTCAAATTGTCTCTTTCTTCTTCAGTCAGTTTTGGTAGGTATGTGCCTTAGGTTCTGATTGTTTTATTTATGCATTTTGTTTTTTTCTAGATCTAGTCTAATCTACAAATTTAGCTAGAATCTAAAATGACCATGATATCTAAAATCCTTGCTTTAGAAATCTTAAAGTTTTCCAACAATGTTTTAGTATCTTTTGAATAAGTAGATAGGTAGGCAAATTTTTGTCAAAGTAATATGCCTAGTGCATAAATATTTAGGATATTTCTAGATTACATTTTCGCAAAGCTACCAGTTTCTAAGACTTTTAATTTTTAGGGTTTGTTAAGTATCTAATAATTATTTTTATCAATGAAATAATTTTAATGAGGGACTCAATAATGTTAGTCTCCAAAAACATACCTAAAATAAGAACTTGGATATAAATAATACATAGTCAGGAGATCCTAGGTAGATAAAAATACCTATCAGATAAGGTTTTTGAGAACTATAATGTACTAAATAAAAGATTATTATTATAATATCCTTTCTTCCTCATTGAATTATTTATTTTTCAATATTTAGCTTATAGACCATTTTATTCTCCAACCTTTATTTTTCCCTCTAAAAGGAGAATTAGGTGAGCCCTCCTTTATGCTTTCATAACACTCTATAAATAAATTGGTTATAACATTTATCAGGGTGTATTACTTAACTGGACCATTAATTTTTCAAAAAAGAGACCAAAGTTTTATTCATATCTCTAACCTCAGTGTCTGGCACATAGGAATTTGGTAAATCTACACAGACTAAATGCAGAACATAACAACTGTAACCATCTGGAAAATCTTTCATGGATTGCCTTCAGGATTTATTTATGTATTCTGTGAAAAACTATGCCTTTGTGTCTTATAAAAGTTTTGTCAAGTTTTATTTTCTGAAAGAAATAAATTATACTACAAGAAGAATATATAAAATGCACACACAAGTAGAAGGCAAGACATAACACCTGACCTGAGCAAATTTATTAGAAATCTCAGATCCTTTATTCATTTTGACATCACCAAGCAAACAGTATTTGTTTTTCTGCTTAGCAGTATGTTTCTGAAGGGTCACAAGCCAGATCATATTGGTGAGGACCCTTGGCGACTATCATTTGCTTTTGCTGTGAATTATGAAGTCAAGATATGAGGGCCTGCCATGTAACAGTCATAAAATCGGTGAAAGGGGAAAAGGAATTCCAATGCCAAGATCAGTCGTAGCCTGATGAGAACTAAAAATAGAACCCATATTTTTTGCCATTCACATTTTTGCATTTATTATTGCTGAAGACTCATGCCAATCTGTCAGCCAGTGAGAAAAATAATACTTTTACTGTTTTCCTTTGTTAAGGTACTCTGTTTTTAATCCTAGGATGGATTCAAATGAAGGGTCTTGTGTCTTACAAAAATGACAAAAAATTGGCAAATTGAGGCTATTATCTCAAGAAGAAAATGTTCAGCCTCTGAGTCTTTCAAGAGCAGATTTGGGGTGTCATAAAATCCCAACCCAGGGACTTTGGTGGAAGAACTTATTTTAGCTTCCTTAAAAGTCCTGGCAAAGTCAATTTCTGCTGCACCATGCAAAACTACAACCAAACAAAAAAGGAAACAAACAAAAACAAACCAAAAAGAAAACCCAAGAAGAACACAGTAAGAACCCTATTTTCATAATCAGTATATCTGAATTTGAGTTCTGGCTGTTACTTGCTTGTTGGTGACTTTAGTAAATTCCCAATATTTTGTCAACATAAGAACATCGAAAACTATAAAGAATTTTTATGAGTTTATTTGAGTTAAACTTATGACATATGCTGGGGAGCAAAATATTGAATGCTCTGGAGAATAAGTTTGCAGTTTCTTGAGGGTGGTCAGGCTTTAGAAGGAGATATGAATGAGGGCATTTTGTAGGTGATGCACAGAAACAATGGACAGGGCATCACTTAAGGGAAAGATAAGCCTTTTACTAAAGAATTTATATGTCTCGGGCATGACTACCCATCATGACCTGCCCAGTTAGGAATTAGCGTTCAAATCACATGTGACATTACTTTCCATAGAGCCCCCTTTCCCTCCACAGTTCTTAAGCTATGAAGAGTAAGATAAATAAACTTCAGAAACTGTTCTATGGCCAATAGAATTAACTTAATTGTTTTTTTTTTCTTTTCATAAGATAACATGTATTCATTGTAGACTAAACAATATAGAAAAACTAAAAAAAAAACAATTTCCAAATCAACCATTTAGCACTAAACCCTCAATGCTCCAGTGACCCTTCTTTCAAGTAGAGTTCATCCTTGGCCTTCATCTCATCTCTGTCTCTCTCTTTCTCTCTGTCTCTCTTTCTCTTTCTCTCTGTCTCTGTATCTCTGTCTCTGTCTCTGTCTCTGTCTCTCTCTCTCTCTTTCTCTCTCTCTCTCACACACACACACACACATATGCATCTTAAACGAACAGCAAATGTATTGCATGTTACTCTGCAAACTGATTTCTTAAACATTTATAAAAATAAAAATAATGTTTAATGTTTATAGTAAGCTAATCGTTTAAATTTTTAGTAACTGAAGTGACAGGGCAGTTAAGTTAGAGTCCATTTACAAATAAAGGGTTTTATGAAAGGCGAATAAAGTTGTTTTAATTTTAATTTGTAAGGTCTAAGTTCTAACACTCTTTTTCTTCTATTATAATTTAAGCAATTATCTAATTATTGGTTAAAATAACTATACAAACAAGAAGATACATTAGAAAGAAGCCTTCCCATGACTGGCTAGTGAGGAAAGGAGCCCAGATGAAAACCAGCCAACTCTGAGGCAGCAGCTGCAAAGGCAACCAGGTACAGAAAATACCCTTATCTTTATCTGCCTCCTGGAAGGGCTGTGCTGGAAGAAAAGAATTTGAAGGTCTCTCTTCTAGCACCTCCAATTTTCCAGTTTGAGACATAAGGCTTTGATTATAAAGAGTCACATAAATAATAAATCAGTTTTAAAGAATGAACTTTGGAGGCACTTTGTCAAAAACTTTTCTGTCAACTTACCCAAAATTAGCATGGTTAGTGAAATCAGATAGCAGCAGGATAAATGTACTTCTGCTAATCACCCTCCTAAACATTGTGTTAATGGTAGGCTGTATTTTTATTTTTATCCTAATTTTAAAAACTTTTCTATTTAGCCTAATTTGCCTTTCATATAGAGGTATTTCTAGACTTAAATATTATTTTTGTAAAATCATTTTTATATTGATAGAATGTACAAATTCTGGAGTATTTTTATTTATACTGATTATAACATCCAAATGTTGTCTTGCATTATATTCATATAATTGTGAGTGACATATTTGTTACCTAAAGAAGTTCCTGTAACAGTAAGGTGCCCTGCAATCATGGAAAATTTATATCTGAAACTGGGAGCTTGCTAGCTTAATAATACTTAAGATTTTTTTTGGATGAGTTTTGTGGTGATATTAGCTAAAGTGATTTTTTTAAAAAAAATCTATGATGAAATATATCAGCTTTTAGAAAAATTGTAGAACAGTGAATGAACACTTTTCCAATGACCAGTGCATAATGTTACAAAATCCATTCAAACTGAAAAGTAGACCGGTCGATTTCAATATAATAAGGATGAAAAGTTCATTGATATGGTTTCAGATTTTATATTATAACTAGTCTTTAAGAAATTACAACTTGTTGAGTTTTGGTATAGTATCAGAGAATAATCACAATTATGTGAAAAAATTTAAATATAAAACAACGACTTAAAGGCATTGAAGAGCAACAAGACATGTAGCCTTTGAGAGACCAAGATCCAAGAAAGAATGGGTCAACATTGAGGTAAGCCCCAAATTCTCTGCTACTTTTCTCATCAAGACATTTCCAATTTGTAAACTGCATTAAACTAAGATGTTTTAGTAGAAGTGGATACTAAAAGATTATTGGGTTCTGGCTGTCACTTGCTTGTTGGTGACTCTAGTAAATTCCCCAAATATTTTATTGATATAAGAACATCCAAACCTGTAAAGATTTTTTATGAGTTTATTTGAGCCAAACTGATGACATATGCTGGGGAGCAAGATATAAATGCTCTGGAGAATAAGTTTGCGGTTTCTTCTATTATTATGTGTTCCCTTGAGGATGGTCAGACTTGAGAAGCAGAGATATGAATTGGGGCATTTCAGAGGTAATGCACAGAAACAGTGGACAGGGTGTTGCTTAAGGGAAATCTTTTACTAAAGATTTTATATGCCATGGGTATATAAATATACATATTTATATGTAGTATCATGGTGCTGGTGAGATCAACCCAGGAATTCCAGCCACCAAGGAGGAGTGGTGGTCCTGGAAAATCCTCCACATTTTCCAATGAGATACCTGAAGAGCTAGAGTCACTGGTAGGAATATACAAGACGAGCGTGGAACATCTTGTAGTGCCAGAAAGTAAGGGAGCGCTCAAAGCAGAAAACAAAAACCAAATCATCCACAGTGATGAATGTATGCCAAAGGGACATAGGAGCCAACTGAAAGAGTTCCCAAATGACCAAACCAATCTGAGAAGCCTTTCAATGAACTAGAACAATCTGAGCAACAAAGTGAGTATTGAATTGTAACCCAAAGTATAAAATAAATATCCATAATTCTACACTGATATAAATAAATTTTTAAATAAGTAAATAAATAGGGGTGTCTAGATAAATCTGTCCATGCAGAATTGTTCCTTCACTTTACCATTAGGAGTTGAAGTATAAAATATCCTACTCCTTAAGAGTGGGATGTACATAATGACTTCCTTATAAAGGGTATAGAATGAAAAGGGGGAAAAGAAGTGCTTACTGTGGAGAAATTGGACATAGGTGATCAAAATGAACATCAACATAAAGTCATGTTGATGGTATGTATTTGTGAATATAATATGAGGAGATCTTTGGTCCTTTACCTCTGTAGTCATGCCTCCCCAAATCTATAACTCCAGTTTAATCATGAGAAACATATTAGACATCCCAGTTGAGGGGCCTTATACAAAAAATACCTGACCAGTACTGCTCAAAACAGCCAAAGTCACCAAAAACAAAAACAGTGTTTGAGAATCTGTCACAACCAAGAGGAGCCTAAGGAAATATGACAACTACATATAATGTGGTATTCTGGAAGGAATCCAGGAATGGAAAAAGAACATTTGGTAAAAACTAAGGAAATCTGAATAAAGTATGGATTTTAGTTCATAATAATGTATCAATAATGACTAATTAATTGTTACAAATGTACCATACTAATGTAAGATGTTAATAATATGCTAAGTGTGTGGGATATGTGGGAGCTCTCTGTATCTTTGCAATTTTTATGTAAATCTATTCTACAGTTAAAAAGTTTATTGAAAGACTTCAACGAATACAAAGTTTATTGGAGGAGATATGAATGTAATCAAAGAATTTATACCATGTAGCAAGAATCCTAATGAAGGTGAGTGTGGGTGGGATGGGATTACAGAAAAGAAAGAGGCCTCTGGGAAAGGTGGAAATTACTACAGAGGAGAAAACATTTGATCTGAGGCTTGAGGGAAAAATAGCAGTTGGTCAACCAGAGAAAAGAGGGTAAAGAAGTACTCATCTTGTTTAGATTGTACTTACTTAAACTTTACTGAAGCATAAGACCTGATATGCATCTTCTCCATTTTGAAATGTTTCTTGGAATGCCCCATCTGTTTCTCTTGACTGGATTCTGATCTATGGAATTATAGCCCTTGCCTACTGGATTGTCTAGTTATTAGGAAGAAAAAATTAGCAGGAGTGGTTTTTAAACGGATTTTATAATTCTGTTCTTGAGCTAAAGGTCTGAAATCCAATGTAAAGATTTTGTTGTCACAAACCATTTGATTATTTTATGTCAAGGTTTCTTGACCTTGAACTAGTGAAATTTGATGGCCTAGCATTCTTTGTGGTGGGGTATTGTTCTGTTCACTAGGAGCATTCCTAGAACCCCTAGTTGAAACAGCCAAAAAGTTCTCTAAATATTGCCAAATGACCCCATGGAACATTAGAGAAATACTGATCCTTCTAAAACTCAGATTGCAAAGTTAATTGTAGGTCCTAAAGGCAAGTACTGCTAAGAAGTTAAAGCTCTGAAATACCCTGAGGATGCTTTCCATAGTATAGGATATCTCAAGATCTCTTCAGAATAAGTTGTATCTTGTAAGGTCTGATTTGGGCGAAATGTCAGAAACCAAATGCAGACTTTATGCTGTTTTATTTCTTTAATTAATTAGTTAAGTAATTAATCAATCAAACATTTATTGAGAGCCTGCCATGTATCGGGTTGTGTGCTAGGTTCTGGGGATTTGGTGGTGAACAAGATGAACCCAGCTCCTTTGATGCAGAGCTGGTTGAATTCTGGTGCAGGTCCCCAAATCTTTGGACATTAGGACTGGATTTATATGTAATGATGTTACTGAGATAATTGTCCTAATTGATTTCACCTGAAGGGTCATATATGGCTCCTAACTTTGTATTCGTCTTTTCTTCATTCATATTCTACTCCTTATCACATCATTTCTACACCTTCAGCTCTTTCACAATTCCTAAGACAAGAGATGGACTGTGGGATTGATGGAATTGTATTGATCTTTTTGCTCTCAAGAGTAATTATTAAGGCAGATATTTTCACTACTTCTTCCTGCAGAAACTGCCCCTTAGAGAGAGGAATTCAAAAGCTGTGAGGCTAACCACTCTGACCCGGCTGCTCTATTCCTAGCCTTCCTCAGGATGCACTATTAAGTATCCCTGCACAGGTTTTTGACTCTGCTGCTTGTGGTACTGGCCTGATCAGAACCTTTGTGCCTGCCTTAGGCCCACCTGACTCCCAGGGCTTCCTGTGATTATGTCTTTATGTCCTAAAATTTTCAGGAAATTCTAATTTTATTGAACTTTTTTTTTTTAATCAATGAGATTTTGTTAGATTCCCTGTTGTTTCTTTAAACCTCTGCTAAAACTTTTCATATGACTATATTTGCACAACAGGAGGATTCCCTTGTCATATTATATCTGGTATCTCCATTTCTGCTTTAGAAAACATGGCTACTGTACTGGTTGTCCCTTTAGGTCTTGCAATGGCTTTTTTGGCTCTGGCTACGCACCAGGAATAGGCAGCTGACTTATGTCTCAGGACCTGGTCTTAGGCTGGCAAGTCAAAAGTTGTTAAAAAAAAAAAAAGGGGGTGAGGTGGGTGGGTGGGTGGGTGGGTCATAAATACAGTATTCTTCCCTTGTGAATTACAGTTGTTATTACATCGGAAACTGGGGCTGTCTGGTAGGTGAGATACCTTGATGTCTTTTGGCCCTTTTTCGATAGTTTCAGTCTGGGTCTGTTTTGCAAGTAGCAGAGGTCCACTCAAGCTTGCCCAAACAGAAGAAGGATTACTGTTAGGATATAGTAGGTTAGGAACTAGACCTAGAGCATAGTCAGGAATTTAGGCAGCTCTGTGAACCTCTGTTTATTCTCTCCTCATCTTATCCTTAAAGCTGAGAAAGTAGATAATATGTTTGAGGAACCAAGTGGAGGCCAGTGTGGCTGGACTGTCATATGAGGTTCAAAAGTAGCCAGGGGCCAGATCATGCAAGAGCTCTTAGATTATGCTAAAAATTTTGAATTTATTCCAGAAATAATGGAAAAACTATTGGAGTTTTATAACCAAATGATTGATATGGTCAGCATGACTGCCCCAAAATATTCTGGCTGCAGAGGGAGAAGCTTTGTTGCAGGCCATAGGAAGACAATTGTGACAAAAACTAGCCTGAGGGAAATAAAGAGAACTATGAGAGCATACAGAAGGGTCTCCTAACTGGCCAGATCTCAGAGGAGCCCATCCCAGCTAAACAAAACATTGCAGAACTGCAGCCTAATAAATTTATAGCAACTATAAACAAGAATGCTGATGAAGATCAGGTCAAACATAGGCTGGAGCAGCTGAGATGTCACTTTACGTGGGAGTTGCTAATTAATGACTCTGGAAGGCCTGATTTAGGAAGCAGGGTCTTTGATGAGATTTAGTTCCTAGACACCAAATACAATGTGGGAATCCACAACCTACTGGCCTATCTGAAACGTCTGAAAGGCCAGAATGAGGAAGCTCTGGAGAGCCTGAAAAAAGCTGAAGACTTAATTGAAGTAGAACATGCTGACCAATCAGATATGAGAAGGCTGTTTACCTGGGGCATCTGTGTCTGGCTGTATTACCACCTGGGCAGACTGGCAAGAGCCCAGATTACCTAGAGAAGGTGGAGAACATTTGTAAGAAGTTTGCCAGTCTCTTCTGTTGTAGAATGGAGTATCCTGTGGTGTGGACTGTGAGGAAGAATAGGTCTTGCTGAAATGTGGAGGAAAGACTTATGAATGGGGCAGGGCATACCTTGAAAAGGCTCTGCAATTGGCCCCTGAAAACCCTGAATTTAACACTATTATGCAGTCACCACCCATCGTCTAGACAGCTTTAACAAAGCATCACAGCAGATTGGTGATGCACTTTCTCTGCACCCCCTAAAACAGGCCGTCAAGCTAAATCCAGAAGATGCATATGTTAAGGCTCTCTTCTCTCTGAAACTTCTGGATGGATATAGGACAAATGCTGAAGGAGGAAAGTACACTGAAGTACACTGAACAGCATGTCCTTGCAGATCAACATCTTTCGCTACCATCTGTCGCTACATGGCCAAGTTTTACTGAGGAAAGGCTCTCTGAATAAACCTCTTTAGCTCTTAAAAATGGCCTCATAGCAACACACTCTTCTGCCTTCCTGCACCAAATAGGGCTTTCTATAGAGCATAGTTTTTCAAAGAAAGAAAGCTACAAACTGGCAGTCTAAAGGATGGAATAGAGAAAATGCTGACAGAATGACAATATTAGCCATATCTCATTTTGAATTTGCTCTGAAACAAAAGCCCGCATTTGACGTTGCTTATATACACCTAGCAGATATATACATAGAAAAAAGCAACTACAGAAAAGCTGAAGATGCTTATCAAAAAGCGTGACACATAAAATCATTTGAAGAAGAAACAGCAAGAGATATATTTCTACTAAATTCCCGATTTCAGGAATTTCAAAGGAAATTTGAAGTGGATACAATTATCCATCACGTAAAAGCAGTAAAAATAGAAAAGGCATCATTTGTAAAGGATAAAAGTATCATTTCTTTGGTGAAATTGGCTTTAAAGAAACTTTGGAGAAATTCATTAGAATAGAAAGCTTGAACACCCTTGGCTTCATGTACAAATTGAAAGGAGAACTGAATAGCCTGGTGTATTATGAGCGGGCCCTGAGAACTCTCTGAGACATGTTCCTTAGGCCTGAAATATGGACCATTGTTACACTTCACTTAATTTAACATGTATTAATCATCTTTTCTGCTTGCTGCTTTCAGAAACATATTATGTCATTTACTGTAATAATGTAGTTTTTAAATAATTGATCCTACCTGATAAAATATTAGTTGTATTCAGAAAATAGTGAAACAGAATATATGTCTTTGTGTGTGCGAAAGAGAGAAACCATTTCTCTGTGAATGCTGTATACTAGAAATAAGTTTGTTAAGTGGATTTGTATCAAATAAAATATTACACTTCACTAACAAAAGAATAAGAAGAGGAAGAAGAAAAGGAGGAAAGAAAGAATAGGGAAGAAGAAAGAAGAAAGTAGTATGGCTTCCCAAATCAGAATGGGGAGTTAGGGAAGGCTTCCTGGAAGAAGAGATATTTATTTTAGATGAGACCGGAAAGTTGAATTGGAGTTAACCAGATAAAGGGCAGGCTTGGGAGAGGAAGAATGTTCTGGACAGAGAGATTAATAGGAGAAAACAGTGGGAGATGACAAGGGAGGAACAGTCCTTGTGAAACTTATGATTTAATGTAAAGCTTCTCGAACTTAAAAAATTGATATAATTTCAAGCTCACAAAAAAGTTGCAAGAATAATGTAAGAAATCCCCACATTTTGCCCGTTTCCTTTCTCTCTTCCTGGCACGTACACACATGCACACATGCACATTTTTTTTCTGAATTATTTGAGAATAAGTTGTAACATCATGAACCCCTAAAAACCTCAGATTATATTTCCTAAGAACGAGGACATTCTCTTTTATAACCAATATCAGACAATTTAACATTATATGATACTATTATCTAATCTACAGTCCCTACTGATATGCCACTGATTTCCCCAATAATGCCTTGAGAGCTTTTTTCCCCCCAGTCCAAGTCCAACCCAAGGCTATGTGTTGCATTTAGTTGTCTTATTATAAAGTTTCTCAGCCTTCCTTTGTCTTTCATGACCTTGCCATTTTTGAAGAATACAGGCTGGTTATTTATAGAATGATCCTCTATCTGATGCTTTCTCAGGAATAGATACAGGTTTTGCATTTTTGTCCTAATACCATGTGGTATCTGTTGTGTTTACCATATTTCTGAAGTCTTAATGCTTTAACATCTGCCCTGCATGCAATGTTAGACACACCTTATTCTGGCAGCCTGAAATAGGCCTGAGTCACCTTGTCTTGACCTCCTGCCTCCCTCATTGTCTCACCCTGGGAGTTCTCCCCAGGAAGTGCTTTTTGAATATTAGTAGCCAATCCCAAACCTACTTACCCTGCTGCCTGCTCCTTCCTTTGGCACCACAGCAGAGGTGCTGCCCGCAGTTGCCCCTCTTTCATCTCTCAAAGTAAAGACTTCGGTGGTTCCCTGTTTGGCCTCTGAAGAGATGACCTTGTATTCCCCCTTTTGTATCTGTGAGTATAATAAACTATCTTTTCAACGCCAATCCTCTCCTGGCCTGCTGATCTTACATACCTAAATAATAATAAAGCCTATTAAAACTTCTGCCAGTTTCTCCACTTAAAAATTACTATTTTTTTAATTGATAAATAATTCGTGGGGAGATACCTCAAACTTTTCTGAGACGCATAAGAAATATATTTTACATGGTGATATAGATATCTGAAGCAAGAGTTTAGTGAAACAATATATATTATTTTATATGAAAGTTATTTTAGCTCCTATTCTGTTCTGTTTTATTTGAAAATAAATCTTTCTTGCCTACTAAGCTGATTTCATAACCCTCTAATAGGTAATGACCTTTTTTTGAAAGCACTAGTCTGATGGAAATATCACTTTAGATCATCTGCTTGCAGAATGGAAAAAGGGTAGATGGGAGGGGGCAAAACTGACAGCAAGTGGCCCATTTTAAGACTCTTGCCATGATTTACATGAGAGAGGTTGGTGCCTGCTGGCACTGAAGTTGAGAGAAATGGGTGAGTTTGAGAGAAGTGAAAGGGTTTGAGAGAGAAGTGAGTGGACTGAGGAGCTTGAGTTAACAGAATTTAGTGATTGATTGCATACTGGGAATGAGGAAAAGAAGGAGGAGTCAAGAGTGAAGATTCAGGCCTTGGCCTCTGGGGGTGGATGATGGTGCCTTACCGAGATAAGGAACTCTGAAGTTTTTTGGTTCAGGTTACGCCATGTTGAGTTTGTGGTTTTAGGCACTTTAGATTAGAGCTGTCTAATGGGCAGGTGGCTCCATGGCACCCAATAGATAAATCTGAGTTGAATTAATAGCAAATTGAAGTTGGATTTTAGTCAAGGAGATTTTACAAATTTCATGCCCATTGCAGAAAGAAATTGGTTCAGGATAGGAAGATACTCTTTGAAAATATTTCCAGTAATTCGCTGTTCAGATGCATTAAGATGTAAAATAATACAGACAAGTCAAAACTATATAAGGGAAGTCAATTAACATAAATTTACTCGAATTAATTTTATGTTTTGGTTTTTTCCTGTCTCTTTTGGTTAATCATTCTGTAAAGGCTTACATATATATGTACAGAGAAATGTGGAAAATAAAGAAATTACACTTTCATTATAGAGAAACAACGCTGGCTTAAATCACAAATGCATTAACCTCGGCTTTCCCAGATGCTGGTCCTTAGATTTAATCCTCCAAATCTAGCAAGGAGCATTCTCAGGTATAGATGCCGGAGATAAACACGTGCATGGTGCCGGGCTGCAAAAAAATTTGCCTGTTTTTAAGCGGCCTCAGTTTCGGTTGCATTGAGAAAATGCTTTATTTACTTATTTTTTTAGTGGAAAAGAGTGTCAATATGTGAGATTACATACACAGTGTTGGGAATGATGGGCCATGCTCTTAGTCGGTCCTTATCTCCAACCTTTATCTGCTCCCCTCCCTCCCTTTCTCCCACCATTCTTTCCTCCATCTCTGGCGTTATTCTGGGATTAACTGCGGGGTCGGCGGGTACAAACGCAGCTGGCTCCTACGGTCAGCCCGAGCCCTGCTGTGCAACCACGTCAGGAATTCCAGTAAGTTGGCAACACTGGAGCACAAAGACAACAATAATGAGGAAAACTCTTCAGTGCAGAAAGGAATGTTTGGAGCCCCGTCTGCTACAGTGAAAGGAGGCGCGCGCGCACGCACACACACAGACACACACACACACACTCACACGCTCACCCTCTCGCACCCACACGCTCACCCCCTCGCACCCACACGCTCACCCTCTCGCACCCACACGCTCACCCTCTCGCACCCACACTGTACTGGGAGCGACCTCCCTCCGGCGCATGCGGTCCCTCCACCCGCCAACGGGCCCAGGCTCGCGCCTCCCCAGCGCTCTTTGTAACTCGCGGGTGCAGGGACGCTCATTGACTATGCAGCAGTCTCGGCGGGTGTCGGATTGGCCTGACCCCGGCGCGGTCTCGTACCATCGCCCCGGCCGCCCGGAACCGGCATAAATCACCCGCAGAGACTAAAGCGCAGCTTCTTGCCCCCTCGCAGCTTCCCTCCTCCTACTCGGCTCGTCCCCCTCACTCCCGGCTCCTCCCTGTCCCCAATCCTGCCTCCTCCTCCGCGCCGCACAGCGCCAAACACTGTGCAGGGAGGTAAATAGCTTTCCGCTGACTCTGGTCAGAGCAGACAACTCTGGATTTTCAAATCCAGAAGTCACTGAAAAAAGAAAAAAAAAAAAGCCACGAAGTCCCTCCTGCCCTTTCCACACGCAACTCATTTTAAGTCTGTTTTATTTTACTGCGTCTATTTCTCTCTCTCTCTCTCTCTCTCTCTCTCTCTCTCTCTCTCTCTCTCTCTCTCTCTCGTCTTTCAAAAGTAATACCTATCATGTCCCACCCCCACCCCCGCAAACCTCTAAACCCCACGGAAGGTACACGATCCGGACTGTTAGGAATCAGCAGCACCACAGACAATCCTTCTCTGGAAAGGAGGGGTGGCATTAACCTGCAGGTTCTCACCCCTGGGGAGGGAGAGGCGGAGGGACCCTGCCCTGGGACTACGTGGAAACAGGGCTGCCGCCTTCATGGTCACGACTCCTACGACTGTGAGAGAGGGTGCCTGAATCTGGACCAGGACCTGGCTCCTGGGGCCTGGATGCGAAGTTAGTCCAGGGAGAGGGGCAAGAGATTCTGGGTGGGAGAGACATCAGGCCCCAAAGCATCCCCTTCTCACGCAGGTCTCCCAGGGCCAGGAAACTAGGTTGCACCAACCTTCCTTTTTTCTGTAAACTCTGGTGTCTTGTACTGGCTGAGGACGATGCTCTGAAGGTGAGTGTAAATGTTCTTGGGGCCGCTCCTCCTCGCCCCCGGCATCCAGCCTATTGCTGCCCCAAAGAAGGGAGCTGCGGGGTTCTCTGAACCCCTTAGGTTTCTTGCTCTTATAAAGGTGCACCAACATGATCGAGAAGACGTACGTTCTTCTCAATTTTGCTTCAAAATGAACAGACTTACAAAAAGCGCGATCTGGCCGTAACACCTGTAGATGTGGTGCTTAAGAAAAGCTAAATAGGGATCCAACCCCCTCCCCAACATGGATCCATACCTTTCTATAATTTGTCAAAGCACAGAGCACCCCATCTCAGCGCCTCTATTGTCTGGGGGAAAGCTAGGTCCGAGGGAGCCTAGGGATTGTAGACTACAGAATGGTCACAAATCTCTCTAGCAGGATGTCGACTCTTTCCCTTCTTTTCTCTTATTTTTCTTGCTTTTCTAAGACTGTGTCGTGGCACATTTCCCTGTGGACTGCCTAGCCGACTTCTATGCCGAGGCAAATCCTGCCGAGAGGCGAGGGTAGCTCATGTCCGCCGCGTGTGTCTGTGAGGAGTATGAGCACGTATGAATGATATGTAGCTGTGAAGTATGCGTGCATGTGCGTGTCTGTGAGTGTGGCGTGCACGAACGTGTATGTGACAGAAGAGTGTGTGTACACGCGCGTGATGGACCGCATGAGACTGTCAGTTTGTGTGACAGTGAGCAGCGTGTGCGACTGTGTGTGTGTGTGTGGCTGTACGAGTACGTCTGGAGTGTGCACGTGTGAGCGCGCGTGTGTTCCCAGTCCCACTCCTAGCACTGCAAAGTGCAGGGGGCGGGCCGGGCGGCAGGGGGCCTTCCCCGCTGGATTCCCGCATGCTAGTTCCGGGCGTTCAGGTCTAAAGGGCTTTATGCACTGTCTGGAGGGTGGGGACTGGCGCGGGTAGAAAAACGGGATGCCGCAGGCGGGCCAGCTTTCTGCCAATAGGAGCCCGCCAAGGTGCGGGTCTAACTGAGCGCTCCACGAGCGGAGGCGCTGCTGTTGCTGCTGCGGCTGCTGCTGCCGCCGACGCGCGCCCACCTCCCGGGGAAGGAACGGCGAGGCCAGTGCCGGGTCGTCGGCGGGATGGAGGGAAGGGAGGCGGCAGTGGCGTGCACGCTGCTGCTGGCTTTCGCCGCCTGCCTGGCGCCGGCCGTGGCCAAGGTAAGAGCACCCCCGGCGGAGCTCCGAGCGAACGCTGGGCTTCCCCAGTGGTGGCAGGGTCGAGTCCGCAGGCGGGCAGAGAGGAGGCCCGGCAGGGGCCAGGGCAGGGCGGTGGCGCCGGAGCAGCTCCCTATGGGGCGCTCAGGTTGCCCAACGAGGGGCGAGCAGGAGCGCCCCTCCTTTGCCCGCCCGGGAACTGAAAAGCAGCAAACTTGAGAAAGCAGCCCCGCCGGTTTTGGTGACAGTGCACCCCAAGGGGACCCTGTCTTTGTTCCCACGGGAGTTTGTCTCGACCCTTCTGCAAAGCACTTTGCGGTTGGACCGGGGATAATGAATGTCTTCCCTACAAGTGCGCAGCTTGCTCTCCCTCCTCCCTACTTCCCTCCGGATTTACTCTCTCCGGCGCTGAGCGGTCCTCGGTGCGCAGTTTTCCACCTGCAGGACCCCGCCGGGGAGATCCTTTCGCGCGCCCAGGCAGCAGGCTAGGCCACCCCCACCTCTTTTCACCAGCGAAACTTGGTCCCGCAGTGACCCCCAAGAGACCGCATCTTGATACAGATCATTTACGAGCCAAGATAAGGCGGGGAAGTGGGATTGGCTGAGAGAGCGGCTGATATACTGGAGCATTTTCTTGAAGGGTTTTCCTTTCCAACCGGGTGGTGGGGGCTTTTGTGTTGATGAATGGGGCGCGTCCGCGCGTCCAGAGTTTTGATGGCTCGAATGGAGAAAGTTTCTGATGAAGGGCTTCAAACTTCTCAAGTTGTCGGAGAGTTTACGTTTTTACAGAAACAAACAGATAAAGAGGGAGGAAGAAGTGAGAGAATAAAACAGTAAGGGAGAAGAGGAGGGAGAAGACAAAGCAAGTAGCGAGGATAAGGGAAAAAGGGGAGAGAGAGCTTGTAGATAGGGAAGGAAAGGAAGGCAGGGAAGGGGGGGGAAGAGAGAGAGAGAGAGAGAGAGAGAGAGAGAGAGAGAGAGAGAGAGCGAGCGAGCGAGGACGAACCAGGGGTGAATGGAAAGGGTGAGGAGGAGGCAGGGGAACCCGCGAGCTCTTTCCCTGGCTTTGCGTTGCTAGGTAGCAGCCGGGAGCCGCGTGTGACCCACCACCAGACAGAGCGGACACTGCTGCCTCCACGGGGACTAATCTGTCTGCGGGTTGGGGGAGTTCCCCGCCCCCCATGCCCCCCGTTTCTTCCCGTCGGACAACTTAATTGCCCTACAATGAAAATGAAACCCCTATTGTTGTAGGATTAGCCAAAGCAATACATTGATTTTCCTGGATCACATATTGGAGCTGACAGTGAGGACTGTAGAAGCCCCCATTTATGGCAGAGAGAGGGGAGGACTTGCGGATGGGCAGTGGCATGTATTCAAATGGTTAATCTGCTTTCTTTCCTCAATTCTTAGCGTAAGCTCCTTAGAGGGAATCAACTAAGTAATTATACAGCAACTCCTAGCAGTACCCATTTCAGACTTCCTGGGAAGAAGTTTGGAAACGCCAACAAATCCCATTGGAAAGGGAGGAGAGGCAGGGGGAGACCGTTAATTATTCTTTCTTTGAGCACCTTTTCTCGTTGTTGGTAACAGGATTTATTATTGTGAAGGGTTTGCCACAAAGCTTAGGGCTATATATATCCCATGTCCTAAATATAACCATAGGATTTACTATATGTTCTTGTCAGAGCCTGGCAAAAGGAAATCTTGTCTGGATTGATCTGGGATACATCTGGGTTGTCCTCATTCAACCAAAACAGATGTTCTCTCCTCTGGGTTGGTGGTTTAGTCACCAAATAACCTATACTTACTCGTCTTGGAAGTTTAGATTCATCTTCCGTTCCATAGTAATATGTAGTATAATAGTATGTATAGTAATAGTAACATCACACACACATGATGTGTAGCAGGTCTTGTTCTAAATACTCTACATTTCTTGACTCATCTAATCTTCATAATACCCCTTTGAAGTAAGTAGTCTTAACTCTCCCTATTTTAAAAAAGGGAAATGGAAGCACAGAACTATTCAGTAACTTGCCCAAGGTCACACTGATAGAAAATGGCAGAGGTGTAAGGCAAATCCCAGAGATTGACTCCAGAGGCTATAATTGTTTTGCATTTTTAAAAGAGTTTATTTGAGCCAAACTGACTACATATGCCAGGGAGCAAGATCTCAAAAACTCCCTGAGGCTATAATTGAACTGCTGAAGTATTTGGCTTTCTCTGTGTTTTTGTTTCTTTTGTACTGAAAATGTTGTGCTCCATAAGTTACTATCCATGTGTGAAGTTACTAGAAAGGCTGAGGGGCATTTTGCAAGTTTTTACCACAGAAGGTAAAATCCACCTGCTGCTTCATAACTGTGGATATTTTTTTCATAAATTCTTTTCAGGTTTCTATGATCTGAACCCATGTATCCTCATTCCGTCTTCCTATTTAATCATTTAATCTTCAGCCTGGGAAGTTAAGGAGATTTATAGATTTTTGTTGTATTCTGATTTATCAGATGAAGTACAGTATGATGACATTATAAATGCCCTTATTTTAGCACCATTTTAGGTAAGATCTTATTGCAAATTTTGTGTCGTTAGAAATTGGAGAACTCTTGAGTGTTTTATCCTTATTTAAAAAAAATTATAGCACATCTGTAGCTAAAAATTATTTACATTTTCCTCATATTTTGAATAATGCTATTTAAGAAAAAAATTGGGAAAGCCTGAACTCTGGAGTCAAGCTGCCCAGCAACGGCTTCATCACTTTCTAGCTGTGTGATCTTGGGGAAGTTGCTCACTTTGCATAACTAAGGTTGCTTGTCTGCAAAATTGATTTGATAATAAGATAATTTATTCCATGACATTTTATCAACATATAGAGATAAAAGTGCTTAGCATGGTGTAAGGCACATAGTCAGTGATCATAAACTAGCAGTTATATTTATTGATATTGACCAACAATTTATTACATTGACTAACACTTAAAGTAACATATTCTTTGCTTACTATTCATATTTCCAGTTTCCAAGTGCACATAGGAAAGCCTTTAAGCATTTTCCACTAACATTTCTTTGAGGAATTTCCAGATCCAAAGATGTGATTTGAAGTTTTTTGAGAAAATGGTATTAATCTTTAACAAAATTATATTCTTTTATCTGATAAAAGTCTGGTTATGGCCTTTATAGATAATATCAACTTTTATGACAATTCCGTCTTCCAGCGAAGTTTATATGTTTAAAAGGATTGTGTAACCAATACAAACATGCAACATTTTGGTTCCATCACATCTTTGATACTTCGCTGCTGCTTTTATTTCATAGCACTTGGCTTCACTTTCTCTGTTTGAAGTTCTTCCTTGCCTGTCTTCATAGGGCTTCTGCCTAAATTCCCTTAAATCATGTGTCGATCCTGTTTTATAGAAACTTGTACTTTTATAACTCAAAGAAAGCTTAGATATCAACTGGTCTACTTACATTATTTTACAGTTAAGTAAACTGTGGAAGGGAGGGGACCAAAAAGAGTGAAAGGGAGGGTGGGTTAAGTATCTTGCCTAAGGGTAGGCTTCATGGCTTTCATTAGAGCTAAAATCTGAACCTGAGGCTCCTCCTTTTGTTGACCATGTCTATATACCTGTCTTTTGAATGTCCCCAGCCTAGCTGGTTGAGAAATTTTCTAGATTCCTTTTCTGTTGATCCTTGCTTATCAGATGAGGCAAAAAAATGTTGAAAATACAACCTTGGTGAATCTTCTTTAAAAATTGGGTGGGTCACCTGTCCCAGCCTTAGAGAAATTCTCTGATAAATTAATGCAGGATGAACCATGTGCTTTCTGCTTGGTCCACAACTTATGCCATGACAGGGCTCCAACTCTCAAAAACCATACCACTGGGTCCATTTTTCAAAATCTTGTGCTTCACACCAAATTCCTGAAGATCTTTGGGTTTCATAGTGTAGGTTGCTACGTGACTAGGTTTTTAGTCTTATTCAAGGTCATTTTTAGGTCACAGTGAATCACTGTTTATGTTCTTTAGGCAGGCATTCTTAAGAACATTGGTTGAAAAAAACTTTAATTTTTTTATCATAATTTTAAATAATGATATTGAGAACCTATTCTTATGGGATTAGAAGCACATTGTAATATTGGCTTGGGGTTTCTGTTAAGTCCTAGTAGCTAGAACAAGGTGTCTGTAGAAAGTAGAGGATGCTTGTTTGTTGAATTGAAAGAAAAGGGATTCTCACAGCTGACTGTGTGATATAGAACAATTAAAAAGGTACTAAGTGTGAAGCCCTATTCTAGTATGGGGAAAATGAGTTGATGGAGCCTTTATCAGTATAACTTGAACAATTATATCATATCCTATTAACTTCATAATCTTGAGGAGCTTTTAAAAATTGTCACTACTATGGCATTCCACAAATATTTGTTGAGTGTCTCCAGTGAGTCAGTAGTATCAATACTACAGAAAAGAGGATGAGAAATGAAAAGAGGAGTCTAGATTTCACAATTATATTGGGCTGCAACTTTGCATTTAAATTTTTAGGTGGTCATTCGCTAATTTCTAATAACCCTGGTCAGGATCTCACCATCATTAGAAAGATTTGACGTGTTTCAGCCTCAGTTTGGGGCTGCTGCTTTAAAATGATCAGACTGGTAGTTGTTTTGAAATGTCAGATAGTTTTTTTTTTTTTTTAATGCTTCATGTGTTCCACAGAGGTCTGTGCAAATGTTTCCTAAGCAATTTCTCAACAATCTCAGCATTGTAAGATGAAATGGGAAGAGTGATATTTTGGGTTTAGAAGATCTGGGTTTGAATTCTGACTCTGCCATTTATTACCTGGGAAATTCAGGACAACATACTCAACTGTTCTGGATCAGTTTTCTGATCTGTAAAATGGGTACATATCTATCTTATAGGGTAGTTATGCTGATTAAGTGAGACAATGAGTGTGAAAAGTTTTTCAGACTGTGGTCTCATATATATTCCTATTTATCACTATTACTCTCTTCAAAAATTTAATGTTTTCTAAACTGGAGAAGAAGATATTATATCTAAGTGTATGTATATTTATTTTTTACAAGTAGTCCTTTGATGCACTTGTGTATGTTGACATGTCTTATTGGCTACAACAACTTTACGTTTGAGTCTGGACTCTTATGTTGTAAATGAAAGAAACCTAAGTTAAACTGACTGAGGCCAAAGAAATTTGTTGAAATACATAATTGTAAAGATACAAGTATTAGATTGAACCTTATGGGATTGCTGCGTTTCTACGTTATTGCAAATTTTGTGTCGTTAGAAATTGGAGAACTCTTGAGTGTTTTATGCTTATTTAAAAAAAATTATAGCACATCTGTAGCTAAAAATTATTTACATTTTCCTTATAATTATTGGCAATTTCATTCGGCTCAATCTGTTATAAAACAGGGGCTCAGTCTGTGTCTTGCTGATCTGGTTTCTCTCTCAGTCTCCTGTCTCTGAGATGATTCTGTTCTCAAACATGTTCTCTGTTATTATAAGATGGCTGTCTGTGACTCTGGAGCCACATCCTTTCGTCTCATGTCTACTGGGAAGGGATAAGAGTTTTTGTCTTAATTGTTCTCAGCAAAAGGCTCAGTTGTGTCCTAGGGGCTCTGTTAGGTCATAAGCTCATTGGAGAATAAATCGCTCTATCCTGGGCATGAAATGTGCCCAAGGCTTAGGCTTGGGTCCCTTGCTTGGTCCCTGAAGTCGTGGGCTAAGGATGGACTCCAAAGGGAAACTGGGGTAAAGCCACCAGGAGAATGGCGAATACATGTTGTTTTACAAAACTACAGAGGTCTGGAACACCTTATCAGGAAAAATCAACTGATGTTATTTTCATCTTATATATGAGGCCAGACTTCAAAAGTCTATTGAAATTTCTCAAAAGTAGGCAGTCCTTGGATGTAGTTCCATAGTGTAGCCGTTAGCACCTCTGCTTTTCATGCAGAGGGTTCTGGGTTCGCGCCCCAGTGGAGCCACGGTCCATGGTGTATGGCCATGCCACCTAGAACAAGCCCAATGTCTGATCTCGGAAGCTAGGCAGCGTTGAGCCTGGTTAGTACTTGGATGGGAAACCACCTAGGAAGACCAGGTGCTGTACACATTAAAAAAAAAAAAAGAAAAGAAAAAAAAGAATAAGCTGTCCTGGGATAACTCAATGAAATGAAGGGGGAAAAGTATTGGAAACATTAGGGCAAAAGACATGGTGCTCTAAGTTCATGTAATCAGATGCAACTTTAAGTTTAGAAGAACAGGAGGAACAAGAAATTATAGAAGGTTTATTTGTAGCATAAAGGATTCTTATTTGAGACCTTCGTGATAGACAGGAAAGTTTTGGAAAATGAGCTCAGTGATGAGTACAGAAGCTATTGAGTTCATTGTGTAATTTCATTTTTCAGTGAATCTTAGGCCCTTGCTCCTTTTCTACCTTACTCCACTCCCTTGTTTATATTCCTAATACTTTGTCCTTTTTCCAGGCGCTAGACTACAACTATGAGAATGGGATAGAGAGAAAGAAGAGAAGGGTTTGGAGGCATATTAAGATGCTTCTATGGAGACAGAATACGTCTTGGTGCAAATCCAAAAGTCCCTAGCATTTCCTTAGGGACTTCTTCCATATATGATAGAACAGGTGTCTTTCACACATCACTAGGTTAATTCAGAAATACCAAACATATGTACTCTATGCTGATTCTTATTTTGCTTTTCTTTAATTTAAATCTTATTTTTAATAGCATATGCTGACAAACTAGAAATATTATTTCAAAAGTGAGGTGGTTAACTTTTATATTAGGATACTTCTGACTTAGGGCCGTGTCAAAGCGTCATGCAAGAAAATATAAGTCTCTCTGAGAAAATGACAGGTTAGACAATGTGAAGAAGTTTCATGTTGAAATCCTTATGCTTTTGGTCATTAACCCTCAGGTCATGCCTGACCCTCACGGTTATTGGAAACAGTGAGAAATGAATGAAAGGAGGAAATGTAATTACCATTCTGTTCATTGAAAAGTTAAGCCACTGTTACCATGGATACAATGGCTTGTTTATTGTCCAGATCTTGAGATCCAAGTTTGTAAGCAATACCAGAGGTCTCCCCTTTAAATTTATGTACCATCAGCCAATAACACATGAAGATTCTTAGTAACTTTGAAAATAAGCTTTTATTCACTCATCTACTGATTCACATTACATAACGTATCTACTTCTGAGGGTTCAACAGGTGTTGAGGTAACCTGAAAATGAAGAAGACATAAGCTATAATTCTGAATTCCGTTATGCTAGACTTTCATGGATTCTTATATAAAAACATCCTGACTTACAGTGTGAGAGATTTGCTTGTCATTTTGGGCCAAATTCTCTGGTTTTTAGTCTCTTTAACAAGGAGAAGCTTTTCTGAGTAAAGGCTAAAAAATTAAAGGTCATTTATTTTACAGGGAAATCTTCAAAGTTAAATTTAAGAATGAAAATCTTTTATGTGAAATATGTCAGTCTTACCTACAATTTAATATTACTGAAAAGGAGAAAATCCTATGTGTACTTCCACACTGGTTTAATTTTGTTGTGGGGAAGGGTGTGGAGGATACTTTTCGTTTTAAGGAACAGGAAATAGAAAACCCAATGCAAACTGGCTTAAACAATATAGGGTATTTATTGTCTCATGTAAGTAAAAACTTGTGAGGCAGAGAGGGGTTCAGGTGAGGTACAATCAGGGCTCCAGTTCTCTTTCTTTGTGTTTTTCTTGAATCTACTTCCCTCTAGGTTTTAGCTTTGTTTTAAGTCTGGCTTCCCATATTGTTATAGCCAGCAGCACAAATGGGGCTACATGTTTTCTTGACCTAGAGGCAATTCAACTTTGATGATTTCAGTTATGTTCTCAAAACATTCTTTCATCACAACTTATAGAATCTTACAATTGCTAAGGACCCTAGACAGAAGTCGGCTAGCTCCTCAAACTTGGCATATCATCGAAAGCACCTAGGAAGCTTTAAAAAGTTTATAGAGTCTTAGGCCAAAACCTACACTTATAAATCAGGAGTATGGGAATAAATATATATATATTTAAGAGTTTCCAGGTGGTTCTGAGGGCAGACAGTTTGGGAACAACTGATATAAGTTACTTCTCATTTTTTAATTTTGTAAACTGAAACTCAGAGATGAACTAACTTGCGATGGCAAATCCTTTCCAGGGATAGTGAAGTATACTCTGTTAAATCTATGCTTCCTTGTGGATGCAGAAACTACGAGGTAGTTACAATAACAAGGAAAACAACTCTTTTACATTTAAGGGTGATATGAAATACTGCTCCCATTACTGGACATCTCTTTTCCTGACCGTAATAATTTCTTCCTTTAGCCACTGTTTGCGTCTTGATTGTATTCCTTGCTTTTTCCCTGGGTACTCTTAAATCTGAAAGCCTTTCCTTCCATCTAAGAACGTTAGATTCTTTAGGCTGAGTGACTTTTGGTCTTCTCTTCCTTTCCCTTCCAAGTCAGGAATTCATCTCAGAGCATCCCTGACAGAACCCACTGGCTTCTAAAGCAGCTGTCTATTCCATGGTTGGGATGGAGTATTGGAAAAACTAATACCTCATTTTCTTCACATCCTAAACCCAACTCTTTGTTGACTCCATGAGGACTTATAGTCTGTTGATACTACCACCTCTTCACTGTCCTTCAAATCTCTCATTTATTTACTTTCTCAGCTTTATGGTCCACGTTAACATTACTTCCTTGCCTATGCCCTCAACAGCCTGGCCCTTTATCTTGATCTGTTGCCCGGTGCAAAATCCCAGTCCTGGTTGAATCTTATTCTCCACATCTGCATTGCTGCTGTAGCTAATGTGGCAGGAGAAAAACATAGGACTATGTTGACTTGTCTCACTTTAAATTCACCTCAACTTTAGGACCTGCGGCCCAGCTAGGCCTGGCTAGGCCACTTTCCTACTTCCTTATATCTTCTCTTTCCTCAAACCTCCAATATCACCTGTTGAGATGATGTTGTTTCTTATAAATGTGAAAATGGAAGGAATCAGAAGAGAACTCTCTACGAATACCCACAACTCAGCCATGTATCAATTGTCTCCTGTCTTATAAAATCCTCTCCTTTCTCCACTTTCCCTTTTGGTTATCACCCTATTTTCTTTGCTCAGCTCTAAAATAAAATTCTTTGGAATATTCATCTATATCCACTGTGATTTCTCTCCAATGTTTCTCAATTCATGCTAATTAAGACCACTCCCTGCTCTCCAGCCCCAACAGATATTTCTTTTGCCAAGATCATTGATGACCTCCATATTGTTAAATCCAATGATTCATTCTCAGCTCTTGACTTATTTAACTGTTCAACAGCATTGGACACAGAGTATGCTGTCTTCCAGGAAACACTTATTTTGGCTTCTTAGAAACCACTTTCTCCTGGTTTCCTTCCTTGCTGGCTTCTCTTCAATATTTCCTTGGCGTCTCATGCTTGTTCCTGTCCATCTCCCTGACTACTTTTTGTCTGTACCTCTACTGCTTCTTTGGTGGCCTCATCCTGTCTTCATGGCTTTAAATACCATCTATATGTTGACAACTTCCAAATCTGTGAATCTAATCCAGACCACTATCCTAAACTCCAGACCTATAGATTCAATTGTGTGTTTAACAGATCCACCTATCGCATAGTAATCTTAGACTTATGTCCAAAACTGATCTCCTGATCTCCACTAATGCCCCAAACCTGCTGCCCGTATAGACTTCTCATTGTAGTAAATGGCTGCTTTATCCTTGCTCAGATCCCAAATCTTTGACTCTGCTTTGACTCCTCTTTTTCTTTTATATCTCACATCTAAATCCATCAGAAAATCCCATTATTTCAATCTTCAAAATATGTCTAGAGTCCAGTCACTTTTTACCATCTTTACTTCTACCACACTGGTCTAAGCCACCTTCACCTTTTACCTGGATTATTGCAATAGCTTCCTTATTTATCATCCTGCTTCCCCCTGTCCCCTTTCTGTCTACTCTTGCCATCCTTTTAGAACATCAGTTAGATCATGTCGCTCCTCTGCTCAGAAACTTAATTGGTTTCTGTGACACACAGGTGTTTTGTCCAGAAATAGACACTGAGATGGAATCTGGAATGCAAGGTGTTAATTAAGATTAATGTTTGTGAAGGAAAAGGAAAAAGCAGAGATGGGCAGGGGAAGGTGAACTATGACAGGGCTTCAGTCAACCTAGTGGAGGGTCTGCGGAGCAAGAGTTGACTGTGAGAGTGTTCTGTGTTGGCTGCAGTGGCCTTCCTTAGTTACTAGGTGTGGTCTGTTCTGGTTATGGTCATGATCTTGTGAAGGTGCCTTTCTACAAATGAGGTGGACCCCAAAGGAGTGGAGGGCATGTAGAAAGTCTTTGAGGGGGACTCTGGGTGGGTCCACTATCCTTTTACATCTCTTGAAGAGTCAAGGTCCAAGTCCTTACAATATCTACAGGACCCTAACCAACTGGCCTCCATATCCCCCCCTGACCTTATCGTCTCCCTTCTTCCACTCACACTGCTCTAGGCATAGTGATATCTTGCTTTTTCCCCCAACATAGGGTGTACCTTTAAGGCCTTTGTACTTACCTGTTCTCAGATTCTGTATTATTTGCTCCTTGCCTCCTACAGTTCATAGGTCACCTCTTCAACATGGCTTTCTCTGGTTCTTTCCTGATTTACTTTCTATATTGTACTTTGTACTTTGTTTATTTACTTTTATCTTTCCATCCCTAAGATGTAAATTCCACCACGGCAGGGATTTTTATCTTTCATTTATTGCTTTATCCCTAGTATCCAGAATAGGACTAAACAAATAAATATAAATGGAATGGATAGATAGATGCCACTAGGGATGCTGAAGCTAAGAACTGGCATCCTCAGCTCATCACCATGTCCCTGGGATTGCCAGCCCTTAATTCCCCTAGGCCCCTGGCAGCCCCATCAAGTCCCAAAAAGAAAATTGCTGTGTCTATCAGAATAAGTGGCTTAGCAACACTGTTTCTCTGCATTTGCCTCTCCCCTTTCCTCTGCCTTGCTGCCCCTCAACTACTGCTGATTTCTACTGTGTGAGAGTAGCTGATTTCACATCAGTCTTCTTCACTTCCATCCCAGACACTTGGTTACTCTATGAGAATCCCCTGTACGTACAGAACGGGGCACTCTGCTATTTGGGGGACAGATTCAATATAGTAGCTTTTACAAAAAAAATAAGTCAAGGTTTTAAACATTATGTTAGTGGACTGTCATTCTGTGTTTCAATAGAACACGAAAGAAAGCTGTCCGAGACCACAGCACAGTGAAAACAGCCTCAATCGGACAAAAGGCCCTCTCTGAAGAGGGCAGCGGTTTCCCTGCTCAGAGGTGGTATGGGTTGTGGTGGAATGTTACATGCCTAGTCAGGATGTTCATAGATCTTGTTCCTGATGAATGAAGAAAAAATGGGCCCAATCAAAGAGGGCCTCAAACTGCTGAAAAATACCCATGGGTGTTTGTCCCCTGGGCAAAGTCTTTCTCATTTCAGACCCCATTCTTTTGAGGACTTCATTTTAAACATGACCAAATAGGTTAGAGACAGAGGAATGATTCAGTTACATGCATGTATGGGTAAAGCAGTTGGGGGAATGAGCTAGAATGATTCTGTGTATATTTTTGGGAATGTTTTCTATGTGTCTGACACTGTCCCAAGTGTTTTCAGGTATCAGTTTACCTGCTTCTTCATTAACAGTCCAAATTTTATGGATAAAGGACCAAGGCAAAGACAGGTGAAGTAATTTGCTCAAAGCCTTCTAGTTTCTAAGTGGTGGAATCAAGATTTGAACCCAGAGCCCATATTCTCTTCCATGTTATCACTGGATAAGTAGAAGCAAGTGGAAATAGTGCTTCTCTATGCAACCAAACAAAGCCTCATTATAAATAAAGCTCATGTTATGATAAGGCAGCCTGATTTTAGTGGTTGGTACCTTTGCAACCCAGCTCTTGGACATTTTTGTGCTACCTTTGGCAGTTTATTTATTCAACACATGTTGATTGAAACCTTATCATATTTCATACATGATGTAACTAGGTACAACAAAGGAAAGAGAGATTCCTGCAACATAGGCCTGTCCAAAATAGCTTACTGTTGAGGAAGGTACATTTCTATTTCACCTAGTTTTGCTTCCATCCTTTTTAGGTACTGACCCATTCTGCTGGTTTTCTCATATACTACCATTCCATTACCTGGGAATGTTCTTTTCTCTATAATTACATGTCTTTGAGTTCAAAAGACCCTTTGGCATGAAGAGAGTTCTATTTTAACTTCCATTAGGGATGATAGTGATTTTTAGAGATTGTTGTTTAATATAGATGGAAAAAGTTCTACTAAGTTATCGTATTCAAAGCTCCAGAAGAAAGTAATCAGCAATCAAATGTGATCTGAGTCTCTTTACCTCTGAGGAGGCTGCTCTTATAGAGATAGGGATGGCATTTGCCTGTGGATTGGATGTCCTGAAAGGTCTCTTGAGCCTAAAACATCTTTAACTCTGGCCAAAGATGTCTGCTCTGTCATCATTAGAGCCAGTTCTTTTGAAATAAAACATTGTTTCTCCCTGTTACTGTGGTTAAAGTGCAGAAATGTTTACCCCTGTAGGGTGAAGTAGTTAGTTGAGATAGAAATGCATAATAAATGTTTGTTACAGTAAGGTTCAGAGAGAAAGAGACCCAAAGCAGGTATGTTTTGATGGGGAATGAAAGAAGAGAAGAAGGTACCAGAAGGTGAGAGGTAGTCTTGAAAGGGAATCAACTTCATCTTTTTAATTGTTTTGCCAAAATCAACTTTTTCTGGTGGAAAACAGTTATTATTGCTTATGTTTCTTCTTAGGATGGCTTTATGGAGAGTTTCTGCTGTAAATCTGTCAAATGAACCTCAAAGGTAGACCTTATTAACTTCCAGTCTAGCTCTCCTCTCTAGTTAGCTCAGTTGAAGGATTGTTAGAACAAAAGGAGAGGTTGACCCTAAAACAATAAAGTTGCAAGACTATTGATCACTCGTTAGGGATTTATTAGTGCCAGGTAAGATTGACAGGAGGCTTTGGATTTAATGTACATGGAAGTTAGAATTTTTCTAGACCATAATGATGACTATTAATAAGAGATCCTATTTTCTTTCTTTGTAGGCAATAAAAAATTTTGCAAATGAATAAACACATACATTTCATAAGTCAATTGATAAATAGTTAATTTTTAGGTACCAAAACTCTGAATTTTTTTTCCAGTTCACTTCTGACATAAAATTTACTTCTTCCTTAATATTTGGTGCAGTGAGGTGTTGAAAGAATTTGCTAAGTAATCATTGGAAGCTGAGATTCTAGGGAAAAACAAAATGCATGGTTTAAAGATTGAAAGTACTAACTGGAAGACAGCAAAAGTTAGATGCTTCTTGTTGTAAATAATTAAACCCGGCAATACAGACAAAAGAAAACATGGGGACTTTAGCTAAGAAGGATGCATATTGTATTTAACACTTTCACTTCTCTGTAAGGGAAATCAAAGAGATCTTTAATAGTTGTTGTTGATTGTGAGTATGTGCAGCGAAATCCCACTGTAATCCAGATTTATTTTTCAAGCATTTTGCTGATTGAAGGAGTGAGAAAGTGAAGTGAAGAAAAATGGCATTATAAGGTCCTAGCACGTTTTCCCTTTAGAAGTTCTAAGCGTGATTTGTCACAGTGACCTGGGACTTTGGTTCCCTCCAGAGCCTTCTTGCACTATGGGTACATTAGTAGATCAAAGACAAATGGCTGTATTTTTCTTACAGAGAAGCAGTGGATATACTAATTGAGAACTGGATCAACATGAGACACATAAGATGTATTTATGATTTTCCGTAACAGTGCCGGTTTTCTTAGGATACCTTTTGAGGTGGAGGGCAAGTGGTTGGCCTTAATTTTTCTATCTGTAAAAAGAGGAATAAGATTTTATCATTCTTATAGCGATGGGCTTTGAATATTGGCGTGAGTGAAGTGCTTTATTTTTTTTTAAATTAATATAGACTAAAATTGACTTTGTGTATGTATATTGTTCTCTATAAGATTTTAATACCTGTTATATTTGTGTAACCACCACCACAATCAGGATTAGAACAGGTCAATCACCTCCCCAAAATTCCCTTATGCTATTCCTTTGTAGTCACACGCTACAAATAGTAGGTTTCAAGTTCTTTATTTTTTTTGAAAACTCACTTTCCCATATGAAAGTCTCGATTGCCTTTTGTTTGTTCATTTTTATTCAAGAAGTGTTCCTAGCTCACTTTTGAAGTAATTTAAAACGACATGGATGGTAAGCTTGCAAGGCTGGTTTTCCTATAACAGAGGAAAAGACTTTAGAAAGATGATGGCAGCTCTTGCAGTATGGTCGTGTAAGAAAAATGTTTCCCCGAACTGGGCTTTTTGCTAGATTGGAATCTGCAAAGAAAACACACTCAAGAGATCTCCCTTGAAGAGGAGGACAGAGGTTTATTTTTTATTTAACGATTTACCCCTTGACACCTGGGAAATGATTAGTTGATGTTTTCAAAGAAGATTAAGTCAGTGTGGTTAATTAACTGTAGTAATCAGGTGACTTAAATCAATTAACTCCTTGTTAACAATTTCCATCAATTTGTAAATAAATGACTAAATCAGTAAATTCTACTCTTAAGATTAAAGGGTATTTCCTGATTTATTTTACTGATGACAAATTAGAGATTTTCTCTTCATCTCATTCCTTTCCTGCCAACTTACTCTTACAAATGAGAACTCTTAAACTAGCTATAGATTTAGATGAACACACCAGGGTAACTTTAATTTATGGTTTTAAGGAAAAATCAGGCTGAAGGACACCTTTGCTTTTTCATCTCAGTGCAATTTGATAGAATGATTTAGGGAAATGAAACTTAATAAGTAAGTGTACACCAGGTAACCTTTGCTTTTTCATTTCAGTGCAATTTGAAAGAATGATTTAGGAAAATGAAACTTAATAAGGAAGTACATACAGGGTAACATTAATGGAGAATGGGGGTAGCGAGTAACAATGAAACTTACTCTAGGATAAGCTTTTACTATTAAGTTTTAAAGTGTTGTATTTTTTCTAAGTTAAAAATAAAAGAGGACATAATAAAATGAAACAGAATTTGGCTTTTAACCAGAAGGTAACTTGAATGGATACTTTGGGTGCTCTATTTAGAGGGAATTTATTAAAATGTTGGTATATTGATTGCATTAGTCTGTAAAGCTTGATTGCAGTTTTAAAATGCCATAAAAATATACAACTAAAATGTTTTTAGAATCTTTATAATGGAAAATTCTCATCCCTGCGTACATGATTTTATTATGTCTTGGTCCCCAATGAAATGTGTGAGCAAGGACATTACAAAATTATCTCCCATGCCCTCAAATCTGACATTGCATTTTCTGAAAGGCATTGAACATGGGATTTGCATTATAGGAAGGATGACAGGGTTGTTTAGGATTGCTTCAAGAAGAATATTTGGCATCTCTAATAACTTGAAAAGTTAGTATATACTTAAAGATTTGCAAAAATTCCATGCTCAAATCACTCACATTTTATTTTATTTTTATTTATTATTATTATTTATGCCTACAGCATCTGGTCTTTCCATCCAAGTACTAACCAGGCCTGACCCTGCTAAGCTTCCGAGATCAGACATTGGGCTTGTTCAGGGTGGCATGGCTGAAGACCATGGACTGTAGCTCCACTGGGGTGTGAACACAGGACCTTCTGCGTGTAAAGCAGACGTGCTAACTGCTGCACTATGGAAACACGTCCTGCATTTTAAAAAGAGAAAATTCTTAGTTTCCTTGAAGATATAGAAGGTACCTAAATTGTGGGAATGAGCTGAAGTTAGTGATGTAAGTTTAAATCTCTGGCTGCCAAGCAAAACCCTGAGCTCTTTCTGCTATTCTAGAAACTCTGGCTGTGCCTCCATTGCTCCTTCATCTGCTCAAGGATCCTCGTTCTCTATGTCTACCTTGGAATAGTTAACCTGTGGCTGAACCCTCTCTGGTGCTGGGGCACTGCCTGGTGTTGGAGCTTAGAGATTTAGCTCAATTATTTTCCAGATGTGTGCCCTTGGGCCACTTGACCTCTCTGAGCTTCAGTTTCCTGAACTATACAATGGGTGTTAGTAATTTCTACCCCTTAGGTTACCTGAAGTATTTAAAGACATTGAGAACATTGGCACTTGGTGAGCATTCAGCAAACATTTGGCCCCACAGGGAATCTGGTACTAAATCATTCACAGTTGACCAGCTCTTGGTTAGGTCAATGCAACAGAGCAGCCACCATGTTGTGGTCTTTTGAAATAAAGGAATCCTCTATCCATAGAACTTGATTGGGGGTGGGGCATAGCTTTTTTTAAGGTGGTGAAACTACCAGAAAAGGGAGTGAACATTTGAAGACAGGCCTTGTAATCTGCCTTTGTTCTCCAGGAACATTTGGTCCCTCCCCTCTCAGGTCTTGAAAGCACAGATCCAAAATGTCAGGTTATAGAGAATTGTGAACTTCTCTGTAACTTTTAAACATCTCTGTAATATTTCAAACTTCTCAGTGGACCCATTGTTTCCATTTCATGTGCCTGTACATGCTTACTGTAAACCTGGTCATATGCAGAGTTTGCTGAAGATGACTCTGTAAACTCTGAGAAGAATAATGGAAGCATGAGTCTAAGTAGAGCTCAGGTATGTCCTTTGGTCAATGAGAAGGAATTCCAGAAGGAAGAATATATTTGAAGAGGAACACTTGGCTTTGTGAGAAGTTTTAGGCAAAACATGTAAGAATCATAATCAATGATGTTTTTTTCCTCTTGTAACAGTTCCTTATTAATTTCCATGAAATAGAGAATAGTCAGTGAGAAGTTTAACAGGTAAGAAACTAATTAAGCTAGATTTGGTTTAATAATTACAGTGAATATTATCATTAATTTTTTTATTTAATTCCACAAACATTTTACTGACAGCTATGATGCTCTCAGAACTGGAGACTCAGAGATGAACAAGACATGTAAATAAAACAATTGTGCTACATGGTGAGAGGTGTTATGATAGAGATTTGGGAATGCAGAAAAAGGAGTGATGAAGTCATGTAAGCCTAAGGGGGCCAAGAGCCAAGGAAGACTGCATAGATTTGGCATTTGCATTAAGTGTTGAGGCAGGGTGTGTCAGCAGGAGATGGCATTAGGAAAGTGGACTCTGGTTACACTGTGGAAGACTTTGTACATCAAGCTAAGAAGTTTGGTGCCTTCCAAGAAATATCTGGGAAGGGCAATGATCAGACTCCTATTTTATAAGATAATGCTTGCTGCAATGAACGAAAGAAGACCAACCAGATATGTTAAAGAATTACTGTAATTACCTGAGTGACAGATCCTGAAGGTCAAACTGAACTTGTGGAACCTGGAGGTGACCAGAGGGGAGAGTCACCATGGAATACAGAGAAAGCTTTTATTTGTTGCTCTTTTAGATAATTCCACTATTTGTCTTATAAGTTGATGTTTTATTTATGGGAATATTAGACATGTATTTTCAATATACATGATGTTATTTACATTCATAAATATTTGATGATATCTTCTTGAATCCTCTTGTCTAAAAGAGCTCTAACTTATTGACCATCTGGGCATAGCATGTGGCATTTTCTTTGATTTAGCTCATTGATTCTTAGTTGGTACAGCTCCCTTAGGGATCTGGAAATGTGTAGGGTCATTTTTGTTGTTGTTGTTGTCATGATGCTTGAGTGTCACTGCTATCATTGGAGGGCAGAGGACAGGGATGTTAAACCAGCTATAGAACAGTTTTACACTACAATGGACTATTTAGTCCCCAATGCCAGTAGTCTCTCTGAGGGTCCATCTTGGTTGATCAGGAGTGAACAAAGATGCAAGAAGGGAAAATACTAGTAGTAAGAGCTGGTATTTTTCAAAACCTACTACACGTCTCAGATATAGTCACCGTAACTTATAGAGCTTAGAGCTTGTGACAGTCCAGGGTGGTAAATATCATTACTGATCTCATTTTACAAATGAATAAACTGAGGTGGGATAGGAGGTTTGTTTCTGGATCTTGCATGCTTAACTCTAATGCTCTAATATTTCCACATGCTTCACTTTCTTGATTTCATAACTTTTACTGAACACCTGCTTAATTTAATAAAATGATCAATTTAAGAGGAAAAGGAGAAATACATTTGCATTGTGTACTTATAGTTTATTAAATTTCAGAATACACATCTTGGAAACATTTCTTCCAGTTCAGTAGAATATTGGTGAAGTATCTCCTCCAACTGCTTTTTAAAATATGAAAAATGTTTGATGACATTTGTTTAAAATTAGAACAGCTTTATGGATTGGGAGAAATTCTTATTTGATGGTAAAACAGTTGGTGCTCTATAAATGTCCGGTGAGTTGAATTGACTCTATGGAGGCACTTAGTGGTTGTAGGGGGTGCCATGATCTTGTGAACTTGTTTTTCATTTCACATAAAAGGAATCTGCCTCAACCACTATCTTTGTAATTTGTAGGCATGTGTCAGTGACATTGGATGAAGAATGTGGCCCTTTCTTGGACATGCCTTCCACTTTCCTACCTCTGTGCCAGGTCCAGTTTGTTCCTCTGCCAGGCATATCCTCCCTTCAGACCCACATATTGTAGCGTAAATGCACCTCCTTCCACAGGGCCTTTCTTGATCTCCACTAAATGTTATCTGAACCTCTCTCACAGCACTTATCATCATACCATGAATTAGAATTATTTATGTATGTATTTTATCTCTTCCTCTAGAATAGGACCACTGATGCTAAGAGTTATGTCTGTCTCCTCTGATATCCTATGTCTGGCACAGAGCCATGCATAGCTGGAACTCAAGAAATCTTTGTTTAGTGGAAAATTAAAAGCACTGCATGAGTTGTAGTTAGGCAACTTCATCACCTACGGGAGGTTATAGCCATGCTCTACTCTGGACTGCTGTTTCAGAGAGGATTTTATTTGGCTTAAACAAGTAAACATTTGTTTCTCTCTTATATAACCAGCAGTAGAAGGCTGGTTTGGTACTTTTCATGGTGTCATCAGGAAACCAGGAACCTACCTTCCTATTTCACCATTCTCGGCTGGCAGCTTCCACCCTTAACTTCACCTCTTATAGCCGTAACCATCTTTGCTCCAGGCTAGGTAGTTAGAATAGAAGAGGAAAAAGAAGGACGTGCCTTCTCTTTTTAAAAAAGACTTTGTGGAAATCCTGTACAACATTACTGCTTGCATTTCATCTCATTGATCGAGACTTATTCCCATGACCACACTTAGCTGAAGTCTGAGAAATGTAGCCTTTTTTTCTGAACACATTGTTCACCTGAATAAAAATGGATGAGATTCTGTTTCTGTAGATGGAGGGGGAATGAATATTGAGGTAGGCTGCTATGATTCTGACCATAGATGGTCAAGTGACATTGGGCGTTTTTTTGGCTTTGAAGGCCACTTTTTGGGAGAGGCAGACAATTTGAACTGTATTCAGAGGAGAGAAACAAGGATGATGAGAGCAATGGAAACCATGTTATGGGAAGAATGATGGAAAAATGGAGTTGTTTCTTTTGGAGAAGAAGCAGAGGAACAATGGTAGCTCTCATTAAATATTTGCAGAACCATCTAATGAAGAATAAATCATTTTTAATGTTCCTAAAGGATAGGAAGGAAATTGTAGGCACATTGCATGCACCAAAAGAATGTTGGAATTTGACTTTAAGCTCTCTTAACCTTATGTAATGAAGACTTTAAAAGGTAGAGATTTATACTATATATGTGTCTGTGAATCCCTGATTTTGAGATTGTTTTCTGGGTTCTTTACATCAGAATCCCCTTTTCTTAATGGTTCCTATAGTGGTGATACTGTTAGCAGTTTATATTTAGAAAAGCTCAAGACTTTTCTGAGATGTGGTCTCTGTTTCCTTCATGCTTAGCCTTTTCAAAAGGTTGTCGAGTCAGAAACAATTCCCAGACTTAGGGTGAAGTGAGGAGAATTCTCAGATTGTAGAAACAGATATAAGAGTTTAGCAATTCCATATTGTCTAACTCAGTAATTCAATAAATATTGTCACTATCAACTTCTTTGGACTAAGATATCCGTGTTTAGGCAACCATTTAATGTTATTTTGTTAAACATGAATTTTTAAATTATTACTAAACATTTAAAAAACTCCTGAAATGTAATTGTTAAAAATATATCTTAAAAACAGAGGTATTATCAATCAAAGAAATAAACAGCAGAGTTAATTTATTTTACCAAGTAGTGATGAATTTTTGAAAGTGCATGAAAATTTGTCTATCTTTGTGAATGAAGTGCTATTTTTCTATTTCAGTTTTATTTTGAATATATATGTGCATTTGTTTTTCTCTTGTGAACCTGGAATATAAGAAATATTTACTCAAGGAGAGAGTATAATTTAAAATAAAAGTGGTCACAATAAGATAGTATGAAACTTGAATCAGCTTTTTGAGAATCAGCTATCGTTCTAATTAGGGTAATTCAAAAAGATTCTCAAACTGGGTAGCAGATTATGAATATAGAAGTGCTAGAGTATAAACACAATATATGAAACAGGAAAAAATCTGAAAAATTCAAAGGGAGACAATATATACAGTTTAAAGGATCGGAAAACACTTGACTTACAAAGAGTAACAAGAGTGCACATTTGTTGAACACTTATTCTGTGTCAGGCCCAAAGTCCTTATTCTATCTTCATTTTAACCTTATGAGTAAGAGCCCTTATTAGTTCCATTTTTTGATGAGGAAGTAGAGGAATGGAAATTAAATAACATGCCTGCCACAGTGTTAAGTAAGAGGTAGAGCTGGGATTTGAACCCAGGCTGTATGACTCCAGGGCCTGACCTCTGGAAAGTCATTGGGCTTCTAAGCAGCAGTCTTCCATTCCTCACTCTACCTTCTCCCCTAATTTTGGAGTAGTGTTTCTCAATGTATAGCCACCTGGTTATTCAGACTTTGTCCTTTAGCGTTCCATGGAAAGGCTGTTGACTTTCAGACATGCTGGGCTGATGGAAAGAGGGAAATATAGACTCTTAGAATTATGCGCATTCGTAAAGTGTACCTTTAGGAATACATACATCAAGGCCTTTCCTTGGTCAGTGAGTTTTATAACATTGGCCTCTGTGTGTGTGTGTGTGTGTGTGTGTGTGTGTGTGTGTGTGTGTTGTGTACATACATGCACATATACACAGACACATTGGATGGAACTGGTGAATCTTGTGTTTCCAGTGGAAGTCCTTTGAGTTACAAATGTAGAATTAAGGGGTTTCAGTTTACAAAAGAACCAAAAGGACAGCATTTTAATAAATCATGTTTCATTTTGTTACTTGATTCTCTAGGCCTTTGAAGTCATTGCTTTAGCTATATTTCCTTAGGGCCTTTTTCTTCAGCCTAGATTAATCTAGACACATTATGTTGATCCAGAGATGTCACCAAATTCTCCTGGGAAGCTCTTAACTGGCCTGTGCTTATATAGAAAAATGCTATCTCATTGCTGATGAGATTTCTGGTATTAGCAAAGATGGCCTAGTACACATCCCACAACCTATGTGGTTTTATATCAGGAGCCTTTGATAAGATACTCTAATCCACCTAAAATCTGCACCATCAAGCTGGTGAGGAAGGTATTTGGGTATTAGAAATGCCTAAAATGCCACAGCCTATTTTCTAATAAATTCATTCCTTTGAGCACATCCTATTTTCTGCTGTAAGTGCAAATACCTATGGAAGGGCTTTAAAAATCACTTAATCACTGTAAATAAGTTCACTTGGGAGCAGATTTTGGGGGGTCATTCATTGTCTAATTTAGGATGGGTCAAGAGCCATAAAAACTCTAGCCACAGTATGGGGATTCAAGGGAGAGAGAGGAAAGGATTTTTAGACAAGAATGGGGTAAATGAAGCAGAGGTGGGACCATTGAAGTAGATAAGGCTCTAATCGCCTCATTCCTGGACTATCAGAAGAGCCTTTTAAATTTAAGTTGCTTTTCCCTCTTTGTAACTTTACCCACAAAACTTAGTGAAGTGTTGAGTGGTCTTAATGAATAGTGACCCTTCACAGGGAAGAACTGGTTTCACTTCATTTCTGGCAGGAAATGGGATGGTTGTGTTCTCTTGCTTTAGGAGAATCAAATTGCTGTGGGCTCGTTCTCTTTATAGTAGTGTCCTCACAGTTATTATTCTGCCTGCTTAGGAGTACACAGATAAATCATCTGCCAGAGCTTCAATACATGTTTGTTGGATTTGGACTGAGTTTGGAGCATCTACTCTGTGAGGTGGAGAATACTTAGGAGGGTGATAAGGTCTCTGTTTCATTACCAGGGAAGCCCAGGCCTGGGATCATGGTAATGGAGTATTTTATTTCTCTTTTTGGAGCGGTTGGATGTCTAGGTTTACATAAATCCCTTCTCATTCAACCAGAAAGAAGGTAATAACTTAAAGACATTAAAGTTTTCTTTTGAATGTATTATAAAAGTGTTATCACAAATGATTTACTGAAAGAATATGTTTGCATTTGTAGCTTTTTTAAAAAATATATATATATAAGAGAAAGTTTAGAAAACTAGGATAAAGTATATCTTACCACTTATGGGAAGAATTTAAAATTTCATTCCTTTGAATGTAGGACCTGGAAAATTTCTCAACTTTCTAAATGGAAAGTTTTTAAACTTAGTTTCAGTTAATTAAAATCCTGAATTTCTTTATGTCCCCAGTTCTATGCCATATGGTAAGGCATGAGCTGAGGGCAATAAGAATCCTTTTATGACTGTGAAAAGAGAGCCATGTCCAAGTTTAACATGCAGTATAATAATGTATCTTTTTTTTTTTTTTTGGTGTTGAAATTATACACTTACAGTATTCCACCTAAAAACTCCAGGGGACCACCTGAGATAGAGTGATTTTAAATAGACAAAAATATAAGCTTGGTTTTGGCTCTAGCTTAACCTCTGTTTCCTGGACTAAATTTAGACTTTTTAGTCTTGCCATTGACCCCAGACTGGGCCAATGGATACTATCTTCATGGCAGAACGCAATGCAACCAACCATCCATCATCGTTCTCAATGGTGAGCCTTCTGCGAACAAGGGGCTCCTATGAATAAGATTTTGGAAGGTTTTTCTCAAATAGACATTAGGAAAATAAATGGGTCTTAATTTGTCAAGGCATTGATTCCTGAGTATTTCATTCCTAGACTGTTAGAATGTTAGAGTCGGATGAGGGGTGGGAGTGCCTAGGAGGGAACTCCCCTTCATGGAAGGACTGCTGAATTCAAGCACAGTGCTAGTGGTTTACAGGGACCTCTTTAATCCTCACCAGAACCTGATTTTGCAGGTCAGAAATTTTGTGAGTAAAGAATATGCTTATTAGAGGGTTTAAATCCAAGTTCACCAAGCTAAGTCAAGTAAGCAACAAATGTGTGTTGAGTGAAGATTCAGTGGAGGATAAGAGAAACAGTTACTGCCCTCATGGAACTTTGAGTTTAGATTGATTTGGTGATAGTCAGTGCTATTGCAAGGGTTGAATCCGATGTGTCTCTTGGCTCTTAGTCTAGTATTTTTTCCATTAGTATCCTTATTTTAGCATTTATCAAAAAGTTTGAATTTCTTAGTGAAGTTAATTAAGGTTTTAATTATTACAATACCTAAAGACCCACTCATTCATTTACTGTCTGAGGACTGTCACTATAGATAGCCAATATCCAGAATTGAGATAGGTACTGGAAGCTCTGTTTTTGACCAAATTCTTAATACCGGGTTATTTTTTCTTATGATTGCCTTTTTAAAAAAGTAATACAGGCAAAATTTTATCATCCAGTGGTTTTAATTATTTGTGTGTCATTAGTGGAGATTTTATTGTTTGTACTTTCTAGTATAGTTTATTCCTGAAACCATTTTTTCCAGCATTAAAATTCTAATATTTTATTTGAATGCATGGTTGAAAATTTATATTTATGATAGTAACAATAGGTGTTTACTGTCATTATTTATGATATTTAAAATATAGATTAGGCAATATCTCAGGAAATACCCTTTACCTTTTTTTCTTCTTGCTTCTGACAGTATTTGCAGATGAACTTGTAATTTTATTTAAGCTGCTCTTAATATTGGGATGTTATAAATTCATCATATATAGTACGAAGTCCAAACACCGTTTCATTACACATGGGTATCAGTTGGTGACAATATAATGTTGTTGATTCTGTGTCGACAAACTATTGAGTTGTTTCAGGTCATCACAATCATGTTATAACGTGAAGTGATGACATTTATAGAGCCTGGAAGTGATTTGGAGCCCTATAAATGCTGTTTGAGCCCTCGCAGAACAAATCAGAGGCAAAGGACTCTTGGTATAACAAATAACCTGCTAGTGAGACATGTTCTGAAGTTCTTTTTGCTCAGTCTGTTAAAAGCAATATAATAAAGGAGACACAAGAAATTTAGTGTCATTTTACTGTGGAAGTCTTTGCAAATGTAATAGATTCTGTTTTATAGATTCCTAGGTGAACAAAATCAGCTTTACCTTTGACTCCATGTAGGGAAACTAAAATTATGACAAAATTATGTTATCAAATTGCATATAATAAAAGTTATGAGTTTTAATTTGCTGAATCATATGTTCTCTTGTAGCCATTTTAAAGGGTAGAGCAGGGTACAGAGTACTCTCCCCTTCAGAGTAATGCTGGATATAAATTTAATGTTTTATATAATGGGGGGGGCAGTCCATTCTTTATTGAATTAGCAGAAAATGACCTGAACATATAAATAGGCTCCCAAGGATTTAGGGTTGACTTCTTAGAGTCTTTATGGCCTCTCATGCAGGTCAGCATGGAAGATGACTTCTGAATTGTTGAATTGTTAATTTAGATGGGAAGAAACAGTGACTCTAAGATAGTGGGGGCCCCTTATAAAAGTCCACAATTCATCAAGATCTCAAGACTTTATCTCTTGGCAATCATCTTGGCTTCACTCTACATACTAATGCATCATATGGTTCATTTATTGAGGGTCATCTGGATACTTGGATACTGAGTGCTGGGCACTGAGATTACAGAGGTATTTATTCCTGCCCTTAGGAGCTTAAGGTTTGGAAGAACGTTCTGTTTATGGTAGAATCATAATAAATTACTGCCACCTTAATATCCCTCTTCTTTTGGTCACTTAATCTTATCTGCTTCTTCTGTTCTCTGTTTCATATATCAGGTCATGGTAGGAGAATTTTGAGTTTCTGCTTATAAAATTCTTTCTGAGCTGTAATGCCTCACCAGAAGGGAAAATACAAAAACTGTGTAAAACATCATCAAAACCAGTTTTTTAAAAATGATAATGACATGATAGATTTTTATTAAAAATGTTGACCTCAGTTTACTAGGTCATTAATTATCAGTACTTATTGCCTAAGAACAGGCTTTTAAGCTTATTTGTGGAAACATTTTCACATTCTTGCTGCACAATATTTCTTAAGAGTTTAAGAAAATTTTTTGTTGGCAGAGACCATATATGTTTATAGCTAAGTATTCAAGGTTGAGTCATGCATGTGTGTACATCTCAATCATCTCCTAGCAAATGAACTATTGATAAAGGTCAGTGTTTATATAAATAATGTCTTACCATAGGCATCAGCATTCCTGATCGGAGTTGCCATCAGACTTGCTTACCAATGCAGAAGCGTCGTTGCTTCAGAGTAAATTATTTATATATATAATTGTCAATATTATATTTATAATATATAATTATATATAACATATTATATATAACGTATGTAAAAAAAGACTGATCTCTACTTTCTGAAAGTATATGTCTAGAACGAGAGGTTTAGTCCCTAGCATGAAATATTCGTGACCTATAAACTCACTTAATAATTATATACTACTGGTTGGGTCTGAGCTGGGCTGTGGCTAAGTTGCCATTTTGTACCAAATTGAGGTTAGGGTGCAAGATGCTGGGTCTCATTAAATTTAATGTCTGGATGCTGATTGTTAACGTGGACACCTCTCCTCGCCTCCCTTGCTCTCTTCTCTTTCTCTTCCTCACTGTCTCTGCCTCTTCTCTTCCTATTTTTAGAGCATGATGTAACTGTTGTGATAGTCAAGAACTAAATAACATGGAGTAAGAGAGAAGAAATGCAGCAAGATGTATGATCCTGTCAAAAAGTATTTATAAATGATTTAGCCTATGACTACAGAGAATCATCAAAGCCACCAGTTGGGAGACAATTTCTTCTCCTTTGGCCACTATTGTCATAATTTCTAGTATTAAGCCATTGTCTGTTTGATAACCCGATCTTAATCTGCCTCTTAGGATGACCAAAATAGCAGTTAGTGATGCTTGCAGCTTTTACATCTGTACTAATTTGATTTATGGTTCAACACTTGGGTCTAATTAATCAGCAAAACCCTGGTTTGGTACTGTCTATAAACTCTATGTTTGGATTGAGTCTTGGTCTATCATACTGTTTATAAGCCGTAGCAGGAAGGCTCTCTGCCTGGATATCTGTACAATTGTTTAATTCTCACAAGTATCTCTTTTCTTTTTTTAGTGTTCGATTCCATTTAGCCATTTTCCAATAGTTTGTATTGCTAATTAAGAAGCTAATAGGAATACTTAGGGCAATCGGGGCTGGAAGTCAGCTCTTTAAATGGGAGTGATTTGTAGTTTTTATACAAGGTGTGTTAAATCATTAAGTGCTGAAGGGCATTTTACTGTTAAGTAATTTGGTTCATTGGGACTTTATTTACTCAGCAGGCGAACTATCTTAAATTTTCTTCTGTTTGGATAGTGTTCTTTTCAACATCCTATAATTGTAGCTCTTTGGCCTTTGCAGGAAGTTTTCATTGCTGAGTGTTCTTGGTAAAAATTTGGAGATTCTTTTGAATGTTTTAGGCACTTGCATAATTGAGAAAGAGAGGAGGAGGAGGAGAGAGGAGAGAGAGAGAGGGAGAGAGAGAGAGAGAGAGAGAGAGAGAGAGAGAGAGAGAGAGAGAGAGAGAGAGAGAGAGAGAGAATGTGTCAGGGATGGGAGAGGACATTTGAAGACATTACTTTTTGTTCTGGTAATTATAAAGATGGGAAAAGTTGCTCCATAAAACAGGTGTGTTTAGGACTTTGTTTTTCATAGCAACGATCCTTTACATTAATGAAGAACTGCTTGAGGACTTTTGATTTTCAGCTTGATTTTTTTTTTCCGCTCTGAGTACTACCACCCCGCCCCACCCAACCCCAAGTGGAAGCTTGTGGATGCACTGTAGAGCATTCCAGGGTGAAGCAGGCCTCCCTGGAACTTAGATTCTTTATCACATTTCCAGAGGAGTTCATTTCAAGCTGCTGGTACTAGCAGCTTCAGCCTGATATTGCCCAATCCCAGGCCTTCTTATTGATGAGTGGGAGGGAGTGGGATTGCTGTTTAAGAAATTTTATTATCTCTAAAAGGGAAGAATTTATTATAGGGGTTTTCTTAGATGATCTCTTTCATATGTGGGTTAAGACGTTTAGAGCTCTGAATGTCCAAGCTGCTTAGAGATTCTAAGTTGTTCTCAACTGGGGGGTGGTACTGCCATTCTCAAAGGGTGTTTGGACATGTATGGGGGTGTTATTTGTGGTCACAGTGATGGGGGGATGGGCACGACTGGAATTCCACAAGTGGGGGCCAGGGATGCTATACATCCTTCTTTGCCCAGAGCAATTGAGTAATTGTTTCACCCTAGATACCAATCGCAGGGTCTTGAGAACCCTTGAGAAGTGCCATTTTATACATAATGCTCTGCAGTGTTGATTGACACTGGTTGTAGGGATAGGAGGTACTCAGTGAAAAGTAAGTGGGATGAGAGAGACTAGGGGGAAGGGAAGAAAGGCAAGTTACTAGTGTTTAGGTGAAAATGGAGAAGAGTAGCTCAATTAGAAAAGATGGAAACTTAATTTCTCACTTCGCAGAATTGAGGCTACTTTGATATTGCATCACATTATTCTACTGGCTTTTGACCACTGAAAAGACACAAAAAATTATCAAGCAATTATTTAAGCAATCTTTGAGATCTGTGAGGGCAACTGACTCTTGAGAGCTGACTGAATTCTGTAGGCTGGGTGCTCAGATATATTCAACTTGGAGAGGATGGTGGGGAAAGCCACTAGGATAATTTTGGTGGCACCTGTGGAACCCGTTGGCTATTTACCATGCAAGTGAAGCTGCTTGGATCAGCCTGGGGAGACTGTAGGGGCTGTAAGGTGAGACTGATCTCTGTTAGCAGCCTGTTGGTAAGCCACTCACAGGCCTGTTCCTGAGTTCACACGCTCTAGGCAAGGATCTGGAGGAATGAAATGGAGCCCAAGGCCCTTCTCATAGCCAAAGTCTGTATCCTAGTCCAGGCTTGCATCTACCTAGTGACCTTTAGTTTTAACAGTTATGCCATGAGTGCGCTCTAAGTTTTCTTACTCAGTCCATTCAATCATGCTATTCTTTTGCTTGGTATTTAGGGTTCTTTATTCTCTGTCCACCACTCTACAAGAGGTTCTCAGCGCTTGGTCTGTTAGGCCCTCACCCGGGCTAGGCTTGTCTCGAGTTCTTTGGGCCCTACATAATGCCTGATCTCTCCTGCTCATCCACAAAGGCCCATGAAGTTCTATTCTCCTTCATGAAGCCTTCTCTGACCGCTCCAGCCTGTGATGTTAATTTATTTCTCCCTGAGACCAGTTGGTTTTGCTGCTTATTTGGAACCGATCATTTACTGTCATACGGCATAGCTTTGGATTCAGACTACCTAGATGTGACTCCCTGATCCACTGTCTACTAGCTGTAAAATTTGGTTAAGCCTCAGTTTCTTCATCTATGAAATGGTACTATCAATAATACCTCATAGGTTTGTTGTGAGGGCAAGTAAGACAATCTGTGGAAAACACTTAAAATATTTCTGGCACACAGTAACTTCTAGGTAAATGAAAGCTATCATTTATTTTGTGAGAAGTGTGATGAAAAAGAGCATAGACTCTGGAGTCACATGCATCCTGGGTCGGAATCAGACATTTTCTACCTCTGCAACCCTGAGGGAGGTTTATTAATATCCCTGAGGTTTAATTTACCCTTCTATTAAGTAAGTAAAATTCCCACTTCATAACATTTCCAAGAGGATCCTGTAGATGTGTGTGAAGCTTTATATATTGGTTGGCACACAACAGGTGCTCAATAAATAGCAGTTATTTGTTGTTGCATGGCTATTTAATTCATAATGTATAAATAAATTTGTAAGCTTTATAAAAAAGACTTAGCTTTCACTGTTTCTTCCACAAACCCTAGAACAATGTTTTACACATAATATGTATGATTTTTTAAATGGTTTTAGTGAGTCTGACTTCATATTCTTTTGGCCCTTTTTATTTTTAATTGCACTTAAATGATGCGTGTACATGATTACTTATTATCTGGCTTTGTGAGTTTTGCCTCAGAGTCCTTGACTTCTTGAACTGTCTTCTTACTATTGTTTTGCTCTATCAAAACATCAGGGTTTTGAAATAATAATTTGGAAAAAGTAGTCAACTGAAGGGTTTCTAAATGGAGTTAAAAAAATTCTGGTCATCTCTTTGGTGATTTGTTAGAAAACTAGGCAGATAAAATATTACACAGAAAGAGTAGAGGATTGGCTTGCTGTGTATGTGTATGTTTCAATTCCATTAATGGAGTCCTTGACTGTTCTACCATTGACATTAGGCAGAGCATGGTCTTCCATACAATTTGTTACCCTTGGCTGTCATGGCTGCAGTGTAAAGTTTTGGAAATAAGCAAGCGACCAAATCTTCAAAAGGGGAATGGCCTTGCTAGTGTGGATAAGGTGTGAGAATTGTAGTGAACTGTCTGTCACCCACCTTGTAAACATCAGACATGTCTATCAATACCAGGGGGAAAGTTTAAAAAGTACAGGGAAATTAAAATTATGGATGAATTAAGGAATTGCCTCTTAAATTTATTTGTTTCTTTATTGTTCAGTGAAGTAGGACTATTAAAACGTCGTGTAGTTTTTACATGCTTTTAAAAAGAGCACCTGTACCTCCTCAGGTAGACCAATGTCTGGCAGGACCGACTGCACATGTTAAGAAGATCTAGAAGGAAAATAGGATTTGCCATAGAAATTACCTAACTCTAGTAACTTCGGACAATGTTCCATTGGCTGTGACTTGCTTTTCTCTTCTAAGAAGAGAATTCATGAGCCAGAAAAGAAAACGACAAGGAAAGGATAAAAGAATGAGAACTGTTACTAATACGACTCAATATGTTTCTCTCTCTCTTTTAAACTTTTTTATTCTCTTATTTTAAATTATTCCAGATTTTTTTTTATTTGTATGGATTTAAGATAGTAAACTTGAATTTAAAGTCTCATTATTTGCCCTGATGGTTTTATATATCTCTGATATAACATAATAATGATTCCAATAGATTGAATTTGACAGAAAGGAATCATTATATGATGAATATGTGCTGTGTCCCAAGTGTGCCCAGCACTGTGCTAGAGGCTGTCAAAGGATACAGAGGAGGTGGCCTCAAATCAGTGTTGTTCCCCATCTTGGAAAAACGAATGACTTACTCCCTCCTCTAGGCACATTACCTGTTATTCTAATATCTGATCTTAATACACTTTAAGTCTAATACTTAGACCAGGAACCTCGGGATATGGTTATTTATGAAGAAAGGATTACTCTTGTTTTTCTCCAGCTCGGGACCCCACAAGGTTGAAAAAAGTTTATCTTTATGTCTGATATATTTTTTTTTTTAAAAAAAGAGATTGACTCTTTTTTTGTTTTTCCTACACTGCTTTTGATTGTTGCAAATTTTCCTAAGCCCAAGAGTTTTTACGTGCAATGTTTGCACGAAATTATGAGCATGTGGTATGGATTCCATATAAGCCCAATTAATGAATTCAAGTAATGTTGATAGCAGTTTTGGAAGAAATCGTATTTTAACATTCATTCTTGAGTTTGGTGGAATAATCTTTGTGTGTGTATATGTGCATGTGAAAAGGGACATAGAGCAGTGGTCAATATAGCACAGATGCCAGAACCAAAACTGTCAGGTCCAAATCCTTGCTTTGCACATATTTACTATTTGATATTGGGCAAGTTACTGAACTGCTCTATACCTCAATTTCTTTATTCATAAAATGTTCATAATAATTACATCTATCTCATGGGTTGTTATGAGAATTAAATGACTTAGAGTTGGCAAAGTGCTTAGAACAGTGCATGCCCTTTAAGCACCACATGTATTTTTTTTTTTAATCTTTGTACCATCTGTTTTGATTCTTGGGAAATGATGGGAGGGTATGGTCCATTGGGTCTAGTGGTTCCTTATCAATAGCTGCCTAGTTCTTGACAAAAGTTTTTTATTTCAGCATGCATTATGATGTTTTCTTCCTTGGTTTTTATTAGAGGAAAAATATTTTAAAGTTATGAAAGTTATTGATTGCAAAACTACCTCTTGGTTAAAACTGAATTGGTGAATATGGATATTTAGAGATCATTTGTTGAAAAAAAGTTTTAATTTTGCTCTATTTAGGTTTTTTCCCCATAAACTTTGTATTTGGCTCCAGTGTGTGAAATCCATACTCTTCCTGTTCCCCCATTTTTTTTGTCTTTAAATTATTAAACAATAAAGCTTAGATAATATCTGGTAACTTTTAGAGAGGTTGTGAATAAAGGCTACTTATCTGAAACAAAAACAGTCAAAATAAAGCGAATACAGACCAATTGAAATCAGAGGCACCTGCAATGTTGTCAGACCAGATCTAGACCAATTCACCAACAGTCTGTTTTTAAACAGCACATATTTCCTTTATTATAGAGTGAATGGCAGGCTTCTGACACAGTGGACCATTTTGGTTGATTGCTAAGAGGCACCTAGTAATGATAGTGTCAGTTTGATTTTTCTGGGTAAATATTTTCAAACAATAGTCATTTGGGAGTTAGTCATGGAAGTTAATGTTGAAAAGGTGAATTTGACAAATGAAGTATCACGATTTGTTGATAAATTGAGTAAATTGGGTTTGATATATTACTTTAGATAATAGAGTATTTAGGAGATCAAATGTGAAAAACACTAATTATAAAGAGTTAATTGCAAATTTCCCCTATCATTCACATTTTTTTTTATGTGAATGCTTTTAGATACCTGGCTTCGAGATGTTTTAAAAAATGACTTTTAGGTGTCTATTTGGTGTTCTTTTCATGATGTGTTTAACTTTGCGTTTTATTAAAAACAATAAACCTTAAAATTTGGCTTGTAATAAAAGTTACTTAATGAATAGCACTACATATATGTGTTTTCAAAACAGGCAATATTTTGTTCTGAGAATTTGTTCTTGTATACTTAGTTTCTAAGTGTTTGCTTCCCCGCCCCCCATAGCAATACGAAGCTCTTTGTAACTGGACTGACCTTTAGATTGTTATAATTTTTTAACCAGAAGTTATTAGATATTAAAGGAGACAAATGTACTAAACTTTCAAATGTAATATGTTGCATTACTAACAATAGACTTGATTGATAAAAGTGATTTAATATATGTTGTGTTAAATAGCTAAACCTCCAAAGCCCCTAATCTCCCATGGAAATATTGCTTTGTAGAACAAAATCCAATGAGAAGTTCTGGGATTCCAGAGTGAATTTGTACATTCCTTAGGGGCATTTTTGCAAGGGAGGTTGTTGTGTTTTAAAGGTAGTTGATAAGAGACCTGCACCACCAACCCCAGACCTGCACCACCAACCACCATCATGCATTAGTCTATAGAAGGTATTTGGGTGTACGTATTCCTGTACCACTCGGTACCACCATTTAGCCAAGGGAAGTTTCTGACCATTTGCAGCATACATTATAAATCAGGATGTCACTACCAGACAATCAGATTTGAACATTCCATGAACAAAGTAGCCTATATCCCCTAGGAATAGATCGCTTAACTATGTTTATGTCATGCTGTTGATATGCCTGCATTTACACAAGTCATGATAGCACACTGTTTATTTATTTTAGGAGTAGGTAATTGATCTGTATATTTACCTAATTTGGGGTTAATCAGGCAAAAATTGAAATGAGTAATTTAACATGATTGCTTAAATACATGGGGAAAAATACAATTATTCTTCCAACCCCTAAATTACTTCTCTATCACCTTGGGTTTGTGAAAGAATAATTTTGAGTGTTCTCCAAGTTGGGCTGGCATTGGCTGCTCTCTTTTAAAAAATTTCCTACTTGGCACATAGTGCATGGAGAGGTCACTGGTCAGATATTTGAGGGAAACTCAGAGGATTTCCAACTGCCAAATTAGTCCCCTGGGGAGAACCAGGAAAAATCAAAGAATATATTGGTTAAATGAAATTAACTTGTTTAAGTTAAATTCTCTTTCTGGTATCGCTAGGGAATGGATAATCACTGACACTTGGGAATGTGGCAACTTTTGGTGCCAAGTTGGTGTACTCTGGTCGGCTGCATAGATTATTTTGTTTTTTGGGTTTTTTTTTTTTTGGCCTTATTTATTTATTTATTTATTTACTTACTTACTTATTTATTAACATCTACAGCACCTGGTATTCCTAGGTGGTCTCCCATCCTAGTATTAACCAGGCCTGACCCTGCTTATGGATTTTTTTTTTATTTTTAAAAAATATTTGTTTGCAGAGATAAGATTACAGACATGGCATCTTACTAATTTGTTAACAACAACAACAACAACAAAAAGAGCCAAAATATTGGTATGAATCTAAGAATGAGGACCATAAATTGTTGTTAATTATTTAGAAATAAGAAGGCACTTTAAGCAAAATATAGAATGGGAACTGAAAAAAGAGCAGTCAAGCAGATGAAAAGTTACTCATGATGTTATCAATTAGAGATAACCACTGTGAACATTCTGATCTTTCTATGCTTTTTTCCCTCCTCCATATGTAACTCTGTTATAGGTAAAATTCTGCAACCTTGTCACATTATATTGTATTTCTCCTAATCGTTAGTGGTTTTATTAAAAATTTGTATTCCTGTGAAATATCTATGTGGCATATATTTTTTTTAACTGGTTTTCTGTTGCTTGATGGATTGTAGAATGTGACAGTGAGCATTTTCGCTGTGAAGATGGGCATTGTATTGCTGCATCTTGGAGGTGCGATGGGACCAAAGACTGCTTGGACGACTCTGATGAAATTGGCTGCCGTAAGTGAAGAGGGGCCAGGCTAAACTCTATTTTTAGTAACATAAATGCTTCATAGTGATTTTAGCTGTAACGAAAAGAGTTGTGTCTTTAGTGATAGATTCAGGATAATCTTTTGGGATCTGAATGGTTGAATTGAGAACTGATGGTATTAACAATTGTTTTATCCCCTTGAGGAAGGGGTTCAGTTCACATCAGTTTTTATCTTACCCTTAATCTCAATTCTAAAAACTCCCATGTTATGTTGATGCTGCTAGTCTGAACCACACTTTGAGTAAGGGAGTCGTTCTATCTGTAGAGACATGATGACATGCTATCTATTTGCTTCTTCTGGGCTTACTGAGTTCACTTTAGGTTTAACACCAGGAGCAAAAAAGCAAGAACAGTGAATTTTGGGGTAAAGGAATAAATGAACGGCTATACCAACAACTTTTCAGAGATTATTATTATATTTTGGTGTTCTATGACAATGATCATAACAACAAAACCAATGACAATGGTGATAGCAACTTGCATTATATGGTACTTTCATACATCGTTTAACTATTTTTTAATATCAAACCGTGAAATAATTATAGTCTCCATTTTATGATGCATACATTGAGGCTCAGAGAACCTGCCAAAGGTTCTAAAGCAAATAAATGATGGAAATAATAATTATTTAACTCTAGGTCTCCTTTTTCAAATCTCATGGGTTTTACAGTTCATTATGATGCTTTACTATAAGTTATTACAAAACATTTCAAATGATTTAATAATAACTCATGGTTAACTTTTACTTAAATTAAAATTTTAGTTTAATACTTTTTGTCGTAACTTTGTATTTGTGTGTGTTTGGACTGTTTGTTTTATTCTCTGTATTTTCTTAAAATCACTATCTATCTATCTATCTATCTATCTATTTATTTATTTATTTATTAGATGCCTACAGCACCTGATATACCTAGGTGGTCTCCCATCTAAGTACTAACCAGGCCTGACCCTGCTTAGCTTCCGAGATCAGACAGGCTTGGGCATGTTCAAGGTGGCATGGCTATAGACTATTTTCTTTATTTTTGTATTGCTTTGGATCATAAGTTTGTTGTGATGCCATTGCTGAGAGTACTTGACAGTGAATTTTGATTAGATTCCACAGACTCTAGTATAGAATTATTATTTGCCATCAAATTATTGAGCAGAAGTTGACATACATTCTTTTGAAATAAACATCGCCTGTTGGTTAATATGGTAGATGTTTGACATAATGAGGCCTTTTCTGGTTTGTTTTAGCTCCCCCTTCTTGCCAGTCGGGGTATTTCCAATGTCAGAGTAAAGAGCTATGCATCCCTAACTCCTGGGTGTGTGACGATGAGCAGGACTGTGTGGATGGCTCAGATGAACATCAGCATTGCCGTAAGTGTTTGTAGAAGAATTTTGTTTAGGTCCTTTGGACCTAAAATTTAACCTACTACAAGTACATAATGCAATGGGACGATTCTTTATAAATGTTGAGTTGTGCCTTAACCAACAATGGAACGCACACCATCAATCTCACTTAGGTTGGATGATATTGAAAATACGAATGTGCTAGGGAATTATAAAAATGCCCCAGTGATTTGGAAATGGGATAGGTTTCCAGTCTTTAATTTGGGTTATGTTACTAAAGAAAGAAACAAAACATTTAATGGTATATATAGGTGGGGTCTTCATTCACGTGGCTGGCTTTGGATGAGTCCTTTTGTTTCTGCAGTCAAAGCTTCCATCCCTTCTGCCCCAGTAAACTCTTCATTTCAATTAAGTGGAGCCAGTAGGTGGTCTGTTGAAGGCGTTTTTGGTGGGTACTTCAGTTACTGCTGCTATAGCCACCATCAGATGAGCTGCAATAAGAAAAAAAAAAACAGTAACAACGAAGAGGACCCTAGGAACTGCTGCATTCCTGGACATGGAGGGGTTTCAGGGCAGTAACCTGCAAGAAACTTTTAAATTCTAATTTCTTTGGGATCAAACTGTAAAAGAGAGTTTTATTGGGCTTGAAAAAAATTTTGTCAGAGAGAGTAATTTTTGGTTAATATAAGATGGTAACATATGAAAATATCTATTATCTGTATCATTTCTTTGCTTTATTAAGGATATTTGTATAATTTAAAATTATTCTTTTTTCAATGTGGATGTTTTTGACTGCAAAGAATGAAAACTACAACTTAAATTTAAGCAAAAGGGAATTTATTATCTCATATAATAAGCCCAAATGCAAGATTGTTCCAGGATTGATAAATTCTTGGCTCAATAACATTATTTGATTTTCTCCCACTTTTTTTTTGCTCTGCCATCTTTAGCCCATTTGCTTTTTGAGATTACGTGAGAGTTGCAGAAGTCTCAAAATTTACATCACATACTTTAACTTTCAGTGTCCAGAACAGAGAACATCAACATTCTTTCCCTGTGTTCATTTGTTCTTTCCTGTCTGTCTGTCATTCCTTCCTTCCTTCTTTCTTTCCCTTCCTTCTTCTTTCTTATGACAAACCTTCCTCTCCCTCACAGAAACAAACTTCAAAACTTTTCAGCAAGTCTGAGTTGGATCAAAGTGGCAGTTATAGAGAAGATGTTAGGCTACAGTGAACCACCTCAGACACTTGACCCTAATTTTCCTCTATGAGAGTCCAGTTCTGATCACTGTGTGGCATTCACCTTTGAGCCTCACCACATTCTGCTTCATTAAATGCACATCCCACAAATCACAGATTATCATCTCTCTGTGCTGGTTTTAAGGTGACAGCTAAGATCCTGTTGGCTTTTTCACATAGTCATTGTCCACAAAGATCAAAGAAGAAACAAATGTTTTCAATGGCTACTTCACATGGGAATTTGTTTAGTTGTTAGATGACTAGCAATGGGGATTCCATGGCCTTCAGTAGGTTCTGGATGCATTTAGAAAAGATTGGAATTTAGCCCAGGACTTTTGAGTCTAGCATTGAGTGTGAACTTCTTTCAGTTGGGCCGCTAGATGCCAAGGGTCTTTTGAGGAAGAGAATAGAAATTCTTAAGATACCTGTGAGTTCAACTTTGGTTTAAACCTAAAAGGAAGACTGTTAGGGCTTGTCAGTGTTGATCATGGGGTTTGCCAACAACAAGGGGTGGTGATCCTTGGGACAAAGTCGTTAAGGGGAAACCAGTGAAATGATGTAAGGCTGTGGAGGTATTGGTGGTGACAAATGGCAGTCCTGAGGAAGACATGGAGTTAATTGAGACCAAACAGGAGCATATCAAGATCAGGTCCCGTTATGTGTCAGGATTTAGAGTGGAGTAGCAAAAGGGGACTATGAGATCTGAAAGAGGGAGTGGGCATGGCAGTTCAGAAGTACTGAAGGAAAGAAGGAAAAATGCCAGGCATAGTAGAGAGCAGGAAAAAAATCCTTGTTTCTAGGAAATCAGTGTGGGCTATTCTCTGTCTAGCCTCTTGAAGGTCCTAGGAGAAAGATAGGGTACCCTGCAGATGGCAGATTTGTGATGGGGCTAGATCATGAATCTCTGAAGAACAGTGACTATGTTTTATTCAGCTTGCATCCCTAAGGCCCGGCATTCTGTATGGAAGATAGTAGGTTTTTGATAAATGGATACTGAATGAATGAATGGTTTATTTTTATCTTTTGGCAAGATATGCTATTTTGATTCCTACTCTTGCTTTCCACGCAGAGAAGGAAGAAAACTGAGCTGTAGATTGTGATACAATGTACGGTGGATGACCTCTTGGTAACAATGCTTTACAGAGGGGATGGGAACTACTAAGGGTAACTGCTTGGGGAAAGAGACTGGAAATAACTTGATAACAGTAATTTATAAGCAATGTTGTATACTGTTTTAAATGAGTATGGATTGTGTGAGGCAATTCTTGCATTTTTTAACAATATAAAAGTCTTTATTAGACATCTTTTAACTGCAGACAGAATATGCCAATACTATGTTTGCTAAGTTCTCACCAGAGAACTGATTGTCGAATAGAGTGGGCACTTTTTTCTCCTTATCATAGTGGGTGGACTTTTTTCTATTGCACTTGACTTTGATGATCACTCCTCCTTCTTGACACTATAACTTGTCCTCCATGACTCCCCACTGTCCTGGCTCCCTCCTTAACTGCTTTGATCATTCCATTTTGTTTTCCTCTTCTATCCAGTCCTTGAATATTGATGTTGCTCAGAGTCTGATTTTCACAGCAATCACTCCATATGCTCTCCCAGGATAATTTCAACCATTCTGATGATCTCAATAACTCTCTGTGGGCCGATGATATACAAATCTATGCTTAGTACCCAGGTTTCTAGCCCACACTTCAGTCTTGAAAGCTACCTTTTGGATATCTCCAATATGCCTCAAACTCAAGGTATCCCAACTAGAATTGATCATCTTCCCCTAGGAACTGTCTTTTTCCTTCTATATTTGCTGGTCTATATGTGTTATCTTCATTTTAGAAACAAAGTTAACTCACTGTAAGGTACTAGCAGAAAATACAAAATTGGTATCAAACTATTAGAAATAGGCAGACTGGAGCTGTTTTCCTTGTTAATCTAGAATTTCATGAAACATGTTTCATAATGAAAGCATTTCATTAGATGAAAAAGAAAGATGGTTGTAGGTGACATTAGGATGTCATCGATTAGCATGAAAAGGATATCACAATCTCCTTGGTAACCAAGCCAGAAACTTGGAAGTTATTCTTGATTCCTTTCTCTCTTTCACAGTCCATATTTAATAATTCCTGCCTAATTTGCTTTATAAATATCTCTAAACTTAATCTCCTTCCCGTTTATGCTACCACTGTCAACATCTCTCATCTGGGTGACTACAGCAGCCTCTGGACTGGCCTCCCTGCCTCCAGTCCTGTGTTTCCTCAGGTTCTCGGTGGCACTGATGCTGGAAAGTTCTAACTAAAACCCCTTGGTAGCTATCTGTCACCTCAAAAAGAAAGCTCCAACTCTTTAGCACAGTTTACAATGGCCTTTAAGAGGTGACCATTGCTTATTTTTCCATGTCTATCACTTGCTCTTCCTGCCTTGAAGTATCTTTATGGGGCTATAGCAGTGCTTATAGTTCCCTTGGGCCTACCGTGCAGAGTCCTGGCTTTTGCCTCTGTGTGCACTGCCTAAATGCTCATTGTTAGCTGGTCCTTTCTTCCTTTTGGCCTAGCTATTTGCTGCTTCTCCTAAAGACTCAGGTGAGGAGTTTCTCCTTGTGGAAGCTGTCCCTGTGCATGTTCCCATCCCAGAATGAATTAGGCACCTCTCCCTGATGCTTTTATAATTAGTTGTGCACTGATAATTCATCATTGTTTTCTGATTATTTCTTGAAGTCTCCCCCAGAAAACTCTGAGTTCCTTGTGCTTTATTCATCATTATATTCTCATTGTTTGTGTACTTTGTGGCATATAATAGGCCATCAATAGATGTTTGTGTAATAAGGAATAAGTGAATCCAGGCATTAGATTGGTTGATGGAACTACGTAATTTTAATTTGTTGTTTCTCTATGTTTGAATGAACTTTTGATTGCTTCCTTGTGAATCCTTTAAAATGTTAAGCACAAAATATAGAATGATTTGGGCTTGAGTTTAAGAAGAAAGCCATGATAATTAAGGTAATTTGGGTCCTTGATGTAGTTTCTTTTCATATTTTGTTTAAGACTACTCATCATTTGCCTTTTCAGGAAAAAAAGAAAGCTTTTTACTTTCATATGGAAATTGGCAATACATACTTAAATATGTTATATGGAATTTAAATACTACCAATCAGGAGGTGTTAATCTTTTTAATCTTATTCACATGAAATTGTACCTCTGTCATGCGCAGAATTGAGACATTTAAGTGACTTGTAGAAAATATGATCTATTCTGCTTTTAGTAGTAGAAGTAAAATTTACGCATAGATACAATGTACTGGGAGAAGACATGAAATCATACTGTCAAAGTGTCAGAAATAGGCTGACTGGAAAAATTTTGTTTGCTATTCAAGAATTACGTGACTCATTCATGAAACCATTTTATTAAACAGAAAGAAGAAACAAAATGACTAAAATAAATTGGTTAAGGGTAGTAATTATCATTAATTTTTTTGCATCTTCTTTATCACATGGTAATCTTAATGTATTTGAAGTTTCAAGTATGCACTTTAAAACTGTTATTGTTAATTTGTTTTTTAGAAAAATTTTTGGTAAGTTTTGATGTCACATCCCTTAACAGATATAAATTTTATTGAAAAACCAAATTTTGCTGAATTTAAGTATCTGTACTATACAGAGCATATAAAACTAAAAATTCAGGGAAAACTTTTTTCTTTCATTTAATATATTATTTGTTTAGCGATTGCATTTTCCTCAAATGCTTTTCTTTTTATGTGGGCAATTTTAAAAAATCTCATAATAATTCCTGCCTCAGCTTACAGAATAGCTTTCACATGATGCTTGAGACATCAATTCATTTGGTTTTATCTGTTTTATCCAAAGGCAAATTTGATAAACTGATGCTCTGCTTTCACTTATACCAATCAACATAGATAAAATTAAGCTGGTTTGAAATTTTCACTTCTGTTTACAAAACTGTTCAAATGGTCAATGTAGAAAGTTTATATTATGGAGAAAATTCTAAAGAAAAAAATAAAATCACCCATATTCCTACTGCTTAGAAATAACCAGTGTTAACTCTTTGTCATATTTCCTTCTGATTTAAACAGGATTTCAGTGAGGGGGAGCTTGCCAATCCTTGATTAGTATCTATAACTACAAAATTCTTATTTCATTCATCCTCTTTATTATATAGTTTTAAATCTATATTGTATTTTCAATACACATTGATAAAATAATGATCTATACTAACACATTTGATTGTTGATATGATTCTATGGACATTTTTGTAGTATCCTGATAATAATACCTTGATTTTGTGTTGTAAGCTTCCCCTTGAGGTAGCTGGGTACTTTACCTTGTGACCCTATGAACTTTATGTTCAGTGTACACTCTACTTGCCTTTCTGATATCTCATTCATATATGGTAAATGTCAATGGATTGGCCTGTGTTTGGTAGTAATTATAAAGTAATATTTTTTCCCCTCTTCACAGCTGGGAGAACATGCTCAAGCCATCAGATGACATGCTCCAGTGGTGAATGTATCCCAAAAGAATACAGGTGCGACCACGTCAGAGACTGCGCAGATGGAACTGACGAGAAAGACTGCCGTGAGTCCCTTTCAGTCTTTACACTACATTAGGTTTCGCCTTTGTCCCTTTGGCATTTTAATCAATTTGTTAGATTTGTTGATGGACAGAAATGCCTACAACATGCCTCTTGTTACTGAAATTTCTTGGCAGATTCTTTTGTGGATGAGAGGTGATGTTCTGATAGGAGTCTATTTTTAACAAGACATTCTAACCATATCCCGCCTTAGGACATCAAATTTTTTTTTTTTTTAAATAAGAAACTTTTAACATTAATACAGAACCCTGAAAAGTCATCGAATACATTGAGCACAAAGTCCTGTTTGGTCAATTCTAACTTTTATTATATTAACTATAGTAAAGTTCTAGGTCAAATGTCTCATTAATTTTTGTGCTCTTATGGACTCAAAATTTTTTTTCAGATTACTCTTGGAAAAGTGTTACATTTTGAAAATGGCTTTCCCTGTCAGCATGCTATATGGGTTTGTAACCGATCACCGCAAGATCAGGCATACACATCACAATATTCTGCGTATAATGTTTAAATATTACCATAACCAAAATTAGAGAGTATAGTCATGGTGCATGATGTACTTCTTATAAATAAGTAATCTGCCTCTCTTGAGGTTTATATAGAATTGTTAGTCTACAATAACACAGGAATTATTCTACTGGGTCCGTCCTATGGTCCATTGAACTCTGTCATTAGTCTCAGACATACCTAACTTCCCATAAAAGCCCCCATTAGTCTGTCATTTCTGAATTTGTTCAGAACTTCCTCAAGTTTTTAGACATACATTTTTTTCTTGTGTATCTTTCTGTGTACTGCATTCGATAAGTCTACCATGTGCTTCCTTTTTTAATTACTTCCTTTTTTAATTCCTTTCTTTTGCTCTCAAGTTTATGCTTCCAACTTTAAAGAGTTACATTAATATTCCAGCATTCCAATAGTTAATGGATGGATTTTGTGTACTTTAGAAACCTTGATCATCAACTCCTTAGTTATCATGTCTCCATCTAAGGTTTAAATATTAGTCAATTCTCATGGGATATTTCCTCTATTGTTTGATCATTTTGATTTAAGTTTAGTTTTCTAGCCTGTCCCTAAAGTCCTTCCTTTGGTCCAAATGGTATATTTTATGTTTTTGAATGAAAGAATTATCTTCTGTATATTTTGCCACACTTCTAAATATGGTACAGTGTCTAGGGTAAGAGCTAACATAAACTAGTTATGCACAAATCGTTCCTATTTACTGTACTGTTCAAGCTGTACTCTTAACGGAAGAAATACTTGTGGCCAAACAGGCCCAGATTCATGCTGCATTCACACTCTCATCTCATAGTACACTTTTTTTTTTTTTAAAAAATACACTTTTCTTCCAATGCTTTCTTCCCTTGTATGTTGTTATTCTTTGAGATGAGTCTGTGCTATTTGCCTTTGTATTGCTATTTCCTAGCAGAGTTTCTGGTACAGTTCTGTTGTGGTATAATTTCCAACTTAAATGCTCACTTTTGAGAGAGATTATGTTGCCTCTTGTTTGGGTATCCTTTCACTTTGGACATTTTGCAGAGAATTTAGACTCCAACACTGGCAATTTTAGTGATGGTAGGGTGTATCTGGATGTCACAAAATAGCAAATTCATGAGTCAATACTCTTCAATTTTGTCAAGCAAACACTAGCCCTTTATTGAGGCAAGTGAAGAAATTTTGATTAATAATAGTGACAAATCATATACAGTGATGTGCTTAATAAAGGGGATGTTTTTTGAGAAATGTGTCCTTAGGTGATTTTGTCATTGTGTGAACATTATAGAGTCCACTTACACAAAACTAGATGGTATAGCCTAGTCTATATCTAGGCTATATGATATAGCTTATTACTCCTCCTAGGCTACAAGCCTGTACAGCATATCATTGTACAAACAACACAAGATCAATTCAAGCACAAGAGAAAATGATGTAATCAAAAGATGCAGTAAATACTAGATGCATGAGGCAGCTGGCAGCACAACACAGTAGACTGTTTTACAGCAAACTTTTTTTAATAAGTAGGAAGAGTATACTCTAAAATAATAATAAAAAATATAGTATAGTAAGTACACAAACCAGTAACATAGCCATTTATTATCATTATCAAGTAGTGTGTACTGTTCATAATTATATGTGCTATGCTTTTATATGACTGGCAGTGCTGTAGGTTTGTGTACACCAGCATCACCCAAAACACATGAATAATGTGTTGTGCTATGACTTTAGGATGGCTACAATGTCACTAAGCAATAGGAATTTTTCAGCTCCATTATAGTCGTATAAGACCACCATCGTATATGCAGTCCATTGTTGACCAAAACATCCTTCTGTGGCACATAATTATATTATACTTTTCAGTATTTTGTAAACTTCAAAGTGTTATATAAATTCCAGTTATTATTATTAGGTTTCTCAGTGAGGACAGTAGGGCAGGTATACATACTTATATTCTCTTACGAATAAAGGATCTAAAACTGCAAAGAGTAGAGCATCTTGTTCAAGGTTGTACAATGCATGGCAGAGCTAGTCTCAACCCGTCTTCTGGTTCCAAGTTTGGTGACAGTTCTTCATGAAGAACTTTATTTACAGAAGGAGAAAGTTTAAGAGAGAACCAGAGGCCTATGCCACCAACCAACAGTCTGCATCTTTTCCCCTTACTTGCAAGTGGATAAAAATGAGTGCTTTATTGCAAATGCAATGCTACTGAAGGAAATGTTACTTCAGGGAAAATAAAAAGCAACCGAAACAGACTGTTTGGATTTATTCCATGTGAACACGCTACAGCCAAGTCTAAAGTCACCAGTACAACTGCCTGACAACTTTGCCAATGGACCTTCCAGAAAAGAGCTGGCAGGGTACGAACATGCAAGTAGCTGTTACAGAAAGGAATGAAGGAAAGGAAGTGGGCTTTATAAAATATCTGGGCAGGAGTTTTTAATCAAGTTTTTGTTTGTTTGTTTTTTACGTATATGTAACTGGCAAAACAAGGATTTGTTAAGGAAACAGAACCAGATTTATAGCTCACTGTTTCTGGAATTATACAAATCATGAACCCCTTCAGGGATCAGGGCCCTAAAATCTCACACATGCGGGAGGGTTTTACAATGAGGTACTCTTTTATTTCTCTCTACCTTGTTTATTTATTGTTTTGTGTTATTTATGGAGGAGCATAAAAATCTACCAAATTAGAGGAAATTAAGAAAAGAATCTTCATATTTCCGTGTTAGTGCTTTGATCTTCTGGCCATAGTCAGATTTGTACAGGAAGGAAATGAATGGCCTGGATCAAAGTCTTTAGAAAGTGCCAGTATAGGGGGCAGGATTGGCCTCATTTTGTTTTCCGTCTTTGTTTGGCGCTCTTGTGGGAAGTGGGAAAGGGAACTGCCATTCACTGAGCACCAATCACTATCTTATGCAGTTTTTGCATTAATATTACAAGGTAGGTGTGATGACCATCTCCACTTTACAGAGATTGTAGAGATTGTCAAGAAGCAAGGGTGGAAGAGCCAGGATTTTAACTTAGGTCTAAACCCTATCTATGCCTGTGCTCTCAGAATACTTTTTTGAAATAGAAGTTCACGAAGTATTTTTGCCTGAAGGTTATTTAGCTATTTTATTATTTAAAAAATTATTTTTTAGAGCTTTTTATTATTGAAGGTTTCAAACATAATCAAAAGCAAAGTGAATTGTATAACAAATCTCTTTGTACTCATCATTATTACATCAATTATCAACTCATAGCTAATTTTGTCTTAACCATATTTCTTTATTCTTCTCCCCATTATTTTGAAGCAGCTTTCAGACATCATATAAGAACTAAAACATAACCATAATCTCATGATCACCCCTAAAAGTTAACAACTGTTTTTAAAAATAATCAGGTATTCAGTTAGTTTTTTAAATTCCTCAGTTGTCTTGTTATTATTTTTTGCAGCATGATTATTTAAATCAAAATCCAAATAAAATCTGTATGTTGGAATTAGTTGCTGTCTTTTAATTTATAGGGTTGCCTCCAATTTCTGTTTTTTACCACTTGCAATTTATTTGTTGAAAAAACATGTCAGTTGTCCTGGAGTTTCTCACAGCCTGGGTTTTGCTTATTACATTCCCTAATGTCCTTTAAAATGTCCCTGTGTCTCCAAGGCGGGTTGTAGCTAGATCTGGAACAGGGTTCTCAACCTTGTCACTAATGACATGTGGGGCCAGATGATTTTTTAATTGTGTGGAGCTGTCTTGTGCATTGTGGAATGTCTAACAGTCGTCCCAGCCTCTATCCACTAGAAGCCAGCAGCACCTCCCAGTTGTGACAATCAAAAATGTCCCTGGACAATGTGAAATGTCATCTAAGAGCAAAATGTCCTCTCTTTCCCTGCTCCAGTTCAGAATAGCACAAGTATAGAAGATTGAACAGGTGATGCAAGGATTTTTTTTTTTTTTTTGTATTTTTGTATATGTGAGGCAACATACTTTATATTTCTAGTAGGAGACACATAATATCTGTCTCTCTCTTTGTGATGTTAGCAGCCATTGATCTTTGTTGAGATCCATTTAGTTATAGAGGTACTTAGCTATTTTAAATGTCACTGTAGGGATATAGCAGCTGTTTATTAGTCGTTTTAAACTAGAATCTTCTCACATGGTCAAGGAATAAGTGAGGCTTGGCTGGAAATAATTTTTGCAAGGACATAACACTTTATTCTATTCTGTAGTCATGATGCCTAAGAATCAATACTGTGGAAAACAGTATTGAATTGGCCTATGAATATGACTTTTATTTTTCTATTTCTTGGAGGTAAGGTTTTCTATAGGAACTGGTCTTAATACGTTAAGCACCTAGAAACCTCTTAAATATAGTAAGGGATATTGAAAAAGCACCAAAGGACTAATTCTTTACCCCAAATATTCAAAAGGATCAGGAAGTTTGCCTCTGTAGTTCATAGTCTTGCCTGTCAGATCAAACTCCTAGGTCATAGTCCCCACCCTTTATCCTAATAAGATCAAGACATAGAGCTCCAAGACAGAGCACCTTGTGTCCATTCCACGCATTCCTTTCCCGGAACAAAGAATGGTGTGTAGGAGTTCTCTCAGGGAGACAGGGAGAGGAGGGGAGGTGAGAGAATGGGTGAGACGGTGAGGAAGGCAAGGGTATAAGCCCCCACTAAAAAGGTTATCCTTGAAATAAATCTGGTGTAGTACAGAAGTTTCTTATTGTGTTTGGCCTTTTGTGTGCTGTATTCCTTTATGCATAAGGTATTTCTGGTTATTCTACTGTTTGAGAACTATGTATGAATATGTACATATATTAAAAGCTGTGAAAGAGTTAAAAGCCCATTTTCTCCTAAGTTATTTTGCTCTTCAAACTGGCCATCTGTCAAATGGCACCTGATATTAAACAAGTTCTAGATTTTTTTTTTAAGGAACAGAGAGATTCAAAACTGCAGTCCATTTTACTTCTAATGGGATTAGCATCAAGGAAAACCACTCATGCAGAGTCTAAGATAAACATCAGAACAAGGCAGCAATTATGGGTCATTTAATTAATATATTGCAGTGACTTTCGGTTGCTCCAAAATAGTACATTTCCCCTCCCCGCCTAGTTAAGTAAACAGATTATTTTGTTTTTATCAAATATCATATTAGAATGATTTGGGTGTGAGTAAAACTATTGCTAATTATCGCTGGTTTGCAGCGCTCTTTTGTTACTTAGGAATGCCAAAGAAAGGGTAAAATCCCTGTTACAATGAAGGCTTTCTTGCTGGTAATCAGCAGTATTTGGTCTGCCTGCAACTGGAACTGCTTTGTCCCTGAAAGTTTATTTCTATTGACTTTCTGTTCTTTAGAACTTAAACATTTTCCTTTATGTATCTGACTGCCGAAACCCTACCCGGTGGAACGGTTGGAGGGAGGTAGAGAGAGTGGTTAGTCATTCTGTGGACTTTGATGGCTCATGAAAACCATGTTCTTCAAACCCTGTTCCACATGTAAGCTGCCCGATGAGTCTTACTCTTACTCTCCTCTCTCTTCTTGAGGTGAGAAAGCAGAAGCAGAGAAACTGACCCCATCTTAGATACCGCATCGCAGATGCATCTTTTTAGCATTCTTACAGTTGACATAGGATTCAGAGTCCCAAAACCTTGAGGAAAGAGAAAACCTTTTTAGTCTCCATCATTCAAGCACATAGTAAATATCTCCCACCTAAGATCCCTCTCAGCTGTTGCCCCAGTTCCTCTGCTCCCTTTTACAACCAAGTTACTCAGAGTTGTCTTTAGTCACTGCCTCTGTTTCCTCTCTTCCTTTCTTTCTTGAACTCACTGAAAAGTCCAATTCCACCAGTCTCCTGAGAATATTCTTGGTAATGCCACCAAACACCTCCATTTTGCTAAACCTAATGGTTCTTATTCAAATATAACCTTATCAGAGAGCTACTCCTCACTGTTACTCTTTATCATTTTACCCTGCTATATTTCCATAACATTTTTTAATGTTTAAGAACATTTAATCTCTTTTTGACATTCAATACTGTATTAGTTTCAGGTGTACAGCATAGTGGTTAGACTTTTATAAAATACATGAAGTGATTCCTGATTAGTCTAGTAGCCCTGACACCATTCATAGTTATTATAATATTATTGACTATATTCTCTCTATAACATTTTTTCTATGTGACATTTATTTTAATGTCTGTCCTTCCTCTCTCAAATGAAATGTAAGTTCCATGATAGTAGGGACTTAATGAAGTTTATCACTTTATCTTTAGCACCTAACAGGTGTGCAATAATTACTCATTGAATGAAATATTTTTTAAAAAGCTGTAGGAGTTTCTACTTCACTTGTAATTTTGCTTATTCCTTTATCCAGTTCTTAGCACAGTATCTAAAATGGTGGATTTCAATAAATATATGTTATAGAATACAATTCTAACTAAGAAGAAGGTAGCACTCTGTAGGATAACTGGCTTCTAGCATACTGACATTCACTCAGTAATGATTCACTGATGAGTATCTGGGGCCAGGTTCCCAGCAGGGGGACTGGACCACATCACTTTTAGTTGTGATTTGAAAGTGGCCAATCTCATAATTCTGGGGAGCAGCTAGTCTTCCTGTCTCTTTGGTTAGACTTTGCCTGTTTGTTCTGCCCAGATGAGTCACTGAGGATAATCGTAAGGAAGAGATAGGAATGGGACCAAGGTGCTGTGTGGCCCTGAGTGAAAACAGATAGCCCTGTAACTCCTTCTGTGTAGAGCTAGTACCACTAAATCTAATGCACATTATATACATTTGATCACTTGTGAGAAGCCATCCTACTTCTTCACATTATTTTTTATAACATTTGATACACAATTTTCTATCTTGTTTCTCAGTCCTTCCTATATTAAGGCTCATGTGAGATTTTTATTATTTTTAAGAATTTGGAACTATGTCAATCTTTACCTTCTATGCAGATTTTGGTGATAGTTCTGTGAACAATAAGAAAGAGGCACTGTAGATCCAAAATCTTTAGAACAGACCCCTCGAGTACATTTCTAATTTAGGTCTTAGATCAGATCAGCATGGATAGCGACCAGATAGGGATTTGGGACTTAAGATCCAGTAGTTCAAAGGGAGCAGGGTAAAGAAAACAAGATAACTTATTGTGTTTCCCTTTTTGGCTTTAGTTTCCTGAAAGCTGCTCAGACTAAACTCAATGTCAGTCCAATTCTACCAGCCGTTGGGATGATTATATTTGCTTTCTCTTTCCAAGGTGCTGAATTGCTATTTCCATTTTACAAATCTTATTATGTATATGCTTTTTATCAAAAGCAACTATTTTTAGAAAGAAGCATAAAATGCCTTTCTGTTCTTCTGTATATTACTGCACTCCCTAGGTGCTAGTCTGTGATGGCAGTCACTTCAGGGACTTCAATTTGACTGAGGTGGGTGTTGGGGTGGAGGGGAGTGGGTTTCCTTCTACTTTGTGTGGATTTTTTTTATATTGACCCCCCCTTTTTTTTGGTCCTGATACCCCAGGAAAGCTCTGTTTCCTAGCATAGGGTTTCATGGAATTCCTAGATTATACCATGTTGGAGTCTTTAGTAGAATATGCCATAATTGCTGAAATTTAGAGTTGGTCTCACTTCTTCAGATTTTCCCAAGTGAAAGGGAAATGGAATGAAAAAAAAAAAATGTTTTTTTCGCTTGGATTGCTTCTTTTCTTTCTTTTCATACTATCTTTTTAATATTCTTTATTTCCTTTCAATTGATTTCATTCTTCTGTAATTTTTTGCTTCTTCCTATTACTTACCCTGAAGCTATATTTATTGAGGTTGTGAGGAATATGCATTGTAGAGCCAGATTGCCTGAATTTAAGTTCTGGCTTTTCAACTCACCACTTGTCTGATCCTTTTGAAATTACTTAACCTCTCTGTGTCTCAGAGAGGCACATCTATAAAATTTATAAAATAAATCTGTAAAATGGGAGTAATGGTAGTGTCTTCCTCCTAGGGTTGTTATAAAGATAAAATGAGTTCATACATATTGAATACTTAGGCAAGTTTCTGGCACGTAGTTTTCAGTCCATGTTGTTGGTGATTATTATTGTCACTGCTTTTTAAACTTTATGCCTAGTAAGTACTGGCAGCTAAGTGCTGTTGACCAAACTAATAAACTTTTCCTGACAAATAATTGACTGGATTAGCCTGCCAGAGTAATGCAGAGTAACTTATAAAGGATGACTTTAGGACCTTGAAAAGTCCCAGGTGTCTGGGCAGGACTTGTATCAGTAACTTCTTGTTTTCCTTTAAATCTCGGCTTAAGTTTCATAGTCTACCTTTAAGATGCCTTCTTTTTTTTTTTTTTTTTTTTTTTAATAATCAGTATATCTTCTTATGTAAATATTTTTGGCCATTTTGTCAAGTTTCGAGAATAGAATGTATTTACAGCCTTTCCTTTAAGAATAATAAAGAGTAGTGCCTAAAATATCTGTATCTTGCTCCGCTCTAAGTGATATCCATTCTGAGAGGTCTATGAGGTCCTCAAACCATGTCTTTCTTTTTATAATGTAAATAGAACTATAGCATGGACCTTTTTTGCTCCAATCCAAATCATTAGCAAAGAAAGAAATTTTAAAATCTTTAGGCACCAATCTTGTATGTACATTTAGGGGCAGCTCCCAATTTGAGGGGAACAAACTTGTACACATGTGTGTCATTTGGAGTTTAAGGAAGGAAGGAAGGAAGAGGGAAGAGGTGGTATCAGCAAAGGTGTTCTCGCATTTTTGTGTCAGGTAAACTTTATAAGTCTAGGGCTCAGTTAATAGTTACTTGTCAATTTTTTCATTAAGACAAACTTAGGATGAGTTTCTCCGGTGATCTTGCGTATTTTCTCTCTTTTATTATATTTTCTCTTAAAATCATGCAGGACATTTAAGCTACATGATGGCTTTGCTCCATGAAAAAAGTTTACAAGGTTAGACTCAGATTTGGCCAAGCAAATAAACCAAAAAATAAGATCTTATATATCCCTCAATTCCAAAGTATTGTGACTTCTTGTTTCCTGGGGTAGATTGAAATTCGTTATCATCTTTAACAAAAAAATCTTTGGGGGAAGTAGAATCTGTTCATTTCTGACTTTGCTCAGTGTGAACAATTTGGACCTAGTCTCTCTGCATGGGTCTCCAAAGGGGGAAAAGCTTCACAAAGAGGTTTCCAAATATGTTTGGTATTTAATGGAGTCAGGTAGCTCTATGCAGTCTTTTCTATGGGCGTGCGCTTATAGTTAACTATGCACAGAAGAGACCAAAAAGTGTTCAGGGGTAGAGATAGGTCCTCAGCTGACTGAGAGATATTCATTATCAGCATAGATGGAGATGAGAAAGCTGTTCGTTCTTCATTCTGAGTGTCAAACTGCTGACCTCTGACCATTCCCATACTCTCCCTGATGACATCAAGCTGGCCTTGTGTTTGTTGGGGGGAGTTAGCCATGTCAGTAAACTTTTCGTCCTGTCAGTGGATACTGTTTAGTTCTTCCCCTTTCAGTTTAATGGCTCTGGCTCCCCAAAAGCAAGACGGGGAGAATAAGAGATCTACCCAGCATATTTGTCCAGATCCTTCAAATCTGCAATAATTGCCTTAAATGAGGTAGTCACAGTCCAACCCCAAATAAATTTTCCTCCTGACAGATATCTTATCTATTGCAAAGAGCTGGGTTTTCTAAGATTCGTCTCCTGCTTGCTGCTGCTCTTAAAAGGTTAGATAACGTACTGACTCTAGGAATTATCCGGCACGCAGGAGGAAGGGAATTGCTTGCCTGGCTCAACTGGCCTCTTGCATTCTTAAAGAGAGAATTAATAAACAGAGTTGTGTGACCCTTTGAAGGCACATTTGCAGTGCATACCATCTCAGTGATTAAAAGACAGCAATAACCCTAAGCAGCAGCTGATTCTTGGAGTATTAAGAAAAAAAACAAATAAAATTAAGAAGAAAAAAAAACATTTTAACCAACTCTTTTAAAATGCCTTCTATTTTAATATATGATTGAATACATATAACTTTAGCAGTTTTATATTTTAAGACTAGTGTTGAACTTGAAATGAGAATATTTAGGCTTATTCCTTCATTATACAAAAAATGAAAAAAGATCATTTGGGAGCTCATCTTTTCTAAAAGTGCAGGTTAACATGGGACAAGTTAATATACTTTCGGCACAGAATTTTGTGTACTGCTTCTGTTTGCAGGAGACTTTGGGGCTATCCAAGGAATTATCTGGAGTATCTGTCTATGTCTGTGAAATCTCACATTGGGTTCTTAAATGCAAAATTGAGCCTCAAGGTGGAACTGTGCTGTCTGGTCTTTGAGATACTAACCAAGACATACCTGTTTCTTAGTTAAAAAGAAATCTGAGGACAGTCACAATCATTATGAAAACAATCTGTAGTAAAAAAAAGTAGACAAACCAAGAAAAATATCATATTGTGAGAACGTGGATGTTAAGAGACCATAAGAAGTTCAAAATATTTTAAATGCTTTTTAACTAAAAAGTTTACCTGTGGTAACTCAATAGCAATATTAAGCATTTCTTGAGCACATTAAGCGATGACCCAGTCTCTGTGTTAAGTGTTGGAGATTTTCAAGTGAATAACACAGGATCCTGGATCTCAGAGGGTTTCGTTATGCCATGGGGGAAAAAGATAAACGACTGTCAAGATGAAGCCTTCAGTTAGGGATTATGAGAAATACATGTTCCAAGCCTAAGGAAGCACAGGGGAGGGAATGACAGCATGTTATTCCTCCAAGGGACATGCTGATTTTCCACTGAGACTTAGAAAACTAAGGTTAAGCATCTGGTTAATAACAGTGAGGTGACCATATATATATGATGTGGTAACAATTATTTGTGCTTGTAGAACACCTTACCCTTACAAAGTACTTTACTAGCCATTGTCTTTTGAGGTCCCTCTACCTTTTGAAGTAAATTCTCCAGATGTATGAATAAGGAAGTGGTGACACAGAGGGTAAGCGGCTTCAAGTCAGAGCAAATAGTTGCTGAGTGGCTGGCACCCCAGGTCCCGGGTCTCCTGACTTCTAGGCCTGCTTTCCTCGATGACCCTCCAGTGAAAGAAATGGCCCTTCATTTCCCAAGCATGTGCAGTGGTACATTGGTTTCCTGGGGGTGTTATCTGTAGTACGTATAAGAAGGTTATTTTTTTGAAATAAGTAGGTTCATTTTCATTCTTCAGCTCTGAGCTCTCATAAGTCACTTCTTCAGGGGAGACTTCCCTGGGCTCCCAGACCCCCTTCCATGCACTCTGACAACATTCTGTACTTCCCACACAGTAGCACATAACACAGTTTATAATTTGTTATTTGTGTCTTTATTCGATTAATGTCTCTTTCCCCTATCCAACCATAATCTCTGTGTCTCTTTTGTTTACTAATATGTGTCAGCATATATTGGTAGTATGTCACTCAAGAAGTGTTTGCTATAGGAATGTATGAATTTAAGGTTGTATGCTATTTCCATTCCTTTAGGATACCCAGCATGTGAGCAGCTGACTTGTGCCAACGGAGCCTGCTATAATGCTAGTCAGAGATGTGATCAGAAAGTTGATTGCAGAGACTACTCTGATGAAGACAACTGCAGTAAGTAATATGTGTGAGATGTGCAATGGTGTGCTGAAGCTGGTTTGTATTGGCCAATTATGCACATCTCTTAAGTTCGCATTCAATGAATTCATGTCGGTAGCTTGAAGTCAGTCATGATGGGAATATTTACACCATGGAAACTGGCAAATACTGCAAGTCAGGGCCCTTTTGTTCCTGGAGAGCTGGTTGTTAAACATTTACCAGCATGGTATTGTACAAGAATATCTTTTAAACTTGACACAGAATCTTTCTATGAGATTAAATGGCTACAGTGGAATTGAAATTCTCTCTTTTCTTTCCCTTCTTAACCTTGTGTTCCAGCTGAGCAGTGCTCCCACAACCAGTTTCAGTGTGGCAGTGGGGAGTGCCTCACTCGTAACTACATCTGTGACCATATCCCTGACTGTGAAGATGGCAGTGATGAGCATTCTTGCAGTACGGTGATTTCCTCATGCTGGGTTGTGTTGTTAGGAGTGTTTCCCCCACCCCTACCAATGTATCACTCTTTTCAAACAAAAGGATCACTGTGTCTTATGGCAGATAGAGCCAGAAGATCATGTAGGGCTCATGGCATGAGCCTCAGCAGTGTCCCTGGCCTAGGATCCTTTATCTTCCAAGGATCTGTATAGAGTTGAAAAGTTGCTGATGGACAGTTTGCATTCTTTCCTGAGGATACAGGGTACAGGGTGTATTGTATGACTGGACTCTCAAATTACTCATAACCAGGGAATGGGTCTGATGACCTTGATAGTAGAGTGAGAGAAGGGTGTGAAAGGGAGAGGAAGATCTCTGATAGCAATGGGCCTAACTCTCCTCTTAACTTTAAAATTCTTACCACATTCAAATTGGAGGGTCAGAAAAGTTTCAGTGTGGTGCAGGTGGCCTTTATTCCTTCCTTTCTTTCCATGCTGTTGCCTGCAACGCAAACCATCTCTCTCTTATTGTTGCCACCTCCGAACTCATTGTATTGGAACCTATAGCTTTAAGTCTCTGTCAGAGTGTTTTACTAATTCCAGTAAATTTCCAGCTTTTCGTGGTCATTTATTTACTAGAATGTATGATTTTTCTCCACATTGTTTTGATGGGTTGGTACCCATGCCTTAGAGGTTGTTCAGTATTTTCCAATATCACTCAAATTTTCTATGAGCCATTCCTGATTTATTTTCCAGCACCTGGGCTTATATTAATAACTGTATTAAATAGAATGGAATGGGAGACTCAGAGTCATCTGGTCCTAAAGAGCAATTACAGTGCTTGTGGTAAAGTGGGAGAATGTTGGACATTGGCCTGTCTGTAGCATCTTCATCAGTCTGCATTCTCTGTTCTGTGTCAATCTAAGCATCCTGTCTTATTTTAATCTTGAGAAACACAGACTGGTACCTGAGTTTAATTTCTGGACCCAAAGCTGCTATTTTCTTCTCCTTCCCCATCCCCCTTCTTTCTCCTTTCTTCTCTTCCTCCTTTTTTCATTTTTGTTACGATACTTAGGGGACTAAATCAAATTTTTCAAGAGCTCAGTTTAGGCAGTGGGGTGAGCACTTTAAGTTTTTCCAAATGGTTTATGTCTTTGGAGTGCAGCTTTTTTTTTTTTTCACCAGAATATGAGACCTGCAGAGGCAACCAGTTCACTTGCCCCAATGGCCATTGCATTAATCAGAATTGGGTTTGTGATGGAGATGATGACTGTACAGATAATGGAGATGAAGATGAATGTGGTAAGGAGAGGAAGAAATTCTAATTGAAATGCATTTGATTTTCCTCAAAAAATCAGAACTCAAAAATGACATGAATTACAATTCCCTACCTATCATTAAGGCAAAATAGGTAGGACAGATTATCACCTTTTTAGAGTTCACTCTGTTTCCCTTTAAGACTGCTTATTTTAACTAGAGTTATCTATACAAAAGAAGTAGGATGGGGAAGAAGGAAAATAGAGGAAAAAGTGATCTGTTGTAGGACTTCTAACCTTTAAAAATGACTTTGAGCCTTAGAAGTACAGTTTTGTTTTGTTTTCAAATTCTGATTTATAAATAAAGAGTGACTGACATCTGGTGGTGGGAGAGAGGCCACAGAGGGAACATGAGAGCCTGGGACTGGTGTTTGCAGCAGGTAATTTTATTCAGGGAAGTGTTTAAAGAGTCTGTGAGAAGGAAATTGCCAATAATCTTCACCCGCTTCACTCTGCAGTACCTCTAACAATTTAGAAGTTACTTATACCCACACCATAAAGCAAGTTACCTGTATTGTTTCAGCCCCAGATTTAATTATAAGAGTGATGCTTGTTCTGGAAACATCTACTGGTTTCACACTTTGGTGTTCCAAGGAGTAGTCTTCCTACATTTGCGTTATGGTTTTTCTTCCTCTGTTGACATTTCACTAAAGAAACAAAGCAAATCAAACAACTAAAAAAAACAAGAACACGAATCAAATAAAAACTCGGGAAACCTGGTGTTATCTTGATAGCCCTACTTCTATAATCTGAATCTTCTTCTAGGGTTATTCATCTAGTTTGTTGATAATTCAGGCCCACAACTGCATCTTACTCTTAGAACCGGACTGGAGGCCACCTCCCCCAGAAAGAGTGGAACTTAAGTAATTGCATTTTGCCACTCCTTAGAATCTCAATAAAAGTCTACTGGTAGATTTAGAAACTACTAGTTTATTTTAAAGCATAGGTCATTTGTAGACCTCTGTTGTCTACCTGATCTAGATCCTTTCTTAATCATGGATTGAAAAAGGGCTGGCTCCACTTCTCATGTGGCCTTTAACTTTCTCTTTTCCCCGCCACAGAAAGCAGTCCTCATCGTTCTCATAAATGTTATCCAGGGGAATGGGTTTGTCCAAAGTCTGGAAAATGCATCCCAATTACAAAAGTTTGTGATGGAACTTTAGATTGTCCATTGGGAGAAGATGAAGCCAATGCCACTGCCCGACGACCTTGTGGTGAGTGTGAATGTATCTGGGTAGCTTTCAGATAGATGTTTTTCTAGAACAGATTCACAAATACAGAGAGTATCAGTTGGTGCTTGCATAACAAACTATCCCAAGACTTAATGGCTTAGAGCAACAAACAGTTATTATTTTTCACAAACCCTAGTGCACAAGCTCTTTTAAGCCTTTGCTATGTCATTTTTGCTAAATGTCTTATTGGCCAACAAACAAGTCACTCGGCCAAGCACAGATTTGATAGATTGAAGAAACAGACTCCACTTTTTGATGGTGAAGCTTCACATATTTGTGGCTTTTTTCCTTCCACCCAGGCAGAATGATTTTAATTGCAATTTTGACAACTCTAAAGGTGTTCTAGAGATTTTATTTTCTTGCTTATAGTATGGAAAAAGTTTTGTCTGGTTATACTCAGAAAAGAAGTTTCTGGTTCCCGGGGTATATACATTGAGTTAGCTTTTCCTTTTTCTTTTTTCTGTGGCTGTAGAATACCACCCCCTGCATCAAGCCATCAACTCTGTGGACAGCTGCCTGTCCTCTAAGAGAGTAATCATTTACGACCTTGATTTTATCAATTTCATACTCTCTAAGTTATCTAGTACTTGCCCAGAAGAGACCATGTACCTGTAACCCTCAGGTCTTGTTTTCTTTTTTCTTTTTTATTTTCCTTGAAAATACTTGTAATATTTAAATATGCAGAGACTTGTATGGCATTCTTTTTTTCCCTCCATTTCATTTAGGGGCCTTTTAAGAAAATCTTAAAAATTAACAAGAGATGTATAGTTATAGTATAAAATAAAAATATATAGTACAAAATAAAATACGAAATAGAAAATAAAATTGACAGAGAAATATACATAGTCACCTGAAATCCCACCACTTGAAGCCAGCCATAGTTAATGTTTTTGGTATTATTTTCAATCTGGTCACTTGGAAATTCTTGGACTTGTCTACTATGTATGACCCAATTTTTCCATAAACAGCTCTTATACTTGCACATAGTTATAACTTTAAAAAAGACTTTTAAAAAATATGAATTGAGCTTTTGTATCATAATATTGCAGTAAGGCTTCAGTGGTGATAGGTTTTCGACTCCGTGCTTACTTAGCTTTTACTTTTGAAAAAAGAAGCTCTTCATCAATAAATCATTCTGGTCCAGAGGTCGCCATTCATTTAACAAAGTGTTTTTCTCTGTTTAGATGTGACTTTGTGTCCTTTCTTGGCCTGTGAGTATCAATGCCACATGGCGCCATTTGGAGGGGCATGTTATTGTCCCCCAGATTACATCGTCGACCAAAATAACACCCGTAAATGTGTCGGTAAGTGACAGGTGAGAGTGGCTGCTCTTGCATCACATTGCTTGCCACACTGATGGTGTCTATGATCGTTGACAAAAAGGAGTTTGTACTTGTGGATAGAAGTGATGATGGTCTGCATAACAAAGAGCAAAACACTCCTCACAGAAAACCTGGACAATATAAAGTTTTAACTGAAAAGTTTTTGTGAGGTGCACAAGGCAAAACAGTGGTTCTGTGATGAGTAAGTTGACTAGCACATGGTTACCTGTCTACAGCCCGATGATGGGGAGAGTCCTTTGGTGTTTTCTATGTATTTGGAATCAGGGTTGGTATGGCCATACTGGTTGTTAAATACTGAAACACTTCCATGTGGTTGGTAAATAACTGCTGTCTTGAACCCATCAAGTACCTTACCCTGCTTCCCTAGCCTCTATATCCAGTTTGCTCAAACCTCCCTAGGATCCAGCAAATAAAGAGTGGTACACAGCAGATCACTAGGTCACTGTTCTGCTGACTACACTAGTCGCATTGATTTTTACCTCTACTTGAAGCTAATATTCGAGAACAAACTCTGTTATGTTGCTTCCAGCTGGTTGCTGGCGTTGAACTAAGTACCTGTGCACCAAATTTCCTACATCTCTCCTTTCAGAATTATGAGAATGATTTCTCCCACTGGGAAATTTTTGAATGTGATGTAAGCGAACTTTGCATCCCATTGTGATTAGGATGGGGTCTATGATGGGAGAATTAGATATGGCCAAGTATCATTGATTTGCAATTTTTAAGGATTTGAACAGTGAATTTTTAATGCTCTGATATCTTTTTCCTTCTTGTTGACACGTGAACAACAAATATAGTAGTATAAAGTAACCACAGAAGTTTAAAAAAAAACTGTTCTTACTGGTGCTAGGAAAAGGCATCTGGAAAGCAACTGAAATGGTTCATTAAAATTAAATTTGGGGGTCCTCTATGGATCTCCAAAAGGTAGATGATTCAGAATTTTTTCAGGATATTTGTTTTCTTTTGATATGCCTTAGAAATTTGAGATTCTTCAGGGCATATATAAGAAATACTTTTATAAAAGTGTTTCTTCTTTTGGCCTAATACAATTAGGCCAAAAAGACTGAATTTGGATAAACCTTATGAAGTTATTCAGTCTGAAGTCTCAGGTAGCTTAAGGCTTCTAACTTAATTATACTTTCATAGTTATGGTAGATCTTAATGACTACTCGTAGCCAGAAAAAGTTTTAATGCCAGAAATCAACTCTGGTTTACAAATTAAACATCAAACTCTTGAGAAAGTCTATTCCTCAGCTTATTTAACTGTTACATGCCTAAGAAAAACGGGATTTTTATTTCTGGGAAAGAAATCCAGTTGAGGCTGGCCTTGATTCAAAGTGGATAATTTTAAGTTTCTAACATCAGAGACTATGTCTCAGAGTTTGCCCATGATCTTATTGCTCCTTTTAAGTAACCGTATTCAAGAAGACATTTTCTGATTAAGTACTTTATGCAAGTCAGCCCTAGAGATCCTGAAGACTCAGAGAGAACTCTAAATTCTTTAAGAAAGCCCCAAATTTCTTCTAATCATTTCAAACATTTTATAAATGGAACATTATGATCTGCAACTAGCATTAAATTATATTGCAAGACACTTTTTGCTTTTTATTATCATTACACTGGAGATGCATTTACGAAATTTAAGAATACTTTTGACGCAAATGTCCTTTGTTTGGGGGCTTTCTGACTTCGGAACCTCTGCCTGCACTCCCTCACTTCGCTGTGAGGGCAACATCCCTTTTTTCTCCGTGTGGTGCTCCTCTGTGGGTGTGAGGCTGCTCTTTGTCTTTGGCAAATGTCAGGCTTCTCCATCCCCCTTTATTGCCACCAAGCTGCCAATCCAATTTTCAGTCTTCTAGTTCTCCAGGCATTTCCCCCTTTCTTTTAGTAGAAAAGGAATTCCAATAGAAATACCAGAAGCCACATTCTCAGTTTCTGTATCAGCTCTTCTCTATTTTTCCTCTCTCAACTCCCAAAGAGGAGTTGGGGCCGGATTGCCTTGCAGTTGGAACTTGATAGGCCTTACGTCTTTTCAGTAAAAGTAATTTACTCTTTCAGAATCCCTAGTTTTGCCTTATGATTCCTACAACCTGTTCTCAGTCTTTTTTTTTTTTTTTTTTTTTTTTAACCCTGGAGTCTGGATAGCACATTTTCCATCTTTCCCAGTGTCTAAAGCTGTGATGAGCTTTGGGTTATATTTCCAAGTGTCTAGGGCTCTTCATATGCCGTTGGTCTGGCCACTTCAATTTTTTTTTTGCAGCCAGTGAGAAATGAAAACCTGTCATAACAAGATTTTTTACATTGAACCTATTAATGAATGTGATATAGAAAAGTGCAATATCATGTACAAACAATAGTGCAATATCATGTACAAAAGTGCAATATCATGTGCAATATCATAGAAAACATTTAGTTCATAGCACACTGCAAGTTGTGTGGTCTGATACTGGGCACTAGTTTCAAGTTAGGTGACGAACATCTTTCAGTTCCTTCCGTATGTGCCTGGGACTTTAGTACAGATAACCTCATTTAGAGATCAGCTCAGAAGTCTACAGTTGAGCGCCTTTGGGAATGTGAGGCCCCTACCACCTGCAGAGACCTTTCTTGTGACCTTTCCTGTCCTTCCAGAATGTATCCTTTGCTCTTGAGTTTTGAAGCTGGGTTAACATTTATTTCAAAGTAGACTATATTTTGCTCGCTTTGCAAAGAGATCTCATTAGTTTCAAAACCTGACATTTTTAAACCAGTTACACTTGTTTCAGCTGACTTTTTAAGTGAATTCTTTTAGTTCACTCTTCGAAACATTTCAATTCAAGAAATACTCTGTTTGGCTGCAATCCTCTGCATGGCTGACTCATTACAGAGGCTTCAGGTATTAGAAACCTATACGATATTTACCATATTAGACATGGCTCCCCAGAGAATGCCTCAGTGGTAATTTAGAATAAAATTGAATAATCGTGACATGAAATCTTGTGTCTTTCTGCCATTCATCTGCTGCTGGCAGCATGCTGAAGCAGTTTACCAGGGTTATTGTTTCTGATTGACAGGACAGGCTGTTTGTTGATGGAATGACATCGTGGTGCAGAATTAGGGCAGGAAGTTCATTCAGCATGTGGGATTTCACACAACCAGATGGATCAGAGGATGCCCAAGGGGGATGTTTAAGCTAAAAGGGTTTTTGAATTATTTTCAAAAAAGTATTTGTTTGTAGGAGGGGACAAAGAATAAAAAGGAAAAAAAAAGTAATGGGGTGGGAGGTGGGCATTATAAAGCAATGTTTCATATAGCTTCCACTACTTTCCTGTGCTAATGAAAATCCTCAAGTCTACTTTCATTTTTCTTGTCTTCAGTTTAATTGCCTATGGATATTAATTAGCCTTCATTTTTTTTCTCCCCAAATTGAGTATATACTCTTATTCAGTCATTAAGAATGACTGTGATTTCATATACTCATTGAAACCTTTAAAGTGCTTGTAGCCCAGGTGATAGGAAGGGCATTTATTTACACCCACAGATTTGTAGGTTTGACTTCTCTATCTTTGGTTTTCTTCTCTTTGCCATCACAACTCATGCTCCCTCGTGACTCCAGACCTTAAGCGTAGTCTCGTTGGTCTTGCATTCAAAATGAGGTCATGACGTTCTCGGAGTTCGAGGGTGAATGTCCTGTACTTTCATTCCCACTGAGGCGAAGCCCCAGGTGTCATTTTGTCAGGGCTGATGCTAGGGCACAGAAGAAAGAGATTAATGAGGACTTTTTATTTATACCCATATGTCCTTTTATCTTGTTATGTCCAAAATGGGTTAATTTTTTCTTTGGTTACTCACAGTCCTTAGAAAGAAAGATATGTTGGGACATGTTGTTATATTTGGGAAAACAAGAACCATTAGCTCATTTCTAGGAATTTCTTGGGCTTCCTAGTTAAGGAGTTTTGAGATGGTGAGCCATGTAGCAGGTGTGGTAGAACACAATTCACAACTCTGACATTCGCTGCAAATGTAATGAGATCCTAGAAATCTGGAGGATTCTAGACCTGATGGTACAGTGGTTTCAGAATTTTCTGAATCATGAGGACATGGAAATCCTGTTGATACGGGCTGTATAGGTCATTCTCCTATGGAAGAGAGCAGGGTGAAGGAGCGTGAAGAATGGATGTGAACTTGGAGGGTCAAATGAAATATTTGGTACCAATCTACCAGGAATAGGACAATTTCTGTACCCTTTAAGCTTTATAGTCTTTTTGAGAGACTCTATGTTTGTGTTTTTCTCTCTTCCCCCAACCCATGTTGTATTGTTTATAGGTGAATTATATTAAATCACTTTTTATGTAGTAGGACTGGGACTACTATAGCATTGAACAGAGCTCTGTCATGTAACGGACCATCAATAAATGCTAACTAAACGAATCAATAAGTTAATGAATAAGCAGTAGGGGAGATATTTTTAATGTCTTAAAATAATTTTAATTTTGGTTACATTTTTTTGACATCAGAAGAAAGGCAGCTGGGTAAATAGACCTTTCCAAATATTTTATTGCAGTCACAGATTTGTATCTTATTGAGAGGCTGGTTATAACGGAGATCTTACTTTATTCTGAAGTAGCACTGTCCAATAGCACTTTCTGCAGTGATTGAAATGTTCTATCTCTGCTCTTTCCAGTATGGTAACCACTAATCGTATGTGGATATTGAGTGCTTGAAATGTGGCAGGTGTGATTGAGAAATTAAATTATTAATTATATTTTATTTAGTTAATCTAAATACAAATATAAGAAGCCACAGAGGGCTAGTGGCTACCATATTGGAAAAGCACAGTTTTTAAGGAAAGAATTTACATTAAAATTCAGGTATTTTATAAACAAACATTAATAAATGAAACACAACACCCCAGGGATATGAATCCAAGCGTTATTCATCTTCTGAAAGCTATCCTTCATGTAGATTTTTAAAACTTAAATGCTCTTGGGTTTTCCCTAGTATGAAGATGTCAATTCTGAATTCCTACTTTTTATTGTATGACTAGAATCAGTGCTGCCTCCAGAAGGTGTTTATTTAGATAAGGTCATCACCAAATTCCTATACAGATTGTCCAAGATATTTTTCAGAGGGTGATCAGGAAATGCTGGTAAACATGATTGTAAATGTTTATTTCCCATGTGGCAGATTTTGATGATTGCCAGATATGGGGAATTTGGTGACCAGATGTGTGAAAGACCGAATTGGGCCATCACCAGTGGCCACTGTGCAGAAGGGTATATCTTGGAGCGTGAGCGGCATTGCAAAGCTAATACTTCCTGTGAGTAAATTAAGGATGCTTGTACCTTTGAACAGTAAACTTCGGACTAATGTCATCCTTCCATAGCAGATGATAAAAGAAATGCCAGCATTTTCACAGATGCAGGGTTATTTATCACAAATCAGGAGTGGCTTCTGCTGCTGGAAGAATTGGGACCAGTTATGGATTGATGATGACCATTATTAATAGTTTTTATTGGTTGCCTGTTCACTTTGGGCCAGTCTATGGATTGATGATGACCATTATTAATAGTTTTTATTGGTTGCCTGTTCACTTTGGGCTTGGGCTCTTAATGTCATTTATCAAATTTAATCATGGATTAAATTTTATGTCTATATTTGACCTACTTGAGCATTTAACTTTTAATTAATTTACCTACCACAAATGTAGGTGACAAATATCTATAGAAATAATTTTGTCATTTTTTTATGCAAAATTTAGGGGCAATACAAATGTACTTGCTAAATTTGGATTACACTTTATGAGAATCCCTTATTCTTGGTGTTTTCTTGGAATCAATCTAAGAGTATTGTAGTAGAGAAAAGGTATGGGGAAAATCTGTTTAAAAAGATGGGCCCCCTAAAGCATTTTTGTCACCATGTATTTCTTTCCTTTCTAAAATTTTTATTTTTCAATTAGAGTTGACATTCGATATTATTTTATATTAGTTTCAGGTGTACAGCATAGTGGTTAGACATTTACATAATTTATGAAGTGGTTCCACCCCTCCCCCCATAGTCTGGTACCCACCTGGCACTATCCATAGTTATTACAGTATTATTGACTATATTCCCTGTGCTGTACTTCACATCCCTATGACTATTTTGTAACTACCAATTTGTACTTCTTAATCCCTTCCCCCTTTTCACCCAGCCCCCCAAGTCCCCTCCTATCTGGCAATCATCATGGATTTCTGGGTAAGAAGATCTCAGCTTTACTCTTTTTTTTCCAATTGTTTTTTCACACTTGATTTTGAAGCACCTTTTGTGGCCTTCTGAAACTTATCTGCACACATACTTGATGAATGGCCTATTTTCTAGTTGTTTTTGTGTAGATATACCTGTGTTGCTGTTTATTAACTTTTAGGTACAGCTGATTTTTAACAATTGAACTTATTTTGAATAGGTAACATAGCCATGCATATATTTAAAAAGTCTAAATTATAAGAAGTAATTAAATGGTAAAATGTTTCCTCCATCTGTCCCCCTCTGCCCTGTTTTCACTTCTCCTTTTCCATGGATAATCACTATTTATTTCAATTCTTGAGATTGTTAAATGCATAAATAAGAATATACAAATATAGTTATATATATCTATAGTAATAGAAAGCTACACACAGATTTCTGCATCTTGCTAATGTTATGTGATATATTTTCATGAGCTTTCCATATCTACACAGAGACTCTTCCTCATTTTTTATTTTATAGTGGTATAATATTCTTTGCATGTACATAATTTATTTAACTCATTCTTTATGGATGGACTTTTGTATCATTTTTTATCCTTTGCTATTTCAAAAAGGACTGTAATGGATAACCTTATTGTTTAGCATGCTCGTGAGTATATAGGTATAGTGGCTTTGGATTGCTATGTTTTTCACAGAGCGATTTCCCAGTAATCCTTAAAATGAGTTCTGTGTTTTATATTATCTAAAGTTGCACCTGGGGTAAAGTGCCCATTTCATCAAGGTTCTTGAAAATAGAATCTTTGTGCCTCAATTTGCTATTCTGTAAAATGGGTAGAATGACACCTATAAATCTGTCTCAGAAGTTTATTTTAAAATCAAATAAGAAAACATAGAAGAAAGTATTTGAAAAAGCCAAAAGCATATCACTTGTAAGTTATTTCATCATCTTTGTTCACTTGAAGGAGTGATAATGCCTTACCTCTTCACATTTAGCTGGCGAGGCCTCTGTTATCTTCTCCCATGGTCAGGATTTGCTAATTGGTGATATTCATGGAAGATCCTTTGAGGTCTTGGTAGAGTCTCAAAATCGTGGAGTGGCTGTGGGTGTGGATTTTCACTATCACCTACAAAGAGTCTTTTGGACTGACACCGTGAAAGATAAGGTAAATAGAAATTTCAGGAGCGTAGCTTGGGAGCTGATAGAACCCCAAGCACAAAGTGTTGATAGCTTTTCACTTTGGGGGAGTGGAGGGGAAAGTTTCTTTGTTTTCTAACAGAAAAGGCCCTTGAGATATTTTATGTTAATCAGCACCTTTCCATGCTATACTATTACATGGGACCCATTAAACAAAGCAGCCTATTATATGGATTAGCCTTGAGCAACTTTTAATTTTATTCGAAATGGAGTCCAAAAGCCTAATTAAAAGAAATAGTAGACATTCTTTCAAAACTGGATTGATATTTGGTCGTCATTTTTGAAACTTGATCACTTAAAATGTAAAACATACTCTGCTTTCTTGGATGATAAAAATCAGATTTTACCTGCATCTTCTAAATGGAACCATAATTGAGGATTGGATAACAAATATTGACAGTATTTTGTCTAGCAGCCAAATTTTTATTACATTGTCTTATTTGGAATGTGTGGTGGATTTAACTTCAATTTTGAATGTTGCAGTGGAGATTTTTAAAAATAAATTTTAGACGCTCCTAAAGAGTTATGGGATTTTATTTCTTCCTCTTTTATTTTCTTGTACCATTAATAAAATTCTAAATCAATTAAGTGGTGCCTTGCATAAAATTTTTAAGAATTGAGAATTTGGATTATTAACAATTCCTATATTTGATTATAGTTAAAAATCAAAACAAACCACCTCCACCTTCTCCACCCCAAACATCCACATTTTTAAATTAAACTTTTGATATGTTTGCCTCACACATACTTTTAAAGAAACTTTTTTCCACCTTGGTAACCCATGATATAAAATAGCAAGTCTTCAGTGAAATTTATTTCTTAGTCCAGATGACTGATGTGTACATTAGATACACTGAATCTAAAGAATAAGAAAATGGTGCCCAGTTAGTTATGCTTAAGAGGTATAATAATTTGGGTTTTTCTTTTAGGTTTTCTCAGTTGGCATTAATGGTTTAGATACCCAAGAAGTTCTCAATGTTTCTATTGATGATCCGGAGAATCTAGCTGTGGACTGGGTTAATAATAAACTTTATGTAGTGGAGACCAAGGTTAACCGCATAGATATGGTCAATTTGGATGGAAGCCACCGGGTTATCCTTATAACTGAAAACTTAGGGCATCCTAGAGGCATTGCCCTGGACCCAACTGTTGGGTAAGTGATGTGAAAACATACTGATTCCAGTATTTTTGGAGTTTTAGCTCTTTCCCTATACACAAAACATCCATTGGACTAATTAAAGGTTATTTCTGATTTCTTTTATCTCTGTGCTCTAGAACCCATGTTTACTTTTATGTCTCTGTTCCTAGAAGCTTTAAAAGAATTGGCTAAATATAATTTCATTTGAGGATATGTAATCCAAACACACTTACTAGTATGCTAAAAATATGTAATTTTTTTTTGGTAAGAATGTTTATTCTTGGTGTTTACTATATTTGCCTGGCTGAGAGATTGGATTCTGTGCTCTGACTCAATCTAGTACTCTTGTTATAATGAAACATTGTTGTGTTTCACTATTATTAAAATGATCACTCTAGCATACACTAGCTGTAAAGTTTTTTAAATTGAGGAAATAAGATTGGAACTATCCTTTTAGTGCTTTCTTGTTACATATTGGGATTGAGCTGTTAATGCTAATAATGCATCACAAGTTGTTTAGTGTGAATCAGCTCAGCAAGACTGATAATGCTTACTTTTCTCCAGATGTAAATTCAAATTTTCCTGATTTGCACATTTGATAATAGTTACCAGAACTTAGCTTGCTCTTAGATTTTCGTAGCTGAAAATCTAAGGACCCTTGTATGAACTTTAGGCTACTTATGTGTTGGTCAAAGGTCATTTCTACTTCATATCAGTTGTCCTTCCTTGAAAATGATGGGTATGTTCCCTAGATCAGTGGTCCCCAACCTTTTTGGCACCAGGGACTGGTGCTCTATGAGAATCTAATGCCTGATGAGCTGAGGCCATGATGCTAGTGCGGGGGAGCAGCTGCAAATACAGATGAAGCTTCACCTGCCGCTCACCTCTTGCTGTGCTGCTCTGTTCCTAACAGTCCACAGTCCGGTACTGGTCTGTGGCCCATGTGTTGGGGTCTATGCCTTCAATGGATAATTAAGAATGGAGTGGATTGATAACTAATTTTAAAATGTATCTGTAAGTTTTCCAGGGTGTAAAAAAGGGAAGTGAAAGAGTCAGAAGACGGGGGAGAAAGTTAACAGGGTGAAATATGAATTTTTAGGCTGCCAAGTTAATGCATTTTAATAGTTGCTGTTTGGAATTGTTGCCTCTCCTGATTGGCCTTCTTAGTCTCTGATTTTTAATGCTTCTTAATTTCCTTATTGTTTTATTCCCCCATTGTTCTTCAGTCAGCTGGAAGAAATTTCCATTGATCCTAAAACAATCTGATAAAATATTTTTCAGGTAAACTTGTAAAATAACTGACTCTTTCATCTTTTTTTCTCTTGGTAGTTATTTATTTTTCTCAGATTTGGAGAGCCTTTCTGGAGGACCTACTGTGGAAAGGGCTTTCATGGATGGCAGCAACCGTAAAGATTGGTGAAAACGAAGCTGGGATGGCCCGCTGGCATAACTCTGGATTTAGTATTAAAGCGTGTTTACTGGGTCGACTCCCGGTTTGATTACATTGAGACTGTAACTTATGATGGAATTCAAAGGTAAAAAATAATTTTTATAACTTGATGAGTTTTGGGGAGAAAGTACATAAAATTAACGAAGAGGGATATCAAAGGGCCAGAATTAAAATCTGCTGCTCCTATTTTTGGTGAAATCAGAGCTCGAATGACCTTTGTGTTGACTTTGCATGAAGTGACCTGCTCCGTTTTATTAACTTTTCTTGTGTTCCATAACGGCAGTCATTAAATATTACCTAGAACATTTGTTCTTTGATTTCTCCTCCCAAGCTCTTCTGCTCCCAGGTAAAACAGCTTATTTTCAGTAACTCCTGAGTCTGTTTATACGTATGCACATTATACTCTGGGTCTGTTATGGTTTGTTTCTAAAGTTCACTTTATCTTTTAGCTTTCTAACTTTCTCTCAATAAAAAGTTTTATTTTTTATTTAGCATTTTCTGCTAGGAATTAATTGGATTTTACTCTGCCTTCTATATATTTCAAATTTCAAGGAGAAGTTCTGACTTGTATTTTTACTTTATATACTTAGAATATTTGAATATAGAATATGACTTTTTTTCATATTCTTAGTCTGATCAGAGCTAACCATAAATTAGTTTGTTAAACTATTTTAGACCATCTTCTTTGATATTTTCAAAAATTGGTTAAAAAATGGTCTTCAAATTTTTACCATAAAAAATTGTTCTGTGCATTTAGCAAATAAACTGGCCAGTTAAACTTTTCCAAATAACTTGGTTTTATTGTTTTCTCAACGACAGTAATATTATAGTTTTGTTTTCTCTTTTATTTCTTTTATAAAGATGGTATCACAGTTTGCCATTAGATTTTATATTTTTAGAACAGTTTCTACTTGGTTAAATAAAGTGATTATGTATTAAGACTGACTTCTTATCACTGAAACAGGTTCCTATAGTGAGAATATGAATTAATATAATGAAAAAAAAACCTAGGTAGCCTGATAATAACTCATATAAAATAACTGAGAAATGGCTTAATTTTTTTTCTCTTTCATGGCATTATATTATATAGTCTAAGTATTTTTACACCAAAGTTAAACTAAAACATAAAAGATTAAAATTACAGAGTTTCAGAAAGATTTTAATGGCTTTTGGCTGTGAAGAAATGTCAAAATGATATTAAAGCTCATGAGTACAGCTGAAATCATGAAGTCATTGCCTCTTGCTTTGCCAGCAGGTGGCATTCAGGGTTCTGGAATTTGCTAACTAAAAAAGAAAACCATTCTCCAATCTTAATGTACCATGTCATTATGGAATGTCTTAAAATGTGCGCTAACCTTCGGTTTCTTTGTTTTTTCTTTTCTCCTATAGTGTTTTTCCAGTATTAGTATCTTCAAGTCTTTTCTTCGAGCTCTATTGTTTGTGTTTTTTAGTTTTCAGGGGTTGCTAAGATTATTCTTGGAGGTCTTTCTTTTATTCCAAAAGAAAAAAAAAAAGGTTTTTCTTCACGAGCCATTGCCCACCTCACTTTTTATATGGCCTAAATGAATGATCATTTCTGTCGATGTCATGGCAGGCACTGTTGATTTCTTCATCCCTGTTTTCTTCCTATTTAAGTAGCTCTGGGCATACTGTGCCTCCACTGCAAGTATGACCAGTTGATGGTTTCATCAAGCAGAGCCATAAAAGTGGGAGCACCGCTTTTGCTCTCCCTAGGGTGACATCAGGAACAGATCTTTTTGTTTGCTGTGAGTTGAACGTATCTACCACTCAATGTCCTGCCCCCTAATTGCTGAGATATGGTCAGTGGTCCAGTGAAGTCATTGTTTAAGGCATCCTCTACCAGACTTCCAGTTCTTTGTTACACTCTTCCACATGTGGATTTCAAAATGTGTCACATATTAGCCATTTTATATGTGGGACAACCCTAAAAGAATGAAGAGCAGGTGAGAAAATAGTAATTTCTCAAAATCTAGAACTAACTAGGACTGGGACTGGAATTTAAGTTTCAAGGGTCTTTTCCTTTCCAAGAGACTAATGAAAATTCTATCAAATGTAGATGGAAATAGACCTGTATTAAAATGTATTTTATCTGAATATTCTATATTTGTAACAAGACACTATTTAACTTCTTATGCATTTACTTGATCTATTTCCACCTTTAATCAAAATAAAACAAAAGAAATAAAAACTGTATGATATATATCTTTTGTAATAGGAAGACAGTGCTTCATGGAGGCTCACGCATTCCTCATCCCTTTGGAATAAGCTTGTTTGAAGATACTGTGTTCTTTACTGATTGGACAAAGATGGCTGTAATGAAGGCAAACAAGTTCATGGAGACCAACCCACAGGTGTACTACCAGTCTTCCCTAAGGCCCTTTGGAGTGACTGTTTACCATTCCCTCAGGCAGCCCCATGGTAAGCCCCAGAAAAACAGAAAACTTATTTGGTACTGGCCTTGATAGAAAGGTTTTCTCAAAACCATGGAAGTTAGTGATGAGGAATCTCATGAGACTTTGGTGGCATTCCCAAGTATATGAAGAATTATCTAGGGAGTTAAACTCTCTGGAATTGGCTCTGCAGATCATAGTTGTTCTGGAGAAATTGACATATTTCAGAGTTAAGATGCCAGAACTACAGGGAACTTATAGATTAAGTTAACAGATCGTTTTGTCACCTGCAACACACCAGATCCTGTCTAGATACTGGGCATATAGCAGCAAACAAAACAAATCAAAGTACCTATCTACATTCTATTGGAGAAATCTTGTAAATCAGTCCTCTAAAATTACAGTTGAGGGAATTGAGGACCAGAAGAAGAAGAGAATGACATGCCTAAGTGCTCATTTTAGGTACTCTCAGAGACATGGTTTTTTTTTTTTTTCCTGTCGATTTTGTAAGACACCTGTTCTTAGATTTGCATTAGGTACGTCATAGGCCAACTGGGTTTGGTGAATCTCTGGCTGGTCATTTATCAAAAATAGGAAATATTTTTATTCAGTCTTAGTCTTCTTTTATAGTAAGGTAAATTTTGTTTGTGTTTCAAGATTTAAAAATTAACATTGCTGTCTGTACTATATACGGCTCTTTTCTGTATTTGTTTGTGCATCGAAGAAAAGAAATATGAAAAACTAGCCTCTGTTGGTAGAAAGCTTATTATCAGTGAAGAGTAATTCAGAGAATGACAGATTTCGCTCCAAAATTCTATGTTAAGTGTTGGGTCTCTGACCTCTTCAAGACTGCCACTTTTGCCACTTTGAGTCAGATAATCACATTTTGAACCCACCTGGCTAATGGAGAAAGACTATAATTAGGTTGATTTTTTTTTTTTAAAGAAACCAACCACTAGAACTAAAACATTCAGATGAATATCCTTTAATGTTGTCATCCTGGGAAAACATATACTTTATCTGAAAATATATACTGTATCTGAAAACATTTTGGAAATCTCTATTTGGAATAATCAATTGATGAGCTATTTACATCTGCCCATGACCAAAAATATTACCTGATTTTACCATCCAGATTATTTATTTGCCTCAGAATGATGTCTAGCTATTGTTAACTCCAAATCAATCTACCTGAGATGATAAAGAGACTATTTTAAAGAATAAGTCAAAAGCCAAGAAGACACACATGAATTTTTAGCTGTGGCAGTATTGTGTTCAGGGAACTTTCTCAAATTGCTGTGTTTGAGGATGGCTTTTTGGAAGTATAAAAGTATAAACTGGTTTGTGTTACAAACATATAGGGTTTTGAATCTAGTGTAGCTGTTTAGCCGCTGAATAATCTTGGGCAAATTTCATCTTTTAGAGACTTGGTTTTCTCTTCTTTAAAATTGGGTACTACTACTTACCTCTTAGGGCCATTGACTGTAAGTTGGCTTACTTTCAGAGTAAGGAGTCAGTGAGTTATAGTTATTTATTATATCTTATGATAAAATAACACTATTTTTTTTGGGGGGGGAGGGCAGTTATTTTCGAATCATAGAGGTTAGCAGACACAATTATTTGGGAGAAAGTACACCCCAAATTATCCAGTTGCAGGAATCTTGTCTTTTTGCCACCACCAGTTTGAGAGTAGACGGGAGAGCAGTGGTAAATTGGGAGGGCCTTCGCATCCAGATGTGGATGTAGCAACCTATAGTGATGTCTCCAAATTTGAAACCCATTATTCTATTTTACGTACAGGGCTCAAAGTGGCTTTCCCTTTCTGAGATAATGATACATTTCTAATTGAGATTTAATCCGTGCATTTTTTTCCTCCAGCGAGCAATCCATGTGGAGATAACAATGGGGGCTGTGAACAGATCTGTGTCCTCAGCCACCGAACAGATAATGGTGGTTTGGGGTACCGCTGCAAGTGCACGTTTGGCTTTCACTTGGATGTGGATGGTCACCACTGTGTTGGTAAGAAATCGGTTCTGGATTCTTTCTGGCAGGCAGCACAGTCGTATGTACTGCTCTTGACTGAACCAGCTCCCTGTCGTACTTTTTCACTGCGAATATTTCTGTAGCCCACAGGGTGTCTTCCTCAGTAGGCATCACTCCATTATACAGAGCTGGTTCGAAGAACTAAATTTCTGTCCCTTAGACATTCTTTTAATTCCACAGCTAGGGTTTCTGGGGCTCCGTTCCCCTTTGTCTCCTTCCTGATATCTTTGTCTCCTTTTTTTTTTTTTTATTCCTATAGTCCAAAGTAAACTCATAAGTGTTGAGGTGGCTCATTTCCTCATCTAATTCTTCCTTTTCAATTCAGATTTTCACTTTTTATCTGCCTCTATACTCTGGGTTTCATTCTTGCCTTAAAGACTTCCTTTCTTTCTCTTTGGTCATGTACACATCTAAGCATAATGGGACCAATGCACTCCTACAATATTTGTTTCTCTTATTTTCACATTGACAACTCTCCTTTTTATGTTTTTGACAAATTCTTCCTCCCCAGATGGTGCTGCTCCTGGCTTGACATGCAAGTTCTCTTATTCTAATTCACACAAATTTGTTAACTTTGTAGGTAATCTCAGATTTAGATAAAATCACCCTCATTTAAAAAGTCATGTGTTTCTAACTATTATATCGACACTATATTATCTAATATAAGCTCTCCTTCTGCAATTTTTATATCTTCTGCAATTTTTATATCTTCGTCTTAGGTATACATCTTTCATCTCTTTCTGATTTCCTTACTGTCACTGTATCCTTTGATTTTATTATTTTTTGATTTTTTATTTTTTCCTTCGACTTTAAACATCATTTATTTCTCATTTCTTCTATTTCTCCCTTCCCGTCCCTTCTTTTCCTCCTTTCTTTCTTTCCAAATAATTACCTGGTTGCTGTTAATTCTTCTCGTTTACTGGTCTTAAAACCTTAAAAACTGCAGTAAAATTCTTGGTATAGATCTCTATACAAAAGTTATATTATACAAAAGTTAATTCTACTCAAGAATTTCGATGAAATTCAGTTAATACTGCTTTAAAAATTAAGCATATAGGCACCATCTTTTATATGAATGCATCATAAGGATAAATTTCTCAGGAAGATGTAATACTGTAATACTTGTATTGCCAGAATTACATGTTAGAATTATAAGATAAGATGTATTTTGTAGATGCATAAGTAATTCCTCTGGAATTTAGAGAGGGTAAGAACCATGCTGTGGCTGACTGTATGGTGCCTTCTTGTAGCTGTTAAGCAGTTCCTGATCTTTTCATCCGAAGTGGCTGTTCGTGGGATCCCATTCACCATCTCCACTCAGGAAGATGTTGTGGTTCCAGTGACGGGAAATCCTTCCTTCTTTGTTGGAATTGACTTTGATGCTCAGGAGAACACTATCTTTTTTTCAGATACATCAATAGACATGATTTATAAACAAAAGATCGATGGCACAGGTGAGAAATGGTTTAAAAATTTTTTGTATGTTTTGTCTTTTTCAATAATAATGCTAATAATTTGTTTAGTAAAACTTCCAAACATTCACTTCTTAAGCAGGGTTCTTTACTAAGCTTACTAAATGCTTTTAGATCAGGAAAATAAATTTATTGCTTTTCTTACAAAGTAAGTTAAAATAAATACTTTTCCTTTATATTCAGAATAAGTTATAAATGAGGGTGCATTTTAACAATGAAGAATAAAATAAAAGGAACTGACACTCCATAAGAGTGTCAAGTGTGTGAAAGCTGTTAATGGGTAAATTGGAATAATAATAATTTTTTTTAAAAAATATGAATTATATGTAACTATGGATTCAATGTAAGTTTTTTATTGATTGGCATTGTGTTAAAAATCTTCATAATCATCACCAAAAGACATATTATATTCAGTCACACTTTACCATTGGGTACTTTATTGGGTCGTGGCATGATCCAGTACTTGGATTTTACAACTCTGCAGTTTAAAAAAATTGGTAGCCCGTATAACCTAAAAACTGAAAGGGTCAGCTCAGAAGCTAGACTGTTGAGTTTTGAATCCTGGTTTCTCGTGTTTCTTATTTGATATCCTTGGGAAGTTATTTAATTTCTTTATATATTGGTTTCCTAAATCTGTAAATAGGAATAATAATATAGGTACTACATAGCTTATGAGATTGAGAGAATTTTAGGCTAATGCATGTAAAACACTTAGAATAATGTGTGGAAAATAGTAAATATTCAGTAAATATTAGCTATTATTATAACTGCTATCAATGAAAAACCACATTACCCTGTTCCACTCTTCCCCCAGCCCAGACTTGTTCTTCAGAGGTACTTGCTTACCATTCTTTTAGCACTTGTATTATTTGCCCCCATATTTCTAATACTTTGCATATACTACTGTTTCTCATTTGTCATTTTAAACATTTATTTTCTTGTTGTAGAGGATTTAGCTCTCTACATACCTCTTCTCCAACTTCACTCCCCCAAGTCTCCTTAAAAAGCTACATTATAATTTTTGATTAAATTTATAATAGCTGTTTATAGTATTAATATGATATCAATGTTAATATTGTTCACTACTAAGCCAATGATGATATTTCTTGAACATTAAAAACATTTTTTTGGAGTTATCAATTGCTCCATCTTCATTTGCTTAATTCTCTGTATAACTATCATACATTTTCCCAAATGCTCCAACAGATCTATCAAATGTCTCTGTCTGTTTGTCCATCCATCTGTCCATCATCCATCCATCTGATCCATCCATCCATCCATCATCCATCCATCCATCCATCCATCCATCGAATGCAAATGATCTATAATTTTTTCCCTCTTTGGAGACTTCTATCCTCTGTACCATGGGGACTCATTTTTACTCTGAATCTTATGCACAGCTCTTGTCTTCCGACTTCCCTTTGCCCTTCCCTGTTCAGGATCTGCTGTTTCTGCAGGTCATTTATTTCTCTTTCCAGATTTATTTCTTTACTTTGGAAACTTGAAGACATCGCTCCACCGTCTTCTAGTATCTAGGTTGAGAGTCCTACGTCATGTAGAGTACCATTTCAATGTATTTGACCTTTTTGGCTTGTTGTTATTTTGTTTTCATTTCTTTCTGGAAGCTTTCAGAATCTTTTTGTTATTCCTTTAACTTTGAGATTTATGTCCTATTATGGAAAATTTTCTTGCCTCTGTTTTTTTTCTAATCTTTCTTTCTATAATTCTTAATAGTAAAATATTAGATTAAGCTTCTATTTTTTTTTATCTTTCTTAGTTTTCATTTCTATCATTTTGTTGTTTCTATAAACTTTTTTTGCATTTTAGTTTTCAGCTCTTTTGAATTTTTTATTGAATTTATAATTTCTATTTGAAGAGCTCCTTTGTGTTCTGGATTATTCCTTTTTTTCATAAAACTTGTTCTCATTTCATAAATTCAATATCTTATTTCTCTGAAAATATTAATTACACTAAAAAATGAATCTTCCTCTGTTTTCATTTTCTTTAGGTTCCTTTTCCTTTCAATTTGTTTTCAACTTGCTTTTTTCTCGATGGAGGCTTTCTTCAAATTTTCACGACCCTTGTTTGATATTAAGGGCAAGGTTATAAAAACTTACCAGAATGTCTGTCTGTATGTATGGGCCTCACCAGCTGGTAAACTTACAGTGATAAGGCAGCCTTTTGGTTGGGGAGCTCCCAAATGTCAACATAGTAAAAAAAATTTTTTCTGGAGGTAGTTTCTCCTTAATAGATGTCTCTATTCTCTTTCTTAGGGTGGAGAGTTCGAGGAGGTGGGTAGCTGACTGGGTGTGTTCTGGAGCAAGCAGTACAAAGGTCAGGGAGCTGAGAACCTGTCAGTTCAGTATCCATAATCCCCCTGTACTCAGTTCTGTGTCCATCCTGACCCTCCTTTGTGCACTGTGTCCTGAGCCTGTAGACTCTCTGCTTTAGGTCCTCCAGAGAAGACCTGTGGTCTCTTAGATTAGATAGGTGGAGGGGAATGGCACAGACCCCTAGGCTCTGGAGGGACCTGGAGGTCTCATTCCTCCTGATACCACTTTTAACCAAGTCCTCTAATTCCTTGTCCCTGCTTTTCACAGAGCCTACTGTCTCTGAGTGCACATAAATTGAGGCTTCTGTATGTGTGTGGGTGTGGTTCTCTCCTGCTGGCCTTAGTTTATAGCTTTCATTCCCCACTTAGTGAGTTACCACTCCTCCCATCCCTTTCTCTTTCAAACTATAGAAATCTCTCAACTGCTATTCTTTTACTGTTATTTTAATAGTGTTTAGAAGGAAGAGGAGAGAAATATGTGGATCAATCTGCTATTTTGAAGCAGGATGCATCTTTTCTGGGCACTAGAATTACATCTACTGAGCTTGGAAAACTCCAGTCAATCTTAGCTCTCACCAAAAGGCAGTATTGGGTTTCTGAGCCAATGCAGGCTGTTTCCTGCAGGCATCTCCACAGGTTGGCTTCCTTCTGCTTTGTCAAAGTTGAATTCTCGTCATAATTTTTGTCAATTTTGAGTCCACATGCTGAGCAAGTTACCTTTTAAAATATTATGGTCAGTGGATAAACTCTCTATGCTCTTGCGAGGGAGGAATTACATTGCTTGTTTTTCCAGGGAGAAGATTAAGTGTTGTCAGAAATCAAATTAAAGTCAAGTCAAGCCCCATCAATTATCCCTTCTCTTCTCCAACTTCTCTTTTTCTACTGACTTTTCCTCATCAGATAGGATCAACTCTCTCCTGTCCTAAAAAACAAACCAAAACCAAAACCAAAACCAACCAAACAAAAACAACCCGCTCTTTGCTCCATGAGCCTCTCTAGTTGCAATCCTCTCTCTCTTTCATTTCGTAAACAAGCTTCTTAAAAGACTGGTCTACACATTCTTGTTCCACATTTCTCACTTATTCCTTACCTCATTGCAATCTGGCCACTGTGTCACTTGAAACTCTTTGCATTCTGGTCACTTTCAGTCTCTTTGTTATAAACTTTCAGTTCTTATCTTTGGTACTTTGGCATCTTCTTAAAATGCTTTCTTCCATGACAAGACACTCCTGGATTTCCTTCTACTTCTTGGCCATTCTTTCTAGTGTTCCTTAGAGGGTTTTGTTCTTTGCCTGTCTATAACTGTGATCCCTAGTGTTCAACATTGGTCCTCTTATTCTGCGTCTTCTTATGCCTAATTTTGCACCTTCCAGGTCTTTGACTGCCATTGTCAGCACTGAAGTGATCAAAAAGGGAAGGTGTCAGTGGTGAGACATAAGAACGCACAAGAGGCTGACATGAGAATGAAATGGCAGGCACTAACTTTATTGTGGGGAGAGCACTTCTGTTGCAGGAAGTGCAGTCTATTGTGGGGAGTGGGCTTCTGCTTTTGCTTCTTCTTCTCCCCTTTCTTGTGCTCCCCTTCTGCTCCCCAGGGGACTGCATAGCTCCACACATATCAGAGTACAGGAGTGGCATTCAGCCACATATGCGTGATACAATAAGCTGAATTATGTTTACATATTTTATGCACAGGCACCCTACTACACTAAAGTAACATTCTAAATCTCGGGTCCTATTCTTATCTATGAGCCTGGATCACAGCCAGACCTGGGACAAGCCAGGCCTTGGACACACAGCCATCTACATACGTAGCAATTTTAAATCACTACTGGTAGGCTTACCATAGGACATATGACTGTTTTTCCTCTTAATCTGGGGAATGAGGGAAAGGTCAGGGATGTTTTTTGCAGGTGATGATAAAAATCTCCATTCAAGCTCTCTGAGGTTCATACTTACAGTGCCAACTGCCTTTTGAGTATTTCACCCGGACATCACACAGTCTCCTCAAAAACAGTATGTGTATATGGACACTTTTATCCCATTTCACAGTCTTCTTATCTCAAGGGAAATGCATGACCGATCCCCCTATCCATTCCCCCATTTTCCCCAGAAATCTCCCTCTCTTTTAGCCTTTATCATTAACTCATTAACCTCCAGCCATGCTCTGGAACATGTGGAATTCTCAATCTCTCTTTCACTTTCCTGTAACCCCTAGTTCACCACTTTCTTTGGGAAACCTCTTCACATTTCCACCTTACTACATGCTTCATTCGGGGTCCTGCTCTCATACCATCCTGTGCACACTTCCATCACGGCACCCACTACTCTTTAACTTTTGCCTCTCAGAGTAATTGTCACCTCCTCTTTCTCCCACTTCATTATAAATACCTTGAAGGCGGTGCCCCCATTTCTTCCAAGATACCTCACTTCTCTATGACTCAGTTTTCTCATCTGTAAAATAAGGTTACTAATAATACCTTGTTGACTGAGCTGTTATAAGGAGGGATGAATCCATGTAAAGTATCTGGGCCAGTTCCTGGCTCAAAGAAAGTGCTCAGTATAAGCGATTATTATTAATACTTAGCAATATTATATTTTCTAAGTATCTAGCGGTGTCTAGCACATAGAAGAATTTCTTTTTATAATTTTCTGAATAGATGAATGGAGAAAGCACAAGGATTGTTTTTCTTACTTCAAAAGAAGAGGTGTGATTGTTTAATTCAAATTTCCTTTGGTGAGGAAAGGAAAAAGAGAAGAAAAGGCACACAATTCACAAAGAGGAAAGTGGTCTTTTTTTCTTCTGTACCCAGTTCTGATTTCATTTCTGGTATCTTGACTGGTCTTTTCCAAACTTGGCAACTTTGTGGCTATGAAAGACTGTTGATGAGAGGGTTGGGCTGTCATACCTCAGAGATATCCCCCAGTCGTACCTGGTAGTGTCGGTTTATCAGAGCTGTCTGTGGGTGGTGTTTGTGAGTATGTGAACTCAGGTATCTCGTCTTCAGATGTTCTGCAATGAGAAATTTTTTTGCTGGGAGATTGAACAAGGGAGTAAATCCAGGCCATACCATTCCTCATTCTGTTTATCAGAATCACATCTATTCTTTGAGATTTAAACTTTTGAGGACGATTCTAGGTTTATCTTGTGTTGTTGCACAGCAGTTTACAATTTAAAAAAAATTTCACATGTTACTGAAATATGCTTTAACTCTGACACAAATTTAAATATGCAGAAGTAGAAATATATATGTCTTGCAAAAATATGTTTAGTTTAAACTATGTCCATATTTTAACTTACAGAAAGAGAAATTCTCACAGCTAACAGAGTGGAAAGTGTTGAAAGTTTGACTTTTGACTGGATTTCAAAGAATCTCTATTGGACAGACATTTCTTACAGGAGTGTCAGTGTCATGAGGCTAGCTGATAAATCGAGACGCGAAATAGTCCAGAATTTAAATAACCCACGATCAATCGTAGTTCATCCTATTGCTGGGTAAGTGCATTCATGCTTTCCTGAGAGCTTGAAACTGTATGTCTTTTAAAGTTATTGAAAAGTGATGCCATAGGGATTTGGCAAGTTCAGCAAATATAAGATTGAACTATATGAATTGAAATCACCTTAAATTTTATCCCTTTAGCATAAGCTTATGTAATCACTTTACCTCCTGCAAAAAAAATTTCTCAGTTTTGCTTTCCCAGTCTTCACTGAACTGTGTTTTTTTCTGCAATTGCAAAGGATCAAACAAGCTGATACTGATTCATTAGGGAAGGAATGAATATGTAGCAACATTATCAGGAAAGGCTCAAATTCTTTCCTGGCTTAATGTATTGATAGAAAGGTTAGTAAAACTTGCTTAATCATTTAGTAGCTTTGAGAATAAAAACTCTTTCAGACCACAAAGTTTCACATTTAACCCTTCCATGATTGGTGGTGTCAGACAAGTAAAGACAAAACAGTTCACATTCTTCTGTTTAGGTTCTTACCTTTAAGTATGTTTAATAGCTAATATGTTTGTTTAGAACAAGTCTGGGCTAGGTAGTTGCATTTGAATGGAAAAAAGATGACTAATTTACTCAAGCCTGATTCAGGAGGACACGTAGTAAGCACTTTACATATGTAATCTTGTCTAACTCAAAGCTAGTTTGTGAGGTAAGTAGGTATAATATCTGTCTTAGAGGTAATGGATCTGGGGCTCAGAGAGAAAGTAACTTGCCTGAGGACTCACAGCTTTTAAGCAACAATTAGTTAAGTCCCGGTCTGTTTGACTAGAAAGCTTGTGTGTCTGACAACTCTGTATGCTGTCTCTAGAGTGTTGATTTTATATTTTAATTTTCTCCTTGAGAAATAAATATAAGAAACATTTTAAAACTGATATTGATAAATTTTATTGCCCTAAAGAGTTGATTTTCTCATGAATTTAGGTTACACTAAATCCTTGGCATTTGATTTTGAAAAGCGTTAAATTGCTTTTTTGATGAATCCTTCATTTAAAATAATATGATGTCACATTTTAGAAAGTTATGTTTTGGAAAAGACTAATTTTAGTCCTAAGGCTCATATAAAAGAGAAAAGTTTTTGTTCTTGTTGCCCTAGACTTATTATTTTGCCACTCCTAAGAATAAAAAAGGATACCTTGGTAAGATATTGTTTAAGAGTTCATTCATTTTGGATGGGTCAGATATGAAGTGCTTTTCTGCAAATTAATCAGTTCCATGTGGAAGATGTCTGAAGAGAGATCTAATGGATCTTGGATATTTATTCTAGAAAGAAAGAGAGTTTTATTTGAACAACATGGAGTATTTAAAATATAGCTAAATTGTGTCTTTTTAAAGAGTTTACTTGGTGACAATAGTTTTGGGTCCTAGGTCTACACAGGAGTTCTCTGCTCTGAATGTCCACTTTAATGCCATTTGTATTTACGATTTTGGTTATAAGTTGAAAATTGAACTTTTAATTAAGAATTAGAGCAGTTGTACACTGAGTCTGTTTAATAAGCAGATTCCCCCCCCTCCACCCCTCTATGTAAGCCCAGTAGTATATACAGAAAATGAAATTATTTGCAGCAAATCTCTGGAGAATCTGTCTTTGTGCTAAATCTCTCTAAGTCATGTAGTTTGTCCCAGTGTTAACATCTTTTTCATTATTACCTCTTTTTCTAGATATATATTTTTCACTGATTGGTTCCGTCCTGCTAAAATTATGAGAGCATGGGGTGATGGATCTAACCTTTTGCCTATAGTAAATACTACTCTTGGATGGCCCAATGGGTTAGCCATTGATTGGGGGTAAGTAGAAATCATCCCGAATTACTGAGAAGAACATGAATGAGACAATATGTGGATATATGATGGAGTGAGGAAACTGGTACTTGCCCTCAGGGATTTTTATTCACTGACTGTAATGGGAGAAGGATATAGAATGATATAAGAACATAAAAAAACACACACACAAACACAGTTAGCTGGCTTTTGCTGGGACATAAACTAAGGCATTCACAAATATTCAGAGGATATTTCTGGAGGAAGCAGAATGTTAAGATCTTGTAGAGGATCAATGTGAAGGAGACGAGACCCAAGCCCAATTAGAAGGCTAGGAAATATTTGGTGTCAATCATAAATGTATATTTATCTACATTTGCTCTGGAAGAATTTTTGAAGTATAAGATATTGTTCTCAAAAATTTGATCTATTTAGGAATATAGGAAAAGATAACAGGGTAAATAAGCTTACAGACATAAAATGTCAACGTTGTTTATAGGAGAAAAAAAAGGAAGAAATGTATTTAACCTTTTAAACATGGATTAACTACCAATACTTTTCTTAACTTGTTGATTTAACAAGGAGAAAAATAAAATTTCTAACTTGAAGATAACATTTCTAGTTTTCTAAGGCATTTAATTGAAAATCACCTTATGAAAGTAATTGTCTTTCTGGGGACATAAAACTATTACATTTTTAATGAATGTAATTGAAATTTCAAAAACTTTGTTTAATAAATGTGTCAGCTGAACACTGTTTTGGAATCCCTCTTGTAAAGGATAATTTACTATGTGTTTTATTATTTTAGTGCTCTACGATTGTACTGGGTAGATGCCTTATTTGATAAAATTGAGCACAGCACCTTTGATGGTTTAGATAGAGAGTCCTTGGCCATATACAGCAGATGACACATCCATTTGGACTTACCATCTTTCAAGGTATGTTTTGAAGCAATAAAGTGTGTGTTCTTTTATTTTTTTATTTTTTATTTTTTTTACTTTGCAGGTTGTAACCGTAAACTCATCCTCATTTGGCAATTTCACAATTCTGATAAATCTCATTTTAGAATATAAAAATTAAAACAGTTCTATTATGTATGGATAAAACATTTGGTTTGTTGATTGAATATTTCACTTTTAGAGTATATTTTTTGTTTTAGATACTTTTAGATAATAATATGATAACTTCTGGGTATAGCACTTTGTAGATTACACATATTATATAATTTAACATACCGGGTACTCTTTCTTATATAAAGAAATAGTAAGTTACTGCCTTCATCATTTTCAAGAATAAAACACCAGTAACTGTAGTAACTGTTATAGCATTTTGTTTTTGATGTTTGCAAGAACATTTTTGGAATCCTTGTGAAAAAAACTGTTAACACATATTTGTCAACAGTATAATCACTGAATGGTTGAAGCTTTTTAGTCACAATGTTGGGTAACTGACATTGTCTTTATTATATAGAAATGTTAGGATATAGCTTATGAAAAAAAGCAATATGTAGTTGCTTTTTTAATATCGACCCTTTCAAATAAGTTAATGCTACTAGTAATTGATGGGAGCATGGAATTCTGAGAAACTACAACAACGTTGATCACACTGATGTATTGGATTTCCTTCTCTCAACTCCCCTCTTGAGTACAGCATGCCGCTGTGAGTTGAGTTGCTGGTAATTCGAATATAGCATGACACCATGAAACAGGTCTAGTCTCTAAAACAGGGTTTCTGTGAACGATTGTATAGCTTCAAGTGCCAAGAGAGTGAGGAGAGACTAAAATCTGCCATTTTGTGTTCCACCACAGGCCCTACTCATGTGCTAGTTGTTTCCCTGGTAGAAACGTCTTACTCTGAATAATTAGCATAGTGCTTTAATAAAACTAGACACTGACTAGAAAGACTTTCTCACACACATATGGCATGGAATGACTAGTTAGTAAGTATCCTGCATATTCCATCTTCTGTCTGTTTATCTGTGGAGGAGTGCATGGTATTCAAAAATATTTTTAAAATGCTTTTATGAGGTTTTTGATGAGTCAGTTATACTCATGCATTCACTCCCTTTTCATTAATGATGCCAGACACATACTATTTGTTGTCACATAGGAACATTATAAGAATGTTAAATATTCTCTGCTCTTTGAATGGAATGTTTTGGGATTGAATAAAAAAGCAGTTTCAATACCTTTTGGTTTTATCAATATGAAAAACATTTGAGTTCATACCAATGAGAACAACACAACATTCCCATAACAATAATAATGATAATAATAATACTTTCTTCCAACGCTATCTTTCATTGTGAATTTCTTATGGGAATTTCTTTAATTGTGCAGCACCATGGAAATTATGCAACTTTAAAACAAAGGCCAGACTTGCTTTACTGTCTCACTACACAGGACTAAAAGGTTTATTGAACTCCTTGTCTACTTAATTATATATAGTAAGATATCTTCATGAGTGGTTGGACTGAGATTGCCAGTCAGTCTAGATAATATTTAGTGAGTCCAGTGACTGATTAGTCATTAATTAGGCCATACATAAGGAAAATTGGTCTAATGATAAAATTTTTGATACCCTAGTCATTTTCCAGTTAGTTGGAAGTTTTAGTTAAGTAAGCTGTTATTAAAGAGAAAATCCCCTTTGATTTAACTCTTTCTTTTAGAAACTGTTGAAATGTATGTTTACTTCCCTGCTTCAGTAGCTAGTAGAAAGTGAGGATGATTAAAAATGTTTAGGATCTTGTATTACCTGTATCTTACTATTTTAAGTTTCTTGGTTGTAGGTATAGGCACTCTTCTGTGAATAATTTTATTGACCCTCCAAACATATACTAAAAGCCCCTATCTGGACTAGATTTATACTTTTCTTTCTCAACAACTTCTCATTAAAATTGAGTGTAAAAAATTTTAAAATATTCTCATTAAGACATGGGATATGGAATGTTTGACCTGGAAGGGAGCTGAGACACGATTTAGTCTATCTATTTCCTTAATTTTCCGGGAAAAATTGAGCCCCCACACCTTCAACATTCTCCCAACAGCACTCATCAGATTAGTGCTTTAGTTGGGATAAGAACCAATCTTATGAGTCACCATCTAATACACAGTAGAATAATACTGAGGCTTTTAATTTTATTTTTACCCATTGAAGTCTAAACCTAATTGCTATTAAATTCCATCACAATACTCCATACACGCTTGTCTGAACATGAACCCTAGAATTATTAAATATATAGGCTCATTAAGAGCCATTTCTGTACAGTAACAAGTCATGGAAAATGATTACAGGTACATATTACAGATATTTATGGGAGAAGTGTTACAAAACTATTGTATTTTTTCAAGTGATTTATAAGTGAGCCATGACAAAAATACTAATCTCCTTTGTTTCTTCTTAGACTATGTATTTTTTACTGACTGGAGACTGGGTGCTATTGTTCGAGTCAGGAAAACGGATGGTGGAGACATGACAGTTATCAGAAGTGGCATCAGTAATATAATGCATGTGAAATCATATGATGAAAATATTCAGACTGGTGAGTGAGGCTGCCAGGCTCTTTTATATGGATTTACTTATTTAATATGGCAGCTCTTTTTCTCATTTAGTACTTATTATTTAATAGTTCCTGATAGTTTTATATACCTGTCACCAAGATAGTTTAATAGTCGTAAGACTTAAAAATCTCTGTTCAACTCTGCTAACTTTCAAAGTGTTGCTGGAAAAAAACACATTTTGGCACTTCTTTGTATTTACATTGAATGTTGTATTTGGCACATCGATTTCGAAGAGGAAGTTACTTTTTCGTATGGGCTCTGAAAAATGTCCTTTCCCATTTGTTTTCCTTCATAAACCACACTGTGAAGGGAATGTGATTAACTCACTATTTCAGGTCATTGCTTTTTCAGGTTCTAACTATTGTAATCGACCAACCCATCCGAATGGCGACTGTAGCCACTTCTGCTTCCCAGTGCCAAATTTCCAGCGGGTGTGTGGTTGCCCCTATGGAATGAGCCTGACAGCGAATCACTTGTCATGCCTGGAAGACCCGTCTCATGAACCGCCGTTGAAGCAGTGTGGCTCTTTTTCCTTCCCCTGTAACAATGGTAGATGTGTGCCCAGTTACTACCAGTGCGATGGAATTGATGACTGTCGTGATAACAGCGATGAGCATCTATGTGGCACATTTAGTAAGTAGCTTATACAATGGAGCTACTTCCATGAACAGAGTGATATGGGCTTTAAAAATAAAGTTTGAGTTATCTCTATGGGAACAAATATCCTTAAAAATTTTATTTTTAACGTATATGCCAAAGGCTTTAGGAAGCAAGACAATATTCATAGATAGTGTTACAAATGATTCCTAGCATTGATTCGGACCATCCTCATAAAATTTCTTTTTGACATTGACTGTTTGGACCAAAGCAGAATCATTGCATCTTGTCAAGCTCTTCAAAAAGTTAAATCACAATAAGGTGGATATAATCTTTCATATCTGATAGAGTAGTATCCCAGAATAAGTACTTGCACTAATAGCTTTTGAAAATCTCATGGGCTATATTCTCTCCTCACTTTGGGTATAAAATGAATTAGGGTTAAAATAGTGGTGTTAATCTTTATGTTCTTCTTTTGATGGCAATCCAGTCTATAAATTTTAGAGCCTAAATATGGTATTGCCAAGACAAAATTATTCCATTAAAAAAAGAGAACAGTTGAAATCTCAGAAATCTCTATCAAGATAAGATTAATAGAAATAATAACCTACCTTTTTGGAGAAAAAGGATAACAGATTTGAAAATAAAAGTACACACTTGTACATTTTTCTGAAATTTCTAATTTTTTCTTTTGTGTATTATCTTACTCTTTCTGAAAGTGCAGATTTTTACACAAGTATGTTATTAATTTGTATTTTTAAATGACACATTTTCAAGGTTCCTGTAGACCAAGTTTGAATTTGTTGTTGGAGGAAGTATAGCTTAAAAAGAAAGGCTGGGCCTCAGAGTCACACCAACCAAAGCTTGAATCCTGGCAAGATTCCTAAACCTTTCAAAGTCTCAGTTTCCTTGTTTGTAAAATGCAGGTATTTATATGTACTTCACAGTATTCTTGTGAGGATTAAGAAAGAAAGAAAGTGCCTGGTATATGATAATTGCTTAAATTGAGGAACGAGCCTTTAAAGGTAAGAACTCATTTAAAAGGCTGTGAAAACAAATCTTCATGGCCAGTTTGTTTCTGTTGTAGATAATTCCTGTGCACCTTCAGCATTCACGTGTGGCCACGGAGGAGAGTGCATCCCTGCCCACTGGCGCTGTGACAAGCACAATGACTGTGTGGATGGCAGTGATGAGCTGAATTGCCCCACCCACACACCCACTTCCTGCCCTGCATCTTTCTTTACCTGTGATAACAACCAGTGTATCTCAAGGAACTGGCTCTGTGACACAGATAATGATTGTGGGGATGGATCTGATGAAAAGCACTGCAGTAAGTTTTGAACTGATTTATCTTGGTTGGTCAGCCTAGTAAGCAGATTTGAACAATCATTAGGCCTTGCGCGCTTTCCTGTAAGGGTCACACATTTGCTTTGTATCTTAGCTGCTTCTATTCTGTCAGCCCTCACCTCAATAGGCTATAAGAGCAAAGACATGGGAGCATAGAATCCTACATATTGAGTTCTATGGAAGCAAAATGAGGACTGTCTCTCAACCAACTATTCAGATATTTAAAATAATTTTTTCCCTAAATCATATAAACATATCCACACATTGGCTATTGATTTTTCTTTTCATTTGATACAGGCAAAAATGCAGTAGAATAAAGAGGCACAGAACACTTAAATTTTCATTAATTTACCCGCCTGCTTTTCATCTTGCCAGTTATAATTTCCCTTAGATTGTTGTTTGTTTTCATGGCTGCCATATAATTTAAGGTGAAGCGAAGTTCCCTTGACTAAATTCTAGTCTTGGTTGCAAGACTAGGAAAGTCACCTTCCTCCTGGAGTAGATAGCTTTAAGACCCTTCCTAGCATTTATTCTATGAGTATATTTCATACAACTTCATTTTGTGGATTGGGGCGACCAGCACATCTGATTCTAAGACTGTATCTCTCAGCAAAGTAGGACCTTGGTTTTTAGAATTGTTATGCTTGGACTTTAGATTAAATGCAGTTATCATGCTCTGTCTATACACTGTTGCTACTAGGTATATGGGTCATGCTGATCATGCCCTCTGTTTAGGCTCCACTGCTTAGCTTCGGTGTAGAGTCATGGGCTTAATAGTATACTGTGAGTTATAATCCAGTCCAAGTCCATGATACTTTCCAAGTGTGGTCTTTTTTAAGGTATAATTATGATTTCAGACTCTGACCTGATCTTTTTATTCCTGTTTCCAAAAAGTGTTCTAATTTGAAATGATCTTGCTTGGCTGACTCTGGCGATATGGCTGATTTGAAGAAATTTTGGACATGTGTACAATTGAGATAACTAATTTATCTCCTTAGTATTTTTCAGTTTGGCTCTGGTACACATTGAACAAGTGATAAACTGTTATTTGGTTTTGTTTTCGTTTGACATTAGACTTTACAGCGACATGCCTACCTAGTCAGTTTCATTGTGCTGACCATCGGTGCATTGACCCATTCTATGTTTGTGATGGAGACAAGGACTGTGTTGATGGATCTGATGAAAATGGTTGTGGTAAGTGGATTGCTTTATTTTTATTCATGATGTTTAGAAAAAAATCTTAATGTTTAGTCTTTCGCCTTGAGTTCATTTCTAATGTTTTCCTCTTTCATTCTCAGTAATTAATTGCACTGCTTCTCAATTCAAATGTGCCAGTGAGGATAAGTGTATTAGCAACATGTATCATTGTGATGGTGTTTTTGACTGCAATGACCACTCTGATGAGAAGGATTGTCGTAAGTACCATGTAGTCAGCATGTTTCAGGTGAAAAAATTGCTTCATTTTACCAGCATTGATATTACCACAGAATTCTCTAGCTCAGACAAACTGGAGGGAAGGCAGCCAAAATTACAAAGTATTATCAAAGGAATGCAATATTGAGCATATAATAAAGTTATGAGGCATCACCAAATAATGTTTTATGATTGTGAGTCAAGTGGTTGTATAGATGGCCACTTTCAAATAGTTTCTTAGGTACGTTAAATATTTCTTAGATATTTTTGTTTTCACTATTAATTCTTCCTAAGATATTCCAAATTAGTGTTTAAAATTTTTGAGACTTAGCATATATATAGGTATTTTAATTGTTTCTTTTAAATCTAATAAGGAGGTCAAATCACAATATGGAGCAGTATAAAGATGTTGACTCTAATGAATTCATTTTTTCAGCTGTTATTTGTTGAATATCTACTAAGATATTATGAATGGTCATTGTCATTAGAGTCTGGTGAGAGAAATTTTAGAAAGTAAAGTAAGAGACGATTAAAGCAAGGTGGACAATTACAAGGGCTTAGAAATGGTACAGATAATGGCTCAGAGAAAAGAAATTTCTTCTAGTCAGAGGATTCAAGGAGGACTTCGTGGAATATAAATCTGATAGACCCATAATCTCCACAGGCTGGAAACCTATAATAGATAGGAGTTGTTATTGCCCACTTTTCGTGTTAAATGGATTTTAGACTTGTAAAAAATTGTCAGTGAGGGGGTCATTTATTTGAATAATGGTATTTGAGACCATAAAAATATATTTCTATTGATTCTCCTCCCCTCTCTAAAAAGAAGTGCTTAAAGCTGTGGATAAAAAGAAAAGTTAAACAAAGTGGTTACATACTTTATAGATGTGTACCACACCCAGAAATTCTTAATCACTGATTTCACATTGAAAGCATAGACTTTCTCTGTGATGATCTGAGGTTAAACCTCCAATTGTCAGTGACTTGCTGTTGCCTTATGATGTCTACGGGAGAAAATTTGAGGTTACTCTTATGAAACAGAGTTTTAATCTATTTTTTAAAGATTGCTTGATGACTAGTGGAAAGTTTGCAAAGAATTAAGGACTTACTGTCACCTTTTGTTTATTTAGTGTGTGCTGCTTTCAGTGGATATGGTTCGTTTGAGGAACAATTATAACATCTAAATGTATGATATAAACATATGGAATTCAAAGTAACCATAGCTACTTAAGCTCTATCGAAGTGCTTTGGTGATTCTCTAATAAAGAGAGATACATTTTATTATTTAATCTGTAACTGAATGAACATTAGAAATTCAGGAAAGAATATGTTTTTTCGACTTGGATTTACCTTCTATTTAAGAGTTGTGCATCCTGTTCTTTGTTGTCAGTTCCACTAATCAGACACATATAAAGATTTCTATCTACAACAATGTTGGAGAACACTCTATGTGTATCATTTTAGATTTTAATATTCATTTTGTCATTGTCATTATTATAAACCAATAATTGATCCAAAATCTTTTTCTCCAAATCTAGGAATTACTTAAAAGGGATTATAAATTGCATTCACAAGCCCATTTCCCCATGCTTTTCTCTTAGAAACCAGGCCTCCTGGTATGTGCCACCCAGATGAATTTCAGTGCCAAGCAGATGGTCTCTGCATCCCAGGGAGCTGGGAGTGTGATGGGCACCCAGACTGCATCCATGGTTCTGATGAGCACAATGGCTGTGTGCTCAAGACCTGCTCTCCATCTCATTTCCTTTGTGACAATGGAAACTGCATCCACAGAGAGTGGCTCTGTGATGGGGACAATGACTGCAGGGATATGAGTGATGAGAAGGACTGCCCTACTCAGGCCTTTTACTGCCCCAGTTGGCAGTGGCACTGCCCTGGCTATAGCATCTGTGTGAATCTGAGTGCAGTATGTGATGGCATCTCTGACTGCCCCAATGGGACAGATGAGTCCCCACTTTGCAGTAAGTTTCCTGACCACAGGTTACTGGCCATAAATTCATTTTGACCATTGGCCTGCTGTGCATCACCATTGTCATAGACACCATGTAGCTTTTGAGGAAGGGGTTTAGTTCCTCTCTGAGTTCAAATCTGTGTAGGGATAACCATCCTGATTCAAATAAATCATCACTGGATATTTCTCATTAAATTCTTTGCTCCTTGTTCTGTGTTTTTACTTTTTTTTAAAAATACCATTGTTAAAAAAAATAAGATTAATAAGGCCATTAGATTGTCGAATTAAATTTGGTTTTTTGGTAATTTGCTCATAAGTTTTTCTAACTTTAATATTTTCTAATTTCAATCAGAACTTGCCACAAAAACAAATGAGGTCTGGGTATTTGTGTGTGCTGTGATTAAAATTCTGTGATTGGCATGGAATCCTAATTACTGTCCTTTCTTTCTTTCCTCTTTAATCAATGCTCACTCTCAGATGAACCCCAGCCAGGTATGATTGCAAAGCATTTTAGATTCTTCTGATTTTGTATGCATTGTGTTTGTGCCGAAAATGTCCTAATCATTTTGACTTACTTCCTCTTCTAGTGCATGTTTGTATTATATACGTAAGTTAGAGTACATATGGAAATAGAGGGCATTTGCATATGAACTGTTTGAATGGCTTCAAGCATTGCTGTTTGGTCCTGAAAATAAAGAATGATGGCATGTTAGTAGATCTATGCCCTCTAATGTTCCAATTGCCTTTTCCCTTCCATTTATTCATTTTCATAGATACTCCAGCCCTTGCTATTGAAAGTCAGTCTTATCTTCCATTTTTTGTATAGGTAGAAGAATAACAGGAAGCAAGTGAGAAGTAATTTAGGTCTCTTTGCATGTTTTATCAATTATACTTGTGTTTCTTGATGTCAACAGTATTTCCCCCAAGTTTCTCTAATTGCAGTAAATGAAGTTATAGAGGGTTGTAGTGAAGAAAGTGGCCCAAGTCTAGTGGATGTGAAGGATAGTAAGTCCTCAGGTAAATCAGAGCAGACACTGAGGAGCTTGTGGAGTTCATTCAAGTGAATGTTGCTGTTAGCTTTTACCTGGGTACTACATGGAAGTTGGCTTGATACTATATGACAAATATTACAACAGAGTGAACCAAAGAAGCAAAGATTTCTGACTTTTCTTCTCTATGATTCTCTTTATTCTAGACCAGGAGAGCTGCTCAAATTTAAATGCTGGCTGTACTCACCAGTGTGTTCAAGGGCCCTTTGGGGCTCAGTGCCTGTGTCCATCGGGATACCTGCTTGCCAATGATTCTAAGACCTGTGAAGACATAGATGAATGTAATACTCCAGGATTTTGTAGCCAGCACTGTCACAATACAAGAGGTTCTTTCCGGTGCTGGTGTGATAAAGAATACATGTTAGACACTGATGGGAAGACTTGCAAAGTTACAGGTAATAACTGAACTTTAAAGTGAACTAACTCCAGCTAGTTAACAGTATACCCAAGAGCTTAAGATCAAATGTTGCATATAGAGATTTGTCAATGTTGATTAGGAGTCAAATGGACTCAAATCGTGGCTAGGTTGTATAACCTTCTTAAATCTCAGTTTCTTGTGAGGCTGAAATGAGTTTTTACACATAAAGTCTTAGTATATTTTTGGAAAATAGAGGTTACAATACATACAGATAGAGGATAATTATTTATTATTTATTTTATTATTGTTATTTTTATATGATTTTAAATGTTTTCTATATTTAAGCATCTATATATAATCCTTAATGAATTCAATTCACCCAATATTAATTTTAGTTTCTACTATGTGAAAGTGATTATACTGTGTATTAGGATATTAATTCAGCTGCTTTAAAAGTGACCAAATAAATGAGGCTAAAACAAAACAGACAATTTTTTTTCCAAGTCAGAATCTGTATGGTAGACAATTCAGGGGGTAAAGCTGGTCTCTTATCCTCATCGTGGGCTTTGGTCTAGGGATCAGTGCTATGCCCCCAGTCTTTGCCCCTTTTGGAAAGTAGGAAATGGAAAGAGAGAGTAGAGAGAAAGAAGCTTCCTTTTAAGGATGAGACCTGGCATTTGATACATCATTTCTACTCACACCCCTTTGGTCAGAACTTAGTCAGATAGTCATTCTAAACTGAAATGGAGGCAGAGAAGTGCCTATAGTTGGGCAGCTGTGTGCCAGTCTGAAACTTGGCATGATTTATTACTAAAAAGGAAGAAGGGGAGAGGAGAGGGGAAGATATTGCAAGACAATTAGAAGTCTCTGCCACAGCTGAATGCCTCGGGGAAAACAGAAGTATTTAAGGCATGATTTTTGCTATCAAGAGCCCACAATCTAGGAAGGAAGTTAAGCAAAGTACAAAAGTAACTGTAGTAACGGGAAGAATGCAAGTATAGTTCACTCTAGAGTGATATTTACAAATGCTGAAGTATAATTCAAAGAAGGAAAACATTTAGAAACAGCTTAAATACTCATGAAAATCAGCTAACTAGGCAAGAATGACATGATTAAAAACTATTCTTACAAATTTCTGTTTGTTTTTCCCTTTACTATAGTTTGGCATTACATCTTCCTGTTACCAAAAGTATTAGATCAAATATTTGAGACACTTTAGTTTTGTTTTCTCCCAGAATCATTGATATTTTTGCATTTTCTTCTTGGACAGCATCTGAAAGTCTTCTGCTACTTGTGGCAAGCCAGAACCAAATTATTGCTGACAATATCACCTCCCATGTTCACAATGTCTATGCACTTATTGAGGATGGTTCTCGCATTGTAGCTGTTGACTTTGATTCAGTCGGTGGTCGTGTGTTTTGGTCTGATGGAACTGAGGGTAAAATCTGGAGTGTGTTACAAAATGGAACAGACAAAAAAATGGTAAGTACATTTCCTCTGACCTTTGGCATGACTAATTCCCCTGTGTTGGTTCTATTTGCTATAACTGCCCAGTGAGAGGAAGGCCTACCTCATTCTGGTTAGCTTCTCATACTCCCCTTTGGGCCATATCATATCCAAGAGGCCTGGATGTTCATAACTCCTAATCTATGGGTGCTTTAGATAAGAATGTGGCCTCTGAAGACAAAACTATTATTCTGAATTCCAGGTCACATGATGCAGACTTCACAAAATCTATGAGGTCCCCTCTGCAATTTTTTTTCTAGAGGATGACAGCAGGGGAAAATGCAACAGGTTAAGGAGTTGCTTTTCTTAGTTTTAATTTATCACATTTCTTAATCCATCTCCCAATTTCAGTTTCTTGATCCTTGATGGCTATGTTTCCTTGCCCCTTAGAACTTTACTTTGTAATGTTGGCACTTAATTAATAAAAATGTTACTTTTGGCATCTGGACATTGTAAAGTTTCATAGGGTTGCCAATTTAGTGAGTGGATAGAGCTTTTGTTAACTGTAAACTCTTTGAAACCAAAATGAAACTACATACTAGTCCCACCACAGTTATCCTAGAGTATTCAATTCTACATAATCTTGTATATTTTTCCTATGAAAACCTAATTTTCTGATGCCACAGGACAAGTTAGATGCCTTATTCCAGATTTTCATATAATTTCCATGTTAGCATTCATTTCTTCCCTTTGGGATTCACTATTGATTCACTTTTGTCTTTAGGTAGTCGATAGCGGCATCACTATGACTGAAAGTATTGCGGTAGATTGGGTGGGTCGCAATCTTTACTGGACAGACTATGTTCTGCAAACAATCGAAGTCTCTAAACTGGATGGGAACCACAGGACTGTGCTAATAAGTCACAATGTATCAACACCAAGGGGACTAGCATTAGATCCCAGGATCAGGTAAGACTTTTTAAAAAAATGATATTGCCTTGACATGGTTATAATTGGGGACAAAATAACAACAAAGCAACAGGCCAATGTACATATCATAAAATTTTAAATGATCCCTTGTTTAAACATCTCTATAGAAATGGTAGGTATCCAACTGGTCGTTGCTATCCTTCCTTTATCTGAAAGTTTTCTATGTGAAGTACACAAGAGCAATTGGTTGTTCACTTTGAGACTACATTGATTTATTAGCCTGGCAATACAATTATTGAAATGATTGTTGTAATATTATATAGTTAAGTTTTAAATGAATGCATACAGTAATAGTTTGTAGGTGGTTCATTTTGTTGTAACTTTGATACCTCATGGTTGTACAACAAAAAAGCCAGATTTTCCTGCTTTTGTTTCACATTGTTTATTAGTGTTCTCTTTTACATCATAGAAGGAAGAAAATTTTTGTTTGTTGGATTAAAGGAAAGCAGGAGAAATTATCCTGTGCTTAGAAACCTCTGAAGGCTTCTCTTTCCTTGAATCTCTGTGTTAGAGAGTCTATGTTAGAGAATCTCTTTCTGCAGGATGGTTAGTTGGGCAAATTATGTTCAATGTGACACAGACTTGTAGATATTGTAGAGTATTATGCACCAGTGAAGTTTATGATGAATCTGATGATGAACTAAATTGACTCTCTTAAACATGATAGGATAGATAACTAAAGACAGATGGATTTTCCTAGATCACATACTTATGGATTGTATAGAAACATGAATTGGCATTGAGACATTTCAGTATCACAATGTATTGCATGTGTTATGAACATTATAAAAACTCCCAGATGGCTTGTGGTTGCATTATGATTATGGTTTTACTTTGTGATATTCAAGAGAAAATAATAAGCTCTGCGCATATAGTCTGAACTAGAGATGACTGATTTTAAGCAGAAGGTAAACATGATGTCCATTATTTTCCATATTGAAATATATCCCCTCCAGTTGATAACTAGTTTCTTTTCACAGTGATCATCTGATGTTCTGGGCTGACTGGGGCCATCACCCTCGTATTGAGCGAGCCAGCATGGATGGCAGTTTGCGCACTGTCATTGTCCAGGACAAGGTTTTGTGGCCCAATGGCTTAACCATTGACTACCCCAACAGACTGCTCTACTTCTTAGATGCCTATCTTGATTACTTAGACTTTTGTGATTATGATGGACACCATCGGCGTCAGGTGATAGCTGGTGATTTGGTAAGTTGGTAGTGAGGAAACTAACTAAACCTAAAAAGTAGAAAGATCAGAGAGTAACAAGAAAACTAAGAATTTAATTTTTGTGTCATAGATATTATACGGTCAATCCAAAAAATAACAACAGGAATAAGAGCCAATCCACCTTTTATTACTAACATAAAATATTTTTTTATTCTAGTTCATGATCAGACTGTGCTACATCCAGGAAGGATCAAGTGCTGTGTGATTTAGTTGATCTACAGATGCTAATCTATTGCTTCTGTGCCTTTAAAAAGTGTTAAACAAAAATTAATAATTGTATTAATTATTAATAATTATATTTACATCTTCAATTAAATCACAGCCTGTTATGTGTTTTTTTATTTTTATTAAATTTATTTTCACAAGTTATGAGAAAATACAGAAAATATGTACTTTGCCAAGGAACTGTTGTTGACTTCTATTTAAGATTGTCATTGTTTACAGTTCTGTGACTTGCAGAGACCCCAGGAGGGCCTCCCTACCTTCAGGAAATATGCATCTAAATCGTGTTAGATTTATGTGCATCTCTGAGTGGCAGAACAAGGCAGTGGTGATAACTGGGTGGTGGCTAGGGTTTGGGACTAAGAAATCCAAATAAGTCGCTGTACATTCTATGTTTCAGTTTTGCTTTCATTTGTACAAAGGATGCCCAGTGTAATTACCATAATAAAATGGAAGACTAAATGACACATATATGTGAAAGGATTTTGTGTGGTATAATGGGAGATATAGATCAAGCAGTATATTTTTTGTCTGTCTCTTGAACAATGACTTCCCTATGTCTTTATTAAATAATTAAATGCTAAAGGATACCATCTTTTAGGCAACCTTTTTAACTTTGTTCACCTTGGTTTTTATTTCTGGGTGAGGTCTCATTGTTCTCTCCTGTTTCACAGATTATGAGGCATCCCTATGCTCTAACTCTCTTTGAAGATTCTGTGTACTGGACTGACCGTGGTACTCAAAAGGTTACTGAAGCCAACAAGTGGCATGGAGGGAATCAGTCAGTCATAATTTATAACGTTCACCAGCCCCTTGGGATTGTTGCTGTTCATCCTGCAAAACAGCCAAATGGTAAATGAGAGACAATGGAGAGAGACAGAGAGACATCCTGCCTGGGAGTAGCTTGGACAACACTTTTTCTGGGAATGCAAAATATATAATGTTGCAGACCCATTTGTTTGGGCAATAAATTTTCCTTTACTAACCACGCATGTCCTAACATTTCCATTACTTTTATTTACCACGGAAAACTCAAATCTTGTATGTAACAACAGTAGACTTGAATTGTGTCATTTTATTCACAGTTGCCTACTGCCTCTGTGACTGTTCTGAGCCTGTTTCCTTGGCTGACAAATACGTCATAGACCAGACACACAGTCCCTTAGATATTTAATTGCTACCACTTTGCTGTTTACAGCAGCTTATTCTGAGGACTCATTTAGTGTGGCACCATTGCCTGTAGGTGCTCTTCTGCGGCCACCCCAAGTTATCCTTGAGTGCATAGTGTGGGTGGCTAGGTGATTTAAAAAATTAGGCTTAGTAGTGGGAGGAGGGAATAAGTTACTTAATCTTCTCTCCCTGTAACTCTACAGTGGTTTCTCATCACACTTGAGCATAGGGCCCCCGTCATCTCCTTGGTCTCTTTGCCCACTTACTCTCACCACATAGGACTTCATTTTGTTCCAGAAGCTACTTCTCACCTCTGAATTTTGCACCAGCTCTTCCTTCTGCCTGGAACATCTCTCCTCCAGATCTCTGCATGAGTTGTTCCTTCATGTAATTTAGGAGTCTATCAAATATGCCTTGGTGGCCCTTGACCACTCTATCTCAGATAGCCTCTCCTTCTCATAAATATTTTGTTCCTTACTCTCACATTCTGGAATCACATAATTTATGAGTTTAGTTCTGTCTCCTTTTGTCAGAATATATTCCCCATGTTTGCAGTATTCCCAGAGCTTGGCATGATGTTTGGCATGTAAGTGAAGGCTTAGCATTTTTTTGAATGAATAAATGGATTAATCTAACAAGATATATGAGTAAGAACATATAAGATCTAAAGAATATCCCGTGAGCTTAGGATGCACACAGGATCCCTTTTGTCAAGGAACAGACACACACAAAGATGTCATCAATAAAAAAGTAAAAAATTATTATCCCACCAAAACTTGGACAACAGTGGGTAAATGTCAAGGTCACATAAGGAGAACATGCCTTGGTTTCATTCATAAAAAGATCTCTTTTATGTCAGGCAAGGAGATGTAGATATGTAGCATCATATTTCTATGCTAAGCTTTGGGTTACCTTGTGGGTGTTTGTTCATAACCTGTTTATAGCCTGGATTGATCTGCAATCTTGTGCAAGTCACTCCTCCCTCTTATGCCTCTTATAAATTTTATGCTGAAAGCATGATATTAGGGAACAGTAAAGTAGTTTAGGAAAAAAAATCCAAACCAACAGAGTTAATTTAATGTATCTATGTCTCCAAATACTGGGGAGCCTCTGGGAGGATAATAATAACAAACATGACTTTGTAAATGTTTAAAATTTTATTAATTTAAATTAAGATATAACTGACATATAACATTGTTTTAGGTTTACAACACGATTTGATATATATATTGTGAAATGATCACTATAATAACTGTAGTGAACATCCATCACCACATGGTTACTATTTTTTTTGTGTGTGTGATGAGACATTTAAGATCTACTCTCTTAGCAACTTTCAAATATATAATACAACATACAATATACAACCATCAAGCTGTATATTACATCCCCAAGTCTTATTTATCTTATGACTGGAAGTTTGTACCTTTTGACCACCTTCACCCACTTTGCCCACCCACTACTCTGGCAACGACCAATCTGTTCCATGAGTTTATTATTTTCTAGAATTCATGTATAAGTGAGATCATATAGTATTTATGATCTCTGTCTTTCTCTGTCTTAGCTTAATGCCCTCAAGGTTCAGCCATGTTGTTACAAATGGCAGGATTTCTTTCTTTTTTTATTGCTTAATAATATTCTACTGTGTGTGTGTATATATAGTCTCACATTTTCTTTATTCATTTATTCTGTGTATTTTAATGTGTGCATGTGTGGGGTTTCCATTCAGCAATGTTTACTTCTCTTTTTGTTGCAGGCATAAATTCATGTGCCTCTGCCCCCTGCAGCCAACTATGCATGCTTTCCTCACAGAGGCCACAGCGTTACTCCTGTGCTTGTGCCTCGGGATGGAGTCTCTCACATGATTCTGTGACCTGCTTGAGAGGTACAGTATACCCTCTAAGTGTGCCCTGAAGGTGGAGCTTGCCATAGTTTGCGCAAAGCATCTTAAGCTCTAAACCACTTGCTGACAGAATGTGTACTGTGTTCTCTGTGATTCAGCAGGTGTCTGTGGGGAGTATGTGCTATCTGGGGTGATTTAATTGAGCCCCCCAGTTGTAATATAGTTTCTGTATATGGAACTAATATTATGTGTGCATGTGATTCAGCAGTCTTTACTCTCACATTTTCTCTTACCTGACAAGACAAGCCATGACAAAGGAAAGTTCCAAATTCTGTACTTAAGAAGTAAAAATTCTTGACATTAGCATATGGCTTCATTTTTCAGTTTCCTTATCTCATTTTTATTCTCATAGCCAGTAGTTAGTGATGCGTGTTAGAGTCTAGGTCTTCTGATTCCAGTTTCACTATCTTTACTATTATTATCTGAAGCTTAAAGTTTTCTTTGTATGAAATATTTTAAGTGATTATTTGAGCAATTTAATCTTCATCCTAGATATTTTATTTGGCTGATTGATGAGTATGTGAAAGGTTACACTAAGTACTTTGGGGAGTAAGGAAGGAAATTATGTAGTCAATTCACACAAAAAAGCTTACTTTTGGAGTATGTGCTTGATGTATAATAAATTCTTTTAAAAAATAATTTGCCTTTGCTTAAAAATATTAAGAGTTATTCTAAGCTCAAATTTTTCATTTCTCAATGAAGAGGAGTGAATGTGTTTTGATACTCATAAAAATGGCTATACATAAGTTAAAATTAAAAGTTTAATGACAAAAAAATTCCTAAATAAGAAAAAATAGAGTTATAATTTAGGGAAGAATTTAGTTCATAACTATATGCCAAATTCAGGAAATTTATGGTGTTTACAAATTATGCAGGTGTAGGCTTATTCCATCAGCATGTAATATTTTGTAATATACCTTCATGATGAAAGATTTTAATTATTGGTAATACTTACAAAAGGATTGGCATTTTCTGTTTTTCTTCAGAGATTTATTATACATCTAATCCTTGTTGACATTGTGTAATTTAGTGTGTCCTCAGAGTCTTTCAGCAGAAGATTATACTGGGCTATAGACATTTTGGATACAAAGCATTCTTTCACTACCAGAGATTGTTGAACTGTGCGTTGGGGGTTGGTGTAATCAGTATTACTATCCGATGGTGATTGATAAATATTAATTCTGAATAGTACCTTTTGTTGTTTCACAAATAATTCCACTAGTGGATTTTCCATGAGCTGACTTTGCTGACGTGGAACTTTTCCATATCTCCCAACTGGTTTCTGAGTACTAGTTGGGTAACTGAGTATCAGTATATGTTGACTACAAAAAAGTTGCACATTTTTTTCAACAAGAAGCTTAGAAGACTTGTTAACTTTTATAGATGAAAGCATTTTACTTGACTTACATGTCCAATAGCCGTTAAAATAGTATTTATTAAGTGTTTGGAATATCTAACATCTCTCTAGCATCCTTTAAAATAACCTTACATCCAAAATAGTTTTCTGACTCAGTCTGAGAGATACAAGGCAATTGCTTCAGTGATTACGTGCAAAAGAAGAAGAAACCTCTCCTTGCCTATACTCTAGGACAGGTTGTCGTGCTGTTCAATTTGTGCAAGGCCTGAGTTAAGGAGGACCTAGGTTTGGAGTCATAAATGCCACCCTATAATTAGGACATAAATTTCCCATTCCTGACTGTTATCTCTTCACTGCTCTGCTAACACTAATCTTAATGGAATCAGGACATGAAAAAAAAAAGTGAATAAAGGATCTTTCATTTCAAAAGAGTGAGACATACTTGGACAGTTTAAACATCACCTCTTCCTAAACTCCTTTCCATCCAACCCTAGGTGCTTAAATCTTTCTGGCCATTATCATTGGGAGTTATAAGGGCTCATATACTTTGTCCTCTAGGCTCGAAGTTCCTTGAGAGTAGAGTCTCCCACCTGATGAGTTGACGTATACTTATTGTCTGTGGCACACAGTGGCATCAGTAAATGTTAAGTGAATGACAAGTCCTCCATCATCATCATCATCATCATCATCATCATCATCACATCATCATTATTTTTGCTCTTCCTGTCCTGTGTTTTTCACACCACTTGCTCCTTTATAGGTGTACACTGTCGTAAAATCACTCCTCTTTTTTTTTTTTTCCTACAGAGCACTTTTCAAGCACCCTTTCAGGCCACTTGTCTCAGTGGTCACTTCCTTTCTAGTGCTTCTCTGGCATCATCCTTCACCTTTGCCCTCAAACTTTCCAGCAGTGCAGTATTAAATGATACCCAACCCTTTGTTCCATTGCTCACAAGTGTTTATTGGTGATAGGCCCTCTTGGTGTACTGGCAGTGAGCAGATAACAGCCCTGAGACACATCCCCAGGAAAGAGAAATGGCCAATGGAGGAGTAGAGTTAAGGGAGTGCTTGAGAGAAGAGCTCCTCAGAGGAATCAAGAAGGCCCATGTTTGATGAGAAATGAAATGTTTTTTAGGTCCTAAACAGTGTTTTGGTTGAGAATCCTTTCAAGAGGAAAATTGCCTATTAAAAAGGACAGTATCAGGTTTTGAGTAAGTAAAATTTTTAAATGTCTCCTGCAAAATTGGGAAATAGTTCTTATTTTTACTGAACCAATGCACATTTATAACATAATCAATAAATAATTAAATATCATTTCTATAATTTCAAGGTACATATGAAACTCATAGTCTAGCTTTCATTTTGTAATATTGCTTTTAAGTCAAACGAATTGAGTGGTAATTGACATTCAATAAGCAGCACCTAGCCTGTACTTTTTTCAAAGAAGTGACTAAGAATATTGGTTTTGGAACAAATAAATCCAAGAGACCTATCTGTGTGACTTTGGTCAAACTGTCTAATTTCTTTGTGCCTCATTTGAAAATTGTGTGTGTGGGGGGGGGCGGGGCTGAGGGGGTGGGTATGAGGGTGATAACTAACAAACAGGGTTATGAGGCTTTAGGGAGATAAGTGAAATAATACTTGCCTGTGCATAGTGTGTGGCACATATTCTCAATAAATGAGAGTGATTGTTATGGCTATTGCAGTTCAGAAGAGGGGCAATGTGGAGCAGCCAAGAGAGGACGGGCCTGTGAGTTAATCTCTTACTGCATTGTTTCCTGCAGAAGTTAAATAGCCCCTGTAAGTCATTGGCCTCAGTTGAAACACTTTGCAGGCTTGTTGTGAAAAACTAAATGCTATATATTGTAGAACTTTGAAAAACAAAGAGCATTAATAGTTGCAAAATTTACTTTACTTTAAATGTGTACTAGGTTAATAAATTCTGAGTTATTTCTCAGTAATAAAATTACGAGGAACAAAGCAAAGCTAATAAGATGTGAAAATAAGGAAAGAAAAAAAATGTCAAAATAATCCTGCTGAAGATGTAAAGCTTCCTAGATTATCAAAATAATAAAACATTTTTAGCCCATGAAAATTTTGCAATGATTAATCACTTTATATTTTATCTTAATATGTAATATATCCTATATATGTGTCTTAATAACACATAACTCACATTCCAAAGTTATCCTTTTCTTAGAGAGGAATTATAAAATAAAACCCCACTCTTGAATTTCATTAATTTATATATTTTTGATAATGGTACTACAGCTAGTATAAAGATTATATTTGAAGATTATATTTGAAATAAGACTTCTTATTATCTATTTAGGAGGCTAAGTGAATTAATTGAATAAGATATTCTGAGGATGTTTAAGTTAAAATGTACAGATACTTTGAGAACTCTAGAAGACACTGTTTACATATTCACTTGTGCATTCATCCATTTACTCATTTATTTGGTCATTCAGTTAGGCAACTATAATATGCCAGGTTCTTGAGACATAATAGTAAGCAAAGTAGACATAGTCATTGCCTTTTGAGAGTTAGAATCTAGTCAAAAAGCAATTGGTGGGACTATAAATTGGATTTATTTAGTAATTAAAGTCTCTAATAAACACTAGGCAATGTTCATAGTTTTATTTTCTGAACACATTTAAAACTAGTAAAGTTTCATTACCAAGAATAGTTTATAAATTTTTTTTTCTTGGCAAAATCCAACTCTCCTTTCCCCTAAGTAGCTCAGTATTAATGAAGTTTGTGGGTAGAAATGGAAGAACTTCTTGACTGTGATGCTTAGCAAATGTGGCTGGTTTATCAGTGTACGTAAGGGATTAATGAAGACCAAGGTAAATACTGGTCTGCCTTGGGAAAGTCCAGAAACACTGTGTGTGGAGTTGGATGCCTGGTGATCTAGTACCCACTGAAATCTAATGGAAGGCCCTGGGTTGTCCAAAAAATATCTACCATGCCTTGTTTTATTACTGCAGTGGCATCTTGTCCCATGATGGTAACAATCCACTCTGTTTCATTACTGTACATGTCTGGGAATAGTGGAATATAATATTGACTGATATTCTATTTTCACAGATGATCAACCTTTCTTAATAACTGTAAGACGCAGTGTAATTTTTGGAATCTCCCTTAATCCTGAAGTGAAGAGCAATGATGCGATGGTTCCCATATCAGGGATACAGAATGGTTATGATGTTGAATTTGATGACTCAGAGGAATTCATCTATTGGGTTGAAAATCCAGTAAGTTTTGAATAACATTGAAAGTATATAACTTGTCCTCAAAGAACCTGCACTGGTGCCTTTTTATAGGCAAACTTTTGCTGGGTGATAAAAGGAATGGTCCAGAAATAAAGAATTTACCACCAAGTTTTTTTTTGTTTTTGTTTTTGTTTTTGTTTTTGACTCAGTGAGGGATATAAATGGGAGGCTGGCTTCGAGCAAAGATTGGAATACTCTTTCGCTTTAGAATAATAAGTACATTCAATCTATTCCATATTTCTTATTCATTCAGCAAGTATTTATTAAGTGCTTGCTGTTTGTCCTAACTGTAACTACATGCCTAGAAACAGCAGTCTCAAAAGTTGTTCTTAGAGGGTGTAAACTTGTATTAGACTAACATCAAAATGATCATAGCTCAATACAAAAAGCAGTAGTCCCCTGAGGGAATTCCAGGAAAGCATTCAATGTGGCTGCTGGAGCCTTTATCCAGAATCTTTGCCTCCAGGACACAAAATCACTTCTCCAATTCCATTGCCATTCCCTTTGGGCCCCCTTCCTCACCTTTCAGGAAAAAAACCTGTGAGGTTGCAGAAGGGGCAAAGAGAATACAAATGAGGAAGAGAGGGAAGATCTTCATGTTTGATACTTGCTACCACTATGAAAAATACACTCCTGGTCTCCTAATTTGAGCGTGTGACTTGTGTTATTTTTATGACTTTGGCCATATCAGAGATAGTCTGAGTGCTAAGCATTGTGCATTCCTGTGACACTTAAAATTCTGTGTTTTCAAAGTGCTACTGGCATTAGCATCATACGCAACGAGGCCACCCAATGGTGCCAAACCTTTGCCTTTTCTGCACATCTGAGGAGTGTTCAAGAAACATGGTAGCTGGCAGTAGCTGCAGTGAAGAAAGTGTTTTCACTTAGAAGCTGTGGCCTTGAAACAGCTCAATTCTCCTTTGTCTTTCTTCTCAGGGTAAAATTCACAGAGTGAAGACGATGGAACCAACAGGACAGTGTTTGTTCCTCTATCTAATTTGGGCTCGTCCATGAGCCTAGCCTTAGATTGGATATCAAGAAACCTTTATTACACCAATTCTGGAACTCAGTCAATTGAGGTAATGATTCCATAGTACTACTTACACAAATGCTGGTTTCTGATTCATGTAAAATCTATTCTCAGGAAATGCTCTCATGGCTTTTGAAATGATTTTAAGCAGAAGCAAAAGCAAAGAAATATTTATTAGTATTAGCTATTGAAGCCTTTGAAGCTTAAGAAGAAAAACTAACTTAAAAATAAATTATTGGAACTTCTACTGCCTTATTTTGTTTCCTCCTAAGTACCAATACTAACTTATCCCTATAAAAGGATTTTAGATATTTTATAAAAATATATAAAAAGATACATAGAAAATTTTGTAAGGAATTCAGCATAAAGGGAAGAGCATAGTAGACAAAGAATTTTCACTATCTTTTCTCATCAAATCTTCAATACTATTTTAGTCCTAAACCAAATATATAGTTTACCTCTGTTCTAAGATAGAAATCTTTCTATGGCTCCAGTGCAGTTTCTCTAACAGTGAAACAGAAAGTAGAAACTTGATTCTAATTCCTTTGATATTCTCCTCTTTGTGATAACTGTTCTTTTTAGATCCAATTCTCAGAAGAAATTCTAGATGGGGTGCAGGTATGAAATCACATGAAGTAATCAGAAGTAACTTGATTAGTATTGATTTTCTCCACTCTGGGACAAGGTTAAAACATGTAAGGTATCATTAATTCATAATTTTGAAAGTGAAAATTCCTGAAACAAAGAGAGGGTCTTGAGAGGGACAGTTAGCAGGGATAGCTATCCAGTAGAGTGACAATCCACTGCTCTGGGTCAGGCATTAGCTAGTAAGTTAGTTGCTCTTTGGGGCATGCAGAAAGATGTGGAAGGTACAAAGCAGCCAACTGGCGAATTTAAAGTAGATTCACTTGGAGGAGTACACGTCAGACAGTGCTTTACAGTGTACAAGGTCTTTCACAAACATCATCTAATTTTAATCTTCACAACATTCCCAAGGGCAGGCAAGTGTAGTAGTAACCATTCACAATGAGAAGGACATTTGCAATATACACAAATGCTAATGTATCCCCAGGATATATCAAATTAGGTAGAATCATCAACTCTTAACATGAGGGGAAACTCAAGGCCCTTTGTTTTAGATAAGAACCTGAAGCCCACAGAAGTGAAGAATTTGGCTTAAACTGTCAGCTTCACTGCCTGATTCCTATGTTCTAACTTTGCCTTGTTAACGAACCACAACTCCAGCAATCCAGCCTGGTTTAACCCCCTTAATCAGTGACAGAAGGTATTTTTCATAACCTCAACTAAACATATCATTCTCCCATGAAAACATAGGCAATATTTATAGCCTAAGACCCTTAATACCAAACTCACATCTCTAGACTCCACTTAGTACAAAGCTACCTTAATTCCAAATGACAATTAATATGCTTCTCTTCAATCTTTTTGTCTTTCGCTTTGTAAATGGGGGTCTTTCCTTTTAGAGTGATTATTTTCCAAAAGCAGGGAAAAGAGGTAATGTGTCTCCTCCAACAGGTAGAATAAAAAGGCACTAGCTGAAAAGTAACTGAGTGTGTGTGTGTGTGTGTGTGTGTGTGTGTGTGTGTGTTTGCGTGTGCATGTATGTTCAAAGACCTGGCTTTGAGTCTGGCTTGCTAGCTCATTTATTTATTCATTCAACAAACACTAGTAAATGCTTTCTATGGATCAGTCCCATGGTTAGTCCTGGATATCCAATGATGAACAAAAGGAAACTGAGGCAGAAAAAATACTTTATTTGAGACCCTGAGTTATGAAGATGCATTTTGTGACTGAGGACAGTAATGTGTTTTTTCTATTCATAGGCAGTTTGACCTTGGAGAAATTACTTAACTTTTAAGAGCCTTTCTTTCCTTATCTGGGGTTAAAAGCTCAGTAAGTAAAATATTTCATGACACTCAGGTATCCTGTGAATACAGTGCCCTGTTTCCCTCATCATCAATATATTTAGAATATCCATAAAGAGAATAATGATCCAAAGATAAATTGCCTTTTTTAGTGTTTTTATTGGTTTCTCCTTTGGTGATGTCAATTGTTATTCATCCAAGAGAAAGTTAGATTGTTTAAGCAAACAAGAATAGCGTTCACTTACTGTTTACTTGTATAATATCCCTCCTATCATCAGAGTAATTCACATCTAATTCCAACCTGAAAATAAGAGAAACATTTAAGAAATTGTTTTCCACTAGGGGTAGCTGTGTGCCCATTCACTAAAGGTAATTTTGTAGCTGAAAAGTGAAGCCTCCAGAATCTCTGTATGTGTGTGAGAGCTCAATATATTCCAAAAAACAAGAAAGGAACTTTCCTTTGAACTAAAGAGCTCTTTAGGCCTAAGAAAGGGAGAGAAGTTACAGCAGAAAGAGTCAAGTTGAAAAGAGAAAAATTATCTTAGTTCAAGTAGAAGAGAAAGTAAAATACCAGACAGGAGAGGTAAAAATTTAGAAAGAGAGGCCAAGGGGGAAAAAGGTGTGCGTTGGTGTGTGTGTGGGGGGGGGGGGGTGGGGGGTGGGGGAGTAGGGGGGGACATATAGAGGCAGAGAGGGCAGAGAAAGACACTGACACACAAATAACTTTGCACTGAAAAATGATTTTACAGACAAACCTTAATGCAAAGCAACAGGCATTCTCTAATTTCTTACTAGTTGCTTCTCCTCTTAGACTGCCTCAGGTGCATTTTAAAATAGCCTTGTTCCTATAAGAAACTGAATCTAATCCAGTAACCCGTATTTTTCTGACATGTCAGGGTCCTGTTAACCCTGTGATTATGACAATATTAGCAGTAATAATTCCAAGGAGATAACATTGGGAAAGCCTTTTTTTTCCTAGGTTTTTTTTTTTTTCATTATCTGTTATATGGGCATAATAATGGTATCTATCTTACAGGATTATCTTGAGGGTTAAATCCAATAATCTTTATTATAATGTCTGGTACATAATAAGTGCCCAATAAATGAGTAAAAATTAGGAAATATTTATTAAACACAAGTTCTGCCAGATTCTGTGCTAAGTGCTTTACATGTATTATGTCATAGTCGTGTAAGCTCTAAGCAGAAGGTGCCATTATCATCCACATTTTAATGATAAAGACACCAAGTTCAGAGGGGGAATTTACTTAGTCAGATCTGGCAGGACAGGATTTGAACTCTTGTGTTTAACTCACTTAGGCTGTTGGAACAAATTTACTTTGAATACTGTTTGATTGACTGTGTTTGCAGTGATGGGCCACTGGGTGCTATATGCCAGTCACTGGGTACAGGAGAGCTTTGAGATTCCCATTTGTCGTCTAAAGTTTTCTTTTATCTTTTTCTGAAGCCATTTATTTGAAAGGCATTTGTAGTTTCTCTCTGTCAGTGATCTTTATGTTCACCCATTTGAGTGTTTCTTTTAATATGTGTCTCCTCTCCTGAAATTTTAGGTGAATTGGATATAGAAACTTAAAACATGATTTTACTTTTCTTTCATTTTCTATTGAGCTCATTTCCTCATAGCCCTGAAAAGCGATTAAGAGTTAGCGGAGCCTCACACCGTCTCTCCCATTCATTCACCTTTAATTATGCTTTGGAATTAGTTGTGTGTGTTAAGTTCTTCGTCTCAGCTTTCTTTGCTTTCCCCTTATGAAACTCAGTTCTAATAAGTGATTTTATGTTATAGGTTTTAACACTCCGGGGAGATGTCAGATATGCAAAAACACTTATTACCAATGATGGGACAGCTCTTGGAGTTGGTTTTCCAGTTGGCATAACTCTTGATCCTGCTAACGGGTGAGTGTTCATAAATGGCTTCTGCCTTTTATACGGCACCTTTCTTGTAAATGTTATGGTTTGATAAATTGGAAGATTTCAAACTTAGGACATTTTCTGATTTCATAACCAACATTTTAAAAATATAGATCTCAGTGAGGAAAAGAAAGCTCTCTGTTATATTTAATGTGAAGGATATAATATATGTTTTATTCTGTGTTCTTCAAATTAATAACATTGGACTGGAAATTCTGAACAAGCAAGAATTTCAGGAATTTTAAAAATAGAATTATAAGAATGGGCAATACCTTTTGACTTTGAATGTGTGAGGGAAGCTTTAGGGGAGTAGATAACATTTGAAATAGACCTTGACGGATAAGGAGGTTTCCAGTAGGTGGAGAAAGAATTGCAACTGGTAGTGATACTTGAAGTCAAGTGAGCATTAAAGGTGCAGAAGTATGGTGGTATTTAGCATGATTGTGTAGAGGGCTGGAATTAGAGGCTTAGAGTAGGGGGCAGTTACCAGATGGGAAATACAGTAGCTTAAAGGCATTTGGGGACAAATCCTGGACATATTTTACTGTCATGCTTTTATTTTTATTCTTTTTATTTTATTTTTTTCTTTTGAGAAATAAGAGCCAGTAGGGAATTTGGAGGCAGAGAGTGATAGAACTAAATCTGTATTTCGGAAAGATTGGTCAGGATTGGAATGGAAGAAACTCGGGCAGGGAGAACAAATAGACATAGACTAGAATCCTCTGGTCTGATCAGTTATTCATTTTGTCGATCTTATACTGTATTATAAACTAGAAAAATAACTTGTATAATATGAGCATTGATATTTTAAACAAGAGATAGTCATCTCATTTCAAATGGATTTTGACTTTCTGTTTGAAAGTGAGCAGATTCTCAGGCCTGGAAGGGAACAGAAGAACGAGTTTGTATTAGCTCTCAGCTTCAAATAAAAATGATGCACAAATGATACCAATTCTTAAAGGGTACTAAAAGCACAAATGCTAGTCTATGCTTGCTTACTTGTCCTAGTTTTCAGTTATTCTTTCTAGAAGAAGGACCACCTTAGATTTCCTATCCCACTTTTGAAACCCAAGTTCATTCATTATTCTCTCTTCATTCACTAAACAGTTATTTATTATGCTCCTATTATTGGGTGGTCTGTTAGTTAAGATTGGTTAATTATTGAAACAAACTCCAAAATGTATAATGGCTCAAAGGAAGTCTATTTGTCTTTCATTTGGGCAGTGGAACTTGGAGAAAGGATCGGAGGAAGTTCTATATAATCGTTCAGGGACCCAGGCTGATAGGGTCTTCAGTAGGAGATTTTCAGGGTCACTCTGGGTGTTGATATCTTTTGAACTGTAAAGGAAAAGGCATTCAGGAATGTGCCCTACAGTTTTTATGGGCCAGGCCTACAAATAGTTTATATCACTTCTGCTCACACTCCTTAAGCTAGAATTTAGTTAGATGGCCATGCTAACTGCAAGGAAGGCAGGACTGTAGTCCAGCTTTTTACAAAAAAAGAAGAGAAAGATATCAGCATGTTAATGGGATTCTACTCTCAGAAAAACATTACTCATTCTTTCTCTTATTTTTTGCATTAAATTTCAAAACTCTTCCTTTTTCATCACAGAAATCAGAATAGGTAAAGTATCTGATCTTGCGGTAGATGATGATTTGGAGAACGCCGAGCGGTCAGCAGTGAGGTACCTGACAACATTTTCATTAGCTTCGTCCTTCCCAGGGTATTGGGAAGTGTATAATTCTTCAAAAGGGATTGTGTATTGATGTAGGCGTCTTCTTAGTCATAAGCTTTCCACCTGTCTGGCCAAGCTCAAGGATCATCTACCAATGGAAGATGCTAATTTCCTGGTTTAGGTACCATTTTAAATGGCTTCTACCCCAATAATAACCAGGAAATATACAGACATTGGAAGAACACTGGTTAAACACTCCTCCATATTGTATCTAACAAGGTATCGATGTGTCAGGTTTCCTCCACTGAATTTGTGCATCTTGACAAATACACTTTTTGACGCCATTCACTTTAATCTACTTTCTGTTTTATTACATGCTGGCATTTTTCATGGTTGTAGGAAACTGTACTGGTCAGACCACGGAACTGATGGTGGGGTTCCTGCCAAGATTGCAAGTGCTAACATGGATGGCACATCACCAAAGACGCTCTTCACTGGGAACCTTGAACACCTGGAGTTTCTCACCCTTGATATTGAGGAGCAGAAGCTCTACTGGGCGGTCACCAGCCGGGGAGTGGTATGAATATCCTTATAGTCTGCTGCTCTTCATGCTGTATTTGCCTGGCTGACACTACTATTCTGAGTTGTCTGGCAGTGGTTCTTGAACAATCTCTTTGGTGACGAGTACTTTATTGTCCCTTCTCCCAACAACTTCTTCCCCTTGAGCAAATCTTGCTCTAGTTGAAGTCCACTTCTTTACAGTATGCACATAGTTTTTTATAGAAAAATATTTATTAATGTTTTCCTTCAAGATAAAGTAATTCCATTTATTCTTTCTCATTTGTGCTTTAAGAGCCATTTCTTTCATGTTTTAGTGATAGCAATACTTTTCTTTGATGTTGTCTAGGTTCTCCAATAATAGAGACTTAGGAAAAAAATATATAGTAAACTTCTATACTCAGCCTTCCTCATAGCTACATATTATTCTCTAATATCATAACATAGTTGCACATGTGTGAAAACTTCTTATACTGGTAATTTTTAACTCCAAGGTTGAGTTTATTACATCCTGCAGTAAGAAGCAGAAACTATATAATTTCATTTATTTGTAGAAATAATATTTGCTTTTCATTGACGTGCTTAAGAAGCTGAACTGGGACTAGGCTGATAGAAGGTGCTCAATAATAATTATTGATCAATTTAAATATTGCTTTGAGTATGGAATTGAATGTATGTTGGTCTCTTTTTGGCTTTTTAAATAGTAGAGCTTTCAAATCTCTCTTGGACATTGGTACCCTCCATTATATCGTGTAGCAGTTGTGGTTTTCAGTTCATTATCAGTTTGACAAGTACTACTTTCGCTCTTAAAATGTACTTCTAATAGTGATAAACTTTGGGAATTAAAAGGAAGTAGTGATAAATGTGAAAGCACTTTACAAATTTTGATGCATGTGTGCAACGTTGAGGAAGCTCTTATCACATGGTGTGATTTCTCCATACAACTTAGCACAAGCCACACAGTACTCACCATCTTCCTCCCTTCCTATTTCTACTTCCGCTCTGCCCCCCTGAATCTGTGAGCTTGTTAGTGGTGTGACTCTTCATTCTTTCTCTTAGGCTAGATCCCTTATATTTCTCCTTCACTTTAATAACCACATCCTTATTTAATCATCACAAAACCCTGGTAATTTGTCCTCTGCTTCTTTCCTCAGGTCCACCCTTTTTCTGCCACCTCCACCATTCTGAGCCACTTCTCTCTATCCTTGGCTAGACCATAGTCCTCATCACTGGACCTGCTTTCATGATGGAGACATGTTGTCTTCATAAAACCACAGCGAATAGTTAGATTACTGCTCAGCCTAGAACCCTGGCTTCTGCTGAGCTTGATCAGCTGATCTGGTCTAGATTGCTCCTTCAGCAACTCCCTACAAGGTTATTTTATCCTATGCTCTCCAGAGGTCCCCAATTTTTTTGGTACCAGGGACTGGAGCTCTTATGCGAATTTAATGCCTGATGATCTGAGATAGTGATGCCAGCACTGGGGAGCAGCTGCAAATACAGGTGAAGCTTCCCTTGCTCACCTGCCACTCACCTCCCACTGTGTGGCTTAGTTCCTAACAGGCCATAGACCGGTACTGGTTCGTGGCCCAGGGGTTGAAGACCCCTGCTCTAGGCTTCTGGAACTTCTGCCATTTCAAGGCCACAACCTGCTCTTGTAACTGCTGAGTGCCCTTGTCCAGTAAGGCAGTGAGCCAGACCTCGTTTGACTCTTGTGCCAGTGCTCAGCTCAGATCCTGGCACAGAGGAAGCACTTGAGAGAAGTTTTTGGAATGAAATCCAATCAGCTATGTCTGCAGTTGGTTTTTCTTCCAGAAGCAGACAACTTGTCATTTTCTACTGCGAACTTCATTCTTATGTATTCTTTTCCAGTTTACCAAGCTATTTTGACTAAGGCTTGTTACCTGTTCTGCTATAACAGCACTAATCTTTGAGCCATCCAGTCTTCCTGTCTTCTGTGATTGTATGGAGCACATTTCCATCCTCAATGCAGAAATTGTTGGTGAAGATGTTAAATTCCTGTGTAATGGTCCAGTTAGGCATTAAATGTGTGTCCCTGACCAGAATATCACACACAGGGATGAAAGAGGTTTAGGCCCCTTTTTCTTCACAATGCCACCTGAGAAAATTTGATTGATTTACTTAAACTCCAACTTCATTATGAATGAAATGGGTACGATGTTTGCCTGACCTACTGCTCCATGCAGTTGTGACTATCACATCAGAAAATAGATATGAAAAATCTCTGTGAAGGATAGAGTGTTGTATGACTGTGAGGTATTATTATTAAGAGAAGGTCAGTTTAAATGTTTCTCTCATTTCGCCCTGAACCAGTCAATAACGAAAATTCTGATTTTTTAGATTGAAAGAGGAAACGTGGATGGTACAGATCGAATGGTCCTGGTAAACGATCTTTCCCACCCCTGGGGAATTGCTGTATATGGTTCATTCCTTTATTATTCTGATGAACAATATGAGGTCATTGAAAGAGTGGACAAGGCCACTGGGTCCAACAAAGTTGTCGTGCGAGATAATACTCCAAATCTGAGGGGCCTTCGAGTTTATCATAGACGCAGTAAGTATTTGTCATTAAAACATACACATGTTGGATGTACAATTTATATTCACATCTACACACTTCATGTAAAAACACATGCCTATACACAGACCCATGTACTAACACATGCATGCAAATTGAAATTACCCGAAATATTTAAAGTGACACCATGTCTTAAATATAGCTAAGTGTCAAAGACTGACTAATCTGGCATCTGGAAGGCCAGATTGACTTCAGAGTAAGTTTATTCCATTCTTTCCCCATCACTTTAAACTCCTTTATTTGTTTTTCCTTCTTAGCACTCGCTGACATGTTATCTATCTGTTTATTGCCTCTATTTCTCATTAGAATGTAACCTCCATAAAGACAGTCACTTCACTTGTTTTGTTTCTTGTTCTCCTCCCAGTAACTAGAATAGTTCTGACACATCGAAGTGCTCAATAAATAGTGGTTAGATGACTGCTAGGAAAGTGATAACAGGATAAAATTTTTAATCTTAAAAGGAATAGTCTCAGAAGTTGCCTATTTCAACATATTTTTTCAGAAATAATCTAAATTATGATTTGACCCTTTAAATTAGCATTATGATCTAGAGTTGTTGTTGTTGTTGTTTTTTCTATAGTTTGCTGTCCTACAATCTAGGTTACCACTTGGTATTTATTTTTATTGCATGTGAAAAATGCCCATTAAATATTTTTATTTAATAAACTTTATAACAAATGCCCATCACATTACTGATCATATAATTAAACTGATAAAAATTAATGCCAGTACATAGGCTAAGAAGGCAAAAAAAAAAATTAGAATTTGTATACTGACCTTTCTAATTCTTATAGATTTGTGAAAGAAATACAATTAATGCTTCATTCTCTGTTATAAAATGGTTGTGGTCCTGTTTTCATATCTTTAGGTGTTAGTTGTATAAGCTCTAGTCTCTAATATTATTTTTAGGTCGTTAACTCAGATACTGTATTTTGTTATTAATTTTTAGAATGAATTATTTGGTGATTCAGTTTTAACAGTGTGAAATGGAGAGGCAGGTAGGTAGGGCCAAAAGTAACACTGATTTTGATTTCATTTAGACTCTGCCGAATCCTCGAATGGCTGTAGCAACAACGTGAATGCCTGTCAGCAGATTTGCCTGCCTGTACCAGGAGGACTGTTCTCATGTGCCTGTGCCACTGGATTTAAACTCAATCCTGATCATCAGACCTGCTCTCCATATAGCTCTTTTATTGTTGTTTCGATGCTGTCTGCAATCAGAGGCTTTAGCTTGGAATTGTCAGATCATTCAGAAGCTATGGTGCCAGTGGCAGGCCAAGGTATGCCAACTCCAATATAAGTGGTATTCGACTACATCTGGTGCCACGTTGAAATCCTCGGTGCCAGAAAGCATTTCTTCTTGTTTGGATTCAGTGCATAATGAAGCTTGTCTTTGCCTTTAAATTGGCTCCACCTTGAGTGGTTCTCAAACTTTAGTAGTGTGTATCAGAATTGGAGGGCTTCTTAAAACACAGATCTGGACCCCACTCCCAGATTTTCGGATTTAGTAGTCTGGGACAGGGCTAGAGAATCGCATTTCTAACAAGTTCCCAGGGCATGCTGATGTTGCTGGTCCCTGGACAACACTGAGAATGACAGACCTAGAGCAAATAGAAGAATGTAGCATGAGATTGCAAGAAACATTACAGAGTTGGTGTTCGGAAGAACCGAACCTTATTTCTAACTGTTAATGGAGATTTAGGGTAGAAGTTACTATTATTTTTTTAATTAATTAATTTTTTTATGGTGACATTGGATAATGAAATCCAAGAAGTGTCAGCTGAGAAGTATATTAGTTTTTAAAATAGTAACGACATAATCTCTAATCTGATTTATTAATATATATTTGATGAGTCAAAATAAATGAGTTGACAGTATTAGTCTCTCCTTAATAACTACATTTTTGCAGCACTTTATGCTTGCACGTTGTGAATATATAAAGTGATCACTTGCTTCCCACATGAGCCAAGAGGTTTCTAGGCGTATGTTACCACAAGTTTTTAGTAGCCTCACAAGGAGTGTGCCACAGGCTAATGATAGAAGTAGAAGGTAGCAAGGGAAGAAAAGAGGATGAAGGGAACAAAGGGGTTGGAGAAATGGTCAGAAGAGACAGGAAAACCTATGGTGGAAGGAGTCAGTGTTCTGATACCACACATGCTCTTGCTTCGTGACCATATTCACATGTGCTCATGACTCATTGTTATTTTCCCCTTATCTAAAAAGTTATGCATCTAAGTTACCATTTTGTAAATTATTATAAAATCAATAATTTTTCCTCCCAGCTTTTCATTTTGAAAAATTTCAAATGCAGAAAAGTTGAAAAGTACAGTAAGCATTCTTACATTTTTGCTTAGGTTCAACAATTGTTAACATTTTACCACATTTGAGCTCTTAATTTCTGTGTGGTTTTTTGTGTGTTATGTGTGTATACCTACATATATATTTTTAATGAACTTTTTGCAAGTATATTGCAGATATCATATTTCCCCCCTACATACTTTATAATGCAGCTCCTAAGGGCACTGTCACTTAATATTCATATTTGTATTTCTCCACTTAGCCTCAGAATGTTTTTTATAGCTGTTGTTTTGTTTCATCAAAGATATAATTAAGATTCATGCATTGTATTTGGTTAAGGTGGTGTCAGTGAAATCCCTGCCTTTCGAAAGCATGTTTTTTGCTTTGTTATTTGTGTGAAATCTTTGGGGTTACTCTTTGACACTCTATGAATATCTTATTCCCCAAGTGCCTTTTACCCATTGTTTTTTAGCAGCCATCAATGATGATCCTTGACTGAAAGGATTACTTAATTAAGATTGTAAAATGATGGTTTTTCTCGTTCTATCATCTCTTCTACATTTATTAGATAATATTCTTCTAGGAGAGCTGTCCTTTTTACCCAGTTAATCATCCAGTTATTATCACTGTGGACTCAAAATTTTACTTTTTTAACTCAATATGTTAGAAATCGTTTAACATATTTACTCTTCTGATGCTCCAGTTATCCATTTTGGCCAGGGAGTTCTTCCTGAAGTGGCTGCATGTGTCTTTTGACATGATTCCATTTGTGTTTGAGTGTTTCCTTGCTTCTGGGTATAGTAAGATGTTCCAGGATCACCACATACTTTCCCCCTCCAAAACTATAATCAGCCATTTCTCTCAGGAGCCAGTACTCCTTAACTGTAGAAAATGTGAGAGAAACCAAGAACTGGGTGGTGGGCGTGCTTGTTGCAACTGGAAAACAAATGGTTTTATTTTGTCATGGGGGCATAGTCAAAGCAGAGGCTTGGGGATGAGGGTTTGAGAGGAAGCGCAGGTATTTAAAAGTTCTAGTTCCAGCTAGAGCCTTATTTAATGATCTTTTCTTAAATGTTCTAGGACGAAATGCACTGCATGTGGATGTCGATGTATCTTCTGGCTTTATTTATTGGTGTGATTTTAGCATCTCCGAGAAATCTTATAATGCAATCCGTAGAATCAAACCGGATGGGTCTGGTTTTACAAACATCATTACACAAGGGATAGGAGAAAATGGAGTGCGGGGTATTGCAGTGGATTGGGTAGCAGGTGGGTAAGCTGTACAGTGATTTTATTGAAAAGCCTTTTTGTTTTTATAGCTCTATCATTTTATTTTATGTTGGAAAGTTTAGTATAATATTATCTATGCTACGGATTTGTTTTTTTCTGATATTAAAATATAATGAAAACCATGAAATGGCAATTATTTATTTTAAAGCTGAGCAATTCTAGTCGCTAAATTTTTAATCGCTTCCTCTTGTTAATGTATAAAAGTTCTTTTGATCATTAGGCACTTTCTTTATTGTAGTTCTATTGAAATGCCTGACTCAATATTACATTAACTTACTTGTATTGATCCATGTACTTAATTTTGAATTACCACTAATTTTTAATGATACACTGAGAAGCAAAAGTATCAAATGTATTATAATTTTTAGAATATAGTACAATTCTATAAAATAGGTATATTGTGTTATCAAGCTTGGTAAGTGGACATCACATAGAAATAATTAAAATATATTGTAAAAATTTAGGTACTATAATAAGAGTTGTTTGTAAATAGTAAATGTGGTAGTATGGTTTAGATGAAGGTTTAATTTGGTTTCTAAATCCCATTCCTGATTATAAATTTACTACATTATTTCTGAGGATATAGATAAAGCATTAGTCAAATGTTTGTGGCCTATGGGCCAAATGCACACTGCCTATTTTAAGTTTTACTGGAACATAGCCATGCCCATTTGTTTATGTATCATCTGTGGCTGCTTTCATGTTATAATGGCAGAATTGAATACTTGTGAAAGAAAACATATGCTCTGCAAAGCCATGAGTAGTGACTATGTGGCCCTTATAGAGAAAGTTTGCCAACCTTGTATTAAAGGATTGGAATATACATATAGTAAATTAGAGGTAGGTAATGAAAAGAGTAGGTTGGTAATATCACATACTGGCCTGATGACTCTAGAGCAATTTTGAGTCAGATATAGGAATAAAGTAGATATGCCTTCGTGGCTAGTTTAACAATAGACTTTCAACTGCATGGAATCCATTTGGGATTCCTTTTTATTCATTATACTGTCTTTTCACTATGGACTTTTTATTCTATCATTTACATTGTTTTGTAATGCTCAAATGAGCTTTTTGTCTTTGGTGGCTTTAGAAGGTCCCTGGGATGAAAACATCGATACTGTTTAGAAAGACTAGGAAAAAGGTCTCATGTTAATGCTAAGCACAAAGAGCATTTGGTGACATTGATCAACAGATCCTACTGGCTCTCGCTCTTTGCTCTTTTCATCATTATGCCATTATAATGTATATTTATAGTTTCTGAAGAGTCAGGTGTTCAACATTCAAGTAAAAGAGGAAGGACGTTTTGGTAAATACATCTTTTGGTAGGAAGTGGGTTTTGACATTTGCTATGAATTCTTAATGTGCCTTAGAAGCTGAAGATAGGCACATTTTCTTTAAATTTGAAGAAACAATCTCTTGATATTCTAAGAGTAAATATTTATTTTTCTAAGTCTAAACTGAGACATTTATCATCATGGAAAAGTCAATATGTAATGAGCCAAACCTCAACCTTACATATTTGTTCTGAATTTGAAGAGGTATCCTCTTTTTTCTTCTTGGTTTTCCATTCATCAGCATTTTCTTTCATTTTCCTGCAGAAAATCTTTATTTCATCAATGCTTTTCAGTCTGAAACACTGATAGAAGTTCTAAGGATCAATACCACCTACCGCCGTGTTCTTCTTAGAGTCATAGCAGATATGCCCAGGGATATTGTTGTAGACCCAAGAACAGATACCTCTTCTGGTCTGACTATGGGCAAACCCCAAAGATCGAACGTTCTTTTCTTGACTGTACCAACCGAACTGTGCTTGTGTCAGAGGGCATTGTCACACCACGGGGCTTGGCATTGGACCATAGCAATGGCTACGTTTATTGGGTTGATGACACTTTAGATGTAATTTCAAGGATCAATATCGAGGGGAAGGAATTGAGAGTGATTCGTTATGGCAGTCGTTACCCAACTCCTTATGCCATCACTGTCTTTGAAAATTCTATCATATGGGTAGACAGAAATTTAAAAAAAATCTTCCAAGCTAGCAAGGAACCAGAGAACACAGAGCCGCCAGCAGTGATAAGGGACAATATCAGCTGGCTAAGAGATGTGACTATCTTTGATCAACATGTCCAGCCCCGGTCACCAGCAGAGGTCAACAACAACCCTTGCTTGGGAAATAATGGTGGATGCTCTCATCTCTGCTTTGCTCTGCCTGGACTGCACACACCAAAATGTAGCTGTGTTTTTGGGACCCTGAATCATGATGGTAAGAGCTGTGCCATTCCAAAAGAAAATTACCTCATCTTTGCCTCGGAGAGTTCCTTGAGAAGCTTACACTTGGATCCTGAAGATCATAGCACACCTTTCCAAGCAATAAGTGTGGGAAGACACGTCATGACCCTAGACTATGACGGCATAAATAACAGGATTTACTTCACACAAAATTTAGAAGCTGGACATGGCCAGATTTCCTATGTCAGCCTGAATGCAGGGATCAGTTCTCCCACTATAATTGTTTCAGGTAAGTGCACTCCAAGTATCTTGGAAGGAAGTAGACATAATGGGATCAACACACGTAGATGACCTGGTGATTCTAAAAGGCATGTTGAGACTGTAATGTCTTCATGTATGTGTGTTTGTTGGTGTCTGTCCAGATATAGGGACTACTGATGGCATTGCTTTTGACTGGATCAATAGAAGAATTTATTACAGTGACTACACGAACCAGACGATTAACTCTATGGCTGAGGATGGGTCTATGCGCACTGTGATAGCCCGCGTTACAGAACCAAGAGCGATTGTGTTAGACCCTTGTGGAGGGTATGCTGTCCTCTTCTTTTCATATATTTCTGTGTGCTTGTTACTGGAGGGAGAGAGGTATGAAATTTTTTTAAGTTTGTAGAGGACCACCATATTAGAGCTTGAACACTGTAACTACAGATTCGAAGTAGAAAGAGCATGAGTGATCTTACCTGGGAAGGAGCTCATGTGATGCTAGAAAGGTCGGCAGCATACTAGGCAATCAGTGCTCTGACTCAGTAAATTCCTTTTGGGCAGGTTGTGTAGGTGGGAATGGAGTAGGGTTACTTTTACTCTGTTAATGTCAGTTTGCAGTTAAAAAACGCTGCCATTCTTTTTTAAGTAAAAAAGGATTACAAAGTTCCTTGTAGTGAATTAATTATAACTCCTTTTGAATGACTACTAGGTACATCTACTGGAGTTCCTGGGGTACTAATGCCAAAATTGAGAGAGCAACACTGGGAGGAAATTTCCGGAAACCCATTGTGAACAGCAGCCTGGTCTGGCCCAGTGGGCTCACTGTGGACCATGAGGAAGATCTTCTGTACTGGACAGATGCTAGTCTGTATGTGTCTTTGGTTATGGTTATTCTTGTGGATATTGATAAGAGTTTTCCTCCCACTCCCAAAAAAGAGAGTTGCATGATGGGATGAAATATAATATGCCAAATAGATGTGGCCAAAATGTAGAATCGCAGTTATAGGAAATATATTCTAGCTTAGTGAAATGTACCTGTGAAAATTGATCTATGCCATGAAATTGAATTCAATTTATAAACTGAAAGGCATTGCTAGAGAATTCATTTCAGCTATAATTACAGATGTAATCACTCAAATATAACCTATAGGCCCCATGTAACTACCACAAAGTATGAATGATTTTTAAATACACATTAAGTTTTCTCTGGGCTTTAGCATTTGGTGTCTTCTCAAATAGATTCTTCTCAAGCACGCTTCTTCTTAGCCAATTTCATAATGTTTTCCTTAAGAAACTTTTGTCAACTCTAATTTTATATGTAACTTCTCCAAGAACCCCCTGAAATTATTAACATTCCCATCATCCTAATGGAATAGTTGAAGAAATGAGATGATTTGGTTTTTTATGGTTGCTGTCTCTGTCAAGAATCTTAATTTTTCTTGCTAATTTTCTTACGTTTTTGGTCTTGTGACACTGAGAACCTAACAACCTGATCATTATTTCATTTTTTCATTTGAAACAAAGCAGTGATATTTTGTGTCTAAATTTGTATTATTCTAGGTAAATACTCAGTACATGAGAAATTTAAAAAGTTGCTAAGGAGCGGGAAGGGAAAAATAATTAACATTTTATTGTGTGACTTTTATGTGCTAAAAACTGAGTTACATGCATTACATGTGTTATTTCATAATATTCTCCTGTTACTGATATCAGCATGGTCCTTTTTACAGGATTACTTGTAGGTTATATTAATATTTAGAAATCAGTGATTTATTTAGGCTATTGTTTGATAAGCAAATTAAGACCTCCCATCACCAGAAGAAACATTTCTAGTTGTCACATGCTTCACTTGACAACGAAGTCGAGGGCTTGTGTAAAGCAATGGTAGGCCCAGGCATTGGGCTGACAATTGATGAACTCATTCTTTTTGAATCTCAGTATTTTTTTTTAATCTTTGTTTTAGGCGTAGGATTGAACGCAGCACTCTAATGGGGATGGAACGTGAGATCATAGTCAGCACAGTTTTTCGTCCTTTCGGCTTGACTGTCAATGGACAGTATATTTACTGGACTGACTGGTCCACAAAAAAATTTATCGAGCTAACAAATACGATGGGTCGGGTCAGACTGCGATGACCACGAGTTTTCCTTTCTGGCTCATGGGCATTCGTGTTGTTGTGAAAGACCACCCACAGCAGTGCAGCAATCCTTGCGACCAGTTTAATGGGGGCTGCAGCCATATTTGTGCACCAGGTAAGGCATTGCCCATGAATATAGAATCAAGGAGAGTAATAGTGATGATGGCAACTGGTAGGGAAGGTGAAGGAATATTCTGAACAAAATCCAAGTTCTTCTTGATTTCAGGGTAATTTAAAAAAGATTTGGGGTTTTTTTATGTTTAGAGAAAGACTTTAACAGGTTTTTTTCCTATTTGATATGGAGGTAGAAAGAAAGACGAGATTTGGCTGTGGTACTTCATGACTTGAATAGAAATTCCATCAACAAGCTTACCTTTTTTATGAAAAGATTTAATTCTTCAATTAGGAGGTACTATTTATAGTTTGAAATATTACTGATGATATGAAGTATAATATGTGTGATAATATGTTTCATAGTGTGTTTCATAGAGAACAAATTCATAGGAAGATGTGCCTTTTGATATTGTTGCTTTGTAGTTTTTGCCTAGAAGGAGAATGGTTTTAATTGCTTCAGTATAGATGAGGAGTAGTTGTTTAAAGATTAGGGTGAATTAGCCACATTTATTAATTGGTGGTTGGTTGTTCTTCTTGATGGAAAGAATATAGTTAAAAGTTCAATGAGAACAGTTTCCATGGTTTGTCTTATAGCATATTTAATATAGAAGCTGTTGCCAGTGCTATTCTGGAGGAGAAAATGTGAATGTTTGCCACACAAATCTTCTGGTTTTTCTGGGCCTACCTTTCTTCAGGTCCAAATGGTGCCGAGTGCCAGTGTCCACAGGAGCGCCACTGGTATCTCGCCAATAACAATAAGCACTGCATTGTGGACAATGGTATACGGTGTAATGGTTCCAGTTTCACCTGCCTCAATGGGCACTGCATCTTGGAGCAGTGGAAATGTGACAATAGCAATGACTGTGGCGATGGCAGTGATGAGCTGGAAAGTGTCTGTGGTGAGTTGAACTCTTGGAGCCTTTGTCAGAAGTTAACAATGTCTTTATGCCAGGTGTTTGGTACAGAATCCTGCTGTGTGTGAGTAGGTTAGTTAGACATGTGCCTAAGCATCCTTAAGCCTAAAAAACACTGAGTCTGAGAATCAGACTACATTTCTGCTAAATCGCAGATAAGCTGATATACATGCTGTGGAGTAGCGTACCCTCTGTAGCGGTTAGGAGCAAAAATACTGAATTAATATCCTGGCTATGCCATTTACACAACCTGTATGGCCTCAGACATCTCACTGTAAAATGAAGCTACTGCTGGGATTCTTGAGAGGCATAAGAAAAACAATATATAAAAACACAACTTGAGACTGGATACCTATTAAGCGTGATTTAGCATGTAACTAAGGGCTCCATTAGGCGATTGTTATCATTTTAATTTAATTTAATTTTTCTAAACATCAGTGAATTATTTAATGAGTTGTTATAAAGTGCCTGCACTTCTAGTCTCATACATATATACATAATTTACATTTAAATAGGTAAGGTGACCACCTAGGGACACCTAGCACAAGCACAATGCCACCTGTGGTAGTTCTTATGGGCAGAGCCCATGCTCAGACATGCTGGTGTGCAGTTTGGGTGTTTTTTGTTGAGTTTTAGATGTTCAACTTATTGTTGTTTCAAGGGGAGATCTGAGGATGTCTCTCACTCTGCCATGTTTCTCAGCTGACTCTGATTGTTACCATTTTATTACTTTTCATAGCAGAAGGATAATTAATTTAATAACTTCATCAAAATCACTCCCAATTCCGTTTCTATCCAATGGGGTGAGTAAAATGCAGTGGATGTTCTGAGGTTAGGTACTTTTTTTTCTAGTAGACTGTGTAGGGGATAAGAGTTATTTCCCCAAAGAAACTGTATTTGCATACTTTTCTGCTATTGAGGTAAACTTTTAAATTGAGATGATAGAGAAATAGACTGACTTTGCCATTTGCTCAAAATATGTCATTTGTTAAAAAAGTATGCAAAATATTTTGCTTGATCTAACTAATTTAAAGTATTGTCTTACTTTGCATGCAGTCCATTTTGCAGCTGCTTTTGCCTTGGAAGGTAAACTCAAAGTGTCTATTTTATTTGATTGCATTCTTTTAGAAATTAGGATGTGCTTTAATCAAGAGTTTTCTCCAATGTGTTTTCCTCTTTTTAGCGTTTCACACCTGCCGTTCCACCGCCTTCACCTGTGACAATGGGCGATGTGTCCAGTATCATTATCGCTGTGATCACTATAATGACTGTGGTGACAACAGTGATGAGGAAGGGTGCCTGTTTAGTGACTGTAATGCCACCACGGAATTTACTTGCAATAATAGAAGGTGCATACCTCTTGAGTTTGTCTGCAATGGTGTAAACAACTGCCATGATAATGATACTTCAGATGAGAAAAATTGCCGTAAGTTCATCTTAAGTACTCATTGTGCTTTTGGGTCTTAGATATTAGGAGATGAAACAAAGGCTTTCTGAAAAAATGAAACAAAAGTACAACAAAGAACTAAGTATTCACCTAAAGCATACATTTCATTTTAATGTATTCCATTAAAGATTTTTAAAAACAACTTTACTTAATATTTGAATTATTTACCTAACTTTATGGACCCATACAACCATTGACTATTTTAAACATATATTTTATCCTTGGTTTATGTGTCTGCCAGATTAAAATTTCATTCTACAGTCAAAATTTTTTATTGTTTTCAAGATTTATCAATTTGACTTTACAATCAAAATTTTTTCTTGTTTTCGTTTTATCAATAGTTAATGACAAAAATTATTGCATGAATGTGCTGTAGTTAATGTTGTGCAAAAAGCTATGTAGTACTGTGTTGACTGAAATTATTTGTTTTTTTTTTAGTTTTTCTGGTAAATTCCTTTTTTATTAATTGATTTTTTTAAAATTTCTGGGGTTTGCATGTTAGCATCTTGGGAAAACAAAGAGCAGAGTGTAAGTTCAAATATATTTTCAGTTCAGGTATATCTACATGGTTATCTGCTTTTGTAGGTAGAGTTATACACAGTATTTATTTGTGTGTGCTTTTTAAAATAACTTTTTCTTATGGAAAATTTCAAATGTACAATAAAGCAGAAAGAAAAGTATAATATATCCATCACCCAACTTCAACATTTATCAACAAATGACCAATCTGCTTCATTTGTTTCCCTCCACTTTTTTCCTGAGTATTTTAAAGCAACTCTCAGACATGCATATCAGTGATAAAGACATTTTGAAAAAAAACTACCATGCTATTGTAATGCTCACCTAGTAAAATCAACAATAGTTAGTCCTCCAGAACTCAATTCATGTTCAAATTCTGTCACTTATCCCCAAAATATCTTTTTACAGTTGCTTTATTCAAATTAAGATTCAGAAAAGGTCTACCTATTGATTTTGATTGTTAAAACTCTTTAATGTTCCGATTTTAAAAAAATGCCTTTGATTTGTCCTGTGAAATGTCCACATTCAGATTTGACTAGTTTCTTAATTGAGCCATTTAATTTAAAACTTTATCTCTATTACTTCTTATTAACTGGAATTTTAGATCTGTCAGCCTAAATCTTCCCTTGGGATGTTCTCATTGACCCTTTACCCAGTGGTTTTAGCATCCATGGATAGTTGTTCATAAATCCATGATTTCTTTAAGGGTTACAAATTAAGCATTTAAAATTCTATTATTTCTTCCACATTTATTACCTGAAGGTGCATAAAAAAGAAATTTCCCTTATCAACTATTTTGTTACCCTGAAATATAATTCTGCAAGATAAATGTTTGAGTCTTTCCCTGTAATTGTCAGTTTTTGGAGTAATGAGTTGGTGAGCAATGAGCACTAAGTTTTTGTTTTGTTTTTAGTACCGTATTAAACTCATGGATTTCACATAAATGATGAGTTTCAAAGCAGTGAGTCGTCACGTATTCTTTTTGATGCTCAATTGTCCTGGCATGGCCCATTCGGTCTTCATAACTCAGGCTTGTCCATTTCCTGTCTCAGACCTGGAAGTAATCACTTATCCAATGGAGACCTCATTCCTTTTGCGATATTTAAAAATTGCCACAGTGTTGGAATACCCATTCCTATTTGTCTTTCATTGATTGCTTCTAGGCCTTTTCAGTGAATAGAACTAGGAAATACAGTTTTTAAGGAACAGTATAAATTTATATTGATATTTCTCACTTTAACCTAAGATTACAAGTTTTTTTACTTAACTTGTTAAATTTTATAATTATATCTCTTTCCTTCTGGTAAAAATCTTGGTTTCTAATGACATTAACATAATAACTCATTTGCTTTATTCTACAATAATTTTAAATGCCTATAATAATTTAAAAATAACCACAAATACTGTTATTGCTACCAATAAATCTGCTTGTTTTTAGATTATTTCCCTCTAGGGATATGCAGTTAGAATACTGATTTCAAAGGCATTTGTAATTTTTTTCTCTGTATGGTTATGCTATTATTTGATTTATCATTGGTTTCGTTTGCTACCATTTCCAAATTTTACGAACTTCTTTCCCTTTACCCTTTTTAAAATTGTTTTTATCTATTCAAAATAATGTACATAGTTCCCAAGTCAAAATTATATGACAAGGTACATTCACAGAAGTCTGTTATCCTTGTCTTCTCCACTCTGTTCCCTCCATACTATTCTCAGTCTATCCATAGGAATAACGATTTTTCATTAGTTTATTTTTGTTGTTGTTTTTAATATAAGCGTCTCTCTCTCTCTCTCTCCTCTCTCTCTCTCTCTCTCTCTCCCCCCCTCCCTCTACATCACTGTTTTTGTTACACAAAGAGAGTCTACTATTTTGAATTGTGCTTTCTTACTATTAACAATATATAACAATATATCTGGATACCATGCCATCATTCCTTATCAATATATAAGAGATCTTTATTCCTTTTTATAGCTACATGTTACTCCATTGTGTTGATATGCCATTGTTTATTTAATTAAGAGTTCAGACTCTCCGTGATGCTATTAAATAATGAAAAGATTTAAACTACAAAGCAAGCCTCCTTTCCCCTCTCTGCCTATCAGCTGGAAATAGCTCTCTTTACTATAGAATCTATATGTATAACATAAGTGTCATGGATCATGCCTCTGTGATAGCTTTGAGAATGCCTCCCTTCTAATGATTTGAATTCTGCAATAGATCTGCCAGCATGGACATTCTTTATGGTATATATGTGGTGAATATATTCTAAATGTTTATCTGGTTGTCTTTTTCAAGCTGATCGCACTTGCCAGTCTGGATTCACAAAATGCCACACTACAAATATTTGTATTCCTCGTAGTTACTTGTGTGATGGAGACAATGACTGTGGAGATATGAGTGATGAAAGCTCCACTTTTTGCGGTAAGATAAGCCTACTTCTCTTTCTGTGGTTCCAGGGATGCATGTCTTCAGCTAATACAAAGATATATGGCTTAGGTGTTTGGGCTAATTTCAATTTGTCATCTCAAATTGACCTTGTAAGTGGATTCAGTAGGCAGTTACTTTAGGATGTGATTGGAGGGGCAAAAGAAGTTCTTTCTCTCTGTTCCCTGGCCGGAGGCCCATCTCTAAATATTTCCTCCAGAGACCTGCTCTGATACCTAAACTATACTTGCATAATTTGCAATACGCCCTTACATTTAATCTTGATATGATTATACTGGCCATTAGTAATTGAAAGAATTTTTCTGTTTTTAAATATTTTTGAATTTCAGAAACCTTTATTTTAGCAATTTTGTTCAATCAAACAATTTCCTGTATTTTTACATCAAGTTAAAGATTTTTCTTAAACTCAATAACTTTGAGACTATTAATGTAAATAAAGATTTAAGAATTCAGTAATTGTCACCAGGCCAGGCTACTAAGAGCAGGAGTCAGTTATAGTAATAGAAACAAGAAGAAGTAGAATTCAGGATGCAGCTATCAGATAGGGACATACAGACTGAAGCTAATGCTGATCTTACAGGGACCTCTGCTTCTGTATCATTTTTTTCCCCCCCAGCAAATCATCATATATCATGGGCCAAAGCAAGGGAGACTTGTAGACCAGAAGAATTATAAGACTTGATTCTTATTTTTACACACATAATAATTTAGAAAATACTTTTGACAGGAGCTACCTAAGGTTACTGGAGAAAAGAACCAATATTCAAATATAGTCAGAGTCACTTACTCAAATAAAGGCCCATATTTATAACAAAGATGAATAACAGCAGAACTTTGCTAACTCTCTAGAATCATGGTGTAACATGCTAAACGTCCTGTGTGGGGCGAGCTCAGATATGGTCATATTATTGTTGTTCTTGCCTTTAATTATTATTTCAGTAGAATTTAATTTTACAGAAAACAGAAGCAAGTCTCTTACATTAATTCTTAATTTCATACATCAAAACAATAGTTCTTTGGCATTTCTAATAAAATTTATTCTGGGATTTCTGGAATCTAGAAAAAAATATTTTGAAAAACTGGGGCAGTATTGTCTACCTTCTCTCTCTCCTATACTCCTCCCTCTCCATGGAAAGCATGTACAAAAGCCCATCTCCCAGGCCTCAATCTTCCTTGGCAACTATTTATTTAGTTCAGAGATATAGGCAAATTGTTAAGACTAATGGAAACAAACTTGTGTTTGGTCACAGGTTTTATCTTCTTTCCTTCTTGCAGCCTTTCACACGTGCAACAGCAATGAGTTCCACTGCACATCTGGACGCTGTATTCCTAGCCATTGGTACTGTGATCAAGAAAGAGATTGTCTCGATGGCTCTGATGAACCTGCCACTTGTGGTAAGAGAGTAAGAAGACATGAAAAGCATTATGATACAGCTAGAACAGTGGTCCCCAACCTTGTTGGCACCAGGAACTGGTGTTCCTATGAGAATCGAATGCCTGATGGTTTGAGGTGGAGCTGAGGCCGTGATGCTAGTGCTGAGGAGCGGCTCTAAATGCAGATGAAGCTTCGCTTGCTTGCCAGCCACTCACCTCCTGCTGTGAGCTTGGTTCCTAACAGGCCACAGACTGGTACTGGTCCCGTGGCCCCGGGTTGGGGACCTCTGAGCTAGAGAATCTCTTCTAACTACTTCGAATACAGACGAAGGGCATGTCTGCTGAATGTTTGCACTCCCTGCTCCTACTCTCAGCTGAGATGCCAAAACCACTCAGCAGATATTTATTAAAAATGTGTCAGTGCAGGGCATGGTGTATGCTGTTCATCAAGATATAGAGGTTGCAGGTTGCAGGTTGCTGATTGATGCTGATAACATGAGATTATGTTAGTGTTATACCTAATAAGGTGCCTGGCTTGTAGAACTCAATTAATTTTAATTGACTCTGAACTGGAATTTCTAAATTTAGCTGAGCTCTGACCCATAAGACTGGGAGGATCCAAAAGTGATTGTAATCATCACATACATGGGGAAGAGTCATAGTTGGGCACACATCCTTTTCCTGTTTTGTCTGTGTGCCAGCTTCTGAGGAAGGGTCCCATGACCATCTAAGATTCTCAAGAAGTTCCAGGGACCCTTTGATATTCTCGGAAGCAGTTGTGCTTGTTTGTATTTGGAGGCTGCTACCTTTGCAAATTCTAATCTATATCCATGCACTTTTTTTTTTACATAATTATAAAAATATAAAGCTACAACTTTTTACATTAATTTTTTATCTGTCAATAAATCCTATTGCTATGTAAGGGCTAGGATCTTATGGCCATGGGCCAACTTCTTGTCTTTAAAGTTAGAATGAGGTATAAATGACATTTTGAGCTAAGGATGAGGTAAGGTTCCTTGGGGCTTCAGAGGGAAGAAGGTCATTCACAGAATAATAAGAACAGATGTTCTGTATTTAGAATTTTCCCTTCCCTATAGATAGGTCATGAAAAGTTACTTATGCTGAGATTATTTTATGAGAAAGATCCTCCAATTTAAATCCTTTAGGGAGAGGTAAAAATTTCTCTTGAACCTGCAGGGTCTCGATTTCTTTCATCTCAAAATAACCCACATGCTAAAGTAGCACATCTTGGCTAGGAGGCCCATCTAAACCCTTTCAAAATCCTGTTAGAAACTTCTTTGTGGATATATGGGAAGATTCTTATAGGCTAGATTTCTAGAAGTGATGCTATGTCAAAGGGGATATGTCTCTTCAAAAGGCTGTATCAATCTATACACCTTTCTTACTTTTTAATAAAATGTCCTGTTTTTCATTACTGTTTCCTTCGTGCTATGTTTTTAGTAGTTAAAATTAAATTTTCTTTTGTGTTGGACTATTTTTGTGGGATCTCTGGGTTTATGAGAGTATGACAACTTTGTTAGTTGAATAGGAACATATTGGGGATATGATTAAATAATTTAATTAGTGTTATAGACAGCCTATGCTATAGCAGACTTCTCAAGATTTCTGGACTGTAAACCGTTCTTTTCATCAAGAGTGCTTTTAAAAATTTTATCTATCTATCTATCTATCTATCTATCTATCTATCTATCTATCTATCTATTTATTCATTGTTTTCAGTGTACCATGAGTCAACATGCTTAAGTGATGAGTTCAAATGTGACAGTGGAAGGTGCATCCAAAGAGAATGGATCTGTGATGGTGATAATGACTGTGGGGACATGAGTGATGAGGATGAAAGACACCATTGTGGTAAGTGAAACCAATTAATCCCCCTGCAAAGTCACATTCTAGGAAAACTCAGAGTTATTTTTATGTCCCTGGAGAGTTCGATTGTCAGACAGATTCTTCTTTAATTGAATGCACATCAATAGACAGTTAGTTACCTTTATTTTTTTACTCTGGCATTTTTTGATATCATGTACTTAAATGCTTTCAGATAATGAAAAATGATTTTGATGTTTATTTTCTTTCTCTTCCAGTTAGCTAAGGGAAATAACGTCCTATATTTCTAGAGCAGATAAAGAGAGCGAAGTCGGCCACTCGTAACAGCAGCTTTAACAGTGTAGCAGTTAATCGTGTGCCTCCCGTTTCACCTATTACCTTAGAGATGTTATTTGAGGGAGGCTTATGGAACAGACTATGGGACACTATTTCTCATTACCAACAGATCATGGAAGTCTGTGCTAAGGTGTCAGAAAAGTGTCTTTCCATGGTAGAATAATAACAACAATGGCTCCCTGATGTTGCGTGTGATTGCCGCCTCATGTGTCAGGTGACTTTGGTCCACGTGTACTCCGTCCACTGAGATGGGTGGTTGGCAGCTGCACAGACATGAATTACAGCATGTGCTTTCCTCCCACCTCCTTCACCACCTCCTTCCTTTGGTCTCCTATTCACCCACAATGGGATTAAATAGAATACCTGTTCTTTTATTCTGGGGCATTCATGATTGTACATTACTCTATCATCTCTCTCCTAACAGTGTCATGGTTTCTGACAACTCTTGTTGCTATATGTTCCTCTTATACGCCCAAATTCTACTTAGGGTGGTAGCTCTAATGCAGTTATAAAAGCACTAACTTCAAAGCCATAGTTCTTTAGAAAGTTATGTGACTGAGCCATCTAGTTAACCATTTGGAGTTTGATTTTTCTCATTTGTAGCACTGGTATACAAATACCTGTCTCACATTGTGTTTGTGCATTATACTTTGTAAACTAAAAAAAAAAATGTTACCAAATGTAATTTTTGGTATTCCATTAACAAAATGGGAGTAGTTTATGAAGCCCTAAGGGAAAAATATGATCTTACATTAATTTGAGAAAAAACTAAGTGAAGTGTTTTATTATATTTATTTCTTACTTCTGAACAAAAAATCCAAGGTCCAAAGCAATTAAAATAGAATTATTGGAAGTATTTTTATTATGATCTATTATTATCATAGCAATGTGATTTATTTACCTATTTTCCCCTCATTTCCTTTTGTCTCTCAGACTGTTCAGTAACAAAAAGCAAGAGAAATAATGGTTCAGAATGAATTTGACTACTAGAATGAGCTCTCATATAGTTTCTGATTTTTGTGTGCTTTGGTTTTAGAGAGTCACAACTGCTCAAGTTTTGAGTTTCTCTGTGTAAATAACGTGCCTCCATCCAGGAGGTGCATTCCCCAATCTTGGGTCTGCGATGGTGATGCAGATTGTACCGATGGCTATGATGAGCGACAGAATTGCTCAGGGGATCTTGCTCTGAAAATGATTTCACCTGTAGTAATGGACAGTGTATCCCAGATTCGTACAGGTAAATTGGGGGTTAAAAAATTTCCCAGTAAATCTCAAATATTCGTGGGGTAACACTGATGTATCTATTAGGTATAGTGTTCACAGTACCTATAGCCCGTGGTACTTTCAGTGGTCTATGAAAATGTTTAGATTTCTTTTAAAATCAGAAGGAAAAAAGAGAAATTTTAGGTCAAAGTAAGTATTTTAATATGTCATTAATATCCATATCTGTCTTTAAGTCAATGTTGTCAGTAAATACCATTTAAAATATTTTTTTGGAGGAAGGGGCCTATGAAGGTGAAAGTATTTGGGCTCATGAAAGTTGTCATATGACCTTGCAGAGAGGGCCAGGGAGATGAATAAGGCTCGATATAAGAAAAGTTTTTTCTTGAAGTAGGTGACCCTGTTGGTTTTCCATTTGGAGTAGAGGCATGGGGGTAGTAAATAAATGCTTAACTTTCTTCTCTCAGCTACAGAAGAACAACAGTTTAAGTACAATGATAAATGGAGCTTGGCACTTAGGCTCAGAGTCAGCAACAACAGGGAGAGGCCAGTGAGGAGAACCGAGAGTGCTGTGCAGGAGTGGCAGGAGAGCCAGACCTTCTATGCCTTTTTTTGAGAGATGTTGGAAATCTGGGTTTTTATAGAAATGTTTTGATTTTTAAATACTGAAAACAAATTCTAAACTTTTAACACTGTGTCAGTCAAACAGATTTAGTTCACAGCCTGCCAGTGTTGGGGACCTCTCCCGTAATTTTCTGGGGTTTGATTTCGTATCATTTTCTCCAAAATGAGCCATTCCTGAAGTTTATATATATATATTTTAGTGCCCAACCTCTCACTATTCCCACTTAAAAACATTTTGGATAAAAAGGGAAATAGACAAGAAAAATGATGTGCAGGTTTCAATCCTGACAGACTAGAAGAATAGTAAGAGCATTAGCAAGAGTAGGGGAGTCCAGAAGGGAGTTTGCCCGAAGTGCGTTTGTTGTGCTAGGACTTCCTGGTGTGAAAATTTGTATTAGGCACTTGGACACGTGGAAGTGGAGCGAAGAAGACACATTACATGCCAAGGACATATACGCATATTGAGAGAACAAGAACTGTCAGCTTACAGCCTGCTAGGGAAGGAGATGGAAAAGATACATGAAGCGGGCACGAGATTAGAACAGCAGAGCTTCTGGGGCCATTTGCTTAGGGGCAGGTAGCCCCTTGGAAGGCCCTGAGGTATTGCTGAAATACAGCATGGTGCAGAACTGTGTGTTCCTGATGTGGGCATGAGGAAGCCAGAGGAGGTTAAGTCATCATGCAGAAAGAGCAGGCATTTGGCATTCTGACCAAAAAAGTTGTAGTAAAGAGGTAGATAAATGTCGTCTGGAAAATGTACTCTTGCGGGGTGACTCCTCCCCTGCTGAGGCCCACACAGACATTGCTGAGAGGTGGTAGTTTGAGTAGTTTAATGACAACCTGAAACATTCAGGAGACAGAGCTGTCTCCTTTTGTAGTGAATTATGCTTATGTACTTAACTGATATAGATGTGATCTGTAGATTTTTAGTCTTTGTAAGTGGAAATGAATAAAACTTTATTTTTTCCCTAGTTGCTCAAGAGTTCTATGACATCATATTGAGATTTGGTTCTTTGGCATCCAGTAAAGATTTAATACCATCAGTCTTAAATATATTCTGGAAACCTAGGCATACAATCTAGGGAATAGAATTATATTAAGTCTTAATTTTGATCTAGGTTATTTCACTCCCTTTTTGAACTTTCTGCACTCTGCCATTATTACTATGATCTTGCACCTCCTGACTTCCCTGCCTTACCAGACTTTCACTGGTTTTATTCATCTTTTCTTCCCTTTCTACCTCTGTGTGTGTGTGTGTGTGTGTATGTGTGTGTGTGTGTGTTCCCTTTCCTGAGCTTTCTGAATTGCTATTGTCAAAGGCTATGGCAGAAAATAAAAATTCTGTTTGGTTGGAAACCTGAATTATAGGGACTAAAGTAACTCCGAATCTTGTTTGCCTGGAGTGCCTCCACTAAGTGCTCTGTTATTGTGCACCCTCTTGCTTGCTTGGTAGAATGTGTGCTCCTGCATTTAGTACAGTGATACAAGGGATCATATTTCCTATCAACTTTTTCCCCATGGCTCATTACTGATGCTGCTGAAGAACCTGAATAAGAGGGAATTGTGAACAGCTCGCTGGAGTACTGACGTGCAATTGCGTCCAAAAACTTGATGATTTGTTTGCCTGACTTTTTTCCCCCTCTTGGGTTGCATCTAAACTAAAGGAAAGAAAGCATCAGTATCTTAAATCATTTAGAAATAAGTTAAATAGCTGTCAGGAGACCAAATGGGGCTGAGCCAGCTTGCTTGATCGATACTTTCTTTAAAGTTACATGAACACATTTTGGTATAAATCATGTTGGCTATGGCCTAGGTTTGTGGATGGGAGTGCTAATTAGAAGACCTAACCATAGATGAGTTGTAAAATTGACCACATTCAGCTTTGATACCTTAACATCTTTTAATGCTCTGCTTCAAACTTCTATGCCCTCCTAGTAAATTTTTTTTAATTAAAAAAATTTCAATTACAGTAGATATTTAATATTATATTAGTTTAGTATGTATGGCACAGTGGTTAGACATTTATAGAACTTATGAAGTGATTGCCCTGATAGATCTTGTACCCACCTGACACCGTATGTAGTTATTACTATATTATCGACTATATTTACTATGCTGTACTTTACATCCCCATGACTATTTTGTAACTGCCGATTTCTTAATTCTTTCACTTTTTTCACTTAGTCCCTCAACCTCACTCCCATCTGGCAACCATCACTTTGTTCTCTGTATCTATGAGTTTGTTTCTGTTTTGTTTATTTTGTTTTTTAGATTCCACATGTAAGGGAAATCATATAGTATTTGTCTTTGTCTGATTTATTTCACTTAGCATAATACCCTCTAGGTCCATCCATGTTGTTGCAAATGATAGGATTTCATTTTTTTTTTTTTTGTGGCTGAATAATATCCAATTGTATATATGTACCACATCTTTTCTCCCTCCCCCCCCCGGGTTAACTGTTTTTAAATAGGTAATTTCTTTCTTTTTTTTCATTTTTTTAATTATTATTTTTATGGTAACATTGGTTAATGAAATCCAATAAGTTTCAGCTGTACACTTTCATAGTAAGGCATATATATATAATATATGTATATATATGTGTATATACACATATATATAAATATATATACACAGTGTATATATATATGTATATATGTATATATATTGTATATACACATATATATATATATATATTTACACTGTGTGTTCACCTCCCATAGTTAGATTTCTTTCTGTCACCACATATTTGACCCCCTTTACACCACTTACCTCCCCCTTCCTCCGCCCCTTCCCCTCTGGTACCATATCTTCTTTATCCATTCATTTTTTTGATTGGAACATTTAATCTATTTACATTCAAAGTAATTATTGATAGATATGTAGTATTGCCATTTTATTAATTGTTTTCTGATTGTTTTTGTAGTTCTTCTCTGTTCCTTATTCTCTCGCCTCTTATATTGATGACTTTCTGTAGTGCTGTGTTTGGATTTCTTTCCTTTTATTCCTTCTGTATCTCTTGTGGATTTTTGGTTTGTGGTTACCATGTGCTTCATATAGCAATGTATTTTAAGTTTATGGTTGCTTAAATTTGAACATATTCTAAAATAAATACCATTTTTACTTTCTCCATGTTTGTTTTTGTCATTATCTTTTGCTTCTTTTGTTTGTGTGTGTGTGTGTGTGCACACGTGTGCGTTACTTGTGTGTATCCCCTATTTTACTGTCGTAATTACACATGATCTTCCTGCTTTTGCCTTTTAACCTTTGTACTAGCTTTCGTGTTGGCTGATCCACTGCTTTTACTGTATGTTTGCCTTTGTCAGTGAGAATTTTTTCTTTGCAATATTTCATTATTCCATTTTTGATTTTTTTCCTTCTTCTTAAAGTGAGCCTTTTAATATTCTTGTAATACTAGTTTGATGATGATGAACTCCTTTAGCTTTTTCTTGTCTGGGAAAGTAAATTCCTTTATGAATTGTCAGACATTAGTTTTGCTCATCATTACTTAAGATTCCTTTATACTTATGATGAGTTACTGTTAGCAGGACCTCCTTTAGTGATCATGACTTTCATGGGATCTTGGAATAATGTAGAGAAGAAAGACTAGTCTGGCCCACAACATTTCAGGAAACTACATTGTCCTCAGGATACCTGGGAATGTTAGATCTCAAAATAGCTTCTAGAACTATGAAATGCCTTCTTCTTTTGACAGGAGTCTGTGCTAACCTCTAGTTTCCCTCCTTCCCAACACCATGACTACTTACATCTCTTGGCAAGTGGCAGGAGTATTACAAGGAAGATGGAAGGAACAGGACTGCTAGTGCAAACATCATTTAATCGGAAGCTATGTGTTCTTATCATTTATCACATATAGCACTCGTCCTATGAGTATCTGCTTACGTATGGGCCCCTCTAGCATATGGCTTCCCAGGATTTTGTCTGTGCCCATAAACTGTCTCATTGTCGGATGAATACATCTGATGAACACTAAAGTTAAAAAAGTTGTATTTAATTCATTTTTCAACTGGGGGAAAATGAATGAACTTATGTTCAATAGCTTTGGGCCCACATTTCCAGCGATAGAAACCAGCTCTGGAGAAGTTGCGTAGAACGCTAAATATTATATTCCTTTAGTGCTGAGGATTGGTGGGGCGGATGAAGATTCTGGTGGAGAGGGTACTCAGGACATTGGTGATCTTGGCATTAAAATGGTTGACCTGGCATTCAGGAGGAGGACATAGTTGAGACTTGTTGTCAGTCTGTCTAAGTCTTGTGTCCTGGGTCTCATGACGCAGGTGTGACCGGCACAATGACTGCGGTGACTACAGTGATGAGAGGGACTGCTCATACCCCACCTGCAATGGGAATCAGTTTACATGTCAGAATGGGCTCTGCATTTATAAAGGCTACGCCTGTGATGGGGAAAATGACTGTGGGGATGATTCTGACGAGCTGGAGCACCTGTGCCATGTCCCAGAAACCACGTGCCCCCCTCATCAGTTCAAGTGTGATAATGGGAACTGCATTGAAATGGTGAAAGTCTGTAACCACTTGGATGACTGTTCAGACAACAGTGATGAGAAAGGATGTGGTGAGTATAGCATAAGATTTGGGAAAAGGAAAACTGGGAGACTGAATATGAATTCTTAACCCCTTATGACTTATCAAGACTTTCCAGTCCTCAAAATAAAAATTACCAGAGAATTACTGTTTCTTATCAGGCAGGGATTTCTTGGTATAAGGGTAGTACACAAAAGTTTTTTGAACTTGAATTCATCAGTTAGACAGTTCATTATAGAGAACAGAAGGTGAGCTAAGTCAGGCCAGTGTTTGACATTAAACATGTCAAACAACATTGATTCTCTTTGAATCTTTGGAATGACTGGTTGCCTTAACTGCCTCTCTGCTAGGATTTCTTAGCTTGTTCTTTATCTCCATCCTCAGGTGACCGAAGGGGAGAGTTTTAACCCACCCCTTACCCCAAACTCCACAAGTAAACCACTCTAGAGTTTAGAAAATGTAGAATTAATAAGAACGTGTTCTCCCTGTGGAGTTTTTGCGTGCGTTTGGCCATGTTTCCCAGGACCAGTCAGAGGTACACCCATTGGAGTACTGGCGGCTGCTCTTATCTTGTGAGAGCCAAATGTGCATCTCTTCCCAGCTTTGCGTTCAGTGATGTCACCCTGGCAGCCTGAAATTGGCCGTGGTATGAGTAGTCACACCACTGAAATGGAAGATACTACACATCGGGGCATTTCCATCACCTGGAGGCATGTTTACCAGAACACCACTGGCCCGGCTCTTTTCTTCTATTCCTCTTTCTCCTCTCTCCTGTCATTTTACTTTATAAATCATTGGTTATAAGAAATTTGCAGGTATAGGATTCAAAGTCAAACCGAAGCTTGTTAGTTGTATTAGTTAAAATCACTGGTGAAGGATTAAGTTGGGGAGGAAGTTTAAAAAACAGTGATTTTTGAATAATATATGGCCTTGAGAAATCTCTATTGTTCATCTGCTTTCAATATGATTCATTAAGCATTGACGCTGTACAGTGTAAATGTTGCATTTGGACCATTATGGTGGCGTCATTGCTGGAATTTTAGTTCTCTAATAACTTCCTTTTACCTGCAGGCATTAACGAGTGCCATGAGCATTCACTCAGTGGCTGTGATCAAAACTGCACAGACACCTTAACAAGTTTCTATTGTTCCTGTCGTCCTGGTTACAAGCTTATGTCTGACAAGCGGACTTGCAGTGACATTGATGAATGCAAGGAGACACCCTTTGTCTGTAGCCAGAAGTGTGAGAATGTAATGGGCTCCTACATCTGTAAGTGTGCCCCAGGCTACCTCCGAGAACCAGACGGAAAGAGCTGCCGGCAGAACAGTAACATCGAGCCCTATCTCATTTTTAGCAACCGTTACTATTTGAGAAATCTAACCATAGATGGCTCTTTTTACTCCCTCATTTTGCAAGGACTGGGCAATGCTGTGGCATTGGACTTTGACCGAGTAGAAAAGAGATTATATTGGATTGATATAGAAAAAAAAATCATTGAGAGAATGTTTCTGAATAGGACAAACAGGGAGACAATCATGAAGCACAAACTACCGGCCACAGAAAGTCTGGCTGTAGACTGGGTTGGCAGGTAAGAAAACACCAAGGAGCTTTTTAAAGTTAAAAAAAAAAAAAAAAAAATTCTAACCATGCTTTCATCTTAGCAGAGAATTAATCCTTCCAACTTGGATTAATATGTGAATACATTGAATGGTTCTGCATATATTTTTTTTCTGCTGTGTACCTAATACTCAAATGAGATACCACAGAACTCAAAATCTAGTGATTTTAAGAATTTATGGTATCATTTTTAGAGGGAGGGACATCAAAGGGGAGCAAAGAGCTCTGTTGTTACTGGCCGTTCAGTTCATGGAGATGATGTTAAGGGATGATTCCTGCATTCATTGGTTTGTTCAGTCACTTAACTGCTTCATGTCAGCTGCTATGCCAGGCTCTAGGAGCCTAGAGCAGCCCCTGCTTTCCTGGAGTTCACAGGTTTGCTTACAACATTAGTCACTCTCAGCCTGGGCCAGTCATGAAACAGAATGGCTAACCTGAAACTTTTGCTTTTTAGAAAATGAGGATTTTTAAGGCAGGCAGGGGTATTTTAATTAACTTTATCAAATCAACTACATTTGTTAACATTTCTATTGAATCTTGAATCTTGAATATCAGATGCTTGGTTGTGGGCACTTATACTGCAAATATTATTGCTGCAGTCAGCCCAGACCTACAGAGGACTCTTCTGCATCTTCTCTAATTGACCATCTTAAGGGTAAAGACTCTAAAATGGGGGGTGGGGAGTTTGCTCCCTAGAACTACTTGAATAGTAGCTGGCCTACCATAGATGCTCAATAAGTGCCTGCCGAATAATAAATAAATTGAGTAATGAATTGACTATGTGAATAGGAATATTTTATATATATCATGGCTCTACCAAGTATCAAAAAGCATAGTGATTAATGATTTGTAGAAAAGAACTAAACTTGGTACCGTTTCTGTTGCATCTTTTGCTCCAATGAAGGGAAAAACAGGATGATATTTTCCCCTGGATTTTAGCTACTTTCGTCACCACTTGGGCATGTACTTGACCAGGAGAGAGAATTACATAAATGCATGGTAGTCAGGAAGATGGAACAAGAATGTCTAGTATGAGGGTAGGATAAAATATACTCTGACTGATGAAGTATTTCTAAATATTCACGATGGAGCACAGCCAGTCTAACATTCCTTAAAAGACAAAGGAAGAATAGAACCCAGTTACATTTAAGTTTGTAGGGGACATTTGTAAGATATTAACTGCATTAAAATTAGAAACAATTTCCCCAATGTCAATAAAGATGTCCACTGCTAACTCAAGGGTGTTTGGTTTCCAAAGCCTTTGTATTGACATATAATTTTTAAAAGCACCATTATGCACTTTGGAAGATTGTGCTGGCTCTCAGCCTCTTGAGTTTTCCAGCAGTGGGAGGGAAGTGTCTCCTCCATATTCTCTTGAAAAGAATGCTCACAGGGTCAGTCTTTTGACTGCGGAATGAAGAGAAATTAATGAATTGGCAGTAAGCTTAACAGAGTGGCGTGCCCTATGGTGTATGCAGTCTTGAATTCCTGCTCTACCACTTTCTAATTATACAATCCCAGGGCCCCAGCAGCCTCATCAGGAGAACAGGGATAATAATAGTACTTACTCCCAGAGTTGATGTGATCTTAAATAAAATAATGTTTTAAAAAGTTCTTAGCCTAGGTCCTGGAATTTAGTGGGTATTCAATACATAGCTGCTATTATTATTGGTATTCTTTGCCTCTATAATGATGGAATCCAAGATTGTGGGCATTTCATTCATCAGGATTTACCCAACTGGCAAGGCTTGCACTTTCATGCATACTCATCCTTCATCCTCAAGCCTAAAAGGATGCTGCTGTCCTAACAGTTACATATTATCACAACCAGCATGGTTGGATCAGGGCTTACCTTTTGCAAGGGACATCTAGGCCTTTTGGAAGAGAAATCATTCTCCTTCCAGTTGGAATTGACTATCGGATCCTAAATGACATTCATATTCTTAAACTCTTTGGAAGCTTGTGGATACTTAAGATTCTGGTGAAAACCATGGACCCCTTCCTGGAGAAAAGCACTTGACATATTGAGCTCACACATTTTGTATCAGTTTTAGAGGGTACACAGACCCCTCAAAGCCCAGGCTACCCTGATGTCAGATTAAGGACTTCAGATTAAGAATCTCTGTTTTATAGAAAATAAATGGACTTTATTGAATAGAAATATATTTAGAACTGAAATATCCTTCAGGTAGGAGTTTCTAACAAATTTTAATAAGTTTTTAAAGCTTTTTAAGTTTGATTAAGTAAAACGTGGTGCGGGGTAAGAAATTCATTTTGTCGACTTAGTCTGACAGAGCCAGGGATGGGTAAGGTTTTTCTTTAACTTAAGGATGCCATGATTCAGGTTCCTTTTGCAGTCTCAATGAAACTCTTAGACAAGTCTGTTTCCTCAACTCCATCATTTAAACTGTAGTTTATGATAGTCGTTGTTTTCACTTCTGCTTCCCTGCTCCTCTAGGCCTTTGCATTGCCTGGAAAGGATAGTTTACACTGCATGAAGAAAGTAAAGCCAGAATCCTTGTGTTAGGTGTAGCCCCGAATTCCCTCTGTGATATCATCTTGAAGTGTGAATTGTAGCACACATCCTTGCATCTCCTGTTGCCTCATTGCAGGAAGGCCAGTTGTTTCCCCTTGTTCTTGTTTGCCTGGGGAAAGTGCCTTCTAACAGCTGTCTGTGTGATTCCAATGTAGCTCGGATAGGAAGTTGAGCGGCTAAATATGCAGTTTCACAGCAAAATGGCTGTGTGGGTAACTCCTGCTTCTTTATTTCAGAAAGCTCTATTGGGTGGATGCCTACCTGAATTGCCTCTCTGTCTCTGAGCTTGATGGCCGATACTGCCGCAAGCTGGCTGAGCACTGTTTGGATGCCAACAACACCTTCTGCTTTGATAACCCCAGAGGAATTGCCCTTCACCCTCAATATGGGTATTGTCTTCCTGTAACCTTGGGCTTTTCTTTCATGCCCTTATTTCGCCTCTGTTACCAGAAAAGCTGTTCATATAGTTATCTCAAGGCCAATATCTTGTTCGGATCTGTCTTCTTTTCTTACCTGGTAAATGGTTTAGTATAATGGGTAGAAGCATGGCTTATTCAAATGATATTCATGAGCTATTCTGTTTTCTTTGCCATGACTCATCATTTCACTTTTCAAGTCACAGATTTGGGCTGCATGCAAAGAAAATTACAGTAAAAAAAAAAAAAAAAGCCAACCCATCTTTATTGGACTTTCTATGTCAACTCCACAGAAGTCCCCAGTTAATCATGTTCCTTTTTGAGCGTTCCCTGTATGTCATTACTTTTAGGTTATTTTCTATTCTCTTTCCTTTCAGAGAGGCTTTGTAGAACGTTAACTTTATTTCTCTAATCAGAGAAGACCTATGTCCTTTGGCTACTGATTTCTTTTGGATTCAGGAGCTGACCCTTTGTGTTTCCTCCAACAGGTATGTCTACTGGGCAGACTGGGCTCACCGAGCATACATTGGGAGAATAGGCATGGATGGAATCAATAAATCTGTGATTATCTCTACCAAGTTAGAGTGGCCCAATGGCATCACCATTGATTATACCAACGACCTACTCTACTGGGCAGATGCTCACCTGGGTTACATTGAGTACGTATACAGAAAAGAATAAAGCAAACTGAGTAACTTTATTCCAAATACTAGGGCTAGTGTTGCCAATGTATAATTCCTAGGTGTCTTCTAACTGGTCTGTGAATTGGAAGTCATTCTGGGGTCTTCTATCTAAAACTCCTGATAGACAATTCACTGAGCTCTGTAGTATGACGCAGTAGAAAGAGAACTTTGGAGTCATACAGAGCATATTTCTTTGCCCTTTCCTTCTGAATATATCATTTATAGATTTTACTATTTGAAAAAAAAAAAAAAAAGAGCAAGACTTGAAAGGCTTTCCCTAAAGTACTTTGGTGCATTTATTGATATGTACAATGAAGTGTTTTAAGTAAGTAACAGTAGAGTCTGTTAACATTTATTCAATATGATAATGCATTCAAATAATTCCAGTAATAAAATAGTTTTTAGAAAATGCTTTAAATATCACCCTGTTCAATGAAAAATAGTCATTGCAAAAAAGATAACACACTGTATTAACCAACCAGTGTGTGTTTATTTTGAGACATCGCTAATTATGTTCTAAATGCACTATAGTAATGCCTTCTGGGTAAGCTTTTATGAACAAGTACCCAGATAAACAGCCCGTTGAATTAAAAAACATGGAACTCATTAACTCAACAGAGCTATTTAAAAATTGTCATTCTGTTAAATTTATTTTGCTACCAAGTTAGTTTGGAAATTTTCGAAGTGCTCTAATCCCATACTCTCTTGCAAACATGCACTGAATACCTAGCACACATGCCAGTGTCCTCTCTTATGCTGATGGCAGACATAGTTAATCAATCCCAGAACTCTCTTTTGTTAAATAGGGCCACTTTCCTCAGAATCTTCCACAGTCTACACATGTGATGAAGATTCTTTGCCACCACTGACCTGGAAAGCAGAGGACGTTGGATTGTTTTTATAGGCTATGCCATCAGCTCTGCTACTTTCCAATGTCTGCTTTGAGCTCAGCCCCTTGGAATTCCCTTAATGCTCTTAGTTTTAAAATATGTTTAGGGTCAGTAGGAAAAGAGACTTGGAAAATTGAAAGTTATAAGGATTTTAACATGTGATGCTTTGGGAATACTTTCTTTCCTTGGTTCATTTGCTGTACTAAGGCAATCTTTAGCGTTCTCTTTGCAAAATTTGCTACAGCAGATACTACTCACTCTTAGGTAGAGATCAACTTTGGTTAGAATAAGTAGAATATCACTCCTAGTTTAATTGTACCATTTCAGTGTAATGTACAGATGGTGATTCCCTTTGCCCTTCCCGTGATGTGTATATTCTCCTTTTGAAGGAACGTCATAGAGCTTAGCTTTCCATAAAAATCCCTTTTTGAATTAGTAGAAGCATCAAGGTGTTCAGAGAAACTTCAACAACTTTTTCGGTTTCTATTGTCCTTTAGGTCTTGTAGATTATTCTTGGTCTTGAAAGCTTGGTAGGTTTAGCTGAAATGGAGAGTGTACACATACATAGTATTTTAAGGAGCATTAGAAGGCAAAAAGGAGTTTCTAGCTACTTAATATTCTGTTCACTTTTTGGTAAAATTTTGTAGCTGAATTCTAAATAGCCAATAGGTTACTGTGTAAAGGTGAGATAGTATCTGACACTATGATCTGAGAATGAATGAACCTTTAATATTCATGTAGCCATATTAACTTGATCAGCTCTTGAAGGGGTATCAATTCCTGTTAAGAAATAGATTTCATAGACTGTGTAAATTAATAAATTTCATAGAGCATCCAACCCATTTCTTGTACATATTGGATGTGTTTGTGGTTTTACATTTGACAAAAAAAAAAAAATACTCTTAAAGGTGTCTGAGATCTCTACACAGAAATCAGGCAAGAACTGAAAAGAAAGGTCTCAAGATGACTTTCTGGTCTAAATTTTTTAAAAGAAACAGATTGGACTAAGTCTGGTCATTTATAAGCTGCAGTCATCAAACAGAGTCAAGAAGATCTCAGTTTTCCTATGGCTTCTATAAGTTATGACTGTAATATTTTGAAAACTATTTCTAATGTCGTATGGCTAACATCAAGTTTCTCAGTTGCTAGCTCATTCTATCTCCTATTTGAATTTTAGGATCTCCTCTAAAATCTTAAAATACCAATATTTTCCCAGATATATATATATATATATATGAATGAGACATCGGAACTAGGAGGACCTAGATATTTGGCTGTGGATCCTCTGTGACATCTTGAAATCAGAGAACTTCCTCTGGAAGTTTATTCATCTGGAAAAGTATTAATAGTGTCCAAGGCATGATTTATAATAAATGTTCTGCCAGTGTATGCCAAATTAACCTTGCAGGCCTATAATTTAACTCAGCTAGTACATATGGCTTAGGTTATACTGAGAATCCAGCTGTCTCCTAGAACAACCTCTGCCTTCACAAGAAGGCAGCATTCCAGCTGTACATTGCTATCCTCTGATTTTTTTCCGATGATTTAGGAAACAAGGACGGTGTTCATCCAGGATATCAAAGAGACACTTGGTGGAGAACATCAGTGTAAGAGGTTATAAACTTACAACAACCAAACCAGCTGCATCTGCAGGAAAGCAGCTGTGATGAGGAATCTGTGATTATTTCAACTTCTCTGACTATTCCTAGTTTTAAGACATTGCTTTTTCAACTTCACATCTTTTGTTCAGTCAAAATATTCTTTAAGTTTATTTTTGTTTTAATTAAAGACTAGGAGTTTAGGGAGAACCTAAACTTCATTTACCTCTAGAAGGTAGAATTTAATCAATTAATTAATTAGTCAATTGTTCTATCCTTAAGCATTAGAAGAGAGGAGTTGTTTTCAGTGAATGACACTTTCATCCTCCTACCCCAGGTACTCTGATTTGGAGGGCCACCATCGCCACACAGTGTATGACGGGACACTGTCTCACCCTTTTGCTATTACCATTTTTGAAGACACTATTTATTGGACAGATTGGAATACAAGGACAGTTGAAAAGGGAAACAAATATGATGGATCAGATAGGATGATGCTGGTGAACACAACACATAGACCTTATGACATCCATGTGTATCATCCATATAGGCAGCCAATTGGTGAGTAGGTGATCCAGAAGTTTGGCACAGTTGCTTTAGGTTCTTGTGCATGCCATTCTTGTTTCTCTAAGAGTAAATGTCAGGAATTATAAAGGTGTTGCTTGTTAATGTTTTCTATAAAACATATGCTGAGAGTTGAGTGTATAGAAATATTTTAGAGTTTATTCCCCATTCCTGGAAAGGTTGCTTATAACCCTTTTTCTTAACACTGGCTCTATTCTTAATGATCAGTCTGGGGTTTTGTTTTTGATATTTTGGTAGGAGAACTGAAGTATGTTAAAGTGAGTTAAAAATATCATGACATTTCAGCCTTAAATATTTAAGAAAGCGCTTTTGAAAAATAGGGACATTTCCTATATAACCACAATAAATTATAACCATGATGTATTATAATTATATGTAGTTCTAACAATCATCACTTAATACCATGATCCATCAAAAATGATTGATTTAAAAGAAAATTAAAAATAAAAACATTTATTAAATGTTTATTTAAATGTGAAGTATTATGTATTGAATAATTGGTTTTTTCCCTTTTAGAAGGTAAAAGTGTTGAGCAACACATTTCAGTGTATCATGAGTTAGGAGATTTGTTTTTATTTTTTTGCAAACTTACATTCCTCTTCATATAATCAAAGCCATTTTTATGATATAGAGATAATCTAGCAAATGTCTGCAGTATATTTGGGGATAGAATGGATTTTGTGGACTTTTGTTGTGATAGCTTGCTAAAACATACAATAAACTTAGAAGTAAGGAAAAATGAGAATTAGCAACAAAGATACTCAGTATTTTTCTTTGGAATTTGATATTCTTGGTATATTTTAGTGGAAGTCAAATTAATCTTCATTTCCAAGTGGTGACCCAGAAAACTAGATGCTGCTCAGTTTATCTATCCACCTCATTCTTGGCTATAATTCTGTTGCCGACATCCTTAGAATAAGAGAATATACCATGTACTGGAAATTAAAACTTTAACTTAGGTACTGGACACATGTATGTAAGTACACTCACCCACCTACTCTCCGAGGACTTTGAGAATCACATCTTTTATAGCCTACAATACCAGTGGGTATGCCTCTGTTCTGGTAGTATGTAAATCAGTTTTCTTAAAGCACAGAGTTGCTTATATAGTTCTATCATCTGTCTTATTTGCAAACTTTTAGAAAAAGTGTGAATGAGGATAATGATTTTTCTTACTAAGAGGTGATAAGTTTTATAAAGTGAGTAATCAGTTAATCTCTGCTTGATATTGTATTGAATGAACACATATTTTCTTCTTTCACTAGTGAATAATCCCTGTGGTACCAACAATGGTGGCTGTTCTCATCTCTGCCTCATTGAAGCAGGAGGCAAAGGATTCACCTGCGAGTGCCCAGATGACTTTAAGACTATCCACCTGATTGACAGTACCCACTGCTTGCCCATGTGCTCTAGCACCCAATTCCTGTGTGCTAACAAGAAAAGTAAGGCTCTATCTTCCCTCTTTCCATTGACTCTCCATTCCTTTGATGCACGTTGAACTTCAGGGCTCCCAGGGATAGGAGTCTTCCAATGAACCAAGATTTGGCTAATTGACATGTTCTTATGGATGCACCAAGACTCTCAGTCCCCAACTTCAGATAATATCTTCCATGAATAGAAGGAATTTTGTTAACCAAATTGTTATACCTATATATACAAACTTTTATATTTGTAGAGAGGAAGCAAACTATGTGTTTTTTATTTCTAACAAATTGTCTTAAGTGTCAGCGCCAGAGCATATATAAGTGTATACTGAAAAATAGCCCTCAAAATGATAGAATTTCTCTTGTCTTTATACACTGGCCTAGCTCCTTAGTTAACTATGCCAGAGGATCCAGGGTTACACATTCAAATCCATTTTTGATCATTTGTATTTGCTGTGAAACATGGCCATAGATTATTTTCCTAATAATGGCTATAGGCCATTAATGATGACCAGGGAGACTGAGTCAGAGAGTGGGGTGTTAATGCCAATCATAGCATCTAGTTTGGCAGATGCTAGATTGGTAGATTGTTTTGATGATTAAATAAAACATCCTAGATTAAGAATCTAGCATACACCTATCATGACATGGGCTTTCAACAAATGGTAGTGCCCTCCAGCTTCCCAACCAATACCTAAATGTCTTTTAGATCACCCTGGCAGACAATCTCAGCCCTGCTACCAGAACCACAGCTCCAGACACACACTTCACTGTTGGTTGTGGCAGGAATTTAATCATCATACTCAGAGCATTTTATCAGCACGTATCTGAGTCTTAGCAAATCTGTGTTATCTCATCCAATTGTTTTCTCCTAAAATACGCCCCAGTAACCAAGGTTTAATTAATCATCTTCTTGTGCCATGAGAGAACTCACGCGGGTCACTTAGAATCCAGTCTTGCCTGCTTCTCCCCAGATAGTCATTGCCCACTCCTCTAACCACCTCCCCCAAGCCCCACTCCCGGGAGCTTCGCTAAGAGAAGTGGCATATGTTTTCTCCGTGCAGATGTATTCCTATCTGGTGGAAATGTGACGGACAGAGAGACTGCTCGGATGGTTCGGACGAACCCCCCATTTGCCCACAGCGCTACTGCCGGTTAGGGCAGTTCCAGTGCAAAGATGGCAACTGCACCAGCCCCTACTTCCTGTGTGACACCCATCGAGACTGCTCTGACGGGTCTGATGAAGACGTTGTTCTGTGCGGTGTGTTGAGTCGCTTTATGCCTTCTTTGCCCACTTCCGTAGTTGATTGTGTATAGTTATGATTCTGTGGGGATTTTCTGAGTATCATAAACCCAAAACCAGTCCAGATTCCTAGGAGAAAACTCCATCCTCTATCTATTTTAATAAGTTTTTTTTAGAATCACGAAGGTCTCTGTAAGACAGATGGTAAAGGTAGATATAAGTGGGCCGTACTGGCGGTCCCTTACCATGTGCTATACATAGACTTCTCGTATGCATAGGAGCTAACATGGAGGGAAAAATGAGGGGTTCCCCTGTTTTAATCAAGGACTCTCAGTTGTATCTTTGTTTCCATTTTTAAAAAGCTTCTGTTCCTGATGCCTTCCAAACTGATAACAAAATGTCTCTGCTTATAGAGCACCACCAATGTGAGTCCAATGAATGGCAGTGTGCCAACAAACGTTGCATCCCAGAAGCCTGGCAGTGTGACTCGATAAATGACTGTGGGGATGACTCAGATGAAGACAGTTCCCACTGTGCCAGCAGACTCTGCCAGCCAGGCTATTTTAAGTGTGCCAATGGCCACTGCATCCCTCAGTCCTGGAAGTGTGACGTAGACAATGATTGTGGAGACTACTCGGATGAGCCCATCCAGGAATGCAGTAAGTCCCCGTGGGCGGGGCATAGCTTGACCAGGAGCAGAAAACAAGGAGAACCTCTGTGGATTGAGAGAGCACATGGGGCACCCCCTTGGCTCTCTCTGCTAACCCTGACACTACAAGACAAAGTATGGTCGTATAGCCTGCTTATTGAACCAGGCCAGTGTATATGAAGGGCCTGGTGTCTCCTCTTGATACACTGAATGTCTGTCTATTCAGAATATAACAAGAACTTACACATTTTGTATATCTAGCACTTTCTCATTTGGCCTCAGAGACACATTGTGAGGTATAATTCCCATTTTACAGATGAGAAAACTGGGATTCACTTTCGGTGGATGGTCATCTTTCTATTCAGTGGCAGAGCTGACACTTCAACTCTTTTTTTAAAATTTCAAACCCAGTCCTTTTTCCTCTCACAAAATTATACTGCAACACAAACCAGTGGTACTGAGCTAGTGAGAAAACTTAGGATCCTTTCCGCTCTTGGGGAACAGGCATCACACATAAAACAGACATATGTTGCCAGAGTCAACTTAATGGTAACATGATAATCGTTACTTGTCAGCACCACGTCTTAAATATGACAATGGAAGGTGTTTTTCGGTGCCATTTCCCAGAACTGAAACTTCAGTTCTGACTTTGTTACTTTCTCTCATTTCAGTGGGCCCTGCCTATCGCTGTGACAACCATACAGAATTCAACTGTAAAACAAACTACCGCTGTATCCCAAAGTGGGCTGTGTGCAATGGCGTTGATGACTGCAGGGACAACAGTGATGAGCAAGGCTGTGGTAGGGACACTGCAGGGGGGTGGGAGAGGGACCAGGAAATTTTAAATGTCCAGGCCATTATTAGGAGATGAGAGTGGATTTTCCATGTCATCTTTCCTTCGTTTACCACTGAAAAGGGAACCATCTATAGATTCTTCTAATAACATGTTATATTTTTGTAGCATTTTACAGGGTTATTAGGGGGAGTTTAATTTATAGCATCTTAAGAAATCTCATCCCAAATGGTGCTGTAATTGGAGAAGATATTATTAAGACATTAGGAACTTGTAAAATTTCTCCCCAATGTAGAATTCTTATTTATATTTGATAAGTTCAAATTCTTTATCTATTCTTATAGATTGATTGAAATTGATAGGGCAGAGAAAGATTTGGTATCTACCACTAAAAAGAATATCTCAAAGTCAATATTTCTTACTTGGAGATTTTTATACTCTGAATGTCTCTCTGACTTTCCATATTATCTATTGGTCAGCTGTAGTCACCCTGGCAACATAGAAAGAACTTATAGACAAAAGAATAAACAAATTAAAGAGATTTATCAAGATTAGGCATATACTCTAATTTGAAATCAAAATGTCTATAAGTGTGTGAGTTAGGGTTAGTTGGAAGAGTGGTAAGGAAGGTAATGGGTTATTTTAATAAGAACACTGAATCTAGTCAACTAAAGAAAATGTAATGGAAATGTTCTATTTGCTGGTGGCATCTCTTAATATTCTTTTCCAGGCTTTTGTTGCGAATTACAAGCCAGATACCAATTTACTGTTTGAACATTTTCTACAAAAATAATAGATCTAGTTTCAAGTGGTAGTACAGGTTGAGTTTAGTCAAAAGAGGAATATCGACAGTGAGTGTTGTTGACATTCCTCCCCCTGGGAACTTTGAGAATGGGGTAGCATAAGTCTCAGACTTGCTCACAAGGAAACCATTGCTTTTTTGGCATTTTTTTACCATTGGCCTCTGAAGTCTTTGCAATGACTGTGCTTTGCAGAGGAGATGACGTGCAAACCTGTGGGGGTTTTCCGCTGTAATAATCACCAATGTATCCCTCTTCGATGGAAATGTGATGGGCACGATGACTGTGGAGATCACTCGGATGAGGAAAACTGTGGTAAGTGTTCAGGGTTCTGTCATCCTCATGTACCAGCAGAGCTGTGACATCTGCTCTTTGTCTATAATTCAACTATGCCATTTGCCCTCAAAGGGTAGAATGATAGCTACCTGATCTCTTACTTTCTGCTGACTGGTCCTTTTCTACTTTTTCTTTAACTGAGGACATAAGCATCTAATTCTGAATTGTTTATAATCAAACTTTGGGATGAGGTGGTTTACCCAAATATGTCTTTTGTCTGTTGAATTTATGTATACCAACCCTTTTTTTCCCAGGAATAACTTGAGGCGACTTACTTAAACAGCAAATATAAGAAGATAAATAGAAGAAATAGAAAAGCAGGACCAAGAGAAATACAGGAAGGAATGGTGCTAATCTAAAGATCTTGCACCAAAATGGCCTTAATGGCAGAGGAAAGAGAACTTGTATTTTGGATCGTCAGCCTTCCTGGAATAGCTGACTATGTTAGGGGTCTAATGGTTAAATAACAAGTCAGGTTTTAGTTTCTCTCTCCCAGTGAAGGTGCTGACTATAAGAAATTGGACAAGGAGGAGGAAAGGAAGCTAACGATGTGGATCACATCAAATTAGTCAGTCCTGAATAACTAGGTGTGTTTCGAAAACAGCTTTAATGAGGCCTTTCCCTGAACATATACCATTGACTCATGATATATGTCAATTTCAGATAGACTAATATGAAACACATTTAACTGTAGTCACCTTTTGGAAGTTAGAAGTGATCATTTGCCATAGGCAATTGAGAAAATCAAGATGCTGATTACACTTGCAAATATCAATTGGCTGAAAACTCCTTACACAGAAAGGCATTCAGTTGGCATTTTATTATTTATAAGAAAGGTTATCTAGTTTCCCAAAATCAAAATGTATCTTAAGATTAAATAACTTCTTACAGATTTAAAATTGAGGTGTAAGATCTATTTTTGGATGATAGACACTCTGCCCAAGCAGACAGCTGTGACTTTTAGCACCGGAGAGCCTTGGTTCCTGAGTGCATTACATCTCCTTGTTAACCTGTCCTGTGTGTGATTCCTGGTGCCCACTCATGGCCATGTGGTTTTCCTTTTTAGTTCCTCGGGAGTGCACAGAGAGTGAGTTTCGGTGTGACGATCAGAGCTGCATTCCCTCTCGGTGGATATGTGACTTCAACAATGACTGTGGGGACAACTCGGATGAACGAGACTGTGGTACTGTCAGAGCTCTTTGAGAAGCTCCCATAGTGTCTTGTACTAAAGTCAGCATATTTAACAGAAGTAGGGACTTCAAATGGTGTTTGTAAGGTTTTTGGAGTAAGATGATTTTTGTGTAATGTATGTAGTATACAAACCTTAAGATTACACATTACCTTCTGCTTTGTATCTACTATGCTTTATTTTACCTTACAGCAGTCTAGATCAATTATAATAGGGGAAAATTGCAAAATTTTTTTTTTTAAATCTCATTAAACATTTCCTAGGAGCAGACTTTAATCTACAAATTAAAGTAGACACATAAAAATATTGGTCTTCCTACGCTTCCCCAGAGAGTGGCCCTAGGGGTTATGGTACTGTAGCTGCCTGGTACAGAAGTCAAGCATTAGAATAGGAATCATAAAGTGCGAGTAATTTTTATAGCTCTTCACCGAGCAAGGGTTGGGTCTGAAAAATCAGCAAACATGAAAGTTGGGAATTCAGATTTCTGAGGAAAAGTTTACGAGATAGAGTTATTTAACAGAGGAGAGGTAGGTACCTCATTTCCCTGTCTTGAAGGGGGAGGTGTAAGTTTTGAGTGTTTATTCATTTGCTAACCACAAGTTGTGGGTTTGCTGTGAGCCATGACAGAAGGTGGATAGGAATGTGGTGGAGTACCTACGACACTCCATGGAGCTGTCTGAGAATGCCAAGGCATCCTGGGACTGACAGTCTTTTCTCTTCAGAAATGAGGACTTGCCATCCTGGATATTTTCAGTGTAAGAGTGGACACTGCGTGCCCGATGAATTGAAATGTGATGGAATCATTGACTGTTTGGATGCCTCTGATGAAGCTGTTTGTCGTAAGTTCCTAGACATTCGTGGCACTATTTATCTGAATTGTATGGATAGGCAGTTTAGACCCTAACCTCTTCCATCAGCCACCACTTCTTAGTTTAAAAGGCCAAAGGTATTTCCTATTCAGCACTCATTGATAATTATTAGTTCACCTGGGATCTGAGTCACCATACCCATATATTTCACAGTAGTCATTCAAGAGCATTTCATTAATAATATTTTAAATAGAGACTTTTAAGTATCTCTGCTACCAAAGTATTTATGTATTATCAACTATTATAAGCATCATTAATTGGATAACATTGCATGTAAAAGAATATCTGAGTAATGAATAAATGGGTATGAAGAACTTGGATTGGGTATTAGAACATACTGAATTTACAGCATTGACATTTTTCTAAATTGCATGATGACATAGAAAAAGTTGTTTAAAGTGTAATGTCACTATAATCATCCACATTTTAGTCTTTATGAATCACTGGGTTAAAAACTGTTGTGACACTCCATGATAGATATTGTTGATAATGATGTTGCCACACCTTAAAACCTGCTTTCAAAAGATCATTTAAATGGATCACGGGTAACGCCAGTGCTGACACATAGCCAAAAAGTTGTACTTGCCTATAAAGAAAAAGTCCATGGAATGACTCATGTCATTGAAAATTGGGCTTGAACAACTGTCCTTAAGAAATAGTCCATCAGAATTTCAGGCCATGGTACTCCAGGTGAGTAAGGAAGAGCAGGCTGTAATGGTAAGAGCTGAAGGAGAAATAGCAGGTTAGCTTACCAACACTAGTAGCTTCTTCTAATAGTTTGAATATGTGTCTTCCCCACCAACAGCTACTCGCTTTCCGAATGGTGCATACTGCCCAGCTATTAAGTTCGAATGTAAAAATCATGTTTGTGTCCAGTCATCTTGGATCTGTGATGGTGATAACGACTGTGGCGATGGTTCCGATGAAGAACTTCACCTATGCTGTAAGAGGGAGAGAGGTGGAGTGAATGGGAGAGGTGTTGTCTGGCAAAATCTCCATGTTTCTTTCTTATGCGGAGCATGTAATCCTGGAGACAGTCGTACCAGTTTTAAGTACTGCAACCATGATCTGCTTTCCTGTGATTTCACTCAGTCTTCCTGCTTAGTTCTCTATTTGAAACATGAGATTGGGCAAACACCCATGGCTTTAAACAAGTTTATGTCCTTAGAACACAATTTCTTTAAAAGAAATCTGAATTGGAAACCCAACGTGCATAAAGAAGGCAGGTCTGTTGCAGCTGAAGTCTGAGTAGGGATTGGGTGTGTGTCTCTCCTGCTCCAGCCTACTTTCCGTGCCCCTCAAAGCATCTCTTCCAGACCCTAGAGCTTTGTAGATCATCATTCGGAAATTTAAAGATTAGTTTATCTTTAAAGTCACTTACCACCTAATTCCCTTCTGCTGTATGATGCATATTTGTTTTTTCAAGCAGTGAATCTCAATTTGTGTACACATCTTGTTTCCACATCACATGCCTGGCCCCACCGCAGGCTTAGACCTAATGAACCAAGGTCTGAGCAAATGTATTTTTAAAAAGCTCCTTAGCTCTTGGGGTGGCTCGATAGTGTAGTGCTTAGCATGTCTGCTTTACATGCAGAAGGTCCTGGGTTCGCCAGGCCCTGGGTACGCACTATGAGAACTTGAGAGGAGACACCTCGCCTTCAGAGATCTAGTTCTTAAGGGGAGATGCAACATGTAGGTCAGGGGTGGAAGTAGAGGGTGGGGAAATAAAAGAGAGGGAAGAAAAAAAAAGCTCCTTAGCTCTTAATTTAGTCCCTTGGTTGAGAACTATTGATTTTAATACAATGAATGAAGATAGAGTTTGTTTTGATAATTTTGCTACCTGCTTGGAGTCGTTGGAGAGACTCTAGGGCTGTTCTCAAAGGGCCATTCCCGGACTAGTAGAGTCAGCATCACTTGGGAACATGTTACAAATGCAAATTCTTGGGCCCACCCCAGACCTACCCCCTCTAAATCTCTGGCAGTGGGGCCCACCAATGTCTGCATTTAACAAGCCTACAGATGATTCTGATGCAAGTAAGGTTAAGAATTTTGTGTAAGTGAAAGCCCTCGACACAGGAGGAGGCACCTTCAAACATTCCTGCTGGGAGTCTTGATTAGCTCCTAGTGTGACTCTGTTGCTGTTTGCTTCTTAAGTTCACGTAGCCTCTTCCATTTGGTTTCCTAGATTCATCACTATTCATTTTAGCCCAAGGATATCACTGTAGAAAATGATATATTTTTTTCCTTCATAGAACTTTAATTAGCATGCAATATATTTTCACAGTGGCATCCCAACACTTTTCTTGCCACCTCTTTTCTTGTTAGGAACTAACCATGTTTTGTTTTGTTCTTAACTTGGTGAATCTTGAAAAATATTTTAAGTGTCTATAACTTACACAGAAGAAGTCTTTAGGAAGTTGCCTCTTTCCATAAGATAAAGTGCTTATAGCTAGCAGAATTAAACTTTAGAAAGGCAGAGACATAGCCACATTCAAATATGACCAACACTATTTTATAATGTCGCACTTGCCTTATTTATTTATTTATTTATTTATTTATTGATATTTATCATGGTTTATGCCTACAGCATCTGGTCTTTCTAGGTGGTTTCCCATCCAAACACTAAAGAGGCCCAACCCTGCTTAGCTTCTGAGATCAGACATCGGGCTTATTCAGGGTGCATGGCCGTAGACCATGGATTGTGGCTCCATTGGGGTGTGAACCCAGGACCTTCTGTGTGTAAAGCAGACGTGCTAATCACTACACTATGGAACCACATCCAACACTTGCCTCTCTTAGCAAATAATTTTTCTATTAACCATACTTCCAAGAACCAGCTTTTGGATTTGATTTTTTACCCCCATAACCAACATCATTATAAGTGTCTTTTCTTGCTCCCTGTGAGTGGTACAAAGGCAGAAGGAAATCAAACAGCCCAAGTCCTCTAGGTGAAAGAAGAACACACATGTGTGTTGAGTTCACTGAGTTCCTGGTATATGCATGGAGGGCCATGCCCCTGTAACAAACAAGTGAGGGACCTGGGTTCTATGCTGGGACTCCTCATAGGTGCACAAGCATCTGTCAGAGTTCTAACTCTGGGTAATAAAATGAGTCAGGGCTTGATTGTGAGATAGCAACTTTAAATATAATAGGTGAGAGAATTCAGGAAGGACAGTCGCCATGTTATAAAACTTTAATGAAAAGACTTCATGCTCTGGAGGCTCAATGACAACTGCAGTCAAAGGACAAACAAAGGCCTCCTGGCTATTAGAATAAGAGCACATGTATGGTCCTGCTGGTCCTCCAGCCTTGTGGCTACCATTGTCCTCACCTCGTGCTCCAGCTACAAAAGACCTTTTATTCAGGTCCAAAGTACCTGCCATGCTCCTTCCTGACTCAGAATCTTCCCACGTGATGCCTCTTCTAACCCCACCCCCAAGATCTATATCAGGTACCCCAGTACCAGTCCGTGGCCCTGGGGTTGGGGCCGCACAGCTGGTGAGTGGCAGGCAAGCAGAGAAGTTTCATCTGTGTTTGCAGCCACTCCCCAGAGCTAGCATCAGTGCCTCAGCTCCACAGGCATTAGATTCTCATAGGAACACTGGTCCCTGGTGACAAAAAGGTTGGGGATACTCAACTGTAGATACTCAAATGTATGTGTCCATTGGTTAATTGAATGAGCAAATGAATGGATGAATCAAGCAAGCCTGGTGCTGGTATAGGAATGTTTTTAGACATTAACACTTAGATTCTACTCTTAACCTCTACTTTTGTTTTCCCATCTTTTGTTTTAGTGAGTGTTCCCTGCGAGTCACCACACCGTTTCCGGTGTGACAACAATCGCTGTATTTACAGCCACGAGGTGTGCAACCATATGGATGACTGTGGAGATGGAAGTGACGAGAAGGAGGAAAACTGTAAGCAAAAGTCAAAAGGGAGAAGGAAAGTCTAAGGGCCCCAAATTGTCTGCAATTTGCAAAATGTACACTCTGGGATTTCAGTTTGTCCCAGAGAGGCTTCAGCTGAACCTATGACTGTAGATTTCTGCTGACATAAATGTTTGCCAGATCCTATAAACACATGTATGCCTCAGATGCTACCCTTCTCCACATACTCGTATTTTGTTTGGTTGAGATGTTGGCAAGTCCTTTGATTTTTTTAGTCTTTATTTAAACATTCAATTTTTCTTTCCTCATTTTCTCTTAAAAAAAAAAATGAGAACCAGCACTAAATACTGGTTGAGTCACACTTCACAAAGCAATGGTTTGTTTTTGAAGTTGAGGTTGGGTCACTCTTCAGCTTAGAGGTACTAATTTTTAATCCAGGGATGTGCACTCCTTAAGGCCCAGCTGAGAAGATCGCGTTAAGCAAGGCAGCACTGGTGTTGGCTTATCTAATATCCTTCTTTAAAATAAAAATTTATGTCCCAGAAGAGAAAAATGATGGACTATTTTAAGATAGAAGCTGAAAACTGGCTGCATTTAATGTGTTAGATATAAAAAAAGTCTGCGCTTCTCCATTCTGAGACTGTTTTAAAATTTATCCATTGATGGGGAGAGTTGATGAATCTGGGAAATTTTATTTACCTAGAAATAAGTCTGTGAGGAAAATTATTTTCCCTGACTCCAATTACTTTTTTTCCTAAAAGGATATTATCTAGGAAAATTTAGATAAATATCTAATTTTTCTATTTTCCGTCCCTTGTTTCAGTGTGATCTTAAAATGCTCATTGCCACCCCCCATCCCAGAGGGGACTATGTGTCAGGCAGGACATTGACACTATCGCAGTTTGTACCCCTCCTGTTTGGGGCAGAGATGAACCTGTGGCCATAACATTGTTACTATGTTTATTTAAGGCATAACACAAAAGGATGAAAAGTCAGAAATAAAACATCAAAAACATTTTTGAGTAGGTTTCCTCTTCCTCTCTTCTCTTTCCATTTCCCTTGCTACTAATGCCATTTTAAAGCAGAGTGAGCTTTAAATGTTCAATGGCTTAAACAGCAGAAGTTTATTTTTCACTCATGTAAAATTTGGTGAAGGTCAGGCAGCTCTCCTCTGTCTTGCAATTATGCCATCTCATTGCTGGGCAGAGAAGAGAGAAATGGAGGAGGCACACAGGTTCTTAATTTCCTAAGAAGTGACAGATGTCACTCATACTCACTGTCCTTTAGTTGGAACTAGTCACATGCAAAGGAGACAGGGAAATGCAGGGAAATGCATGGGTATTTGGTGCACATCAGTTATTCCTATCATAATATACCTTCATGTCACTAGGAATTCCTTTATGCTTTTCTTCTCATGCACAAAGCAACCTTAACCCTTCCCCAAGGATGTAACTTATAGTTCTATCCAGTAACTGAAATCGTGGAGCTCTGGGTAATGGGCAGTAGTCACACTATCAATTCCAGATGTGATTCCTTTTGGTCTGGAGACCCATAAACTAACAGACTAGTTTTATTTGTGCCACCCACCCCCTGACCTCTAATAGAAAGTGCTAGAACAGAGAAGCGTAATAGAAATAAACATTCCCACTGGGAAAGAGAGAGTTACAGACTCATTGCAATCACCAGTCTTAACAATTCTGAAATGACATTGGGCTAGGAGGACACGTTGGCCCAGGACAGTGCTATTTATGTCTGTTGCCCTAGTGGAATTATTAACAGTGCCCTTACATTCTCGAAAGCATATTGGCTTGGGAAGTAAGTTATTTGGTTACCTCATGCAGACATTGTGAAGGCCCCTGCTATGGGAGTGAAAGAGATTTATCGTTAAGGTCAAGACTCTGCTCTGGAAAAAGCACCTGTGTCCATTGTTCCTCACCGACTCTGCCTCCCCAGAGTGTTTCCTTGTCTATGTCTCCTTCAAATGAAGAGGGAACAAAAGAATATGCTCTCTTTAGGGCCCTCATTGCTTTCTCAGCTTGCTCTCTGCTTGTCGAAGTTTGGGGGCCGAGAGGTTTCTTAGAGTTTCAGTCACAGTATTTTGATTTATTTGGTCATATATCTCTCTCAGAAACTGAGCAGGCTTTGGCTCTATTTGTTTCAGTCGGTTCTAAAAGTCAATAACCTCACTCAGTGTTCCTTTTGAGACATAGTTCTTGAATCTGCTCTTTTTTTTTTTTGCTTTGTTTCCCTCAGGCACCTTTGTCTCAACTGTTTGCCAATTACATTCAGGCCATCTAGAAAAATAGATGAGCGGTCATTTCATCCAACTAAGAGGTTTTATTTGGCTTTGCACCTCAAAGCCTACAGACTCTTACCATTTGGGATCTAAATGCTGTCGGCCCCACACTGCAAATTTCTGGGCTTGGTCTCCATCTCTTCTGCCTCCAGTATCAGTTTCCTCATTGTTTGCTTCCTGACTGTGAAGCCAATACCAGATATTTTAGTTACTTGTTGTGAAAGCACCCTAGGTCTGTATTATTCCAGGCATTAATACTAGCTGCCACAACCCACAAATGCCAAACTCTCAGTGGTTTGATATAACAATGACTTGTTTCTCACTCATGTAAATGGTAGTGCAGGTTATGCAGCTCTCCTCTGTCTTGTAGCAAGGCCACCTGAAGCACATAGCTTCCGAGGTTACCAAAGTGAGGGTGGGGTGGGGGCAGGCACACGAACTTCAGCCCAGAAGTGACACGTCTACTTCATAGTCCATTGGCCAGAACTAGTCACATAGCCCCAACACAATTGCTAGGGAGCAATAATTGGAAATGTCTGGAACGATGGGCTTATTTGTAAGCAATAACTGTCTCTGCCAGAGAAGAAACCATCTTGTTTCGCAGAAGAAGTCTTGACTTTAACTTGTTCTTAAATTACAGGTGTAGGTCCCACCCCCAGACCTTGTAGTGAAGATGAATTTAAATGTAGCAACAAGCATTGCATTTCACAGCACCTTGCTTGTGATGATATCGATGACTGTGGTGACCAGTCTGATGAAACGGGTTGCAGTAAGTATTTATTTTTATACTTCATTGCGGCAACTCAGGTTTATCTAATGAAAGCCTGTAATAACATAAAAGTAGACAATTACCCCATTTTTCTCTTTACTTTATACTTTGAACTACAGTCCAGCCTCTAGCTGCCTGTTATTGAGCACTTACCCTGTACTAGCCATTGTGTTAAACAGGGCATGGGTTATCTCATTTCATCCTCGTAACAATCCTGAATTAGGTTTCTCTCTCTCTCTCTCTCCCTCTCTCTCTCTCTCTCTCTCTCTCTCTCTCTCTCTCTCTCTCTCTCTCTCTCGCCCCCCACTCTCTTTCCCCCTCCCCTCTCCTTACAAATGAGAAAACCAGCTTAGAGGTTAAAGGATTTGGCCATGTCTTTCTGCCCGTAAGAAGTTAAGTCAAGATGCGAACTCTGATTTACTTAACTGCAGAGCACATCCTCCTCCCAGTTCACTAGGTGCCTCCCAGCTATGTATTTTGTTTCTTAGTCTGCATATATTTTTCTTTAATCTTAAGCCAAATGCAGTATCTTTGGCACTTAAGGAAAAAGCTTCTAAGGGTAGCTGGTAAAGATGGGACTATCACAGGGAGGGGCTCTTGGAAGAAACATTTATTTTTCCATTTTTAAAGGGAAGGGAGGAGTTTGTGGGAAAAGGATGATGAACACAACCAATGTTGTGATGGAAATGTTGGGATGACAGGTTAATAGTTTGCACCTTCGTAGTCCTTCATAGCTCTTATGAAATGCTTCTACATACAGTATCTAATTTGTCACCTAAGTTGGCCCCCTTGGGTCGTTGCTATTATGCCTATCTATATAATAAAGCTCAGAGACCTTAAGTAACTTGCTCGAAGTCACATAGTGTGGCAGAGGCAGAATTTGAATAGTCCTGTGTCTACCGACTAGGAGAGCTGGCCTCTAGTTCCTCTGCCACTAGCGGTGCCCTTGATGACACGTGTTGACTTCTCCAGGCCTCCGTTTCTTCGTAGGAAAAAGAGGCAGCTCTTCAAATTCTAGGAGTCTGTAACTTAGTCACTGTAGTTAGTTCCATGTGTTTTCAACCTCTTGGGCTCTAATCACTGTTTTCTGAGCCATCCCACAGGTTTCCTGGCAACTTTTCTACTGTGTGAGTTACAAAGGGGGATGAAAAACACTGATTCAGTGGGGTTTGGAGTTTTCGACATAATAAAGTACTTGATTTAGTCTTTCTAAAAGCATGAACATGACAAGATTTTCAAACTGGATGATAGATTTGGGTTTGATGCCCAAAGACTGATATGTGAACAGTTCCAGGAGTTTGGCGTATTTCCAGGTTGAGCGTGGGTCAAATATTGGTTTCTTTTAGTTAAGTGTGCCAATGAAAGGCTTAAAATTAACTACAGTGCTTTTTACTCAAATGACATTTAATTGAAAGCAAGGTTTACTTAAAGGAAATAAGCAGCACATACATTAATTTAGGAATAAAAGCAGCATTTCCGTTTAGATATTAAGTAGATTCGCGATATGGAATTCAGTCTTACTGTGATGCACTAATAATTTGACTGAGAATTCTTATTTAAAATACCAATTATTGGGTGCTGCTCACCTACTTGCCTTTCTTTTCTCTTTCTCCTCTTCTTCCTCCTTTTATTCCATCTCCATTTTTTTCTTTTCTAAACAGGATCACTGAGGTATTCAGGACATACATTTGCCATAAAAAAATAATTTTGCATTAGTAAAGGAAAGACATTAACATTTTTTCTAGCACCATTAAGGTATGAAAGAAGTTACCTTAGGTTACAAATGTTATTTATGTGATTACGAAGGTAGAAAGACTTGCTATTTCTCTGTTAGTTTCTTCATAAAATGGAAAATAGAGCATATTTTAAAAATAAATTGTCATATGTCTGGATTTGGGGAAATCTGTTATTATACAGATTTAAATGGTGACTATTGTGAAGTGAAAGAAATTACAAGAAGGTCCTCGAATCTGAGGGAACCTCTCATAATGTTATGTGGTTTCTGCTCTTGTTAGGGACTCTGGTTCCACATGGGTATAGCTCACTCAAGGGAGCGGTTGGTCCAGAAATGCTTACCACCTGGATCCCCTAATCACACTATAGATTTTAGAGTTGGGAGGAAATTACAGAGTCTAATTATGCACATGAATCTCAGAGAGGTTATGTGACCCTCAAGCCTATCCAAGTTAATAACAGTAGGCCATATTTACTTAGCAATGTAGAGAAGACATTGCTATCCACCTTATAGAAATTTAAAAAGTTAATAAGGTAATACCATGAGAAACTTTATGCCAACCAATTAGACCATTTACGTGAAATGGATGCATTCTTAGAAAGACAGAAAACAGTGAAACTGATTCCAGAAGAACTAGAAAATCTGAATGGATTTGTTTAGCAATGTGTAGTTGTTAAGAGCTCAGACTAGACCTTTATTATAAGGCTTTCATGTGTATAGCTTTGAAGTATGAACTCTAAGGGCAGCATTCCATTGAATGACATGGAGCTTTATTTTGTGGGTTTTCTTTTAAAGCTCAATATTTTTAGTGTATTCAAACCACATATACTTATAGTCACTGTACCCTAAGGGACCCTGAGAAGTTATTAAATTCACCTCATTGCCTACTGTAGAAGACTAGTAGGTGTAAATCTATTTGGATTTGAAAGAATCGAGTCAGGAGATACTACAAAGTCTCTTTGACTAAAATATTCAGAACCTCTGATCAACAGACATTTCATTTGAGAAGTAGATGAAGCTTGACTGCCCTTCCCACCACATGGCCCCATTTTCACTTACCAGCTACACTTATCTTTGTAAGCTTCCTGATAGGACCTTGAAGTTGAGGAAGACTCAGCAGGATAAAAGAAGCAAACCGACAGGAATGACAATAATGAAAGCCAGATAGCTTGGGCAGAAATTGGCAGAGAGGAGAACTGGAGGCAGTGACGGGCAATGTAGTGTCTGACTAGAGTCTGAGCTATTAAAAGGCTCTCCTGGAGAATCCAGACCATAGAACAGAACAGATAACAAGGGTCATTCCTATGGGCCCTACAAATATAAACTATTGGTTGAATTTTCTTTTATTATGAAAGTTACACAATCTAGATAATATATTAACAATCAAAAAAAAAATCACTTGAATCCCATCAGTAAGAGAGAACAAAGTTTGGTGTACTTTCATTGTCTTTTTTTGCAGATATATGTGCAAATTTAATTTTTAATATTTAAAAAAATTTAAAGAAATGTTTTATATTAATAGTGTTACAATCTTTATCTTTGTTTTTATTATAGATATTTCCCATATCAAAGCATCATTTGAAACTGTGAATTTTAATGATTGCATAGCAATTCATCATGTAATCATAACTTGTTGATTCTAAGGTGCATATTTATTTTCACACTTAATATCTCTGAAACCAGGATGCATCTTACAATTGATAACATGCCATAGTATAAGTCCCAGATCTTTTTAATTTTAGTGTTATATAAAATAATGGTACATCAGTGGTGTCTTAGATTTGATAAAATACAGCACACCATAATTTATTCCCTATTGTTGAATATACATTCAAGTTGTTTTCAAATTTTTCTCATTATAATATTATAATCCTTAAAAAATCATATTTAACAATTTTATTCATTCTTGAGGGAAAATTTATTAATGTGGATAACTGGGTAAAAACATATGAATATTTTGAAATCTTTGAAATATGCATATTGTAAAATTTCTTTCCATGTATATCAATTTATGGTTCTAATAGTAATTGTATGACTTATGACTAATATGCATTTTATTCACCCTGGCCAAAACTTACTTAGCAATGTGTAGTTGTAACTGATCTAGTTTATACCTTCCATTTATAATATTGGAATTTTGTTTTTCAGATAAAGGAAAAGAAAGATCTTGTGCTGAAAATCTGTGTGAACAAAATTGTACCCAATTAAGTGAAGGAGGATTTATCTGCTCCTGTAGACCTGGGTTCAAAGCCAATAATTTAGACAGAAACTCCTGTGATGGTAGAGTGTATTTCCTTCAATTCTTATTAGCAGAAACATGTACTCTTTATGTTCTCCAGTCATCCCCTTTTGTTAAACCACTGTTTATTTCCTTTAATAGGCTAAACTCACACTTCTAGCTCATTAAAATATTCAAGTGCACCAATAATTTTATCATTAGAGAGTAATGATCAGTTCTGAATGAGATTGTAAGCTGCACATTTGTGATATGTGTGGCCAATAATGATAAATGTCAAGATCTATTTTCCTCATTTAATTCTTGGACTGTGGGAAAACAAAAACAAAAAAAAAAAACAAAACAAAAAACCCAAACTCAGGGAATGCCAATTGTTTTTTTCCGTGCTATCTTACTAGTGCCTAGCAGAGCACTGGGCAGAAGCTCATGTGCAAGAATATCTGTGAATTTATCAGATAAAGGAGGAACTGGATCTAATTAGGTGAACTGTTCGATTATTGACATCTCTACCTCCTCATTGTTCCTATAATACTAATAATTCAATTACAGCAATATTATCAAACCTCAAAACCTATCATACTTGAAGAGCTATTAGCTACAGTGCAAATAGATCATCTGCAAAAATATCCGATGTGATTTATGAAGTCCTCGGTGATGTTAGCTGTTTAATGTGTGAGATTTCAATTTTTTAAAAAACAAATACAAGTCTTACTTTCTTCTTCTTAAGTCAAACAACATATTTATTACGCACCCATTTATGTCAGACATAAATGTGTTCTACAATAGAGTCAGAAGGCAGCATGTCAAGATGGTAAGTGATGAGTATGATTTTAAGCCTTTTATTATTTGAATGTACTGTTCTAACTCATCATGTGCCATAATCAGATGATTGGAACAGTTCTTTTGGAAGCTGAAGCTTAAGAACTCTCTTGAAAAATAAAACCATGATTCCCATTCCTGAAGCTAGTTAGCAGAAGGGAAAGTAGTACCAAACAACAACAAAACAACATCTGCTTCCCCAAAGGGAAAATTCTGTACTGCTATTAGCACAGTCAAACTGCTTCAGTTTAAACGTTATCTTCCTTGCTTACCAGCTTTGTGACTTAAGGTTTCCTAATAGTTTACACCTCATAAAGTCTTTCTGGGACATTAAATGAGGGGAAACAGTATCTGAAACTTAGTAACTGTTCTACAAATGTTGGTGCCTGCTTGTTTTCATCTGCAGTCTTCTTAGTCTTTGGCGCTAGCCAATATGGACTTAAACAAAAGCAGTGATTCTAAAGAATGGATGGGAGCATCGGTTGCAAATTTGGTTTTCTTTTCCCTATAGATATCAACGAGTGTGAGCAATTTGGGACTTGTCCGCAGCACTGCCAAAATTCCAAAGGAAGTTATGAGTGTTATTGTGCCGAAGGTTTCAGGTCCTTGAGTAGCACCTATGGAAAACGCTGTGAAGCTGATGGTACGTATGATGGGTTCATGTTGGAATTAATTGACTCTCAGATAAATGCTTGTGAGTATGAAATACCAGAAAATAAACTTTACTCTCAGAGTCTTATTTTTAATTCCTCAGCTACTTCTCTTCTAAAACCGATCTAGTCTCTTCTCCACTCTCCTCCCTTGCCAGATTAAAACAATAACTACAAATCTCCCAACAAAAATGTAGGGATTCAAACAGGAGTCGGGTATTACTTATTCTTCTGAACAGCTTCTCATCCACCTTGATAAAAACTTCAGAAGGTAGACAAGATGTCACCCTCCAGAAGATTTGAACAACGAAAGCTTATTTATAGGATGGTCATCAACAGAAGGAAATTTATGAAGCTCTATAGCTGCCACTCCACTGACATCAAGGTTTGAGCCCTATAATCCAAGATGGACCACAAAAAATAGTCACATTCAATCGGGGCACAGACAGAGGAATGTGCCAGGAAGCCTAGCACATTTATAATTTCAATCATTAGTTCTACATTTTAGGTTAATGCCAGTATCTGAGAATCAGGCCTGATAGAAACAGTAACAAGTACTAGATAGGGATGAAGAAAAAAAAAAAGAGAGAAAGACTTCAATTCAGAAGTATTTTATAGCCCAAATTTCCAGAGGTCTGATTTGAATCAGCATATCCCAGTTATGGAGTAAAGGTCTTTACTATCTTAAAGATTTAAATTTGAAGTTTATAGTAGAGTTTTTGGAACTTGATAAGAAAATAGCATTTAATTTTGCAGATTAAGGGTAAAATGGCTGTTTAATTTCTTCATACAAATTGGGATTTTAACGCATACATTTGACTCACATACTTAAATATTTTACTGTCCAAACATTTTTGACACTGAATGAAAGTATGATAAAGGAATTTGAACAGTTGGTCTGGTAACTAGCAGTGAATTAAAAAGAGTTTACATCTTTTAACTAAGTAGATGACTGAAATAAATTAGAATATTCATGGAAAACATAATGTCAATATAGGAAATTTATAAAATGAACTTTCAAAAATTAAGTTAGATTTGATTAGCATTAGGTAAGTAAATTAAAAAAAATTAGACAATGCATTTCAGGATAAATCACCATTAAAATAGCTGCTTGGTAAAAAAAAAATTTTTTTAAATCAAGAACAAGCTTTTATCATTAGCTAGAAGCTAAATAGGATCATGGGCTGATTACCTGTTAAAAGAATTACAAAATTTGTCAGTAAAAAGTGAAGAATGAGGACTTCCTGGTAAACTTTCAATAAAGCTATAATTATTTCTTCTGTGAGACTGTCTACAATCATGTCTATTTTATTGTTAGTGAATTAAAAAAAAATTAATGGAAAATAGGATGCTTTCTAAGGGTCTCAATCTTGCCTTGCTCTAAAACTGTTGCCCGCTGAGGATAAAGAATAAAGAACTAATAATGTCCCTAACAGAAATTTTAGCTTTCCAGCTGAAATGGAAATAAGAATGTCTGCAGTCCTGGGTTTTGCAACTAAGTTGGATAGTCAGCTCTATCGATTTGCAGAGATAGATTCCTATAAAAACTCATGGTTTTTTATAGGGGGAGGATACTTGCTACTTTATGTAAAATAGGAAATATTTTTTACATACTTTATATAAAAAACGTTGAGTTAGAATTTAAACAGAAAAGCAGCCCTTCTTATTTACAGGTAACCCTCCTTTATTGCTACTTCCTGAAAATGTGCGAATTCGAAAATACAATCTCTCATCTGAGAAGTATGCAGATTATCTTGAAGAACAGGAACATATTCAGGCTGTTGATTATGATTGGGATCCTGAGGACATATCTCTCAGTGAGTATGAAATTTGGCATCTTTCATCAATATTAATTGAATTATTTAATTAATTAAATGAATTAAGTGTTGAGCTTTGGAAAATTAATTTTTTGAGCGAATTTTGTTGCGTGAGTGGACGAGGAAGCTCCTCCTATCCAGCGTGCTCCAGACACCATAGCATGGCCGTGGGTCCCAGCCAACCTTTCCCAACTTCTCACAAAATCTTCTCATCTCTGGGGATTACCCTTTCGAGACCATTTCATGTCCCTTTGTTTAATATCTCCTTGTCTTTGCTCATGCTGATCTTGTCCTTCCCCGTTGTTATACACTTGAAAAATTTCTACTCAAATTTCAAAGTCCCAGTTCAGATGTCACCTTCCCTGTAATGTCTTCTATAATTCATCCTGGCACAGTTCCATGATTGCTCTCCCATGAACCTATAGTATTTTATACATGCTTTTACCAAAACATGTGCTACTCTGAGTTATAGCTACTTGTCCCCATATTTTTCTTCCTATCACTTCATCATGTGGTCTTTGGAACCAGAGATTAAATTTAATTCATGTCTACCTGTCTAGCACCTGACCTGACATTTAGTACAGTGTATCTGGTGGGTACTCAAAAAATTTAATTTGATGAATGAAAAAATGAATAATGCTTGTTGTTGCATCTCATATGGCTCTGTATGATGTGGGAGATGGTAATCGGGCAGGAGTCCAAAAACTAGTCTTCTATGCCTGTCTCCCTCATCTAATACCTTTATGATCTTAAATAATTGTAACAATAGTCTAAATCACCATTTCTTATCTGTTAAATAAGAGCAGTAATCTTGTTCTGCCTGCCTACCTCTGAGTTGTTTTGAAGATCAAATGAGATCATAGAAGTGAAAATGCTTTGCAAACTATTAATAACTATGCATTGTAAAATTTGTAATTGTTGTGTTTTCACACTAAGTTATTGCAGTAAGCTTTTTAAGAATAGTATATACCTAGGAAAGTCACAGTCTTCCTATGCATTTAAAAATGTCTGCTATCCACTATCCTTTAGACTTTGCATAAAATAAGACTTACCTACAGGACTCCTTTGTTTTCACCGTTATTGAGTATGAGATCAAACTCTCAACAGCCTGCCCCTGGTTTCATCTGTAAATTCTCTTTTGGAAACTAGAACTTGATCCTATTGAGAGTAAATAGACTCTTGACTGAAGTATATTTTAATGAATTACCTTCAAATAGAGATGACTAAGTATGTATCAATGTTATCAAGTAAAGCATTTGTAGCTAATAGCTCTTCACGAATGTTGTTTTGAGGTTTGATCAGATTGATATAATTGAATTATTATTTATAAGAACAATGAGGTGGTAGAGATGTAAATAATTGATCAGTTCACCTACTTAGACCCAGTTCCTCCTTTACCTGATGTTCTTAATGTACAATTGACATTTGTGTCTTGCCTCTGCAGGTGTCCTGTATTACACTGTACTAGGGCATGGTTCTAATTTTGGTGCTATCAAACGTGCCTACATCCCCAACTTCGAATCTGGCAGCAATAATCATGTGCAGGTAATGAACCTGGGCCTGAAATACATAATGCAGCCAGATGGATTAGCAGTGGACTGGGTTGGAAGGTAAGTTTAACACACATTCCCTTTTTGCCTATTCTGTTTTCTTGGCCAGGGTTCATTCCTGCTGGCCTTGGCACATGAGTTAACCTGGACCCAGATATGAGTACGCTCAGTAGCTGGTATAGCTGGGAGACACCTGGGCTTCCTCTGACCCCAGCAAGCACCTCTGCTTACTTACCCCAGTGTGTCCTATAAACATGATCATTTCTTATATTCTTTCTGTGTCGTAAAAAAGTTTGAGAAAGTACAAAGATTAAGAGTCTATATTTAAATTTAGGAGAGCATTCTTACCAACAGAGTTCTGGGTTCCAAAATTAACCTTTCAGCACTGTTCATTATGTAAAGAAATGAGACAGCCTCAAAATTCTCTCAGCAAAGCAATTGAGATGAGACCTTTTTCTCTGTGGTAATTATTTCAGGAGGAACAATCTACACCTTGTGTTTTTAGCAGGCTATGTGGTTGAACAGACTGGAAATCCAACTCTCTTGCAATCTTTTTTATTAATAGAGGTGTCGGCTTTGTTCTGCTCTTTTAGATTTTCTAGAACCCACACGTTTTGGATGATCCCTAAGTAAAAATCTTAAGTAGGTTTATCATCAGGTAGATAGATGCATGTGACGCAAACTGATGTGGAGAAGTCAATAAGCTCCTTCTTCATTGAAGAGTCTTATCCTGGAGTGACATCTGTGGAGAAGTGATAACATTAGAATCAGAGCGTTAGCATGCATAGACTCTTCTATGTCCTTGAAAATGAACTGATAATAGAAAAATGTGTTAGAAGGAAGGCTTAGGAGCTTGCTAACCTCTGGGCAAATGGAGAGTTATTTACAATATTTATTAATTTTCACCTTTAAACAAACTTGTCTAGTGTTCCTAGAACACCTAAACATCTCCAAAGAAGTTAATTAGGTCCCCACTGTGCCTGTAGGCTAACAGAAAAGACTCATCAGCATTTCCTGTCAGGAAACAAGGCCTCAGAGTCAGGAACTTGAAACTCTAGACTTTTAACACTTCCTTCTGAAAATCAAGCAGACAACGGCAGATCTTGTTTGAAGTTTTACCTCTTTCTCAGCCTGAATGAATGAATGAATGAAGAAACAGATAGAACTCTTTCTGTGTGTGAGAGACTGAGACCTTCGGCCTTAGGGATGGGAGAAGGGCAGGATGGCCTGGCTGAATTTGTTATGTAGAAAGGCTATTTCTACTCATCCTTGGGACTGTTACCACATTCTTATTGATTCCAGTGGGGGCTCTTGGCTGAGGAGGGAAGCCCACTCACAGCCAGTCATAAATAAAGGGCCAACCTGACAGTACTTAAGGCTTCTACCTAGAAGTTTCTGTCTCATTGTAATATGGATGTGAAGTTCACTCCCATCACTGATTCATCTGCTTTGGCTGATCGGGCAGGAGTCCCCTCCTGACTTCCCTGTTCTACTTGCAACCTTCCAAAGATGTCCCCTTGGCTGAAGAGAGTGGGGTGTTCCTGAGAGAGGGAGGCTGTGTTTGCATCTCTAGTATCTGAATAGCTGTCTCGCTAGCCACAGCGTCTAAACTAAATGCTCTCACCTTCAAACCTTCTCCCCAGAAGCGACCAGTCAGTACTTTTCCGTTGTTAAACTTTGTCCCTCTAAATTCAGGCATATATACTGGTCAGATGCCAGGAGTCAACGGATTGAGGTGGCTGAACTTGACGGAAGGTATAGAAAGTGGCTGATTTCTACCCAACTGGATCAACCAGCTGCAGTGGTTGTAAATCCCAAACTAGGGTAAGTATTTAAAGGAGTTTAATATTCTAGGTATTTTTTGCTGGAGTCTCAAAAATTTACATGTCTTTAATTATTTTTTCCTAATTGTACTGATATTGTTCTTGGACTTTTTTGGAATGGTGCCTGTGACTATTTTCAGGAATTATAATATGCCCTAGAGATCATTTAGTATCAACCAGCTTTCAGACTGATGCTGTGTGAGGGGAGGGCCCCTTGCCACATTTTTTCCCAGAGCCTGTTTTATCTCATTCCTTGGGAGAATTTAAGGACTGGTCTATACCTGATGATTGGTTTAGACTAGAGAATGCAAAGTGGTGGCTGGTGGGCTAACTATGGCCCATAGGTATATTTGATTTAAACTAACAGAGCTTCAAGGGTTTTTTTTTTAACTTATTTGCTAACATTTAAAAAAAATTTTTTTTAAATTTGTGTTTTGGGGCTTGAAAAAATCAGAACTGAGAACACTAGGTAGGCATGTCTTCCTTGATTCCTGGAACTTTTAGACAGGACCTCATTCTCCTCTTCATGCAACGTATGAAACCGTCTGCTCCATTCGTTTATCTTACCCCCCTGGTCCTTTCCAGATATTTGAAGTGGCGCAATCCCTGGTCTACGCAATTCTTCTATAATCAAGTCTTAATTGGATGCAAAATAACACACTTTAAAAGTTAGAATATAAGCTCCATGAGGGCAGGAATTTTATTTTGTTCTCTGATACACCCCAAACACAGAACAGTGCCTCTCACATAGTGACCATTCAATAAATATTTTTTTGAAGAAGGAATAGCTTTTGTAATTACATATTGTATGTATTTGAAAGGGTCTGAGTGTATCTCCTGGGGCCGGGTTGGGCAGTTTCTATTAGGAAGCCCCGTTTCAGGAAGTAGAGACCACAGATGCACCAGCTCCGCCTTTTGTCTCCCTGCCTTTAAAGTAAAGTGTAAAAATAGTGTCCCTTAGCACCCAGGCCTCAGTGAAAAACTGTTGATTTCCCTGAGTCCACACTCTGCTTCAGGGGAGAAGCCTCATTAGATGAAATGCTACAATGAGGAAACCTTCTGTTACAGGCTTATGTACTGGACTGACTGGGGCAAAGAACCTAAAATCGAGGCTGCCTGGATGGATGGGCAGCAGCGGAACGTCCTGGTGCATGAGGACCTTGGTTGGCCGACCGGCCTTTCTATCGATTATTTGAACAATGACCGGATCTACTGGAGCGACTTCAAGGAGAAAACTATTGAAACCATGAAATATGATGGGACCGATAGGAGAATTGTTGCCAGTGCAGGTTAGAAATGATTTAGAATTCAACATAGTAAAAAAAACAGTCAATCTATTTCCAGTCTCGTTGCCCATTTTTTCAAAAAGGAACCTTCATTTTAGGAAATGGTTTATATAGTTTCTTAGATACCACGCCCCCCCCCCCAGTTCCCAGCTGTTCACTTAAATGCAAATGAATCATTTGCAATGATTAAGTCTCTGTTGTTCTTTTTACGTAATTTTTTAAAAATGCTCTCAGCAGCAGATATTGAAACAAGAGTTTCCTTTAGGTTGCTCTGATAGACGTGGCACTCATGTGCACCAATGGTAATCCATGTGTAACCACTTCTAGAAACATTTTGTTTTCTTATTCAGACAGTAGCACATATCAGGTTTTCTTAACACAATGTCTTATGTTCAAAGAAAAAAAAATCTCTGCCATAAAAATTATTTTCCAAAAATAAAAGCAGCAATTTGAAAGTGAGTAAGTGCCCTATAATTTATTTGTGTTAGCCTGTAGGCATTAATCTAGTTTAATTTCAGTTATCAGGATCTCCCAGCGCGGCATGCTTTTATCGTCCCATGTATAGGAGGCTGCCTGAATAGTCCTGGAATTTCAAGGCACTGTATTAGGGATGAATTCAAGCAAAACGACATCTGACATAGAAGTGGGGCTAGGGTATTTTCTTTTCAGTAACCTTGTTTTGTTTTGTTTTTCCCCTGTGGGTAAGCAGCAATGAACCCTTATAGTTTGGACATCTTTGAAGGCCAGTTATACTGGGTATCTAAGGATAAAGGAGAAGTATGGACACAAGACAAATTTGGGCAAGACAAGAAAGAGAAAATGCTGACAGTGAGTCCTTGGCTCACTCAAGTTCGAGTCTTTCATCAACATAGATATAATCAGTCAGGTAATCGCCAACCTTGGAATACTAAGGATGTTCCTTAGTATTTCAAATTAATGGCTATATTGTTGGAAAATGGTAGTGGATTATAATAGGCTGACCTCTTGGTGCGTGAAAGGAATGTGTGTGTGTGTGTGTGTGTGTGTGTGTGTTATTTTGACCAAAGAAAGAGAAAATTGGAGGTCAAATGAAATTATGTACACCACCAGCAGATGTAAAGTATACATATTTCAGACCTCATTGTTTGGAGTTATGGTTTTGTACTTCCAGGCCACAGAACCCAGCAGGCATCAGGCCCCTGCTAAATGTGAATTCGATTAACAAGGCACAAAATGGGCTTCCTGGATATCATTGGTCTTCCCTACTCTTACAACTGTTAAGGCCAGGGCAGACAAGTTATCCTGAGCTGTATGAACTTACTCTAAAATTGTTTGTCCTTGTCCTACATATTAGGAAACTGAAGCCCCAAAGAAAGTTCTCCTTGGAGGGTGAGGGTGGAAATCACATCCATTATATAAATTGGATGGGCCACACATAAGGACCTGTCCAAATGTGGGTGATGACAAATCTTGATATAATAATGGGATCTCACTGGTCTTTTGAACCATCTCAAATTGCCTAGCACTGATTAGTTTTTGAGGCTGTGCAGTGACCAGACACCTACTTTCCAAACCTGCCAGGGTGTTAGAAGAGATAAGTGATGTCAGTAGGCAATGTGAATGGTACAGAAGTGGAATGGAGGGTTCAGGGAGGGGCTGTGCCACTTTGGTGAGATGACAGGTAGCAGGTGGCCTAGAGGTGTTGGGATGCTGCCTGGGTTCTCCTGTCACTTGGCAGGGCCACAACTCAGTCGATGGGCATGTCCTTGGTTGGGGTATTCATTTCCTCCACAGAACCTAACTGCTGTTCTCTTCTGCTTCTTAGTGCCCAACCGCTGCAAAAAGGTCTGCAGCCATCTCTGCCTCTTGAGACCTGGAGGATACAGCTGTGCCTGTCCCCAAGGCTCCACCTTCGTAGAGGGGAGCATCACCGAGTGTAACGCAGGTAGGGACACTGCCCAGGCAGCCACGGGGGCCTGGGAGAGCTGCTCTGCCTTCTTCAGTAGGTGCCCTACCCACATTTCATCTTCTTCAGGAGCCTAAAGAATGCTGTGTACTGGCTCCTTTGCTGAATAGAGTCGGGATGGCTGAATAGAAGGAGGGATGAGAGATGAAGGAAATATGAACAGAGCTGAGTGGGACTTAAAGGGACTTATGTTCCAATGATTTCTGAGACTTATTTGCTAAGATCTGAAGAGATATAAATTCAGTGACCCTAAATCTACTGTTGTGTTGTTTTGGAAAGACGTTTTGAAAATTGAATTTTCTTTAAGGCCTCTTCCTCCTTTCTCTTCCCTGTACTGAATGACCGTCGCCTATGCAGCATTAACTGGATTCCTCAAGGTTCCTGAGGCGGGGGCCTTATACAGTACAGAGAGGAGGACTAGAGGGGTTCATGTTTTCCTCACATGCTCATTTCCAAGTTTTGACAAGTGCAAAAGGGCCTCATTTAAAAATGTATTTTATGTTGTTGGAAGATGGAGGCTAGCATGAGGAAGCAGCAGTTTAATTCTTATCCCAAATGCTACGGATGATCTATGCTTGGCAAGACCTTTCTTCAGAGACTCTTAAATCAAGGAACTAATACACCATGGGGAATAACTAGTGTCCCTAACTAGTAGTCAGTGTTTGTTAAGCACTTAAAAAAAATCATCCTGCAGTTCACGAGCAGCCCATTTTATGGCTCACGTCCCCCAGTTTTAGCCAATTGGGAAATGAAGAGGCATAACCACCTCCAACCACCAGGGGGAGCAAGCGGACAAACAAGGCACCACCTTTTGACTTCCCAGCCAGGCTGAAAAGTTGGCAGGTTTAGAGAACGAACTAGAATAAAAACTGCTTCCCTCTGCTTGCCTTCCGCTATCCCTACTTTCATCTCAGGGCTACTGGGAAAATATTGGCAAGATTACATTCTTTAGCAATATTTCGAACAAAATGACAATTTAAATTTCTTTTGAGATTCGTTCTCTGCTGTAGATAGATTGTTCTGACATTTATTGCAGTTTCACATTGGAGATGTATCGTCCAGGTTCTCGTCTACTACTTTCCTCATTTACATTTTTCGCCAAGCAGATGATATTAAGATTCTTGTTTAAAAGAATTTTAACTAAAATAAGCACGTTAGTGATGGTCGTCATTCCATACAAGGTATTGATTTGGTATATTAATTACTCAATTAATTTGCTAAGTATCTATTAAGTGCCCACCATGTACTGGACACTGTTCCAAGTACCAGAGATAACAGAAGTGAACAAAACAGAAATCCCCTGCTCTCGTTGAGCTCATCGTCTGATAAATAGAGAACCCAATAAATATATAATGTCAGGTGGTCAAAGTAAAAGGGAGAAAACTTAAGCAGAGTAAAAGGGATGAGGGTGAGTAGGAGTGTGGTTGTCTTTTTAGACAGAGAGCGCCAGGAAGGCTTCAAATTGAGGGGCTGCTCCAGTGGGTGTCCGAACCTTTTAAATAAACACCCAGGTGATAAATACTTATTGAGCATCTTCTAGGTATAAGACATGGAAGCCCTAATGACCCATAAGGCACATCCAGGAAGTATGTGGGGGCTGAGCTGGAACAGGGACTCAGAGCAAGGGTGGTTTTGGAGGACTTAAAAAAACGAGGCGATCTCTCACAAGCTGCCTATCAAGCATCTACATATCTGTATCTATGTGTCTGGTCTATTGATCGATGGCTCTCTGATGCTTTGGAGCCTTTAGCTGAAGTTTGGAGGTATGCTTAAATTGAACTTGAATTTAACTGGGGTCACAGAGGAGAATTCTGAATATGCCAAAGAAGAAAGTGAATATCCTAAGAGGTTCCTGTACCACAAGTTTCTTTTAACGATTAATATATGTTTTGGAGCCTAGCATCTCTCCACTGTTTCGGGGGTGGGAGAAATGCTAGGAACTGCCCCTTTCTTTCCACCAAATGTATGTTACTCGCTAAGGCTTTATTACTAATAAGGAAATTCATCTAACTTACAGGGAGGGTAACGTTTTGATAGGGAGACTAATTAACTGCCCTCCGCCGTGCCCCCACCCTCCAACCCTGGGCTGGGGGCGGGTTTGCATAATATTGGTGCTTAGCCAGTATGGCTGACTAACACATGCATGGCTTTCCCTTTTTGCAGCCATCGAAAATCCTATCATCATGCCTCCCCCATGCAGATGTATGCACGGAGGAAATTGCTATTTTGATGAGAATGACCACCCCAAATGCAAGTAAGTCTGAATGTTGAGGTCCGAGCTGTATGAAGGGGAATTGCTTCTTCTGGGGGAATTTGAGACCCTAATGCAGCCAGAATAATCAGTACAGGAACCTCGCTATTTCACTATTGTCACATTTTAACCAGCTTGCCCTTTCTTGGAAGAGTCCACAGAGAACCAAGGCAGTGCTTCTCAAACTGAAATGTGCATAAGAACCACCTGGGGTCTGCCTCAAATGCCCATCTCATTCACAAACAAGGATTCTGCTTTTCTAACAAGCTCCCCTGAGAGGCCACAGAATTGTGGGCCACACTTTGGGGAGCAAGGAATTAGAGAAATGACAGCTACTGTATTTTCTTACTCCCCCGGTATTGTCAGTTACAATTGGATTGTGGGAGAGCTGCTTCAGGATGAGGCACACATGACGAGCAGAGAGCTGAGCTAAGGACTTGGAAAGAAGAGAATTGTCGAGAAAGCACTGACACAGAACAAGATAAATGGAGGTCTTTAAAAAGTATTTAATGAAAGCACACCAAAGGAAAGAACACAATCATGGTTTTCATTTTTGCTCTCTAGGAAAGAATTCCATAGATTAGAGGAGACAGCGATAGGTTTATTTGATCAGGCCGAACTTGTAGATGCCATAGCTATTCCATTGAAAGTGGATTTCCAAAGTCAGATGACTGTTCTTTCTGCTTCTCATCTCTCGGCAGAAGAAGCAGAAGTCATTCAGGATACATTGTTGGTTCAACATATCATTTATTAGTCAGACCTCTCTCTTCGTCAAGATGTGCTTATAAAATCTCAGTAGATGTCTAAGATGGTAACAGCTTGTAAACAATTGTTTTACTTTCAGGTGTCCTAGTGGCTACATGGGAAATTACTGTGAAATAGGGCTTTCAAAAGGCATTTCTCCAGGAACAAGTAAGTTTTTAGGATACAAGCAACTTGGAAATACCTCGCCATGCCTGAATCGAATGACATTTATATTCCGTTTAACCCAGTCTTTGAAGAATGAATGGTTCAAGTCCCCAGCTTCCACCTCTAAATCTGGCTCTTCTCCTTCACATGTTAATATGTTCGCTTCTTCTTTCCTCCTTAATGGCAGCGATGGCTGTGCTGTTGACAATCATCCTGATCATCATAATTGGAGCTCTGGCAACATTAGGATTTTTCCACTATAGGAAAACTGGCTCCCTTTTGCCTTCTCTGCCCAAGCTGCCAAGGTCAGTTTTATCATGTGGAACATTTGATTTTAGAAGCCTATGTGATATGACCATGTGAATAACTTAGTCTTTTTTTTTTTAAGTTAAGAAAGCACAATACACAGTGTACCTTTTCTGCAGAAACAAAGTAATGAGCTTATAGCAGTCACTTCAAATCATAAATTATTAATCAAGAGCTTCTCCTGAGTCCTGAGTACAAATCACTTTCATAGTCCAAATGGTTGTGCTTACTGGTGGGCATTCAGGTTAGACAGGAGAACATAGTCAGCTGTGTGATGGGCCAGGCTTTATTCCTGTGAGTACTAAGCTGGCTCTCTCTTAGATCTCAAGCTTTAACACCTCCAGGTAGCGAAAGGCCTTTACTACCATATTTGATGTATAAATACAGAGGAGGGATTGAGCATTTCATCTGAGATTTAGCTACATAGAGGAAAGTGTATTATTGCAAAAGGTTGTTGCAAAAAGTCGTAAGAACACTGTTTCAATTACTCATTTTCAGCTTAAGCAGTCTTGTCAAATCCTCAGAAAGTGGAAATGGGGTAACCTTCAGGTCAGGAATGGATGTTAACATGGATATTGGAGTATCTGGTTTTGGGCCTGAGTCTGCTATTGACAGAGCAATGGTGATGGTGAGTGTGGCTTCAAAATGACTGTTCGAAGACTGTCATTTTTACTGTTTTATAAAAGAAACACTTTTTATAAAGAATAAAATTAATCTTCCCCCTCCTCCTCCCCCTCCTCCTCCTCCTCCTTTTCCTCCTCCTCCCCCGTCCCTCTTCCTTCTTCTTTTGCAGTTTCTTTTTGGGTAAATTTGGTATAGCACCTATCATGCCGCCAGGTATGAAAACATCTTCTGTATGTGAACTAAATCAGTACGGTATGATCTTTTATTTTTTCTTTATCAGAGTGATCACTTTGCCATGGAGATGGGAAAGCAGCCCATAGTATTTGAAAACCCAATGTATGCAACCACGGACAGTGCTGTCAAAGTGACTCAGCCAACCCAGGTGAGAATTTGCAGTCCCTTCTTTCAGGTGCCACGGCTGCTGGATCTTGTTCTGTTAAACAATGAATGCCCTCTTAGGGCCGCCTCACCTTCCCTCAAATGGAAGGCAGAACAGTGGTCTAGTCCTTGCCTTCATTATCTGCAGTGACAGGGCTGACCAAGGACACAAGACCTGACAACAATCAGAATACTGTTTTCTTGGCAGTTGTTGAGGTTTGGCAACCTTTCCGGGGGTGCTGACCAACAGCCTTTTCATTCTCAGTGGTCAGAGCAAGAGGTGTGAGTGTGTTCAGAGGCTTGGCAAACAGTGTCTGACACATACAGACTCTCATTAAATATCTGTAAAATGAATGAGCGAATGATAGTCAGGTATCACAAGGGTGTGATTTGAGGTGACCTAAGTTAAGTTGAGGTGCTTAACTTTTCCATATTTTCTGAAAACTACAAAGTATATACAGAGGTCTCCAAGGTTAATAGGAAGATATCTAAGTTCCCTTTGGTACAGCCCGACTACTCACTCATCTTTAAGAGGATCAGAAAGATGAGATAGGGCTATGGATGAAGGGAAAAGACTTTTCATTAGGTCGGGATCAACAGCCCCAATGTCACTTCCAGTGCCTGTCAGCTGTTAGCTATACTTCCGTTGTCAAAACTATAGCCTCAGTGAAATACAGTTTTGCCGTTAACACCTAAACTTCTTTTGAACTCACAAGATCTGGTACATTTTAATATAAGATAGAAATGTTTATTCTATGAATAGCTTTCTTAAGATCAGAAATATTTGAATCTTGAAAGCATTTTGCCTAATCCTGTGATATCCAGAGAGCAAAACTTGAATCATGTGATAAAATAGATATAACATTTGTATTTGTTATTTTCACTTAAAATAAAATGAGACCATGTTTACAAATGTATATTCACGTTCAAGAAGAAATAAAGCGAATGTGAAAATATAGGAAAAGAATGAATTTCTACTTGTAATTTATTAATTATATATCCACAGTAATTCGGACTTAAGAGGGAATGTCTGGAAGAGTATTAATTCCATTATGCCCCTTGTTTCAAAAGTTCAGTCCCTTCCAAGCAGTGCTCTGAAATTATTAATCTTTTTCTAAACATCCAGAGATAAGGTTCTCCGTTTAGTAATGAGTTTGGGAACACTTTATGCTATTCTAGGATTTGGGCTGCCAATACACAAGCAAAGTATCTTTTATCCAAAAATATGGTCAATAGTGGGAGTAAAGGGCCATAGAGGACACAATAGAAATTGCTATTACTAAGTGAGATAGTGCCCAGCGGTGAGTGTATTTGCCTCCCAGGATTAAGACATAAGATAAATGACTTAGTGGTGGGTACTCCTGATTTGGGGAGTTGGGAGTGGTATTTTATTTCTGGTTCCAGGATCGGTCTCATATAATAAAAATGGTGCCTGACCATGTCCGTGGGAGAGCAAATAGAACCAAAGACTTGAAACTTTACAGCGAAAATTCTTTCCAACTGGATAATGACATCAAATATTTGCACAGGAGACTGCATCTGAAAATGTGGATAATAAGAACTATGAAAGTTCCATAAACCCTTCAGAGGTAGCTCCAGACACCAAGCCAACTTCCTCAAGTGCTGATGGAACTACTCAGGTAACAGGGGCTAATAGCTGAAATAATATGGAATTTGTAAAGGACTTTGGAATTGCTGGGGTTGTCAACCTTTGGCAAACTAGGAAGACCCTGATAGGCGAGGCTCACATAAAGATAATTTTGAAAACATCATAAATTGAAAAACTTTCTATCAAGTAAATCTACGTTCTCATAATGAGATGAGAATGATGTTTCTTGGATGTGGGAAACCATGTGGAAAAGAAGGGCACAGACTTCTGGATCCAGCCTCTTCAGGCTTTTGAGAGAATGGCTTAGGAAAAATAATGAGCTCCCTGTGTCAAGGATACATAGAGAAGACCCTTCCCTTTACTGTGTAATTCAGTTTTTCTACAGCATACAGCCTTGTTCCCTTAACAAGTATGTTGTTCTTTGCTCTGCTGCTGTTACCTGTGTTCACCACTAGATGACATTCATTTATACCCTCTTCATCCATCTATGTTCATTTGTCTAATTGTCCAACTAACATGATTGCCCTCGATGTGCCAGGCACAGTGTTTAATACTGGAGACTAAAATAAAAAAAGAGACCACTAGACAGGCTTCTAGTGTGTGTCCTTCCTGAGATGAACACTAAAAGATTCTTTCAAATGAGAGTGGGCCTTTGCCAATTATAGTCTTTTTCCTTTTCGTCTCCATCTTTGCAGTACGTAAGTTCTTCCTTTTAAAAATTAGTTGAGGCTGAGACCTTCCAAGATCTGTCCTCCCTGGTTTGTCCAGGGAGCTTCCTATATCTGTTGCCCCCTGGGCACTGAGGTAACAGCCAGTGTGGCTTACAGCAATAGAGTCACTTGGTTAGGATCACCCTAGGTTGACATGAATGTGACAAAGAGGCTCACAAATTTATCTTTCATTAGTAAATCTGCTCAAAGGACTTAAAGTTGAGAACGTGAACTCTTATGACTGAGTTCCATGATTTTCCACAACCCATGTTGACATGTATGGGACTTCCCAAGGGGATAAACATGAAAATCACCAACATTTCTCTTGTTAGCCATTCCCTACTGAAGCAATGACTTTTAATGAGGAGTTTTTGCCTTCCCCATTTAAATAGAAGCTTCCAGAGGCTGGGCTCCGATCTGAATGTCTTCATCTTCCCCTTGGTGATGACGACGTACAGAGTACGTGCTCACTTAAACGTGGATCAAAGGGAAGAGCCTCTTTCACTTCTCTGTAGCCATGTGTTCCCCACTCCTTCACATGTCAGTTCCCTGTTTTCACAGAGCAAGCGATGTTCCGTAAGCCATATGGGCTACCTTAGCTGCCCGCTGGAGCAGCTGTCTGTTCCCTGCCTCTGGTCCCTGGTCTCCTTTCATCTGGCAGCCAGAGCTGTGCCAGCATTGCCACCACAGGCAACTTTTCGGCAAGACAGGGGCCACCCACCATACTGTAGGATGAGTTCTCTTTGGGTTCTTCAGTTTATGGGTCTTGGAGTCCTACAGTCATTGCCTACTCTCATATCTACAATTTAGTTAGATGATCTTGCCGTGACTCTGTTTTCTCATTTGTAAAATAGGGATAATAAGAGCACTTAGCCCACAGGGTTGTTGGGAAGATTAAATTAGAAACTTGTAAAACTTAGAATAGTCCCTGATATACATAGTGAGCTCTCAATAAATGTTAGTTGTATTTGTTATCACTCTTATTTCTATGATTACGGAGGAAATGATGAAGGGGAAGGGATATGCTTGAGTTGACCAAGGATCGAGATATCATTTTAGGAAATGAGAGCTGCAGTCTGGCTTTTCCTTAAAATTTCAGGTGGCCCCCGAAGAAATCTCTTTCCAGTTTCTGTTAAAGAGTCTAGATATTGTGGACACAGTTTCTGTAAACTATAAATTTCAAACCAAGAAAGTGTTTTAAAATTATTAAATAAAAAGAGCCCAGACAGTTTCAGTTACTGTTTAGGAACCAGCGGAAAGGGAATTGAACAGTTTACAACGTGTGCCAGGTCACATGGTTCTAGGTCTCAAATTGCTTTTTCCCTTCAGTAAGAAGAAATTTTACAACATGGGAGAAGAAACCCACAAAATGTTCATTACAGAAGGTTTTCTGTTTCTCTTTTTTCATTTAGGCAACAAAATGGAATATCTTCAGGCGAAAACTGAAAGACGCTACCAACTTCGAAAACCCAGTCTACGCAGAGGTAATTTTTTAACAGTTTTTCTTAGCACAAGAGTTCTTTTTTTTAGCAATAACTTACTTAGCTACATTGGACGTACACTCAGAATATGTCCATACACCGAAGAGTATGTCCTGGCGAAGATTTGTCGTCTTTACACAAAACCGTTTCCAGTCTTATTGGTTGAATAAACGGCTAATTCAGGTTTCTTTGTGGTCTTAGATGGAGAATGAGCCAAAAGAAAGTGCTGCTGTGCCCTCACCTCCATCACCTTCTCTCCCGGCTAAAATTCGTCCAAAAAGAAACCCAACTCCAGCCTATACTGCAACAGAAGACACTTTTAAAGACACGGCAAACCTTGTTAAAGAAGACCCTGAGATGTAGCTATGCTACAGTTATTTAGGGAATAATTAGAAACACACTTTTGCACATGTATTTTTTACAAACAGATGAAGAAAAGGTAACATTCAGTACTTTATTGAAAAAAATATATATACTTTTTCCCCTGTTCGCCTATAGTTGGAATTGTCTGTGGAAGCTATGCCTATGTGTCTTTTTTTTTTACTTAATGCCATCTCATATTTTTACAAATAATTATCACAATGTTCTATATGTATATCTTTGCACTGAAGCTATCTAAAGGTAATGCTATAAATATATTGTACATTTGTAAATTTTGGAAAGATTACCACATCATTAAATTTGCTAATAAAACTACCTGCTGAATTGGTTAGTGGTCATTATGGTAAATGATCCCATGAGAAAAGGAATTGACTTGGGACCTTTGGCCCTGTCTAAAGGAGAGGTGCCACTCATTTTCCCTATAGAATTATCCAGAAGGGAATCCAGGCCCCATTCTTGGGTCCATTTTTACATATCAGCACTTGATTAATGTTCAATGTTACAGGTAACCTGATTAATAGATATATTAATAGAGGGCACTGTGTGTTACATAGATATCTAGATTTGACTGTAGACATCTCAGATAATGCAGAAGGTGGAAAAAGCAATTCAGTTTCACCCTTCTGCATATTTGCATTGTCTAATCAGAACACTCTGCTTCACATGTTATCTCACCAGTTGCCAAGGCAACATTTTTAGTTGTAATGTCTGTGAAAAAAATCCCATGTCCTTAAGCACAAGTTAGTGTGCAAAGAGCGATTTACACCCTTGCCTGGGATCTCAGGTGGTCACCTTCCCTAGGAACTGGAGCTCAGTCGCTGAATTACTAAAACCATATCTGTGTCTTCAAAAAGTAAGGTGCGAAACAAATACTGCTTAAGCAAAGCCTCAACTGGGTTTTTGTTTCTGTGTGTGAAAATATCATTATAATGACTATTTATTTCCTAAGTTGAACATGAACAGAAAGGGAAACCATTTTTTATTGAGCCTTTTTTAGGTCCTTTGGCTAAATCATACATTTATATCAGAACGTACTGTAGAATGTAGCTCTTCTCTTGAATAGCGGGTATACTCTTCACAACCAGAAAACCATGGCAGAAATAGTCAGTTTTCATAAAAGTAGAGTTCCTGGCTCTCTGTGCTAGTATTGCACATTTTTAAAACAATGAATGAATGGAAGGATGGATGGATGGCTGGCTGGCTGGCTGGATGGATGGATAAAACATGTACTACTGATTATTTTGTTCATGAGTTCTCAAAATATGTGTTGCTTATATCTTGAGTGCTCATTGTAATTCCTTTGAAATGTATTTTGATTAGAAAATCAAATGGAAATGATGCTGCTGAAAATTTTCTAATAAATGTGTATTTTATCAGACTTATTTTATGTGCTTCTTAAGCTTGGGTCATGGATCTTGTATTTTGCTGTGCAGAGAGCTTGGTGCTTTGAGTGCTAGGGAACCCGGAAAACTGGGGTGCCCAGGGTTCTGGCAGGGGAGAGGAATTTCCGGAGTGCTGAGCCTCGGCAGGCCTGGCAGGGCGATGTCAGAAGAGTAAGCCTCCTTTAAGTTCTTACCCAACTCTGGGTAGTCAGCCCTTTTTGCCTTTCAGAGTCAATTTTCACCTCCCCTTTTACTTCCTTATCCCCTTGGCCCTGAGCCAGTTTCCCCATTTTAGATCTAATTGTGTTCCAGAGCTCAGCGGGAAGTGTGCCCTCTGCTGAGGGATCCTGGAGCTGCTCATGCTGAGACAGAAGAGCAGAAAGGATGGTCACAGCTGGAGGGGGTTTTTGTTCAGACTGAGATTCAGGCTTCACTGGGTGTATTTTGATGTCTTAACTCTGGGATGTGAGGGCTGTATCAGAAACTGAATACCAAAAGTAAAAAGGGGTCAAGAGAACCTGTGCTTGAAAATGGTTGTAATTTCCAGCTTGATATTTGTCTTGGGCTTTCAGCTCAGTATGAAATTATGCTGGGGAATTTCTTTTATGAGTTTCTTGCTTAGCTTCATTTCTGGGTCTATCTACCTTGGAAAGAAACCCGAAAGCCTGCTGCTGCGGTCCTGTCCTCTGGCACTTGGGAGCTGGAACGTGAGGGCCACATGTTGCCTTCCATGTAGGCTCTCCTAGCTAGGGGTGTGCACCTGCCTCCCTCCCTCCAGCCCCAGAGCAGCTGTTCAGAAGTTCTGCCAGGTGGAGGACAGGGTGCTGTTTAGGGGACTAAAAGCTGATGTTTATCATTTCATCATATGAAGCAGGAACGATTTTACTAGCGGACACGTAATATACAATTACAGCCACAGCAGATGTGTCCCCAGAAAGCTGTCACATGGCACTGGGCACCTGTTTCTAGGGTTTCCTATTGATTTATTATTATATTATTATTATCATCGTTATTTACTATTCACTCATTCATTCACTCGTTCACACGTACACTCACTCAGTGTTCTCCCAGCACTCAGTTACAGACTAATGGAGGCAAAGACAAGGGGTTTAAGGAAATTTGTGAGAGAATTTTTAATTTGAGAATTCCATTCATTAACTTTTTTTTTTTTCCTGAATTGGGAAAAGACCATTATTATTTGATTTTTGTGGTGGACGACCTCAGGCCGGCTCAAAGATAATTAGGCCTGGGGTGAGGGAGTTCCCGGGAAGCTGGTAGGAGGTGTACAGCTTTCCCCAGTGTCCTGCAAAGCCCCCTGGACTTGTGGCCTGAAGCCCTTAGCTGCTCTTGACCTCTCAGCCTCTCTTCAGCCTTCTCTTCTGTGTTCATCTAGGTCACAGGACACAAGTCATAATGCGGATAATGTTTCCTTTTTGAAAGCTCTTTTAAGAGCATAGAACATAAGATTGCCTTTTTTCTCGTCTGTCATTTACTTTGAAATAATCCTGGATGTGCTTTGGGTACAGGGCAAGGAGCTGGGTGTAGATAAAAAAAGGTTGGCCAGGAGTCAGTAATTGTTGAGGCTGGTCATGAGGTACTGGGGTTCATCATAATATTCTCTCTATTCTTAGTATTTGACATTTTTCTGAGTAAGTTAGATACACTCTTTAATTGTATTTGCCCATCATCACACACGAATCTCTTCCCCCAGGATCCAAATCACATACATTCACTAATTGCCTCCATGCACACAGTTCACTACTCATAGTCTCCTGTTCCAGGCACCAGAGTAGAAATCAAATAACTAGTTGCATGTTTACCCTGTGCCAGGTTCAGTTCTGAGTACTTTCGTGTTTTATCTCATTTCATTTTCATAACACTCCTGTAAGAGAGATACTGTTATCCCCATTTTACAGATGAGGCACAGAGTGAGTAAACATCTTTCCCAAAGTCACACAGCTCGTAAAGCGGTGGGGCTAGAATTTAAACCCAGCTCTATTTCCAGAGCTTGTGCTGTTCAACCTGGCACTGAGGCCATTTCTGTCAGGGAGCTCATGTCCAGTGGATGAAACGAATCCCAATTATGTGGTATGTGGAAGCACAGAGGAGCAAGCAGGCAGCGCGCGTCACAGATCTTCAAGTTCGACCTTGAGAGATGAATTTCGCCAGCAAAGGAGTTCAAGGATGAGGGGAAGCAGCAAATACAACATGAGCAAAACAAGGATGTGGGAAGATACCCAAGGTGTTTGAGATACACGAGATGTTTGAGGACCGAATACTGTTTGGCTGAAGAGCATGGAGGAGAAGCGTGGTGGCTACAAATGCAGCTTAAAAAAAGGTTGGGTGGGCCCATACTGTGAAAGGTCTCTCTAATGCTCTGGAAAGGAAGGCCTGCTCGGGAGAGCGAGGACTGTCCTACACCACCAGCGGTCCCAACCACAGCCACCGCAGAAGGGGGGTAAAAAAAAAATCACCTGGGCGGGTCAACTCTGGAAAGTTACCAGCCTAGCTGAGCCCTTGCCCGTTTTAATGTTTTCAGTCACACCGATTCTGTGCCACTCTTCCTGGACGTGACTCCAGAGCATTTTGTTTGAAAATCAGCAAGTGTCTACATTCACTTTGTGTCCACGATATTCTGGAATAAGTGATGGGAAACAAAACATACAGGTTTCTAGAAACTATTAGATGTCACTGAGTCTCACTGGCTACAATATTGCTAGTCATTGAATGCTGTCCCCAGTTTATGGGGACTAGAGAGGAAGGGCACATATTCCTGTTGCTCTGATAACTAGTGTCCTCCAATGATAGGCATTTGCCACAACAACTTCCCAACCAATAATTTTTATCACAGAGGCTAGGCGACCCTCCTGCTGTTATATCTCTCTGAACCCCAGCTGCTCGTTCTGTTAAATAGGGAGGATGGCTGTGAGAATCCAGCGTGAAAATGCAGTGAGGAGTGTACTCAGCCCCATGCCTGGCACAAAGGGAGCTCTTAATCCTTGGTAGCCGTGATTATTATCATCATTTATGAAGCAGAGGTGAAGGGAAGAGGCTCTTTTAAAAAAAGTGTATTTATAAAAGCTCCCTTGGGTGATTGTAATGTGAAGCTAGGGTTAGAACTACTAATCTAAATAGAATTGGCTGTCTTTAATTTTTTTTTTTAATAACAAATGTTATGGGGTGGTCAAGATTTTATCTAGGCCTTTGGAAGGATGCATGTATCATCCCTGTAATGAGGCTAGAGCAGAGATGATAAAATGTCAGGTCTTATTTTATTGTGATTGAAGGGTGATGGGAAAGGTCATATTACCCCGGGGCATGAAAGTTGGAAAACCAAGGCTGAGAAGGGTAAGGTGCATTTTCGGGTCATGGCCTGGGGGACAGAGCCAAATTTCTTGTTCCCATGAGCCAGTGGCAAGTCCCTCCCCTCATCCCCAGTGTTGAGCACCCAGACCTTCGCTGACTTAAAGAACAGCTGGACGTAGGAATTTATTCCACCCCTTCCAGAGTTTCCAGAGTTTCCAGAGTTTCTAGAGTTTCCAGACTCCACGCCAAGGGACTTCAGTTACGTTCTTTTCGTTAGTTTCCCTTCGCTCCTTGGTGGCTGTAGTCTCCTAGGCGGCCTTTCGGGGCCAGGAAGCTAGGAGGCTTTGGAAAGTCCTGAGCTTTCCTGGCACTGCAGAGACTTTCACTCTAGGAGAGGTGGGACGCGGTCCGTTCCCACGAGTGGAACTGTGTATTTATTGCTTCTAGGTTTTCGTTTGTTGAGTTTTTAAGTTTTTAATTTTTGGCAAATTCTAACAATAAAGGATTTTAGAGCAATGTTTCAGTTTTAGAGGATAAGCAACCTTGAGCTGTGCTTCATACAGTGCTTTACCGCCATTTTCCAAATCTTAAAGGGACTGGATGCATTTGGTGGAGGGTTATAAAGGCCATTTGCAGTGCGAAAAACAGTTACGCATATTATGGTGGTTATATCTAGGGTTTGGCCGGGCAGTCCATCTATCTGTCATTGGGCCTTGCCAATGGCCTCGTGTAAATGGCTGACACAGACTCCAGTCACACTGGTAGTAGTTCTGGAGAGAGCGAAGCTCTGACTAACCTGCCATGGGTAAGTCATTTAATCTCCCTACAGATTAATAGCTGTATCTGTAAAATGAAGGGGTTGGATATGGTTAATGCTAAGATCTCTAGCTTTCAAGTGCTACAGTTAAATGATTTATTTCTACATCACTCTTCATTTGAAATTTAGTTCATTTTAAACTCACTGCCGCTGTTTCAGTAAGTTCTAAGCTTGTTACAACCATTTCAAAGAAGACAGATTAAATGATAGCATCTTAATTTTTATCCTCAATCACTGTCTTTTTGTGGCTGAGCTATCAGACACACATTTTAGAAAATTCTTTTTTGAAATATCTGAGACCCTGCTTGTCGATTTCAGGGCTGAAAGTTAGTTACCATGCGAGATTCCTCTTTGCAGGAAACTCCTGCAAACATTATTTATAGATCCAAGGCAGCAGGGGCCTTTCATGGGACTCTGGGGCCTGCATCAAATTCCCCAAAGCACATGAAGGCACTTTAGACAAGAGTTAAGATTGTCTGAGGAGGAGGCAGCCACCTGTGACGAGCCAAGGGCATCCTGCTGACTTCTGATGAGATGTGAGGTCCATGACTCGTCTCTAGTGAAGGAACAAATGAACCCAGAAGTAAAATAAATTAATCATGATTTTCCATTCTTTGGAAGTTAAACTCGAATTTGTTTTTTAGTTGTGGTAAAATACATATCGTATAAAATTTAAAAATTTTAATTATCAGTTTGGCATCAGGGAACTTTTGTTTTTGTTTTTGTTTTTTAAGATGCCCTTAAAAGCCTGCCTATAATGATGTGGTTTTTTGTTTGTTCGTTCGTTCGTTTGTTTGTTTGCATTTATTTGATGCTGAATTTACTCCCAGGCCATGTTTTTGCTTCTTCAGTTTCTTCTGGGATACCTATTCCTTCTGTGCAGCCTCCTCTTCTGGTTTAGGAACCATCTGCTCTTTTTCAGTAAGGATCATCTCAGCGTGGCAGGGAGAACTCACATAGGGTTAATCCACCCACGAGCTCTGTGAGTTCTGTGCCATGTCTTGGGAGCTTGGTTCACCTGGATGTGCTTAGTGACCAGAGAAATTGCAACCAAACCTTAAGTTTGGCATCACTTTCTGTATTTTTAAGCATGTGCAGCAAAAATTCAGCAGTCTTTTTGGGCCACCGACCCTGCATCCAGCCCCACTGTTTGGCCTGGGCACACGTACCAACTCCACCATTGTAATGACAGAATGGCATACACTGCTTCTGTAAAGTGACATCCTTCAGATACTTGGTGGCTTTTCAGGTATGTGTGCCCTTGATGGCCTGGGCAGTTTCTTAAAGTGAACACGAAGATTTGAACCTCTCTACTTGCTTGATTGTGTGGGCTTTCTGGGTCAAGTGAATAGCGAACCATTTCAGAGGTTACCTTAGGCCACTTATGGAAGAGCGGCTGCTTGTGATGGCTTTGACACTCACTGTGTCATGGTGTTGCCTTCTAATATTCTGGAGTGGCAGGAAATGCAGCTCAGCCCCGCCCAGTAGGAAATACCCTGAGGTTGAGAGTGTGAAGCCACCAGTGTTAATACCTTAAGCAAATGGCCACCCAAGTCCTGATTTAAGTCAGCGTTGGTATCTCGGGAAATGAACGAGAGTTGGAGCCACGGCCCTTTCCTGATTAGCTGGCTGAACTTGTGCAAGTTGTTGAGCTTCTCTGTACTTGTTTTTACTTTAAAAAAAAGATAATAAACTCCATAGGGCCCTCGTGAGGATAATATTTATTCATTCACTGACACTCAACAAACATTGAATGAGCATCTGTTAGGTACCAGGGAATTGTATCAAATTGTAAAAACTAACATTTATTGAACACATTATGTGAAGTATCTTATTTAATTCTTCTAGAATCTTTATATGAGAAGTACTATTTTTTTTCATTTTATATGAGAAGTACTATTTTTTTTTTCATTTTACAAATCAGGAAACAGAGATAACATATGGGAAGATGCTTTGTAAATTATAAAGCACAATACAACATGCTTTAGGACAAGACCATGACCTAGGAAAAATTTTCCTTTATTTCCTCCATTTTAATTCTGTGGATTCCTAATAACCTACACTGTCCAGCAACAACGATAATGATGGCAGGTATTTATTGAAGGTTTCTTATGTGTCAAGACCTCTTTTAAGCACGTGTCAAGTATTAACTCATTTGATCCTCCTAACAACCCTATAAAGTAGATTATTATTATCATTCTCATCTTATAGATGTGGAAACTGAGGTAAGAGAGGTTAAATAGGTTTAACAAGATCTTCTAGCTACCAAGTGCTGGGTCAAGACCCTAGCTTAGACAGTCTGGTCCCAGGAGTGTGTGTGCTCTCTACCATTATGCCACACTGAGTTCTGACATAGGCTGGCAAGGAAATATTCGCCCTCATCCACACAGACCCAACTGCTTCTTCATCCTATTTTACTCTTCTCTTACTGCCCAACAGCTTCCTAGTCTTAGAAATTTTCTTAACCCCTATCAAAACCTCCTGCCCAAAGAAAGCCAGTGACTTGTATTCTACTGAGAGCAGAGAAATCAATTCTGGCCCATGTGCATTACTCTCTCGCCTTCGGTCAACACTAATGCAGTTTAGCAAGAGCCGTTGGAGGACAGGGCTTCAGTCCCATACAGGGCTTCAGTCCCATGCAGGACCTTGTGCTGGATTGGCTTTGGGGTGCCCCTTTTCCCGTTGGGTGTGGGCTTCTCCCACTTCGAAGGGCCAAGCCAGCCCTGTCTAGCTGTGCCACCAGCACTAACCTTTTCTTCACATGAGTCATTAGCATTTAAATATATCATGAACCAATGCTTTGGTTTATTCCGTGGATAAATCAATCTGCCAGGACAGGCTGAACATTAGTGGTGCACCCCTGCTGTGTTCGATCATGCAAGGTTTTGTTCTTGGGAAATGAAGAGGCAGAAATATGTGAAAGAGAGCGCCAGTGATTTTTTTTTGAGTTCTGCCTTCAAAACGGATGGTGGAGTCAAACAGCTTAGACAGCTAACCCCATCGTAATTTTCATTTGTAGCTTCCTGGGCAGGTCTCTCTTTAATCAAGTGGAATGCATGCCCTTTTTCTGCACTCTCACCGACTTTCTAAGCTCACCTCCATTCTAGTCTTGCTACACATGATAATAATCCTTTTCTTTGTATCTCTCTGCTGTCCTGTGTGAATCTCTCAGGAACCATGGCTAGCTTTCATTCTTATATCCACAGCCCCTAACGCTGAACCTGACACTTAACAGGTGCCGAATAAACATCAGCTAAGTAAACAAATACAGTTCATGCACCACTTCACATGGGAGTGTGATCTGAGAAATGCATCTTCAGGCAATTTTGTTGTGTGAACACCATAGAATGTACTTACACCAAGATGGTTCAGCCTGGTGCACACCTACGCTCTATGGTAAAGCCTATGGCTCCTAGGCTACAAGCTTGTACTGCATGTTACTGTACAATGCAACACAAGATTAAATCAGCATAAGAGCAAAATGATGTAATCAAGAGGCGCGTAAACGAGATGTGTGAGGCTGCTGCTGGGATATCAAGATGTACTGTTTTAAGCAAACTCTTTTTCATAAGTAGAAAGAATACACTCTAAAATAATGATAAAAAGTGTAGTATAGTAAATACGTAAACCAGTAACATAGACAGTTATTATCGTCATCAGGTACTGTGTATAATTAAATTGTACGCGCTATACTTTTATACGAACTGGCGGCGCGGTAGGTTTGTTGACACCAGCATCTCTGCAAATGTGAGTAACGCGTTGCCCAATGACACAGCAATGCCTATGGCGTCATGACAGCTACGAGGCCATGACCGTGACGATGTCACGACGGCTACCACATCACTAGCTGATAGGAATTTTTCAGCTTTGTTACAATCTTATGGGAGCATGCCGTTACACAGGGCCTGACTGTAACAACAACAACAGCAACAACAAATTAAAGGCTGAGGCAAGAGAGGAATCCTCTCAGTGAATCTGGGCCTCCGGGGAAAGATGAATGATCTCATGGGCGCTTATTTATCCTGTCCATGGTACTCCACAGGGTGGTTCGATGAGCAATTCTGCTCTGGTGACTGACTATGAGGTACCATTTAAATTTTAATCATGACTTTTTTCTTCTAAGCTCCTGAGACTTAGAAAGGCTTTTTAATTGAATAGGTTGGTCAATGTTGCTTGAAAGACATCTGAGGAGTTTTTGTCAGGCCATTCCAGAAGGATCACTGAGAGGAAATGAGCCAGTACGAAAAGTTCATCTGCCTAGAAGTAGAGAAGCTCCGCCCCTCCGATGTCACTTGATCCCTAAAACTAGTGCAGGGCTGCTGAGAGCCACTCATCAAGCCACTCTGGGTTTGTGGTCTCTTGAGACCCAGCTCACGGTTGCTGGTATCTACCAAGCAGTCAGTATGTGCTCTTCGGCACTAAAGTTTCTGCACACAATACAGTAAATCTTCACTTAATGTCGTCGATAGGTGCTTGGAAACTGTGACTTGAAGCAAAACGACATATCATGAAACCGATTTTACCATAGGCTCATTGTTAGAAACAAGAGTCAAGTTCCTACAATATATTCTGGTCACAAAAACATCACCAAATTTCTAAAGACCCAAAACACCTATTATTAAACATTGAAATGAATGTGAGCTATACACACATTTAAGAAAGACGTATAAAAACGAGTAAGGGAATCCTTTTGCAAACAGCTTACTCCTCAGGGGCGAGAGTGGCTGGAGCCTGTGTTGGCAGCTGAGGGCGTCAGGCGGGAACTCACCCTGGACAGGACACCCTTCCATCACAGGGCCACTCACATACACTCACACTAAGACTGGGACAATTTGTATATGTCCATTCATCTCACGTGCCCATCTTTGGGATGCAGAAGGAAACCTGGAGAAAACCCTCACAGACCTGGGGAGAAACTGCCAACTCCACACTGTCTGTGTGATCCTGGGAATCACTCTTTTTCTCTCATCAAAATGACACTTGAGGACGTGGAAGTATGTCATTTAGAGTGCACAACAACCAGAGGGAGGTGTTGTTATTGCCATTCCCATTTTATGGAGGAGGAAACCGAGGCACAGAGTTAAAACAGCTTGCTATTGATCACACAGCCAGTGAGTAGCAGAGCCAGTCTGTGACCCCAGGAGGCTTCAGTTCAGCCGCGTTTCCAAACATGATTAACACTGCTGTCTGGGTCATCTCTGTGCCATGAGACATGATGTCATGGAAAGAAGCCTGTTCTGGGAAGAAGGACACCATCTTATTCCAGATCAGCCAAAAGCTAGCTGTGTGATCTCAACAAGTTGGCTGTTTTTGTGTTTCTTAAATGTGGCTTTGAAGATCAGTGTTTTAAAATCTTTTGTAAAGGAAGCCCTCCTTTTAATAATTCCATGGAGCCCATGCTTCGAAAAGTATCATTTATCAAAATAATTATATTTATTGAGTAGCAATTACTTTGCTTTCCATTTTTAATTAATTAATTCAAATCGGAGTTACCAGTGTCGGCAAGGTCCTGTTCGTTCATTTTACCTCACGTAGTTTCCACTCTCTGTTTTTCTGCGTCACGTCACTATTTTTTTTTCATCCTAGCTACAATCTTTTTGTGTAGTTAGTCTGTCTACTTGATTTTGTCTCTTTCACACTCCGTAATGTAAGCTTCTGCATGGGTCAGTGACACATCTGCTTTATTCACCTCTGTATCTTCAGGGTCTAGCACTTAGCAGATGCTTAACGAATTTGTTGAACTAATAAATAAACTGGCTTATGGGTATTGACAAGCTTGTAGCTCATGCTGGTAAAGGGTAAACATAACATTTCAATTCGGCTTTTAAAAATGTTGAAAATAACTCAAAGAGCTTCATTCCTGCCCTTTCCAAGTCTGTCTCCCCTCACTTTTTTGTTACCCGTTTCCCTCTTCCCTGTTAGTTTTACTCCCCCAGCCAGAGGCAGCCTTTAAGTAGCATGAAGATGACCCTTCTGAAAGCCTTGCCCTGGAGAAGGAGGCTGAGGCAGAAGAGGGAAGAGGGGATATACCTCCATATGGAAGTGGGGTTTGGGAGGAGCGGAGGGATGGGGATGGGAGGCCTCTTCCTGGATCAGAATCCTTTGCTGACCAGAACTACACATGCGATAACTGTTCTAACTGGAAAGAGATGGCTAAGAGTCTTCTGAGAATGCAGAACTTAAAACCAGGCTAGGTGCCACCCAGAGTTCTGTATTACAGAAGGGAGGAGTTCTGATCTTGCAGATGTAAAGGGCATTTCTCTGAGATCAAACATTAGCAGAAGAAACACGTCCTCGTTGTTTCTTTTTGTCTCTGAAGAACAGGGAGTCACCCTCAAGAACTAAACAGGTATTCAATTCTAGAAAGGTCAGGGCTGTTGAGACTGTGCTGGCCTTGACTAAATGCACCTACTTTCAGGCCTCATAGAAAACTTGGCCCCTCTTTAAATGTCTCACTTGCTTTTTTGACTCAGTGACTACTGAGTGTGCATGTCTCACACTGGATTGCAAAGATAATTTATATTTTCTATTTTTTTGTATAAAATATACTAATTATTCAGATTCAAAGTAATAGCTTTTGAATAAATTTATTACTGTAAATGTTTTATTTCAAATAGACCGTCTATCCAATGACTCATCCCTTTGCCAATAACCAGTTCTTGAGACTTCAAGGAGGCTTGAGAAAAATCTCTAATTAGATCCACAGAGGCTGCAGACATAAAGACAGCCTCCAGTCCACATATGACCCACAGCTCCCAGTCTTCCTGTCCCCTCTTCTCGCCTCTCAGCTAGTGGGAAATACGGGGTCTCTTGAGAGTCTGCAAGTTCAAAGGACAAGAAAGGGAAGAGGCAGACAAAAATGAGAACAGCCTGGGGCCATTGAGCCCAGGTTTTTGCTCCCATCTGTGGTGGGGGCCAGGAGTTGGGGAACTCTGGCTCCCAGATGACTGGACCCAGTGCTCAAGACACGGGCCCGCACATCACAGAGAGCCTGGCTGGGTTCATTACTTAGCCAGCATATTCTTGAGGTGTGTTATTAAATCTCTAGGTACCTCAGGTTTTTCACTGAGTAAAATGGGGACATGATAACAGCAGGCATCTAACTGATTATGAAAACAAATTGAGATAATGCCCTAGAATGTAAGACAGGGACATTTGTTTCATTTAACTGTGGTCCTAGGACTCCTTGTTCTTGGTACTCAAATATTGCTAAATAAATGATGTAGGTAACGACTCAGTACAGGCCTGGAGCTCTCCCGATGCTCATAGCAACATAGATGACGGTATTCTCTGCATCCTGCTGCTGACTTATCTGAAAGTCCCCCAGGAGGTCTGGCACACATGCCTGGGGGGCCAAAGCACAGTCAGCCCTCATAGCTGAGCTTGAGTTGATTTTGCTGCCTTCCTTTTACGACTCTAGAGGGCAGGTCTATCTATGCAGAGGGACTGTGGGATGGGGCAGCAAGTCTGATGTTGGTGCGTGGAGCCTGTGCAGGGATAGGCCAGACTTCTACCTGAGGGATTTCAAACTGCATCAGTTCAGGAACGCTTGAGGGCGGGGGCATTACAGTTTGGGGGAGGGGTGCATGGGGCAGATGGCAAGAAGCCAAAGACACAGTGTGCTCGGTTTGTTTTAGGAACTTTTCCAGGACCCGCCCAGTATTCAGGAAAGGAGAAAGGCAGTTCCTTTTCTTTTTTCTACATACCCCTCCCTTCTGATTGTGTGACTTCTGTTGCCAAATCGTAGAACTGAGCCCAGTAGAGTTAGCCACATTTGGTTCAATGGGCTCTTGTGAGCTGGAGAGGGACCTGCCTGACCTCCAGTTGACACATTGTTTCCGTAAGAAATTTATTCTCAGTTCCAAACAGATGATTAATGACATCAGTCTCAGAAGGAAACCCATCTGCACTCTGTCCTGGATTTGTCCAGACAAATCAGGGCTTGCATTGGTGGAGGGCATTGGGGAGTTCGTTTGCATAATAAAGACCTGGCCAGGCTCTCAGGGAAAGTGAAGGCAGACCTGGGTGGGGCTGACAGTCAGATTCGGCACAGGAAATTCTTTAATAAACTGGAGGGATGCAGACTGGAGGCTGGAGACACATCTGCTCCTTAAAGTTCTAGAACGTGTTCTAGTAGGAGAAGAACTCAACTTGAAGAGAGAAAGAGGATGCATCAGCTCGTCTGGAGGCTACCTGAGTTTCAGCAGCAAGGAACAACTTGAGAGTGCCATCTAAGTGTTCAAATTCTCTCCCAGCCAGGCTGCTAAGGGGGCTTAGGGCACATGCTTAGGGAAAGACATTTATTAAACGGGCAGATAAGGCTGGGGAAGATGTGCAACGCTAGAGGTGTTAAAGAAACCAGAGAGGGAAGTCCTTCTTTTAGTATCCATCAGAGACTTATGCTGGTAGGAGGGGGTCTTCTCACCTGGAAAAGGAAGTGCTGGGGCCATGTCAGGGTTGAGAAGGGGGCTAAGAAGACCAGACTACTCTTCAGCAGCCTAGGACTGAGCTGGTCCCCGGAGGGATGTGGGATCCTGGGAGAGGAGCCCATGGGTGTTGGCAGGACTATTGATCCCGCAGCCTCCTGGCTGCCAGAAGGACCAGAGCCCCACCCAGCCCTGACTGAATGTGACCTTCTTAGCTCCTATCAGAACTAGAGCTACTCTTAGAAAGAGACTTCTGGAATACACAACTTTTGAAATGTGGGATTTACCCATGGATTTCAGCCCGGGGTCTCTTCCCACCTTCCCTCTAATTAGAAAGAGAGGGGAAGAATATAAAGAGTGGGCCAGATGGGTATGAATGTTAATGGATCAAACAGGTTATAATAAAGTCTGACTGTGCCCAGTTGGTTCCCTGCCTCCTCTTATTAGCTACGGGGGACTGATTTGAGTTTCACCCAAAGAGCAGCCAGATCACTTCCCACTGCCTCCTTCCCCATTTTGTGCCCTCAGTGAGCAATGCTATGAACTGTTGCCAAAGGGTTGGGGGAAAAAGGGGACATTGGGGGTTGGCTCAGCGCAGCAGAGCTTCCAGCGTGCTATCTGGACATCGTGTTTCTCTAGATCATTCCAGTTCCTGTCTCACATCCTAAAACATTAGATATGCTAGCATGTCCCAATTAATTCCGATAATGAAGGCTGAGAGGAAAAATTGCATGAGAGAAGTTGAAAGGTTACGTCCGAAACCTAACCCTAACAGGTGCTTCCAATCCCCCCATACTCTTGCCTCTACCTCATCGAGGACAGTTGCCAGAAAAAAAGCCACTTTGTGCCTACTGCCCAGTGGAAGGTCTAAGGTCTTGAAGTGACTCATCTGATCTTCAGGGGGAGACAAAAGGACAAAGGCAAGGGTCGTAAACCCATGGGCACATCCCATCAATCAAGAGATAACTGGCCCACCAGCCTGACAGAAGGGGATCCTGATCCTCCAGAGTTGCTGTGACCGTCTGTGCCCTTGAGAAGGTTATCTGTGGTCCCCGGGTTCACTTTTCTCATCTAAAAAACATGTGACTCCTAAATCCTGTCTCGATCTCAATAAAGAGCTAAAATCCAAGACACATTAACAGGTGCTGAAGGCTCGAGAGAGGTTTCTGTGAAGGGAGGTGCATAGGATGCAGCAGATGTGTAGTGTTTGTGTTTCGTGCCGAAGGCAAAGTCAGTTACTAAGATCAAGAGGAGAATTAGAGCCTGGGACCTGAGAATGTTGTTGGAAGGCTGTATGTGGGCTGGGGACGTGGTAGTAATCGTCTACCAGCCTGCAGAGGTGGAACCTGGGGGTGGGGGAGGGGATTCTCTTTTGTTCACGTTGGTGTGATAGTAATGTTCCGTTTGGTAGTAAGGCCACCTCTTCCCAGTTCTGCTCTGGCAGATAAAATATAGCCTATGCCCCATTTCCCATCATACATCTCATGACTCTATCTTTATGGCAAAGCTTGAAATCCTACACTCACTGATAATATCCAGGCAATGAAGTATCAAAAATTCTGATTCCTCTCAAAGGTGCCAGGAATTTTGAATGTGGGTATAATTCATCTTCTAACCACATTTTGTTTGTTTGTTTGTTTGTTTCTTCACCATTCAGCTGTTTGTTTTAGGTTTGGTTTGACAGTGGATTCAGGCTTTATTTAAATGTGTCCCTTCCCCTCTGGTAGGTTTGGTTGGTCAGTCAATATCTGCTGTGTACCTGGCCCTATCCTCAGAGCAGTAATGACACAGGAGACTTACGGCTCATTCGTGCCTCAGAAAGGCAATGGATAATGAGGCCAAGTTCTTTTTTTGTAATTATGTTTAGCCAGCGAATTCCCCAAACTCATTGTCACATCTTGTTATAGAGACATGCCTGCCTCTGAGGTGCCTCCCTCCAGGCCCATCTCCGGGGAGCGGGCAAACAAAAGAAGAGGTATGGAAGCCAAGGCGATTATTAGGAGTAGAGTGACAGGATGGAGAGACTGTAAGGAAATGATACGCACAATTAGCGGCCTGGCAAGTTTACAGACATTACTCATTAAGCCTCTCCATGATTTCCCTGAATAAACTGATGGGGGCTTTGTAGCAAACTTTAGCTTTTTATACATCTTAGTAGCAATGAAAATAGAGCAACGGAGGTTGATTGACAGAGCTCAGTAGTGCCCGTTTACCAATTCCAAAGCTTTTGTTAGAGAGGGGAGGTGGAAGCGTCTTAGCACTTAGTGGTCCCAGCTCCTTCTTGAGACCCCAGCCATCTTTCTCTCTTGTCTGAAAAGTGCTTTGGCTCCCGCACAAGAAGGTCAGTGGGAGAAACTAAGTGAAGGTCAGACCATTTTTTCTTTCTCCTTTAGTTTTTGTTACTCATGGTTAGTGGCTGAATTTCTAAAAAGATCCAAAAGCATGAAGTGGGAGACTTGAGTATTCTATTTGCATATTCATGTCAAACCCGTGTTGCCAGCACTTGGTTATTTCAAAGACTGTTGCCAAGAGCCCAGCTTTGAAAGTCCTTCAGCATGTGGGGGGCACCCGGGGCCGGTGCATGGGGCTTCACAAGATGAGAACACTCTGCCACTCCCCTTCTTTCTGTTGCTCTCTGGGCTTCCCTGGGTAGAATGAACAACAGCTTCTCCAAGTGGCTGACTTCACCCGCCCATACTCCTTTCTCCACGAAGACACGTAAGCCCAGTGAGCCCTGGGCGCAGGAGACGGGCAGGACTTTGGAGATGGGGGTCATTTTCTTTTATGCCTTGGACTATTTTTGTTTTGCTTTTAAAAATTACATTTATCAGTGATTGCCTGTGTTCTGTATTATTCTGGGTTATCCTAAGGACTAGCAAATAGTGGGGCTGGGAGGATGACAGTTTTCCAGGCGACAAAAGGGACCCGTTCTTGAAACGTAATCTCATAGCGTAAACTAGAGGGATGTCGGATCTAGATGGGCTAAAAGGAAGGATTTTCCAGTAGGAAAAACTGTTAAACAAAGAAGCGAGTTTGTTGCAGACATAGTAGATTTTGATCCATTAGAAGTGATACTTCTTACGTGTAGGACAGATTATGTATGTTCCTTCCCATTAAGGCCACACGGTAATTGCAGGACCCAGGGATTTTGTGAGCATCAGGCGCCCCCTCGTGTCCAAGTGGCAGCACTAGGTTTGCATGCCTTAATCCAGACCAATTGAGCACAGGTGCGGAAATTAAGGAGGGGAATTTCTCTCAATTTCATTTATTCCCTAGGGCTAGTGGCATTGCGGGGAGGAAGAGAGGTAAGGAGGGCTTCAGGAAGTGGCTTGTTCAGACCCCTGGAAGCCACTGTGTCCTGCACCCCGACCGCTTGGAGAAAAGGCAGGCCCCGCCCACAACTTCCTACTAATCTAGTATCATCACGGGGCCACCAGGTCTATAAAATGGAAAACGGTTGGATTTTGGAATTAAAACTAGAGCTCAACCTCTGATTTACAAAACTAACCCAGTTTGATCTTGCAATAAGCAATTGTTTTGATAGTGGCCTTCCCAATGGTGGCAGGAATAAGTGTATTTCCAGGTTACTATGAGAACGAGACAACATGGGAAGCACCTCTCAGCTGTCTTTGCCTCTCGCTTTCCCTCACCCTAAATTTGAAACAGCTTCCCAAGTCCAATTCACCTGACGCACAGCTACCTGGGCTGGCTTCATGAATATGCTAGTTCCATCTATAAAAATATAAAAAGGTTTGTGGATTTTTTTTTTCCTGTTTGATTAAAAAAAAAAAATTTCCCTCAAACTTGACCTTAAAATAGTTCAGGTAACCATTTCCAGCTGAGATGTGGCCATTTGCTCTATGACGATTATGAGAAACTGCTGAGCTTTTAAGCCTACGCGGTCTGTGGCCTAATGAAGTGATCCGCTCACTAATGGGCTGTTCTGAAGCTGCCAGCATGGAGCCTCCAAGGAATGACAGCTCTCATCTTGCCCATACAGTGCTTCTGCTTCACTCAAAGTCATGCATAGATTCCTGGTGACTCACTCCAATGAAATATCAAAATATTTTCCTAACAAATTTTCCATCTTTTCAGGTTCTAATTTTCTCTTAGCTTTATTTGGGGCAGCTTTTCTATCACAGAAGAGTTTGGGCTGATTAGAAAATGCTCTTCAGCCTCCCATTTTCACTATGGAGGGAGAAAAGAAGAATTATTGGTAGCCTGAGAGGTATAGGTAAACACGGAATATTTTACAGACTCACTTCTCTTACTATAGCCTTAACTATTAAAAGTCAGGAGAATAAATTAAAATACATGAACATGTCATTTTTAAAACTTGCCTGGTGTGAGGGAGAAGGGGCAGCAGGGCACCCACATATGTCTGATGCGCCAGGACTGAGTTCCAGGTCAGTCAGGGTGTGTGTGTGTGTGTGTGTGTGTGTGTGTGTGTGTCCTTGGACATGTCACTCGATCTCTCCAAAATCTCTAGTTTTCTTGTCTGTAAACTAAGGCATCATAATAGCACCTACCATAAAGTTATTTGAGAAGATTATGTTAGATAATGCATCACAGCACACAGTCACATAAAAAGTGTTCAATAAATGCTATGTCTGCTACTATTCATTTACACTTTCTCTCTGCCTTAACTTATCTTGGATTCAAAATGCACCTTTTGAAAGCTTCCCTGGCAATTAACGGAAGTACAGATAGCCTTACTTCACTTCCTGCTGAAATGTAAGAGCGGTTGCTACTTTAACAATCTAGGGATAAGATATAGAGGAAGGCCTTATGCAATCATGCAACAGGACATTCTGCTAGCCCTCTACCTGGCTCTGAAATCAGAACATGCTCAGAAAATACTTGTCATTTAACTTGGAGCCAAATACAATGCTAACTGTCAGGAAATATGCCAGTCCTTACGAATGCAGGCATCCTCCCATGTTTTCTCTTGCCAGCACACTGCTTTTGGGAGCTGAGGGGGTGTCTCAAGTGGGGTCTTCTTGGTTTGCCCTTAGTTTAGGTTTAAATGGAGACATCTGTAACAAGTGCTGTAAGTCAGGACCCCCAGGTGATGTTTCTCTTGTCACCTAAAGAAGGACCAGGACTTTCCAATTATGTCGCCCCTTTTATTTATTCCACAGTACCCTGTCACAGTGTTCTAGTCCACGTGTTGGCTCAAATTCAAAACCCAACCACAGTATTTCCTGTGGTTTCCACTGCATTTCGTTACACTGTACTAGAAAAGTACAGTGGAAATACTGCTATGCTATTACCTAAGTGAAAAGTCACGAATTTCAGCAAGTGCATGGTAGCACAAAAGCAATCAATGCCAGACCCAAATGTCACCAAAAGTTTTGTATGAGAACCTGTTATTACACTAACATGAATTTGGTTATTTTCAATAATGATAGTTTTCACAGTTCAAAACTCTATATGGAAACCAAATGAATCTTCTTCACTGGCAAAAGGCGCAACTTCTCATTGCTGTGGTTTGGATAGTCTAAAAACATGTACTCACAAAATGAGAAAGGGCTTTAGTAGCATCTGTTGCTGGTTGCTGCCTCTAAGAGGCTGTCCAAAGTAGATGCTAATGGTCCTAACTGCTACCTGCTAGCTCTAGATGCTGGGTAATTAAATATCCTATCTGACTCCTAATCTTCTTTGTAACCACTTTGCAAGGTTGTTGTGTGAGAATTAAATAAGGCAATCGTGTACGTACAATTAACGAAGTGCCACACATGTAGTAGTTGCTCAGTATTTGGTAATATCATCATCATCATCATCATCATCATCATCACCATCATATTTCTCTGCAGCTCTTCAGGGATGATGATGTTGGGGCTCTTAGATTTCTGTTTAGTTACTTTGCGGGGTTAGTCTTTCTTCTTCCTCTCTTATCTTTCTCAGAACAGAGGAAGCCCATTTTGTTGCTCTGTTGTGAATCTGACAGATATCTTGTTTAAGTCCCCCCACCTTTCAAGGCTTCTATTACTTTTCTCTGAAATTGGAAAATGGCTCAGAGATCTGAAGTGCCTTGCAACTCTATTACTTTCGATTCTAACACCCTTCTAAAAACCGAAGTCCTTGTCACATTAGTCCTCCACCTTCAGACTCTGTCCTCTGCAGTGAGGACTCTCCACAGAGTGGGTGCTAAAAAAATGAAAAAAAAAAAAATGGTTACCAGCAGATGTTTTGTGTGGCTGTTATTTTCCCCACAGGTTTTGGTTCTTATCCCTTTCAACATTCTGAGTGCTAGGTTGTAGATCCAATCCCTTCTTATTACACTTAACTTATAAAAGTTGCTCTTGACCTTGTCTTCAGCCAATCCATTGAAATACCAGGCCAAGATGCGGCTGACCTACAGCTAAGTTCTGTCATGAACTTAAGAGCTAATTTAAGATGTGTCAACAAAATGAATAACAGTAGCTGATACTTATTAAGCACTATGCAGAGCTTTGATATGAATGCAGTAATTTAATTCTTATAACTGTCTGAGGTACAAGGTAGGTACTCTTGTTATCTCCAGCCTACAGATGAGGAAAATAAGATTAACAGATATTAAGTAACTTGCCAGTGGTGAAACCAATGAGTGCTAAGGGCAGAGCTGGGTTTTGACTGTTGCAGTTTGATCAAAGAGCCTGTTCTTAAACACTTGTAAAGCAATGCTAGGTGGATTTATCACAATTTTTAAAAGAAAGGTGCTCAGAGGCAAGCAGGTGGACTAGACAAGCTCACAGGATTGTTTTTACTCCATGATTCTGCCAAACCAATACCATGTTAATACCAACATATAGCTCTGTAATAAAGTACCAAAAACTGGTGGCTTAAACAACAAAAAGTCATTGTCTCCCAGTTCCGGAGGCCAGAAGTCAGAGATCATGGTGTCAGCAGTGTTGACTCCTCCCACAGGCTGTGAGAGAAGGGCCTGTTCTAGGCTTCTCTCCTTGGCTTGTAGGTGATTGTCTTCTTCACATTGCCTCCCTTCCAGGAGTATTTGTCTCTGTATCCAAATTTCCCTTTTTCTAAGGACATGAGTCACATTGGATTAGGGACCACCTGATGACCTCACTTGAATTTGATTACCTCTGTAAAGACCCCATCTCCAGATAAAGTCATATTCTGAGGTGCCAAAGGTTAGGACTCCTACAAATCTTTTTTAGGGACACAATTCCACTCATAACAGCTGCCTCTGTCATTTCAAAGTAATAATCAGCATCGTGACCCATTCCGCACAGCAGGGCAAGTGTTTACTTAACATGGACTCGTTCAAGAGGGTTAGCTTTTGGAATCAAACAGAGCAACTTTGTTAATGCTTCATTTGCCACTTTTAGCCAATAGTCAAGTAAGTGGATCTCTGGGTATTCGTCTACAACAACAGAAAGAACAGGTTTAAGAAATAAAGAAAGAAAAGGCAGGTTTCAGTCAGTGTCTAACTTCTAGAAGCCCTTTATGTTGACATGTAAGGGACTCTCAGTGAATCAAACACTACTCAGGAATTGGATCTCCCCGAAAAAGAACATAACATTTTCTAGTCGGTTTCCTAAAAGAGTGAACTCACCTCTCACAGAGGAGCAACTTATCTTTAGAATCATTGATTAATGCTTTGGTGATTTTATTATAACTGCTAGTGTTGTGTGTTGATAAATAATATTACGCTCTTCAGAACTGCTTATAAGCAATACAATTATCTCCTTTATTATTTTATCTAGGGTAAGGACCATCACTGCTGCACTAAATGGAGAGGAAACCAGGATGTAGGGAATACAGACTTTTAAGGTGTATTTAATGAAAGAATAACAGCACCATGATTTAATGACTTTGTATGTTAGTTTAAGTCAGGCACTGAAGAAGTAAAATGAGGGACTCATGGCTGTCAATTGGCTAAGGCTGGACCATGAGCATTTGTTTTAAAGGTTTCTACTCTTTGATTCACTAAATCTAAACATATTATAGAAAAGTGTGTAGAGTCTAGCACTCACTGCTACCATTTGTGTGAAAACGGGGTGCAGTGAGAATCTACACATCTCAGGAGGGACACACACAAGGAACTCTTTTCTAGGGTCTAGAGATCTGGCGGGAGGAAAACAAGGTTCTCTCTGAAAGCCCTTTGCCTGTTTTTGTCTATTTAAAACATACCCATTTAAAAAAGTGCTCACCTGTTTCTGATAACTGCACACACATGACTAAACTGGTGCTGGTCTCGCAGGTTGCAAGCTCCTTGGAGGCCCGAAGAACACTTCCAGCCCCCTCGCCAGAGCTGACCCTGGGGCTACCTCTGAGCACCAAGCGAAGTTTAGCTTAAGTTCATCTTGATGTCTGTTAGCTCCCCTCTGAGCACTCTCTCCTTGACAGAGGCTAAGGCGAATTTTCAAAGCTTGAAGGAATAAAATTTCAGGACTTGTGAGAGGTGGATGAAGAACATTTGGCTTATTTCTTCCTCAGGCTTTAGAGACCGAAAATTCTTTGTCATCTAATCCTGGTATCTGCCATATTTGAGGAAAACCCCCCCCCCCCAATCATAGAATCTTAGGTTTATGAGCATCTTCAAATGTCACCCAAGTCAGTCACCTGACCCCATATCACTTGAACCCCTTCTCAGCATCTCCACCCCTAGCATTGTCCTTTCTGTGCTTGTCCACCAGCTGTGCCTGCCCTTCAATTGAATTGTTAGTGGTAAAAACTCCTCCTTAAGTGGTGTTAAACTTGAACTTTATGTAACTTCCATCCATGACCCTGGCCCTACCATTCTATGTCACCTGGAATGAGTTGAATTCCTGTTTCACAGGGAGGCCCCCTTAAATGGGCTGCTCCCCTCGTGTTCTTCCAAGTAAACAACTGTAGGTCTTCAGCTCTGCTGCAACTAATCCGGTTTTCAGATAAACTCAATCTCCTCGCCATCCCCTTCAGAATGTCTGTGGCTATATGAGAATGGGATTCCCCACAGTGGAGGCAAAATTTTACCAGTGCTCTGAGTGGTTGCAAGTAGACACAGCCATCACCAGCTTTGCTCTATATGCTGTAAATTTATAAACAGGATCAAAGCATCGTTTACTCTTTGTCCCTTGCAGGCACAGGGTTGTGGGTGGGCAGTTATATCATACCATTGCATCATACTGTTGACTCACTTTGAGTGACTATTACTTAAAATGCCTCACCATTTCCCCTGTGTGGCTTTGAAACTCATGCTTTCTTTTTTGGGAACCACAACAGAGCCCTGGGTTTTCATGGTTAGAACTCACAGAATTATTTTAAACTTAGATTCTATTTTCTCATGTATTCCTGTGGTGGATGTACAAACCTGCCTCTGTGTCTTCACTTAAATCAATAATAAAAAGTGCTCCTCTCAAGGACAGAACTCAGATCAGATTCCATTCTGGACTTTGGAGGTGAAGTGGCTAAGTGAAGGGAAGGAGGCCCAAGGAAGACTTGAGCGCTTGGAATTTCCTGACCAGATACTTATTTGCTTCATTCAGAATGTGCACTGGAATTTGTAAAGTATGGAGATATGTTAGCAGCAGGAAGTGGAGAGTGAGTAGAAAAATGAGAGGAACCTGAATACTGTGGTCCATTGTTTCTCTCAAGAACATGGAGAAGGTGCCTTGGGATCACTGGCCAGAGGTGTATCTCATGCTTTCAACACTCAGAGTTCTAGAGTTTTTATTTAAGAAAGAACTTTAAGAAAGCATTTTGGGTTTTAAAATCCACTGTCTAATTTTTCTTCCCCCCCCACTCTCTCTCTATTTCACTAGCATTTTATGAAGGAAGAATTTAGGAATTATAGATTATTAGAATTGAAAGAACCTTGTCTATCAGACTCTTCATTTGAAAAATGGGACGATAAAAGTACTTGTTGTGTAAATGTAACAACTACATGAGAAAAATGCATGAACAGTTCTCTGGGGAGACCCTGGCTCATTTTAAAGGATCATCGAACATGAACTATTATTATCTTGATGTTAGCAGAAACAGTAGGCCTTTCTCTCCTCTCTCCTCTACATTGATAGATTTTGGCCCCAAAATAATTAAAGAACATTCTATTTACTAGAGTTAATAAGGTAATTAGAAGGGGGTGACCCTTCCATTCTTTGGTGGTATTGGAGCAGAAACTTCTACTGGGAACGTTGTTAGTGGAAACATCTCCACGAAATGTGGTAGGCTGCATGTCCTCTTCCAGCCAAGTCCGAATGTCTGGCTACCAACTATTATTTTAGATTGCAGCATATTAACGCTAGGAGGCCCTGACCTGGGCCCACCTCATTTCTCTCATTAGTATCTCCAGGGCTAGCAGTAGCTACAGTCACTGGGACAGTCTGCCTGATGACCTCTGGTGGCACCTTACAGCATCACCTCTCTATAGTGACAAAGATATAGCTACAGGGAACATAGTATTTGTAGGATTCCACCCAGTCTTCTGTCGTTTTTCTTTTTTTCTGATCTTAAAAGCTAACAGATTCAAAGCGTTGGTTCCTCGGTCATGAAAGATGATTTAAGGCCTTTATTGAGATTAGCAAAAAGTGATTAAATCTAAATTCCTGAAACAACTAACAACAACATTCACAACAAATAAATAAAATCAACAACAATAATAAAAATATATATATAAAGAAGGAAAATCTAGAAATCTAGTCAGAAAACTTCAAGGAGCTGAGGAACGAGGTATAAGTGCTTTTGTTATTTCATCATAAGTGAGCAAAATTTAAAAATAGAATTTAGAAAAACAGAAAGAGTACATATTTATTTATGCTAAAAATTATGCATTACACTTATACATAATTATTATTGCCTAGGTTTTTTTTTTTTGTTTAATAGACTCAGTATTTAAGTTTAGAAAAGTACTCTGTAAGATTCAGTTTTCATATAGTACAGCACAGTAGTTCCAAGCACTCTGGCATCAGATTGCTTGGGTTTGAACCCTGGCCCATGCTTACTTACCAACAGTATGAGTTTAGGTAAATTGTTCACCTCTCTGTGACTGCATTTCCCCATCTCTAAATAACAACCTAATATCCAAAATATATGAGGAACTACTTCAACTCAATAGCAAAAAAAGCCAAACAACCCCAAAACAAACAAACAAACAAAAAATAAAAAAATGGACAAAGAACTTGAATAGACATTTCTTTAAAGAAGGTAAACAAATGGCCAATAGGTATATGAAAAGATCCTCAACATCATCAATTTTTAGTCATCAGAAAATGCAAATCAAAACCACAAGTATCACCTTACACGTGTTAGGATGGCTATTTTCAAGATAAGTGTTGGTAAGGATATGAAGAAATTAGAACCCTTGTGAACCGTTCATGGGAATGTAAAATGCTGCAGCTGCGATGGGAAACATTATGGCGGTTCCTCAGAAAATTAAAAATAGAAACATATGATCCAGTGATCCCACTTCTGGGTATTTATCCAAAAGAATTGAAACCAAAGACATATTTGCATTCCCATGTTCACTGTGACACTACTCACAATATCCAAGATGTGGAAACAACCTACATGTCCATTAACAGATGAGTGGATAAAGAAAATGTGGTATATACATACAATGCAATTTTATTCAGCCTTAAAAAAGAAGGAAATTCTCCCCTGTGTGACAACATGGATGAGCCTGGAGGACATGATGCTAAGTTAAATAAGCCAGTCACAGAAGGACAAATGCTGCATGATACCACTTATGTGAGATATATAAAACTAAAACTCATAACAGCAGCGAGCAGAATGGTAGTTGCTAAAGGACTGGAAGGAGGAGTAAATAGGGAGTTGCTGTTCAACTGGCATAAAATCTCATTTATGCAAGATGATTAAGTTCTGGAGATCTGCTATACAACAGTGTGCCTATAATTTACAATACTGCATTGTATACTTAATTTGTTAAGAGGGTGAATCTCATGTTAAGTGTTTTTACCACATTAAAAACAAACAAGCAAAATCATTCCTGAAATATGCTTAGGGTTGGGTGAAATTATTCATGTAATTTACAAATGCATTAAGAACCCGATGTGTACTAACTATTATATAGCCATTTTATTTTTCTTATTATATCTGTGGGAAACTAGTTTGCTTGGATTACCTGATCCATAACTCAAACACCACCATTCGTTGGTTGGCATCTTATTCCAGTTGCCATATTTAGGTGGAAAAAACAGACCCTGAGGGCTGAGATTAAATATTTTACCTAGGCATGGGACTGTATGGGCTTGTGGTATGTATCTATAGTAGAATTCTTTTCATCTCCAGTTTCTCACAAAGAGCTGAAATGGAACTCTTCAGGGCAGTTGCTGGTTGTGGCATGCGACAGAATGCTATATTGCCTTGCCTGACCTGTTTCAGGCTGGAGTGCTATTTATTTCTAGGGCTCTTCAGGGAAGAGCTGTGATCTGGTTCTTTCTTGGGCAGGTGCTGAGTGCAGAAAGAACTTGGAAACTCTGCTAACCCAGAATCTGCTTTCTAGCCTTGGCTTCATAAGCTAGGATGGAAGTCACTCATATTAAAAATAAAAAATAAAAAAAAAGTGAACTACAGAGTTGAAGAAGAAGGTCAGTATTATGAATATCAACAGAATTATCTTACTTTCCAACATGCAAAAATTCATGGGAACTGTGGCCAGCATTGTCTTTACAAACTGTAGCTTCGATTAAGTTATCACAAATGATTTCTAAATATTAAAAAGTTTTTCATTTTGAGAATGCTTAGCTATTTCCTCCACTAATTCTCATGTTCTTGAGAATTGTTGGAATTAACATTGTGGGGAAGAGCCAAAACTGATCATTTTTCTTAGAAGCTTCTGGAAGTTTTTATCATTAAATATTGGACTGGGTTACCCAAAGAATTTATGGAGTTTCTGGAGAGATTCTAAATTTAAGAGATTCTTTTCAGCCTAAATGGCTTGGACATGCCCTGTCTGCAGGCAGAGAAATGGATGAAATGATTCCTGATGCTCTTTGTTCTGTGACCACCTGGCCCCAGATGGCTCAACATAGAGCAAGGCTCCTTCACAGCGTTTCTGGACCAACAGATCATGAAAAATCACTATGGCAACACTGACTAGTCTCTGAAGAGAGGCTGATAGTGGAACATAGTGAAACATAGGTAAAGAGCCCTTACCTCAAAGGCTTAAGGAAGTTACAGAATTTAAATCTAAGTGACACGTTGATGGCATAACTAATGGGGTTAGCAAGCTTGATCTTAAGTGATTGTCCCTTAATCAGAAAAGCAAATTTAGCCTGATTTCTGAATTCATTCAACAAATATTTGTTGAACAATGATGTATGTGCCAGCAATTTGCTAGGCAAGGAAATATAAAGATAAGCAAAGCATCGTGGTTCCTGATTTCATGGAACTTAGAATCTGATAAGTATTTTAACAAACTGCGATAAGTGCCCTGATGTAAATTAAAGGGCACAGTGAGAATGTATAAGATGGGAACTTAGTTGAGATAAAAGGCGGTGATCAGAATTTGGAATGGCATGGGTTTCCCTGAGGAAGGGGCTGAGATCTGTCGGATGGGGAAACCAGACAAGCAGGTCAAATGAGAACTTTCTAGGGAAGAGCGTGAGCAAAGACACTGAGGTGGCAGAATGGGGAAAGTAGCCTAAAATGAGGCTAAGGAGGAGTGCTGGGGCAGGGTAGTTTATGCTACACATTTTAGTCTTTAGTCAAAGTGCAATAGGAACACATTGAAGGGTTCAAGAAAATGGTGGTGGGGAGAAGAATAGAATGATCAGATTTTAATTTAGAACAATTCTGACTGCAGTGAGGGGACATTATTGAAGATACACAGGGTGAATATGCGATAGTTGAGATGAAAGATCATGGAGGCATGAACACATGATTGTCCTGGAGATGAAGAGAAGTAGAGGGACTTGAGATCTTTTTAGGAGACAAAACTAATAGTAGTTGGTGCTGGACTGGAAAAGGGTAGATGGAGCGAAGGAGATAGAAACTCTAGATTTAGATACATTGTGGATGTCCAGATAGAGCTGTAGAGGACATGATGATTTTTTGATCAGATCAGAGGGAAAGTCTGGAAGATTCTTCTGACCCCTCTAAACCACGTAAGAAAGGCTCACCCAAGCTAGAGGAGGTAGAAGACAACATCTCAGTTCATCTTGGCCATGGATTCCTGGAGAAACTCCTCTAAGGTACCCTGAGTAGTGATCTCAGCCTTGAATTATATTAAGCTCTGTGAAGAAGGGGACCATTTCCATTTTGTTCCATACTCTGGACCAATACTCATCAAAATTTCCAGCACGTGTGTCCTTCAAAATATTATATATAAAAATGATTTTCCCAAGAGCACAGAGAAGAGCACAAGTGATGGTAATATGGAGAGACATCTAGGATCCCATACCTCAGACTCTTAGTGCAGTGACCTTCTGATGTCTCTCCCTCCCTCCCTCCTTCTCTCCCTTCCTCTTCCTTCCCTCCTACTCCTCCTCCATCCCTTTTTCCCTCCCTTTATCCCTCTCAGTCTTATACTTTTGTTAAGACTTATGCCTTTATACTCCAAAACATCCCACATTTTCATTTAGTTTTAAAGCTTTAAAAGTTGGGTAAATATATTAGGTTTTATTTTGACATGTTACCATATTCGTGAGCTTTCATTTAAATAGAGCTTTTTCATGGTTGGATAAAATAGAGAGTTACCAATCATAACTATTGGGATACATGAGCAAAGAACTCAGGTCTAGACTAAACTAAGTAAATAACACCATTAGGAAGGGCCAACAACAGGACTGGAATGATTGAAGTTCATTCCAGCAAAAGAGGTTCCTGCAGATTCTAAAAGTCTTGGCAGCCCAGAAGGCCTAGAAGGTCAGGGAGAGGCAGTCCAGATATTTTTAAATCAGTGAAATGAAGCCAAAATCTGAGGATTCAATATGAGAAGCAGGAGCCCCAGTAAACAACATTGGTGAACTTCAGCTCTATGGACAAGTCGAGTGTGGGTCCCCTAATCCACAGGTGGTTAATTGTAACCAGAAGAAATCAGAAATCTACCAATGATCTGTCTCTAGGGCCAGGGCCAAGATATGAATGACTTCACAGGAAGGTAGTGACAATAGTTTAGCTAATTTTGCCTGAGAGTTCTTCCTTTTGATTCTTGCTGCAACTTACTTCATTTTCATGCAAAAAGGATGAATGTACCTTTCCTCAAAATAATGAAATATATGTCCAGGTGGACTGACACCATCGGTAATTTGATTTTTCAAAGTCATCAATATGTTGTACACTTGAAAAAAAGAAATTATCTAATAAGCAAATGTTTCCAGAAGGTGAAAGAAAATGACCAGAATTACTGATATCTTTAGATGGATATAGTTTTAAACAGAAGATTTAAATATTTTCTTTACAATACGTGTATGTTGTGTGGGTCCAGGATCAATTCAATTTAGAACCATGAATATGAGCAAGGAGCAGACTGTCATGGTAACTGTAGGCTAAAGAGAGTCTTTTATTTAGCTATATGTTTTCATGGCGTTTCAAGCACCTCAAACATAGAATTTCAACCATTCTCAGGTATAAGTTGTATTGGATATTCCTAGTCTTATTACATTCACAATCACAGAATAAACTTAAATATTCCACACATTTTTCTTCTTTTGGAATGCGTGGTTACTCTGTTGTGACCGTCTTTCCACCGGACAGCTGTGTGTGCAGCCATGTTCCCCATGGCCTTGAATGGGCTGTTCATCCTTCATAGTTCCCCGTAAAGTAGTCAGGTTGTCTTGGAGTCTCCTTACCCCTACTTTTTATACCTGCTTGTTTTTTCAGTCCTCTATTCTTTTTCCTTCACTTCTACTTGCTGTCCTACCTAATATTTTTCTGTTGTCCCTTGGCTCATATCAGTCACATAATACTTTGTTATCAGTCCCTCTCCTGCCCCCATCAAAGTTTACGGAACTGAGTTCCAGTCCTTCACAGTCTTATTCTCAACAAGATAACAGAACATGTCTAATCCTTTTATGAAAATATTCTACTTATCTCTGAACATAAGAGACAAATATTTAACATTCGGGAGTTACTCTAAGTGGTGGGGACTAGAAGCATGAGGCAAGCTATGATGGAGATCATTTTGGATGAGAAAGTCTTTCAATTTCCCTTATGTCATACCGGGAAGGCAAAACCTAAATGTTGGGCAGGTACCATGTGATATACCTTCCCTGCCTTTCTTTTCAAAGAAAACTTGAGAAGGGACTCTGAGACATCACCAGTGGTGGTAGGATTCCTTCATTTACCAAAAGAAGCATCATCTAAATGAGTCCAGGGGAGATTAGGTAAGGAATGAGATAAAAAAAAAAAAGAAAAAGAAAAAAAAAGAAAAAAAAAAGAAAAAAAAAAGAGAGAGAGACTTGTTCTTGAAATCAGCCAGACTCATAGCCTGGGGCAGGCATTTGTGGTCAGCTGAGTCACACTGCCTTGGGATTAGCCAGCTCTACTTTCCGTTTTAATAATAAAAAGTCTTGCAAAACTGCTGGCATGTGAGATAGAGGTATCCATAAAGTCTTGGCATCTTTTCCAGCAGTGTAACGTGTCTTAGGGTAGAGACTTGTGAGAGCGTGGTCCATGCACTCCACCACCAGGGAGAGGTCCAGGTTCACACAGGATGTGTTGCCTTTCATTTTGTCTAGACCTGTAAAAAAGAGAAAAAAGTGTATTTATTCTTTGTCAAAAAGGGAAAAAGAGTATGCAAGGTTAGGGTGCAAAGAGGATGATGCGTATGTGGGAATTCAAACTTGCCATTATAATTGAGGCCCATGGTGATGGCTGTCTATTCCTCAGAAAAGCATGCAGGAGTGCTTTCTTTAGACTGTTGGCTCTTAAATTTGAGTGGGCAGCAGAATCTCCTAGAGGGCTTGTTAAAACTCAGATCACTGTGTCCCACCTCCAGTACGTGTAAAGTGAGGTCCAAGAATATGCATTTCTATCAAGTTTCCAGATGGTGCTGGTCTAGAGACCAAACTTTGAGAAACACTACTTTCAAGCAACAAGGTAAAGATGCTTCATAAAGTCTATGAGCCTCCTGAGCCCAGGAAATTATGGGTTTGATTCTGAATTTTTTTAAGGGAGTACTATGTTTATAGGAAATGCGGGTATACAAGTTGTTTGTGCTTATGTATGCAGATACTGATATACCACCTGTCTCTATAACCCAGTGAATAAGAGAGAGTCATTCCCCAAAAGCCTTGACTCGGAAGCTAAACATATCCTGGTTCTCAGGAAAGTAAGCGTTTGAGTAATGACTTAAGGTACTTTTGAAGAGGTAGGTACTTTATCAAGGGATTGCTAATGGTTTGGAGCATTCCTCCTATGCTCTTAAAAGACCTGAGTTGTGTCTTCTCAAGGGAAATGTAATATTTTAAATATTACAACTTTCAACTTCCTTTCAATTTCAGGCCTCAATAGCCACAAGTTGTTCAAAGAGCCTAATAGGTTACCTAATAAGTCTTAGTGGTTGCTTTAAATTCCTACTACCCCAGTCTGGCGAACGAAGAAAAGCGAGCTTGAATTTGTGGTCTGTTTTGGAACTGAGTCTTGCTGATCTCTAAGTCTTGACTTGGAAAACTCTAATAAGAAAACCTGTGTAAATTTGCGTTTGAAGCCAACTGGTACTTCTGAGACAGGACATTTGAACCAGGAGCCAATGCAAATATAATTTTGAGATGGAAGTTGATGATATATTATATGCATTTAGAAAGTATCAATGTCAATATCAATATATCAATAAAAAAACTCTTTTAAATGAAAGGTTTGTTTCTGAATCTACTCAGAACCTTCAGAGTTGGTAAGGGAGTGAGAAACAGCATTATTGGCAGTGATTTTAAACCTATAGCAAACGTCAGCACTGTCAAACCAGATGTTCTAGTTGTTATATATATACGTGTATCTCTGTGTGTGCATGCGTGCGTGCGTATGTGTGTCTGTAGCGGGTGGGGCGGTTGGGGGAGTCAGTCATTCTAAAAACCTCCCCAGGTGTGTCCGACTCGGTCTTGGCTCCACCCTGCAAATTCCTAGCCTTGAACCTCACTACAGTTGGCTGTCTAACCAAGCCCCTGATGAAGAGGCAAGGTCACAGTTTGGAGGGACAGGGTGATACTATTAGGAGGGGCTCAGTCCAGCTCACAGCAGGAGCTCAGTATGAGTTTGAAGAATGTCAAGTATACTTTAACAGGGCCAGAAAGTTTGAGGTGGAGGTGCAGCCCTGATACAGGAGGTTCGACCAGCTCTGTAATAATGCCTTGTTGATAGTATAGTGTGGTGCCCAGGAATGAATGGCAAAGTCAGGGTAACTGGATACAAATCTAGCTTCCACTTACTAATTGTGCAACTTCAGGCAATTTACTTCTCTGTGTCTCTGTTTCTACAAAATTAAGGTGCTAGCTACACATAGGGTTTATCTGGGCATTTAAAATGAAAGAGTTCATGTAAAGCTATTATAATGGTGACAGGTGCATAGAAAATTGTCACTATATCAGTTCTCATAATATAATCTTTATTCTTATTCCTCCATCCTTGACTCAGTCTCTGGACTTATGTTACTTCTCCCAGCTCCACGCCCCATGCATTCCTGCTCCAGAAACTTTCTACCCACATAATTCCTTCCTATCCTTTAAGCTTTATTCAAACCTGACTTGTCACATAAAGGCTTCTTAACCAGCAATGTTTTTTTTTGTTTGTTTTTTGTTTTTTTTCCCCCCTTGGTATGTGTTCCTTGGACACCATCTAGCACCCTTCTGGGCTGTTGGAGTAGGTCTAAGAAGTAAAGGATTGATTTTCTTGCATGCTATACAGTCTCATTGTTTTATTGTCTCACTTGGTTACTTTTTGTTGTCAACTAGATTGTGTGCTAGTCAAGGGTCATAGTCTGAGTCTTTATATTTTGTAATCTCCATAAGTCCTGAAACAATGTTGAGTGGGTGGTTCATGTTTACTAAAAAGAGGAGTTTTGTGTAGAGGCGAAGACCATGGGTCCTAGCACAGGCACAAATAAGAGGAGTTGTATTACCTTGGGTGAGACATTTCAACTTCCAAGCCTCTGCTCACTACTTCCATAGTTTTTTTGAGGAGTAAATGATATGCATAATTTATAAGGTGCTTAGTAGAGAAATAGGCACTTAGTAAATGATCAATAAATGTTTATAAACTCTCTGAGAAGCAAAAGATAACATTGGAATTAATAGGAACACCTGATCCATACTTAAGATGCCTATTGGTGTATTATTATGAGAGCCTTATTTTTTCATTTATGTTCAAGTCTCCTTCATGATGTTTAGGACAAAGAATCCCAGAGGACCCAGGGCCCACCCAGAAACTCACTTTTTTCAATGTAACCTTCTCCGTATTGTTGTTTGATGTCTGGAGACAGTTGTTTCCAAATGGCAAGTTTTTTTTCAGCGCTCTTTACTGGATCTGACAATTCTGTTTTGAACAATCCTGGTTCGATGCATGAGACGTGCACACCGAAAGCCTTCATGTCCCGTCTGTGAAAGAACGCATTGCTGATGTCTAATGGAGGTTTATTTGGAGAATGTGTTTTATTTGGCTGACTCTTTTCTTGTAGATCTTTTTGTGGAATCACAGAACTGGGTGAATTGGAAAGGAGCATCTTGTTCTACCCTGTTTATTTTGCAGATGAAGAACCTGAAGTTCAGTGGGTGAAGTGAGGGCTGGTTTAGTGAAAGAACAGGAAAGGGATCTGGGAGGACCCATCCCTGGTCCAGTGCTTCCCCTTAAGCTGTACCCTCGTACTAAACTGACAAGCATTTGGGCTAAGGACAGGTTCTTTTCAGTCCTCAGGGTAACTTCTGGTGAAATTGACTAATACCTGGCCTGGAAAAACAAGTTTATCTCCATTCTAGGAACGTGAGGAGATTACAGCTGAATGAAGATATGTTGAGGGACACAATGTGACAATCTCCACTTGACTAACCTGTTCCCTATGCTGCTGCTCAGCAAGTTTTCATCATGTTGCTGCAGAAAACTAAAAGTCTACGCATTTATTAGGCAACAGGGTTTTGGGGGAATTGTGGTGCCCTTTTATTTAAAGCAACCCAATGTATGACAAATCATTATATGAATAATTATTTTCTATATTTAATTTATATTTCCATTAATAATATATGAGAAAGCAATTACTCATTGTGTGGAAGACTTCACCATAAGACTTTTTTTCCCATAAGACTTTTTAAGAACTCTATTGGTGAATTTAAATGTGTTTAATTAATCTTAGGTTCTGCTTTCTAGGAAGACAGCTGTTGCTTAGTTTTAAGTACATTTTACAAAAATGCAAATTAGTTTGATCTTGACGTATTTTGAAAGGTACTCGCTTGTATTAAAATTAAAAAGGGTTTTTTTCAACTTAATTGAATTAGTCACCTATCTTCTGATCTCCTTTGAATTTTGGAAAATAACAGTGCCGAGGGGTATTTGGGAAGACTTTTCTCTCCACTTACTCATGAAAATAACATATGCTCTAAGAACAAATAGCTTTAAGCCACTCGACTAACTTCACCAGGTAAAACCAGTATGAAACGAGTATACTTGCTGGGCAAGTACAGCTTTAAAGAGTCCCAACCCTTTCCCAGTTGGACTGCCTCCCCTAAACTCTCCTACTTATAAAAATTATGGAGTGCCACGGGACTGCGGCTTGCATGCAATGGTATTGAAAATACCAGTTCCACGATTTTAGAAAGAAACAAACACTCCTTATCGGTTAATTGCAGGCATGGCATAGCTGTATTGCAATCCCACAGACCCTTCAGTTGAAATCTCTCTTTAACAGTGAATAAATCTCTAAGTATACTAAAATATTATTATGACACTGTTGCTGAAAGTAGAGCCAAGGGGCAACCGAGGAGACTAATGAAGTTACGCCATGACCTTGATGTTCAAAGTGGGATCCCTGAACCATGGGCAGTTCTGATTCAGTGGGTCTGGGGTGGGTCCCAATGTTCTGCTTGCTATAAATGCAGAAAATTGGGGCCCACCCCAGACCCAGTGAATCAGAATCTGTTTTTGAAAAAATCAAGGTGATTCATATGCTCATTAACATTTAAGAAGCATCATTCTGACATTATTGTGTTTACTTCCTGGGAGAATCAAACCTTGCAACCTGATCAAATGGCCAAACAGAGTTGCTCTATCCCTATTAATCTCAGTAGAATAAATAACCTTTTATTAGTAAGCTAAATCTAGATCCATGGTATAGAATACACTCTAAAATGTGCCTTCGACCAATACTAGTTGAATAAATAAATGGATGAATTGAGGAAAAGTCTATATCTAATTTTGTCTTTTCTCTTGCCTATCATGGCACACTAAGCTGGATACCTTCCATTTGCTCCTCTAGTATTCTCAGCCTTCTGCCTGAACTGTATCCTGGGAGGCCTGTATTAATTATATTTGGGCTTCTGTAGGGTGCAGTCAATTGGGAGTATTGGAGGGAGATCAGGGGGAGAGCAGAGAAAGAGATTGGGTTAGTTATTCCCCCTGTGATGTCAACACTGGCTACTTTTTCCCCTCAATTGAAGGTGACAGCCTCTATGTATCCAAATTCTGGAAACATCCTTGTCTCCTTCCTTCAGTCCTGTGGATAGAGCTGCCCCTGCTGCCATTAATCCCTAGATCTACACAACTCCCATGTTTGTCAATAATCCTTTAAGTAAGCTCTGCTCTATTCACCTAATTTTAATGTGCCTCGTTTCCTACCAGAATCTTGACTGATGCAACCACCTGCAATTTAGGGGCTTTGAACGAATAGTAATTTGTTCTGGTTCCAGGTAAGATTGACTAAGTGTCCACCCCTCCCCACATCTTTCCCACTGAAAGTAGCTACAAAACTTGGACAGACTGCATGGAACAGCTACTTAAGAACTCTAAAATGAAAATGTTAGCAATTGAGGTAGAAAAGAAAACTAGATTTTAAAGTACCCCTGAGCTACTTGAAAACTACAATAACCAACAGTTCTAACATTTGTGTTATGTAGTGTTAGAAGGAGGCTAGAGAGTGGATTGCAGAAAAAAATATATGATGAACAAATTGCTGAAAACTCCCCAAATTTGGGAAAAGACATAAACCTACAGACTCAAGGAGCCCAGTGAAACTCAACCAGTATAAACCCCCAAAGAAATCCATGCTTGGGGGTGCTGAGTTGGGGTGTTTATTTGTTTTTAGCTCTGGGGTTCCCTGAGAGCACACAGCAAAAGGACATGCTCAGTGCTTTTTCACGGTAGCAAAATATCCGCCTCTGATCAGTAAACTTCTGCTCCGAGTTGCATTTGGAAATGGAAGCACCAGAGGAAAGCTGTCTTTCTTGTCCTTGGGGTTGGGGTAAAGAGGTTACTGTCCATTTAGCTAGAGTGTCTGAAATGTATGAAGATTTGGGTCCAGAACTTGCAATAAGAGGAAAAAAAGGCTACATAGCTGAGTCATTACTTTGTGATAATTCTATTTACTTTACCAGATTATTTTCTACTGAGGGTTTAAATAAGATAATATTGTTTTGTCTGCCACTGACAGTAACACCAATGGAGACACCTACCCTGATTTAAACTTTGTATGTGATTCTTGAACTATTTAACAAGTTGTCCTGTTAAATATAAATTTATCATCACTATCAGCATTATGCATTAAAGCAAAAAATAAAAAAAGATGTTTAAATCTCAGTTCTATAAACATAGACTTAGGTTCAAATCTCAGTTGGATGACTTTTGGCAAGTTATTTAATCTCTCTGAGTTTCACTGGTATCATCTATAAATTGGGAATAATTTAAAGAAGCAAATAGAGTGTCTGGTACATAATAAACATTCAATAAATGTTAGCAGCTATTATTTACTAATATGTCAGTGTTTACTTTACCTTAAGCTGTCATTAAAGCCTTCTACCGCATATTTAGAAGGAGTATAGCCCCCTCCGCTGAATGCAAGCCGACCCGCAATGCTGGAGACATTGATAACCCTCCCTTGAGCTTTTTTGACCAAGGGAAGCATATTTAATGTCACATTGATGAGTCCAAACAAGTTCACTTCTACAGGTTCTCTGTAGTCCTCCACTGTCAGCCAGTCAGTGGGAGCCAGCGCACCGAGAACACCAGCATTGTTGATCAGACCCCAGAGACCTAGAACAGGTAGGAAGGAAAGGAGGTGTGGTAGCAGCATCCTTAATGGAAATACAGCCCCTGCTTTACACAATGGTGCCATTTCCTCCTCTAGTCATACTCCTGTTTTGAAATACTTTGCACTTTTGGGAAGTGATACAGAAAGGGTAGGAGGCTAACTTTATATAGTTGAAGTTTTGTTGTAGGAAACCACCTCAGAATTATTCTATTTCTGGTTCTGAATGTCAAATATAGATACTGTCTCAGTGAGACTTTTTGCTTTTCAATATCAGATATAGAGTAAATTGGTCTATTTTTCTTACCATGTTAGATGGCAAGGCCAGAGAATATTTACAAATTGTTATATGTGGACAAAAAACAAAAACAAAAACAAAAAACAAACAAACAAAAACCATATGTATATGGACATGTTTATTTTTGGTAAAAAACAATTTATCATTCACTTGGCTTATTTACAATGGGAAATATTTAATATGTGCAAAGTGTTTGGAATTCAAGCTTTAAAATTATCTGGAGCTTTGTAAAACATTGGTTTTGAGGTTCAGACTCTCAACTATATTGTAGAGATATATAATATATGTATATATATTTATATTATAGTGATAGAGAAAAACATTTGTTTTTCCCTTCATCCATGAAAAAAGTTCAAACTTCATTTAAGCCAATAAAAGTCCTCTAGTTCAGAATGCTGCCATGTCATGCAGAATGAAGTCCAATGGCTCACTACTCTACCATGACTATCTAAGACACCTATTCTCAAATTCTCATGACACTGTATGCTTTCCTATTGAAAATGTATAAGCTTTGGAATCATTTTGTAGTGAGAAACAGCTCCCGGGTATACAGATGGCAATTCAAAGATTGTTTCCATATTCTCCTACAGATTTTAGCCCCAAGTTGCTTTGCTGTGTATATGTCTAAAGTAGCATTTCATGGGAGGAGACTAGCAAAAATCAATACCTCCATCTCAGTTCTAAATTCAGCCACTGGAACTTAAGACTGAAGAGAACTTGGGCTGTGTCTTTCACACACACACAGAGCTTGTAGCTTGGAACTACTTGGGCTATCCTAAGATTTCTCCAGTGCTCTCCAGTGTAAAGCTGGTATTTAGGAGATATTTTCTTGAAAGGCTATTTAAAATCCGAACACATTTTATTTTACTTTAGTTACTTCACAACACCCCTTCTATTCTGTCCATTCCCTCATCACTCACCTTTTTCCCCAACTTGATTTTTCACCCACTGGGCAGTCCTCTTGACATTCTCTGGGTCAGTTACATCCAGAAGCATAGTGTGAAGCCTCTCTGAGGTTTCTGCCTTTAAAGCTGTTAATCCTGATTCAGTCAGACAGGCAGCAATTACACGAAATCCTTTTTTATCAAAAGTTCTGGCTGCCAAGTTTCCAAAACCAGTGTCACATCCAGTAATGAAAATGTACTTATCAGTGATGTCTGCAATCTTTAGATGTCCTTTATAATTCCATAGAAAACCACAAAGAATTAAGAGGGCTAACACCAAAAGGAGCATTTTGTTTTTCCTGTGTATGACAGGGACACTTCTTTCTTGAACAATAAAAGATGTTTTCCTGAATGTGCAAAATTTGAAAAAAAAAATTCAAATTAGAACTATCAAGGCATTATAAACTACGATTGATGAACTTGAGATATTTTAATACATTTGAGTGGATAAATACATGGTTAAAAAAGTAACTCATATTTGATTGAGAAGATGGCTATTTAAGTGCTGAACCACTCCTCTAAAGTATTGCAAAAACTAATTAATTAATAGCAAAAGTAAATGGAAGAGATTGAGAGAGAGAGAAGAGCCATAACAAAGCTGATACGCGTCATTGAATTAACGTGACATTAATCTCATGTGTGAATTCATCTATCTGAAAGATAGACTCTAATGGTAAAATCTTATCTCTTGCTACTTCATGAAATTCAAGAGAAGAGACAATATCTATTAGAAAATGTTCAATTTTAATTGATTTATCAGATTCGTAATTATTTTCAGACTGCTAGGAAAAGTAGTGGTTTGGTGTTGCCACCACAAAAATATTTACAAGTTAGTTTCCATTTTCTTATTTTTGTGGGTTAATGTCATCTTTCAACTCAATTCTAAGACCATTACACCTCAATATGGAGAGTATTACTGAGATAGTAACAACTTTTTTTTTTAGTCAAGAATGATTAATGAATGCTAAAACTAGTGGATGAAATTCTGATGAGAAATGGTAATTATAGAATCTCAAAGACTCTTCCCATAGGACACATACTAATTTTAAAAAGAGCAATAGTAATTTTACAGTGGGGAAATCTAACAGATACCACCTGAACCAAGTGATAAAAATCAATACTACTGGTTATAGGAGAAACCAAGCTCATGCACCCTCTCGTATAGCACACTCTTCAAAAACCTCAGAGTCATGAAAGAAAAGAAAGACCAAGGAAGGTTTCAGGTGCCCCCCTGGGAAGAACGCAGAGAATGTCTGTGCATAACTGGAAACTGATAATGCATTGGGACAAGTCTTTCAATTCTACACAATGAATAGTTTGTACTCTTCAAAAATGTCAAAGTCATGAAGGAAAAGAAAGACTGAGGACTGTTCCAGATTAATGGAGACAAAAGAGGTCTGATAACCCAGTGCAACATGTGACCCTGGACAGAAAATCATTCTTTTCTTTTGCCATAAAGAACATTATTAGTGTATTAGGTGAACTAGTGAAATTTGAGCAAGATCTGTAGATCCGATAAATAATATTGCATTAATATTAATTTGCCAATTTTTATAATTTATTACGATTATCTTGAAAATGTTCTGCTTTTTGAGAAATACACACTGAAATATTTAATGACTAAGTAGCACCATATCTTCAATTTACTCTCAAACAATTCAGAAAATAATGTGTATATAAATAAATGAACATTAAACATACATACATGTATGTCTATAAAGAAAGAATGAAAATATAAATGAGGCAAAATGTTAATATTTGGGAAATCTGGGTTGTACTACTTTTTCAACTTTTCCATAAGTTCTAAATTGTTTCAGAATAACAAGTTGAACATTTGGCAAGGGAAAATAAAACTTTTTTTTTTTTTTTTTTTTTTTTTTTTTTTTGAGGAGAGGCTTTGTTGGATTGCTTTGGGTCTCATACACAACATAGGTAAGAACCCTAGGACTCCAGAAGTGAATGACCTTGGACCCCAAGTTTTCTTCCTTCTGCTTTTTGATAAGTTCACCTCCACTAGAGAAAAAACAAGCAGTCAACCAAAGCGATCAGACTCCTTCTTTTTTCATCCTTTCCATTTCCCTCTCAACCTCTCTTTCCCTAGCCAAACCCATTTTTACCTGGTGACAAGAAAACAGAAAGGAGATTTTAGCTGCTAAGGACAGGCTTACGATAAATTGTGGTGTCCTTATGAGATATACCTCTGGGCTTAGGATCATTTCAGACTCTGGTGCCCCAGCCTTCAGCCGGAATCCAAGGATCTGCTAACCTTGACCTAGAGTTTTGCAAAGCCTGTTTTTCTTTGTCATTGATTTTTGATAATTTTAATATAATGTATCTTGGTGAAGGCCTTTTTAGGTTGAGATAATGGGGTCTTATATTGACTTCTTGAATTTCAAACTCCAGCTCGTTCCTTAGATTTGGGAAATTCTTGTCAACTATTTGTCTGAAAATGCTTGCTAATCCCTGCTTTGTTTCCTCCCCTTCGAGAATGCCCATTATTCTTATGTTTTCTCTCCTGATGGTATCAGCTAGTTCTTGTATTTCTCTTTTATTGTTTTATATTCTCTGGTTGCTCTCTTCTTTCTTCTGACTTATTTCTAGATTTCTGCCTTTAATATCACTGATCTTTTCCTTCATTTGCTCGACTCTATTTCTCAAGCTTGCTATTTTATTTTTCATCTCTCGCAGTGTGTTCTCCATCTCCAGAAGATCTATTTGGTTCTTTCCGAGGGTTTCAATCTCCTTGTTAAAGAATTCATTCTGCACATCTAGTTGATTTTTCAATGTCTGAAATTGTTGATATAAATTTGGATCTCACTGAGTTTTTTTGAAAGTACCATTCTGAATTCTGTCATTTAAGTCTTATATTTCTATGTCTTTAAGCTGATTTTCAGAGATTTTTCTCTTTCTTTCTGAGCTGCCTTGTCACCTTGGTTGTTCATGGTGTTTAATGGACTATTTCTCTGCCTGGGCAATAATGGAAGTGTATTTTGCTTTTTTTTCCCCCCAGAAAGATTTATTATATAAAGGACTTTTAGCCTGTCGCAAAGAAGGCATTTTTCTTTTGGTTTCCAGTAGGTAGAGTCTAAGCCTCTTGGATCCTTGCTTTATGTAAAGTTTTAATAATGCCTTTTTTTTCTTATAGATATTCAATCACACTCACTACCCTCAGTCTCAGTCCCTGCCAGTGTTAGCGACAGTTTTGGTAACATTTGCTCAGATTCTCCTGGGGTTCCGCGGTGTTGGTCTTGGAGGATATAGGGAGAGGGGCCCTTTGGATTGGGGGATGGGGGCTGCAGCTCAGCCTCACGTTCTACAACTGCAGCTTGTAATAATCAACTGTTGCTTCTCTGCCATCCCTGCTTCTCTGCTTTCTGCCCTGATGCCTCGGCAGAGCCGCCGACCATGTGGAGCTCACAGCTCTCCCAGGCAGGGCCGTTCAGGGAACTTGCTGCACCTTCTTCACCCTCTCTCCTCCCTCAGGGAGCTCTGGCTATGAGGGGAAGCTTCTTTGTTTCTCCCAGTCCATGGCTGGACTCCTGGGGTTCTGACCTGTGGTAGCTCTTATGAGTAGATACTATGCTCAGATGTGCTGATGTGCAGTTTGGGTATTTTTTGTTGAGTTTTGGATATTCAGCTTATTGTTGTTTCAAGGGGAGAGATCTGAGGATGTCTCTCACTCTGCCACGTTCCAGTCACTGTCTCTGCAAAGCCTGTTTTTATTCCAAATGTTATCATTCTAAAATACTGGTTCTTCTTCAGTCCCTAAGGTTCAAATTTCTCTAGATCATTGAACCAAGTCAGCCACAAACCAAAGATACCTTTGACCTCCAATAGTAGTACAGTCAAGATGTCATCTCTGAGCAGCAGTCCTCAGTCAGAGTATTTTGGGAACATGACCTGTACATAGAAGCTGATTGATGGCTGATTGGTTCATTGACCACAGAGAAGTAAATGAGTAACAGCAACTAAAAGGGCTGCCTCAACCATACTCTACCCCTGTGGTCACCTACACATGGCTCCCTGATCTCAATAATTCAGAGACTCAGGATACTGACCGTAGTTGCTTGGGTCATTTGCTTATCTGCTGTGTCTTCCAGTTTATCTCACAACAAACTGCTTAACAGAGGTACAATCTCTTGGTTCAAGGCAAGATCACCTTGTTCTGTAACAGTCCTCTTAACCCCCAGCCCTGGTGCTTGTAAGGGCTGAGAATGGATTAAAGGAAAGCAGATTTGCAGTCCCCAGGCTGCAGTGCATGAAGATGGGTGCAATTCTAGATATATGTCCATCGAATTGGCCATAGAGATTTTTCTTAAGCCAAAATAAACACTAGCCACTTTGCTAGTAAAAATCAGGACAGCGCGCGCGCACACACACACACACACACAGAGAGAGAGAGAGAGAGAGAGAGAGAGAGAGAGAGAGAGAGAGAGAGAGAGAGAGAGAGAGAGAAGAGCAAGATTAGGAGCTCAGGCCTCAAAATCAGGCAGGCAGAGGTCCAATGCCAGTTCCTCTGTCATCAGAAAGTCTTTGGGCAAATTATTTATCATTTCTTAGTCTTTATTTTCCTATCTGTAAAATAGAGATAATATTTTGGAAAGTACTTGGTAAAATAAAATGACTAAATGCCTGCTACAGAGAAAGAACCTTACCATGATATCAAGATCAATGGCTTTCACTTTGTGAGGGGTCTGCTCTATGTACTGCTCATATCGAGGCATGGGTTTCTCAACCTCTGTACTTTTGATATTTTGGCCAGGATGATTATTGTCCTGTGTATTGCAGGATGTTTAGCAGCACCCCTGGCCTCTACTCCTCAATTGCCAGTAGGTTCCATCCCCATTCGTGACAACTAAAAATGTCTCTAGACATTGCCAAGTAGCCCATGGGGATCAAAATCACCCCCAGTTGAGAACCACCAGTCTAGAGCTTCTTCGTCTTGGGTATCCAGAACTTCAGAGTACCCAGGAAGACTTTTCTGGAATCTTAGTCATTGCTTCCTTGGTAATGTCATATTGATGAGTTTATTTGTTTATACCCTTACTAGAAAAGTTTTATTACTTATAAATATTATTCATATCCTGCTACTGTAAGCATTAATTTCTATAATTGAAAAAAATAACTTTTTGTCATCAGGGGAAAGGAGGCAGTGAACAAAGCTAAATCAATGTATAACACCATTTTTGAATTTAGAAATTACTAAATTAGTACCCATAGCATTTGTGAAGCCTAAGTTCCACTGAGCCTTTGAGTTTGGGCTGCTATAGACTGAGGGGTGCCCTGCAAATGAGTGGCCAGTTGACTCTAGAATTTAGAATATGCTCTTTGAAAACCCATAGCCCTTGGGAATTCTGGGTGACCAAGTTATGTAGAAATAATAGTAATGATTATGGTTTATTGAGTACTTGTCATGTTTCAAGCTCTCTGTTATGATCTATAACTATTTCTCATTTAAACCTTACAATAAAATTATCTCTATGTTATAGATGAGGAAACAAATTCAAAAATGCAGGTTAATTGGCTCAAGATACAATTGTTCTGTTGCTAGAACTGATACCTAGATCACTCTATTCTACCATTGTGCTTTACTACTCTATTTCCCTGCCACCTGGATTCCCAGTCAACTCTGGGGACCTGGCCTCTGCGTACACATCTCCATACCACCAGTGCCTTTTGGGATACTTGACATTAAGTAAATACGTGTGTGGAAGGAAGAAAGAGAGGGAAAAAAGAGAAGTTTTGGTGATAAATTGATTAGTCTTTGAGTCTTCTCAATCATCAGGGCAAAATCATGATCATTATTATCACACTTCAAATTAGATAACTTCAAAAATTTTTGAAAAGTGTTCAAGTAATACTTATCTCATTTGATTGTCAAAGTACTTCTATGAACTAAGTAGTATAGATATCTACATAAGGTCATTTACCCGAGTAGCTAGAACAAATTCTAAACTGTATAAAAAGAGAAGAAAAAACTGCAAAGAGATGAACACATTACCTGTCAATAGGAAGAATGAAAATACTTTATCAAAATTCCCCACTATGCTACAAAGATTCAAAAGAAAGCAAGAAAGAACTAATTTTCTCTTTCATTTGCCATGAAAAATTCTGAAGAGTAACTACCTAACCACAGCTGTTGAAAAATATTGCAACTCAATTGGTGTCCTTGCTCACTTCTGCTTATTTTAATTTTCCTGAGTTTCTTTTCCTAGTTTAAAATCTAAAATAAGATCCTTTTATTTATTTATTTTTAAATTTATCTTCCTCTTCCCTTTAAAAATTAATGGCACATTTAAAAAAAAGGAAAATGTCTCAATGTCATGGTGAGAAACATAGAGATCTTTCTAGATAAAATCTCTGCCACCACTTGATTTTATTACCACATAACTCCACAAAGCACTTTGTTTTAGAAAGTAATACTAAAACTAATCAACCAAACTGATAACAATTTATTGAATCTTTATTTACTTTTAATTTGTTGCCATCATGGCCTAAGTTGAATCAACAACTAAGTTATTTATATACATTAAATAGAGAGCATTTACTAATAATTTTAGAAAATATTCTCCCTTTGAGGTTTTCTTGCACGAGTTTTCTTATACTAAGAGTGACTGGACATGTAAATCCCTTGTACATTTAAATATTGTAAACCTGGTTGACTTACACTGAATTCATTTTTATTTTGACCTTTTCAAGTAAGAAAAATTTTGTTTTAACCCAAGTGGCCTTTCACAAATTTCTGCTGTACTTTTATTTATGAAAAACAAATATTTGGGCCTAACAACACAAACTAAATTATGACTAAGGAATTATGTTTCTGTGAAAAAAAATGTTTAAGTTAGACATCTAGAAATAAAAAAAAAAATTAAGATGGAGTGAATGGGTCCTACATGAAATATGCTTACAGTAAGCAATATTCCTTTGAGGGTCTGATTAAAATAATAGTAATAATGATTATGATGCTGCTTATGATACAGTTGAGATGGTATTCATCATCATGGGACACAAGTTCCCTCACTCGATGGGATAAAAAATCTCCTCCATCATGTACATTTCCTTTAAGCCTGCTTCCTGTAGGAGAGAGGTGTCTCACAGTCCTCAGAGTGCCCTTTGTGAAGTGGGACAATGAGGTGCGGAGACATGTGTGCTTCCTCTGCAGACTCATTCAGTATACAAGAAGACACATGTCAGCCACTCTTAATGTAGGGAAGACCTGATGAATTTACATTTGGTATTTTTAGTTCTAAAGGTGAAAGTATCTCTGTTTTTCTTTTGCCTCCTCGAAACTTTTAAATTATTATTTACCATAACATCCATAATTATTAATTAATTATTCCCAGTCCCTCCTAGGCTTATTACTTCGCCAATATGCCTTCTGAAGTATTGACAGGTTAGGAATTATTGCTAAAGCTATAGTTACTTTATGGTCATTGAAGAAATATTGCTAACTGGGAGAGGTTATATATTGTATATTATTATAGCTTATAGTTATAATGCTTCAAAGAAAGCTTAGAATATGAGAGAATCTTATGTATAGATGCAGGAAGTGTGTTCCAATTTTCAGTATATTTCTTTCAACCTGTTATCTTTAAGCAGAAGAGCTGAGTTTTTAAAGATGGCACCTTAAGAAAGCAACATTTGTTATAAGAGTTTTAAGACCAACTCCCATTTTCCCCATTTGAAATGTGTGCGATAATAAGTTTTTTCTTGTATTTAAACATTAAGTTTTGTTTTAAAAATTGGGCACACTTTTCAAATCTCAAAAATACAATCAATACAAAGATGCTATAACATTTCAATTTCATTTTATGCAGCATCTAGCCAAGGATATTTTTAGAGCACCTAATATATGCCAAGGGATACTAAGATAAATAAAGCACAATCCTTGCCTTTGAGCAAATAGTGTAGTAGGAAATTTTAGAACTATTTGTACAACCATAAATTGATTTTAATTTAAAATTTGTCTTATTTAAACTTTTCCCCCAACTACTAAAAATCAATCCATTGAGAGAGCACATCACAGCACCATTTGAATCATAAAGTCTTGAACAAAGGCTGCCAGGATTTAGCTGCAGCAAAGCCACTAAACTGACTTTCTCCCTTTCTCATTGTATGTTGGGAGTCAAAGTGATAATAGACTTTATTTTAGGGAAAATACCAACCACTGGATTGTAAGAGGACAGCATATATCTGAAGCAAGTATATTGTGGTCATCCCCGTATCCAGGAATCAAATGTGCACTGTGAGCAATTTCCTTGTGTCCTTATGACCTAGCAGGTATTTTTCTCACTCAGTTTAGTGTATATGTTTGTGTGTGCATGTGTGTGCATTTGTCTTAACTGAAATCTGACAATATTAGTAAAGCAGGTAGACCCAGATCAATGCTGCAGCTGGAAGCAACTTCAGCCTAAGATTCCTACTTTTTTTTGGAGCTCCTCCTCACTCCAATTTCAATTAATTATAGAATTCACAGATGGTGTCAAATAGTCACGGATACAAAACTAATTGTAACTCTAGGATGCTAAAATACATTCAAAGAGAGACCTGGGGCAGTTTAAGGCAAGATCCCAGGTGACACTTCTATTGTGAGATGAACACCATGCCCATCTCTGCCTTCTAATATATTACTTTTACTTCTATTGTGAGATGAACTTCTATTGTGAGATGAACACCATGCCCATCTCTGCCTTCTAATATATTACTTTTAAAAAAAATAACAATTGACCACAGCATGAGAGACGATTTGATTAATTCTGTAAGAGCAAGGAAAATGAAAGACAGTTTGAAGACCGACATGAGAAATAAAGTACTAAATGACAAAACTCAGTCATTGGTTACCTTTCTAAAGATGAATTGAGATGCAGAAGCTGTTGTGGACTTGCTGGCCTGATTGCGATCTGTCTTCTGTGCTGGGGGAAGGAAGAGTTGTGTCACCTTGAACTCGCTGATCCTCCTGAGGTGGAAGTGCCTGGGCTACTGTCAAGCCCCAAGTACCAAATGTGTGAAGAGTCCTCAGGTTCCCTCCTCACTCTGTGAGTCACCCTTGTTGTGACACTGGGTGATGACTAATCACTCTTCTATAGATGAAGGAAGCCAAGAATCTGTGAGTCTTGTGTTTTCAAAGGACTTGGCAGTATTTTTAGTAAATTAAATTTAGCAACTTTCAGAAGAAACTTAAAAATGATTAACATTATTCTTTCAACTGTGAGTACGATCTCTTGACCAGATTTGGCAGCTGAAATACTGTAACATGTAAGCATTTGTAAACTGCCTGCTGTATTGTTTTAATCATTTAACTTTTGAATTATGATTATTGTTCATGATCTCTATGTTTTTTTTTCTTCCTGTTAGTGTGCATTTACTGATTTAGTACTCCTTCCCTCCTAAGAAATTACATAGGAGAAATGAATCTCTGATGATTCTTTTTACCACTTTTTCTTTTTTTTTTAACACCATTGATGAGCAAGGAGATCAAAAGCAATTTAATGAAATAAGGTTTCGGAATTATTTATGAGTCTTTATTTGTGTTTTAAGGTATGACAAGGAGATTTTACTGAAGTGGTCTCTGGAACCGAGATCACTAAGAATGGGAAAGGATGCTTTTATTCTTCCCAGAGTTGATTGGTTTCAGAGCTTGTCACAATTGACCTGGCATATCCTGGGCCTGTAATGGAAAGCACTGAGGCTGCAGGTAAGAAGGAGGAAGACACGATGTTAATATACACTGCCCCCTCTAGCTCACTACCACCCCCTTATGTAGACAGGCTGACAGACAGGTACGAAGTCTACTAATTGTTTAGTTTCAGTTTCCTTATATACCAATTTATTCTTACATGTTTCAGATTTCCCAAGCTTCTGTGTTCCTCTTTTTATAAATTCAGTTTATTATGGTTTAGTTTGGATGAGTGGATAAATAAACATATCCACTTATCTAGAGTCTAGATACTACGATCATCCTGTAAATTAAATGGGGATTCTTTTTTCTCCAAAAGAACAAAAAGGCAAAATTGAAATTTCCTCAGATTTAGGGTACTAAAAATGTGCCAAACATACTTTTTCTCCTTTAACACCCCACAAGCCAAAGTCAGGCTTAAATGGAAAACCTCTTTGAGAAAAAATACATTGACTTAAATCCACATGAATAAAGGTGTAAATGATTAATATCAGACCCTTTCTATGAGCAAGTTATTGTCACTGAGAGCTGCAAGTACCTGGATGGTCATAGAAAAGAGAAGGAAAAGGGGCAAAGGAAAGGCTATAACATTAGTAAGTTTTGCTGATTTAATACTCTTGTCTAGCGCAGCCCTGTTTTAAAAACTTCCCAATGTGGTTAAAAAAGGGGCCACATACTAAACCTGACAAGCTCAGGAGAGGCCAGTATGGTGGCCCTTACATCTCAGAGACCGAAAGTAACCACATAGGATGGTCTGAACATAAAAATTCCTAACTTAAAGCAAGTTATGGCAGGAAGTCATATCCTGGGTCTGTAGCTTCCTTGACAAAGGTTGAGCTTTACCTTAAGTGAGCCTGTCTGTTGTCTGTTTGCATCTAAGATAACATACCTTGAAAAGTCAGAGTAATCTCCTTTTCCAGACCCCTCAGGGCACACCCACCATACAAAAATCCAGAGCGTTTTCTCAGTTCATGAGTTTTCTTGAGCCAAACTGATGATAATTGCCAGGAAGCAAAATCTCAATGAATTGAGAAAGTTCTCTGGAGAATGGTAGTTCTGCAGCTTATTTTATCCATTAGAATCAAAGGGGGAGACCCAAGGGAGGTTACATGAAATCCATTCGTGGTCATTTAAGGGAGAAAGCAAAGAAGGTGGGAATTTCCAGGACTGAATAAAAAGCAAAACAAAGAGACACATACTTCTTTTACGTTGGTTGGTAGAGGATCGATAATAACTAATATTTATTATGCAGGGGACAAGATAACCAAGTGTTCTGTGGTCTCATGTTCTGGTGTGGTAGGTGTGCCCTGAGGGGTCTAGAAAAGGAGATTACTCTGACATTTCAAGGTATGTTATCTCAGATGCAAACAGACAACAGATAGGCTCACTTAAGGTAAAGCTCAACCTTTGTCAAGGAAGCTACAGACCCAGGATATGACTACCTGCCATAACTTGCTTTAAGTTAGGAATTTTTATGTTCAGACCAACCTATGTGGTTACTTTTGGTGTCTGAGTCTGTAGGGGCCAGCATACTGGCATCCCCTGAGCTTGTCAGGTTTAGTATGCGGCCTCTTTTTCCTCCACAGACTTATTAAAAAATCAGTTGTTTTGACTGATTTATATATTGAGAACTAGAATTCTTGCTATGTCTGATTCCTCAATTCCAGTTGACCCACTTTTTAAGAGTTTAGCTTCAGTAGCCCTGACACCAGGGTTGGAACACTTGTTCCCCTTGTCAAATGGTCTGATTTAGGTGTTTACTTAATGGAATCATTTGTCAGCAGCACTTTATCTGAATTGTAATCATATCTGCAATCAAATTTACATCTTAAGTGCTAAATTTTCTTTCATCCAGTTCCTTAATAAGGCAATCTATCAAAGTGCTACTTTGTTCAGAACTCTCCCTACATTAGACTTCTGGTCATCAGAGGTGGTAAAAAAATTGAGAACCAAACTGCCATTCTATTTTTTTCCTAATTCCTTTTAAAAACAGAAGATTGTATTGTGGATTTCATTCACATGTAAATGTCAATGTTGACAATTGGACTGTGATTATATAGGGGTAAAGCTAAAGACTACCACAGACAAAACACTAAACATATGACTCTTTCTTCTAAATCCATATTTTCCATGTTTCTCTCTCCAATTTCTGTCCAAAGGTGCCTTCTCAGCCATTTTCCAGACACCTAAACATAAGGAGAATATCCAGATTCAAGGCTGTCTCAAGTGACAGACATCAGATTGCTTAGTAACCTCACCATGCTGGGCTGGGAGTGGTCTAAGCCACAGAGAATCCAGAAATGGGAGTTGAATGGAGAAAAGCACTTACCCCAGCACTGTAGGCTGTGGTGGATCCAACTTCTGGAGTACGGCAGATGTCACTCTTGTAAGGGTGGCCAGGGAGGGCAAAGTTCTTTATAGGGTGTGCATGTTGACCTCTTCCTTCCTGGCATATTAATATAATCCTCTCTCCAAGGTTACCCTTAGTGGAGTGCATTTCTCTTAATAACTATGAATTGGCATTATGACTTTATATATTTTTAAATTGTACTTTGTAATTTCTACCTCCTCCCTTTGTCAACAGACAGTTCTCCAATTTCCACTCTGAAGGTATCCCTTGCTACAACAACAATACCTTTGGCATGTGAGCAGCTTAATTGCAAATGCTGCCCATAAATGCATAGCTAGGTTTGGTCAAAATTAGGAGCTTTGTTACTCAGTTGGCATTTCCCGACTCTCCTAATTGTAAGATGATGCTGGGCTAATCTTCTGTTCCCCTATACTGAAAGATCCTTGGGTATACTATTAGGGACTGAGTCATGGGAATGTTTGGTAGATTCTTTGAAGAAAGATTTTTCTTATTTGCAGCACACACAGCCTTTATAGCATATTTAAACAAGAGGTCTTGGTTTGAAACGTGGGATGGGGAATGTTATACTGGGGAGCATTGTTCTGAAAAGATAAACAGAGTAAGAGAAAAAAATGTTTGAGAATGGAGGTAAGTGACCAGAAACACTAGTGATTCCTGGAAACAGGGAGACTTACAAGAAATGAGTCGAGACAATAGGAAAAATGTGACTCTCAGGGGAAGAGGTGGATACTTGTTTTAGTGTGACCATCACATGTAGAGCATGAAACAAAATGTTCCCTGGCTTAAAAATAATCCTCTTGCTCAGTTTCCTGGTTTCCTCTAATCTCAAATGACTTCTTTCCCCCAGAATCTTAGCTAAGATGAATAAGAATCAAATGAAATTAAGAGCAGATGCTAGATACATCCTATTGCATAATATGCAGGTGCTATCCAGTAGGAAAAAGCTTGCTGCGATCCATAAAACAGAGAGAAGTTAGAAATAACTTTCAGTATTAGAGATAACTGTCTTCAGACTCTGTGGGTATTCTAAATTTTGTTCTGTGCCAGACCTCTGTTTGGCTCATGAGATGCAAAGATGAATAGATAGGGTCTTTTCTACTGAGAAATCACTCATAATTAGTTCGGAAATGGCTGACTAAGGAATCCCATAGAGCTTTTTCCACTTTTTAAATGACTCCCACTCCTTGCTGGCTCCCAACACATGACTCTCACTTGTGACTATTTTCTGCTCCTTGGGACTGTGTTAGATTGTGTAGGAAAGGGTGATCTCATCCTTAGTTGGTGAATATGTGAATCTCTACAGATTTTTTTTGAAAGCTATGTGGAAACATCAATTAAAATAAAGATACATATTATTTTTGACCCAGTAATCCCACTCCTGGGAATTGATCCTATCAAAACAAAAGCTAGTGTATATGTGTATGTGAACAAGATGTGTCAACAAGAACCAGGGAAGTTATTGCCACTAGAAGTGGGATGGCTGAGTAAATTGTGGATGTACACATGGAATATTATTTTGCAGCCATTAAATAGGACAAATTAGAGCTCTCCTACTTGGCTTGGAAGGCTCTCCACAACCTTATTTTTGTAAGGCAAACAGGGAATCTCTGTGTGCATGTGCATAAAGATATTTAAGTGAACATGGAGAAAATATGGAGAGACATGCACTGGCTTGTTAACATGGGTTGCTTGTAGATAATTGATGTTGGTAAAACAAAGAGTAGATGGGGCAAAAAAAAAAAGACATTAAAAAATATTGTGCTGAAAATGATATGATCCAACACAATGCCAGCTAGGAACAAGTCCTGCTGCCAAAAAAACTATTGAAAGCAAAACTCTTTTAATTTAATAGGGCTTTTTCATCCACTTAACAGTTTATAGGAAATACAAAAAATGAGTGAAACTACTCTCTGGGAGTCTAATCAGCAAACCAAGGGGAATTCTAAGGACAAATAACTTGATTTACTTAATAAAAATAAATCATACCTCCCCAAAATGGAGAGGAAATCTATTGATTAAAGATTTATAAGATGTAATAACCAATTACAATATATAAACCTTAATTGGATCCTGATTCAAAGGAACATACTTTAAAATAACAATACATTTAATTTATGACAATTTCTATGAGACAATTGGAAGTTTAAATAATGGATAGTTGATTATATTAATTGTTAACTTTTCAGATGTGAGGATAGTATTATGGTTATTAAAAAAAGAGAGACTTTATCATTTCGATGAAGCCAGGATTAGCCATGGGTTTTATGGTGGGGCTGGCGATGGATACGTGGGAGTTCAGGATACTAATCTACATTTACATACAGTTGAAATATTCTATTATGAAAATTTCAAAACATGATATAACCACAATCTGTCATTTATATATAAGATGTAAATTATTAATTTGAAAGCAAACTGCCTATGAACTAATTTGAGTGCAAAATCTTGGGAATGGCAGTATTGTTAATGAAACCAACCAAAAATAAAGTACACACTGTTGTTACAATACCTTGTTGAAGCTGGCTGGCTGTAGGTACAGATAACATCCCATAGCGAAGTAGATCTGAACTAATACAGGTTAACTTATCAGCTATTAGTGGCCCTCCAGTGTGATCTCAAACATTTGTTAAGTAAATGTCCCAAATGAACTTCGTACCTTGTATTTATGATGTACTTGGAGCATTTCCTGGCTAGTAGCTTTCTAAAAATTTTACCATAAACTTATCCCAAACATTTTCTGATAGTAAATAAATATTCTTGTGTGCAATGATTTAGAAAAAAAAATAGTTGTATTCCATCATATGGGTTTGCTTGGTTAACCTCCTATAATTGAGCATTTAGATTGCTTCTAATTTTTCATTATCAGGAATAATGTTTTGAAGAACACGTTTAACTGAACATCTTTGTATACATCTGATCACTTACTTAGAAAAAATTCCTAGAATTTGCATGTTTGTACCGCTGAAGTTTATAATAGATTGTTTCAGTAATGGACAAGCCTCCCGTTATCCACGCCCTTACGTATAGTCTCTTCTTATATTGACCCTTCCCATATTAACCACGTGGCTTGTTTGGGACAATGGAGCATAGTAGAAGTGATGCAGGAACTGGCTTAAAAAAAGAGCACATTTGTGCTTGCCCTCTTATAATGCTGCCATCATATAAAGTCTGGGCTAGGCTGCTGGAGTCTTGTGGCACAGCCCTTGGTCAACACCAAAGCACCAAACATGTGAATGCAGGCGAGTGAATTTTGCCACCCCAAAATGTGTCTCTGTAGCATAGAATTATTGTAGGCTGCTTATTTTTAAGAAACAGCGGACATAGGAGAAACTCTGAAAACCAGGTAGAAGTTGCAGTAGAAGTATGTGAATATATAGTTCATCCAGTGTCCCTTGTTGAAAAGACAATCCCTTCTACATCACAAACTCTGAAAATAAAATTCTCCTCTTTCTAGAATCTGTTGTTATTCCTTGCTGTGGGTCTTAGTTGTTTGTCAAATTACTTTTCTAAGCTTTTTTGTTGATCTCATTTCTGAAGTCTTTATTTCTTTAATTTAGTAGTTAGCTAGTTGTTTGATAGAGACTTCCTTAAGTGGTTAGAGCTAAGAAAAAAGAAAAGAAAAAGAAAAAATTGTCTTCAGGTCTTTGCAGATTGACTTTGTGCTGGGCCACTTCTCAATGTTTAATCAGGCCCTTTACAGCTCTGGCCCTTCGCTTCCTGCTGATGCTGAGCCTAAAGATCAGCTAGAAGCTTTCAGTCTTCTCTAGTTTTTTTTCTGAACACGCATGATGCCTTGGGCATGCAGATGTCTTTCTAGATTACCTGTTATACTCAGGAGTTTTTCAAAACCTTTCTACCCCCAAACAGTCTCACTCCCCAGTGTTTTCTCCCTTGATTTGTCATATCTAGAGTTTGGTCCCAGGGGGCAGAAGTTGGTTCATTTGTCAATATTTTTGAGGAACATTCTCCACCCGGAAAGAATTCCAATTTAGGTCAAACAAAGGCAGGCTCCTTTTGTTAGTTCTTCAAGGAATTCAATGACAGTTAGGTTAAAGCAAATGTAATTCTTTGGGAACAAAATGGTCTCTACATCTCCAGTACCATGTATTCATACTAGATTCAAGCTGCCATTTTGAAGACCCTCATGGTGCTGGGGAGAGGGATGGGAATGGGACAAGGATAAGTTAAAAGGTCATAGAGTTCTCTTACTATGTTCTGGTGAAGTTTCTCCTTGTTAAATGTTCATTTGGTTACTGTAAACCTTTGCCTGTCTTCAAGAGCTCCAATAAGGTTGATCCTTACAGTTTTTGATAGATATTTTTGGTGTCTGGGGAGGGACAAACCCCTTGAGGCCCCTACTCTGCCATCTTCACTGATGTTACCAATTAACATGAATAATTTTTGAATCCCTTTTGTATATCTCCAATAGCAGATTGATCCAAATACTAATTTAACTTCTATAGTCTAGCATACTTTCTTCTTTGATGATTGTGGAAGATAACGACAGCATTTTTTTTTTCCAGCTTAATGTCTAACCCTCTGATATGCTGAAAAGATGGACTATCTGAAAAACCTAGTCTTCATAATCCACTACTAGAGACTCTTCTGGTTTTTAATCTACATTTCTAGAAGCCGGTTTTTAATCTCTTTTGCTGATCCACCCCTTTTTTGACCCAACTCTAAATGTTGGAGTCCTTCAGGGATCAATCATAGGAATTCTTTTTATTCTTTACTCTCCTAGAGAATTTTATATTCTCCTAAACCCATAAATACCACAGATATTCAATGACTCCAAAATTAATGTCTCTAGTCCAGAGTTACTTGCTGAATTCCAGACCAACTGCTACTTGACATTTCTCCTGAGTACCTCACAATATTTCAAAATAAACATATTAAAAATGAAATATTTAGTTCTTAGTCCTACAATTATTTTTCTCCCCAGTTCTCCATCTTACTAAATGACACTTCTATTTATCATTTATCAGTCATTTATTGTAGGAATGTTGGAGTCATGCTGGACTCTCCACTCCTCCTGGTTCACAAACCTATTAATTTTAATAATAAATACTAATTCATCTTATATATATTTCTTGAAAGTGGCCAATTCTCAACAACTCCACTTTCAGTACTATAAGATAAGCTGCATCCCATACTGTGACTGTAGCACTTCTACCTGTTTCCAAGCTTGCCCCTCAATTTGCCCTGCAATTAGAGTGAACATTTAAAACTGCAAAACAGATCACATTACTCTTCTGCTGACTCAAAACTCATTAATGTGGCTCACAATTCTGCATGATCCAGCCTACTACCCTTCTGTCCAGCCCTAGGTCATACCTCTCTGTCCCTTTCTCATCATTCTCCAGCCACAGTTGCCTTTTAGTTACTCTAATCTATAAGCTTTCTCTTACCTTAGTGCTTTGTATGTGCTGCTTTCCCTTAGCGGTTCCCTTCCTCCCACCCTTTTCTCGGCCAATCCGTTCAGGATCCCTTCAAGCTAAGTTAAATCCCTCTGTTCAGCTCTCCCGTAGACTCTTGAACTTTTCTTTAATAGACCTTATGAACTTTATCATCATTTCTATGCTTATTTGTATGATTATTTATGATTAGTTTTCTTTTGGACTATAAGCTTCATGAAACAAGGTTTTGCTGATCATTTCTAGCCACCGTGCCTCTTCAAGATGCCAAGCTAATAGTCATTAATAAAAAAAAATATTTGTTAAATGAATAAATTAAAGAATGAGTGGATTAGGAGTCAGAAGCAGTTTTATTCTGGTTGTTTCCAGAGGTAAGAACATGAAATGTTTTCTGGGCACCTGCCCACCTTCCAGCAATGAGAGTGAACCCTTACTTTCCCTTGCTCTTCTCCCCCATATGTGTGTAAGAAATTGTTTCACTTTGTTCAAACACTTTGCTCTGGGACGGAAGAACTGAATGCCAGGATGTGCCAAAGGCAAGAGTGGAGTCTTCTTTATGTTCACAATGAACCAAGAATTACCAATGAGGAAGGAGAGAAGTTAACCCCATTGGAAGGTTCACTTCTCTCCTTCCTCATTGGTAATTCTTTAAGAAGTTCAGAAGGCCATGGGTTTATAAGAGGGATTCATCACAAATGCTGTGATGAATAGAATGAAATAAAAATGATAGAAAAGAACACAGGAGTTAAGATAAAATCTAACAGCTGCAGGCCCTTGCAAGGGGAAATAAAAAATGTGAGTCCAGTAGAAGTTTGACAAAAAAAGGAAATGGTTTCTCAGAGCTGGAAGTTATAAGTAGTTTAGGGCTTAGAGGTTTAAAAGTGATGATTGTGAAGCAACATTGGAAATGATGAGGATGTACACAATTAACATTGCTGTGAACTTTATCCCTATTATAATGTTTAATTGCAAATATTTTGGAATATTTTACTATTTAGTAGGAGATATCAGAAGTGATAAATGGGGTTTCATGCATGAAGAAAATATGGATATGTTTTCTATCATGCATTACCTTATTTTATTCAGCTACCAATCTGATCACATGTGGTCCAAAAACACTAAAATAATAAACCAAATATAATCAAATTTAAAGATTGGGCCTCAAGCATTATACCCAATGATGCCACACTTGCTTGATCTCACCAATATAAAAACACATCCATACCTCAGTGGCCACCAAACCATCCAGCACAGCTTCTTTAACTATGAGCTGTTTATAGCTTCTAGATTTGAGCGCTCTTGAATATTTTTTTTTCCAGGCTTCATCAGCTGTAGGAATCTCAGCAGGGGTTGAAGGAACCAGCTCAACCTTAAGGTCATGCCAAAATGTGTAAGTCACAGCAACATTTCTCAACACCAGAACCTTCTCAGTGGTTGACCACGGTTCTAGGATGGAAAGTTTGTCACTCTGAATGGCTGACTAAATTAATTATAGATATTTTACAAGAGTAATAATAAGAAAGCGACCCAGGAAGTAGAGATGTAGAGAAGATAAAAACTAAATGCTTTAACAGTGGATTTGAATTGGCAGTGACACACCGGGAACCAGGGTGAGGGAGAAGAGGGAAGTCAATTATCACTTAGGTGGGGAATCACTGGGAGAAGCCATGAGAAGTCATTGGAATGAAGATTTGAGGTGAATCATTGGAGAGTCACTTAGTTGTACTGTTTCTTCCTCTTCCCTTTTCTTACTTTTTTTGTGTCATTTTCTGAATTTCCTATGACCAAATCTTTAGAAAGCATAAAATTGTGTGTGTGTGTGTGTGTGTGTGTGTGTGTGTGTCTGTGGCGTCAGCATGTGTTTTCCTATATCTGCTTGAAAAATAGTGATGCAATTTAGTTTGTGGAGCTATCTAGGAATGTTAAAGAATATCAGTTAGCATATATCTAGTTGCATAGGAAAGGATATCCTGGTAATTAATGGTGGCTTAAGTAATGAAGGCAGTATTTCACATTACATGAAATTTGGAGGCATTTAATTTTAGGGTTGGTTCAGTGGCACAATCATATCATTGAGGCCCAGGCTCTTTCCATCTCTCCATTCTGCCATCCTCAGCATGTAGCTCTTCATCTTTTAGTATTTCCTCTCATGGTCATCAAACATAATTCCCTAAAATGTGACTTAGAAGAAAATACTAGAACTTAAAATAGGATCCCTTGTGAATTTTGCTTCTGTTTGGCTCACACACACACAAACACACACACACACACACACACACACACACACACACCACATTTATTTATACTAAAAATAAAGACATATACGATGGTCCAGAAGAAAAAAAAAAGAGCTAGTGCTGTCATTAGTAATATGCCCATAAATAACATGTGAGGGTCTGAAATGAATTCCTGAGAATTCAGGCAACTACCTTTCCACACCCTATAAGGAATTGAGATTATGGCGAGTCAGCTTAAGTGGCATGGGCTGGTGTCTAAGGATAAGGATACCTGACTGTGTGCTGGGAAAAATAAGTGCAGACTCTGAAACAAAGCCTGCCGAAACCCCTGGGCTGAATTGAGAGAGAGTGCCTAGTGTTATGACAGCCACCTTGACATTTCTGTAGGAATTGGATGCAGGTTGAACTTGGCTGCAAGTCCTTTATTTTATTCACCTCAGTTAGGTTTGATGCATGTAACAAGGGTCCCCTAGTTAATCACTTGGAATCATTATTATTTAAATTTGTGATATTCTCAAATGTGTTCCCAGACAAGTGTCACTGAGAAGCAATGAATTAGGAATCAGGTCTCGATAGCTCACTGCTTTGAAGAGTGTTTCACCAGCTATGTTTTCTGATGTATTTTGGAGTCACCCTGAGTTACTAAAAGTGGGACTGGGGAGATCTGAACAGCCATTTTCAACACAGCAATCAAAATAATGTGTCTGCCTTCATGGATCCCCATTAAAGTTAAAAATATTAGTTTATTAATATCAACCTGGATTGAAAAGCTTATGTAGAGAAGTGGAGTTTTGTTTTATGAAGCTATTGAATTATTGTCTGGAGACACAATTGACTAATTTGGTAAAACTGGTTTCTTCCTGCAAAGGTATGTTGTATTAAGAATGAATTGCCTCATATTAAACTAGGGAGTAGTAGATACCACTCACACCTTACTTATAACCACTTGGCCTAGATCACAGTGACCTATGCTTGACTATTAACAAACACCCACTTCTTACCACCTCCTCTTCCGCCCCAACAAAGGAATGGTTTCTGAGCCTGATACATCACTTTCAGAAGGGAGGTGTCCTGGGTGAAGCTGAGACATGAAAACTCAATCCACCCAGAGGCTCAGGCAGGCTTGCCTCTCTCCAGTGAGAAATGAGTTCATTTGACAATTCAAATCTCTATTCAACACCACAGGCATAACCACTTATTAATGAATTTTGTTTTGTAGTAGGATTCTCTCTGATTTTCTTCTTTATTTATTTCACCAGCTCCTTTCCCTTATCCAATTACTGATGTTCCCTTATAATAATTATAATTTTTTGTGTGGTTGACATGATATGTGCAATGATGAGCCTTTACGGATAGACAAGAACTACTACACTCAAGAATATGAGAAAAGATTTGCTTATGAGTATAGTCTATATTTTTGTGCCAGTTTTCCTTTCTAGGGAGGTAAATAAAAATAGAAATTCTGACCAAGTGTTGAGTGCTGAAGCATAAAAATAGCTGTGGATATCAATATATGTATTTCTTTCAGATAATTGTAAATTACAACTTGATAAAAGTGTGATTCAATGGTTTTATTCAGTGGTGATAATTCTATAAATGAAGCATAAAATGTCTAAAATATATATTGAGGTTACCCATTTCACTACCTTTAACTTTCGTTGCCACTTTCATTTTAAGGAAGCATGATTTGAAGACTATCATGAAGTGTTTTATGTGTTCAGGGTTTTATTTTAACATGTGGGGCCAAGGCCAGACATGAAATAGGGTTGGGGCAGCCTGTACACTGAGCAAAGGGAATCACCCACTTTTTCATTGTACCATTCTTCCCCCCTGTGCAGTGAACTAAATACAGAAATTATAATCTACAAATCTTGCTTTAAAAACACAAAACTACCCAAAGAAGCTTTAATTTCGACATTTTTTTTCCTCTGCTAGTTTCTATGCCACAAAAACATAGCCAATTTTATTGTGTCAACCTAGCTTTTAACAGCTTATAATGATTTTCAGGGTGGTAATAACCAAGCAAAAGAGTCTTCCAAGCCTCTACAGTAGCCGTTATCATGCTTGAGCGTGCGGGCACCACCCCAGGGTTTCTGATTCAGTAGGCCTGAGGAAGGCGCCAGGGTTTACATTTCTAACAAGTAATGCTAATGCTACTGGTCTGGTAATCAAACTTTAAGAACCACCTTCCCACTCCTACCGTACCGATACTGTCTACTACTGCTTTCTTGCTCTACCCCAGCGACACTGACTTCCTTGTGGGTCTTTGAACATGCCAGGTGTTCCCCTGCCCCACCTCAGGCTTTTGTATTTGCTGTTCCCCCAGATATTCATGTACTTGCTTCCTCACCGCCTTCAGATATTTCCTCACATGTTATCTTCTTAGTGAGTCTTTCTCTAACCCCTGATTTAAAATAGCAATATTTCTCCACTAACACACACTCGCATATATTCGCATATATACATACTCTCTGTCATAGCCCTTTCCCAAAATGTTTTTCTCCATTGCATTTATTACCATCCGACATATCGTATGTTTTACTTATTTGTTCATAGTCTACCCCATCCCCTACTAAAATGTAAATTCCTGAGAACAGGGATTCTCATCAGTTTTGTTTTTTCCTGTATCCCAGTGGTTAGAACAGTTTTGACAACCAGTAAACACTCAAAAGTCATTATTTTAACCGGAGGACAGCAGGAACCACAACTCTACCTGTTTTTAGACCATAAATCATAAAGAAAACTCACTCACTGCTGAAACAAATTAAGAACAATTAGCCGAGTCCTCACTTTGCCCAGGCCTGTCAAAAGGCCAGACTAAAGGAGAAGAGGAAGGCACCATTAACCTTCTGAAGGGCTCGGGATAGGTTGTTGCTCTGTCTTCACTTTTCTCATCTGTAAGACAAGGTGGTTGGAGAAGAGATACAGCAAGTCCTCAGGTAATGTTTTGTCCAATGTCATGTTATTACAACGTCGGTGAGAAAAAGAAAATTGATTCCTGTCTACGGAGTTTGCACGTTCTCCCCACATCTGCATGATTTTTCTCAGGGGACTCCTTTTTCCTCCCACACCCCAACGATGTGCATGTGAGGTGAATCAGCATGTCTGCAGGGTTCCAGTGTGAGTGCATGGGTGTGTGTATGAATGCGCCCTGCCTTGGAAGGGCATTCTGTCCAGGGTTGGTTCCCACTTGTGCCCTGAGCTGCTGGGATAGGCTCTGCCCACTTGTCATCCTGAACTGGAAAAGCAGGTTGGGAAAATAATGATTTTACTTGTTTTTATTCATCTTTCTTAAATGTATGTGTAGCTCAATTTATTTCAATGTTTCATTAGAAGTGTTTTGGGGTCTTTATTTAGAAGTTTGGTGATGTTTTGTGATCAAAATATGCCATAGAAACTTAACTCTTGTTTATATCAATTAACCTATGGTAAAATTGGTTTCATTATACATTGCTTCGCTTAAAATCACAGTTTCCAAGAACCTATCTATGACGTTAAATGAAGACTAACGTGTCTGTTGTTTCCAGCTCTAAATCTTCATGTTTTTCTCTTCCCCTAGGTCTCCATATCACGCAAAGGGAAGTCTCAGGACACTAGGACCAGTGAGCAGCATCACTCTCCTCCTGAGGTGACAGTTTCCTCCTGTTGTCAGCTGTTGTCAATAACTTTGCCACAACATTCTGTTGAGGATCTTCTCCTAATCAAAGCTACAACCCCACAGCTGCATGCATTTTTGGTTTCGTGTGAAGGTCTTTTTCCTGGGTCTTAATCGGTGCCAAACTCAATATTACTATAATTGTGTGACCTCAGAAGTCAGCCCATTCCAGGATTTCTCAAACCAGTTCAGATAGGGGGACATCTAGAAATAGTTCTTTTCACTGCGGACCTTGAAATATTGAGATTTTACCATATGAATATAATAATAACATACAAAATTTGGGGCTAAATCATAAACCACCTTATATCTAGATTCCAGTAGAGACAAATAATAGTGGATGTAATTTTAAAGAAAAATTTAGGCAGAAAAATTTTTAATTGAGAAAATTTTACCTTATTATTTAATTTGATCTTATTTTCTACAAACTGAGAGCATTGGCTCATTGACTGCTTTTCAGAGCATGGGGTGGAAGAAGATTAGCAGAGAGTGGTCAGGAGCATAGGCTCTGGACCTATTAGTTGTAGGAACTTGAAAGGATTATTTAACTTCTCTGTGCTTCAGTTTTTTCAACCATAAAATGAGAATAATGGTGATAGCAAATAACTTCTAGTCACTGAGAAGCCCAAATGAAATGGTACAAA